>PVHT021183666.1:26968974-27008307 GCA_004024745.2 Catagonus wagneri | reverse complement strand
TTAATCTCATATAATTTTTGATTGGTTGGCAAGTAGCCGTGATCACAGATTTTAGAATTTCAAGCTATTGGCCAAATCGATTTTCTTGGTGTATTTCGTGTGTGACTGCAAAATCTCCCAAATTCTATATGGATGTTGGCTTGGAGGCTATAATTCAGGCTTAACTCTTTAACCATACCTACCATTAGCTTTGGAAATAAAAAATGGATTGAGGTGTAATGTGTGTGAAGGGTCCTGGCATTATATCTGCTGTGTGATCATTGCCAGCAGCATCTGGAATTGGAGTGGAAATAATGGCTTTTTTTTTCCTTTAGCTTTTTCTTTTTTTTTTTAAGAGCTGCGCTTGTAGCATGTGGAGTTTCCCAGGCTAGGGGTCAAATTGGAGCCACAGCTGCGGGCCTACACCACAGCCATAGCAATGCCAGATCCGAGCTGCATCTGCAACCTATACCACAACTCTCGGCAATGCCAGATCCCTAGCCCATTGAGCAAGGCCAGCGATCGAACCTGCGTCTTCATGGATCCTAGTTGTGTTCATTAACCACTGAGCCAAGAAGGAACTTCTAATAATGGCAGTTTTTGAATTACATCTCCTGCAGAAATTAACACAACGGGTGATATATAGGGGTGAGGATTACAGAGCAGCTGGCTTCTTTCCAGCTGTCCTCACAGTGACAGCGGTCTTGCAGGATTCTGAATGAAGTATTAAAGCATTTAAACTTACCTGCTTGGCTTTGCCTCCCTGATTTTCAATGCTGCCAGGATGCATCTTGCACTGAGGTGCCTCATGCTGACCTTGGAATCGCAGGCTAAGTGTCCATGGATGGGCTACTCATGAGCAACCCAGAAGAAGCATAAGCAAATTGGCTGAAATGGCAAATTGGCTGAACTGCAACACTGAATTTCACAGGCTGGTGTGAGGGAACAGGGCACCACACTGGTGAGCCAAGGGGAGTTCCTGGCCTTCATCTACCAATTATAGCCCATTACCCTGTTCCTTTAAATGTGTTTGTTTTGTGGGTGAAAAGATAGGTTCTGGTGGTATCTCCAAAACTGAGGATCTGCTTCACTCTTGGGGTGTATCAAGGATCTGCTGTTTTGCCTTATTTTGTATTTATGTTCTGCTGCCTCTTGAGGACTTTCTGGAGGCTTACGGATCTAAGCATGTCAACTTGGCAAAGAAAACCCAGAGCTTCTAAAAAACTGCCTCACAAGTCAGTGTTAGGCTTTTGAGCAGGTGAGCTGATAGGTGTAATTTAGCCCTGGAGAGCTTTGGAACCTATGTTTAGTGGGGTGATGTTTGCTTAGAGTTTGCTCTGTTCCATGAGCAAAGGCCCACACTGCGTGTTACTAGCCCCCCTTCCCCAGGGTGGGGTCTGGGAGACGGTAAATCCGCACGCATCACTTTTCCAGGAATGAATGAGGCTCCCGGGTTCCAGTGGGTCAAAAATTCTCTTGACACACACTGCTCTGCTCCCTTAGTTTGAGAGACAGCCATGCATTTGGGGTCCAGAAGCTGGAATCTAAATTTGTATCCTTTTCTGTGGGCAAAGCCAAAGTTTTCTGCCAAACAAACAAAAGCACCATCATATAAGGAAACTACTTGTCTAAGGTTTAAGGTTTCCCGTGTAACTTAGCAGAGGAGACTTTGAACTGAAAGCCTTTTTTTTTTCCTTTTTTTCTTAGGGCTGCACCCTTGGCATATGGAGGTTCCCAGGCTAGGGGTCTAATCGGCGCTGTAGCTGCCAGCCACAGCCACAGCAACGCGGGATCCGAGCTGTGTCTGCGACCTACACCACAGCTCACGGCAACGCCAGATCCCCGATCCACTGAGCGAGGCCAGGGTTCGAACCCGCATCCTCATGGAACTTTCGCTCTTAGGAGATCCATGGCTTTCTAGTGCTCTGCCTTGTTGGATTGTATGAAGAACCTTTTCAAAGGTCTCTGTAAGGTACCAGATCCTTGACATAACATCAACCCATCTACCCTTCAGTAATGCTATCAGATAGTTATCAGCATGCCTATGTTACAGATGATGACCTTGGATAGTTATCAGCATGCCTATGTTACAGATGATGACCTTGGATAGTTATCAGGATGCCTATGTTACAGATGATGACCTTGGATAGTTATCAGCATGCCTATGTTACAGATGATGACCTTGAGGCCTGAAGCAGTTTGTGATTTTCCTAGGCTTGATGGGTAATTTCTAAGGGAATCAGAATCCAGTGTGGAGTTCAAAATCTGTATCAACAGGTACTGTCCCCTAATAATTGGGGTGGAACAGAAGTACCACTGGGAGAGGTGACCTGGGAGGCCAGTAGCAAGCCCTTCTGCCTTGGTGTGAATGGGTTTATCAGCATCTTTCAATGGAGGGGTTGGTGAGAAGCAGATATAACATCAAGTGATGGAGAAGAAAAGCCAGGAGGAAGACTAGCTTGTCTAATTCTCCGTTTTGCTAGAGGCCAGCGCCAGACACAGCTTTGGGCATATCATGGCCTGAGCACTCTTGCCCAGGGGCATTCACATCAAAAGTGACAGTACGCTGGAGTTCTCATTGTGGCTCAGTGGGTTAAGAACCTAACATCGTCTCCTTGAGGATGCGGCTGCGACCCCTGGCTTCGCTCAGTAGGTTAAGGATTCGGAGTTGCTGTGGCTGGGGCAGCCGCAGCTCAGATTTGACCCCTAGCCCAGGAACTTCTGTATGCCACAGCTGCAACCATAAAAAGAAAAAAAAATAATAAAAATGAAAGAGCATAGAACTCAAATTACTTTCTTAAAATGATAGTGTGCTAATAAAAATTACCAGTTCTTGGCACCTACTAAGTACCACACACACATCCTCTCATGTAATAACCGTGGCGGCCCTGTGTGGCAGGTGTTATGATGCCATTTTACAGATCAGGTCACTGCGGTTAAATTGCTGATGATTATAATTCAGTAAATGGCAGAATTAGGATTTAAACCCAGATTTGCTCCAATCCCCCAAAGCCTGTGTTATGTCCTGTAAGGATCACTCACTCCTTAGCCCTAATTACTCCCCTCTTAGCATCTAGTCAGCTCCTACTTTGGAGACGTCCCCTTGGAATGCTAGGAAGTTAAGGATCGTGACCCTGAAATTGTAGTAGAAATGATATGCAGAATGCTGTCCTGAATGAAGACATGCAAAAGCATCCTTTGAAACTTTCCAAAGAAAAGATGTTTTCCCCCTCAGAATGGTGGCGTTTCCCCCTCAGAATGACTGCCATGTCCCAAAGCAGATACTGTGCAGAGCTCAACTCTGAGCATTTATTCTGGGAGCCTCCAGAGTGACGACTGGCTTCTACTTTTAATTTATTTTTATTTTTATTTTTTTGCTTTTTTAGGGCCGCACCTGCGGCATATGGAGGTTCCCAGGCTAGGGGTCCAATCAGAGCTACAGATGCTGGCCTTTACCACAGCCACAGCAATGCAGGATCCCAGCTGCATCTGTGACCTATACCACAGCTCACGGCAACGCCGGATCCCTAACCTGCTGAGCGAGGCCAGGGATCGAACCCGCAACCTCATGGTTCCTAGTCGGATTCCTTCCCGCTGCACCACGAAGAGAACTCCAAGGACTGACTTCTAGAAACTGGTCATGACTCCCCTTCCAGGTCTCTCGCTTTGTTTCCAGGAGAAATCGAGAAGTCAGAAAATCATGGGGGCATGAAACATTTTAAGCAGTTGGAAGCAAAGTGGAAAAAGATAGTCACTGAAGGAATGTGAGATTCTTTTCAATTTTTTTTCTCCTCTAGAGAGACTTTTTTTTTTTTTGGTATCCATATGGACTTACCCATTTGCTGTAACAGCAGAGAGACTCCTATAAAATTTTTTAAAAGGAATTCTTGACAACATCTTGGAAAGACTAAGTTATAAATATCATAGAAGATAAGGAGGATAACCTTGCCAAATTAAAGGAAGGAGCCGAGCAAGGCATTAAAGCAGCATAAGAAATAGTCGGACAGAGGGACCAAGCTCCATCCAACCCGAGTCCCCCAGTCTTAAGCTTTGTGTTTCGAAGCCACCGAGAGAACTAGAAAGGACCTTTTCTGGGACAGAGGGTAGGGAGCCCATGCTACTACTGGACAAAAATGGCTTTATGCATCGGCCAAGCCAGAGGCAGCTTGGGCGCAAAAAGGAAGATGCTCTTGAATATTTCCCCACCTAGGAGAGCTGGAAGCACCACCAAACATTTCTCTCTTTCCCAGGTCCCCTTCTAAAATCAAAACTACAGGGTCCCGGCCCTGCCGGCTGTGTCCTGTGGCAATGTACATCTCCAGGACCACACGGTGGCCTGTGCCCATGTGACCCTGTGATGCCGCGGGACACCCCGCACCGACGCAGGTGGACAGTCTTGCATCAGGTTGTGGCCCCTAGGGCTGCAGAGGGAAGACACGGACAGCACTGGGGAGACAGGCATTTAGGAGGGCAGTTCCCCAAAGTGCATTTTGGTTTGTTTTCATGGCTGCATTTTTTTTTTTTCCGTCTATTCTATTTTTGTCTTTGGAAAGTGGCAGCGGAAGGAGTGTCTGAAGAGCGTGGAGGCCTGTTAGACAGGAAACAGACCTCCCTAGTACATGTGACCACAGGCGCTGCCCTGCCCGTCCCAGGGCCCAGCCGATGTCACTGGAACCCCACCTTGAAAGCACTGCCGGAGCCATCCTGGGCACAGCATAGTCCATCCTGCAGCTGTCAGACCGGGAGGACTTGGCCTGGCTGCCGTGGCCATGATAATGAAGTGTTAGGGCGTCCCTCAGAACCGGAAGGACCCCTGCCTTCTCTTCTTTTGTGCTGTGTCCTCTCTTACGGCTCTCCTTTTCACACTGGCCTCCAGCCATTTCGATTCTCTGGTGGTTCCCAGGACATGCTAGGCTGCATCCTGCGTGGAAGGTATCCAGCTTCTATCCCCCTGAGATGGGTACGTTCTTCTCCTCCCCACTCGTGGTGCCCAGCTCACTCTTTCTTCTCAGCTCAAGTCCCCCTTCAGTCAACATTCCTGAGGACCTGCGGCGTGGCCCCTGCTCTTCTGAGTGCTTGGGGCCACCTCTGTGAACAGAGCAGACAAGCCCAGTCTCTAGGGACCGACTTGCTTGTCTCATCCTTAAGAAATTCTTACCTGACTCCCCATCTCCCTAGGCTTGATCAGATCCTTTGGTACATAACATATGCTGTTGAGGTACCACTTATTTAATGCCAGTTCTGTATTAGACTGTAGGTTTTACAAGGTCACAGATTATTCATTCACCTCTGTCTATCTAGTACCAGCACATTGCCTGACACCCGGACGTGCTCCGTAAATGTGGGTGAAGAAATGGATAAATGAATAGATGAATGATGACTGTTTTTGTTGGCAAGTAGCAATACCAGGTGTGAGGATCACACACGTTCCTGGAAGGAAGATGTTTGCTAATATGAGGTGCAGAAAGAAGTGGCACTGTGCTTTTAAAGTCCCTAGAACTGGCATGTTCTCACTCAGCCTTGTCTGGGGTCAGCGTCTCACGCCACCTAAATTCTAGGCATTTTGTGATATTTTTTTAAAAAATGTGTTATTTACTTATTGTACTGTCCAAGCCTTTGGCATGCAGAAGTTCCTGGGCCAATGACCAACCCCAAGCCATGGCAGTGACAAGTCTGGGTCCTTAAGTGCTAGGCCACCAGGGAGCTCCTCATGATTTTTTATTTTTTTTATTTTTATTTTTTTGTCTTTTCTAGGGCCACACCTGCGGCATATGGAGGTTCCCAGGCTAGGGGTGGAATCGGAACTGTAGCTGCCGGCCGACGCCACAGCCATAGCAACGCGGGATCTGAGCCACGTCTGTGACCTACACCACAGCTCACGGCAACGCCAGATCCTTAACCCACTGAGCGAGGCTGGGGATCGAACCCGCCACCTCATGGTTCCTAGTCGGATTTGTTAACCACTGAGCCATGACAGGAACTCCCTCATGATTTTTTTAAACAGCTGTGACACGGCTGACTTGAATGCCGCATCTCTTTGCCTCCCTTCCCGGTTTCATCTTCTTGGTCTGGAGACCTCCACGGAGCCTGGCGAGAAACTCCAAACTCATAAAAACTAGCGCCCTATTTACGAGGTGCGCCCAGAACCCCATCTTCCCCGGGGCTGCGGTAGCGCCCCTGGAGGTGGTCTTCCTAGGTATTAATCATCTTCATGTGCTTCACACTCAGCTACACTGGTATTCAGAGGAAAATGCTGCCATGACAACTGCCATAACAGATGGTATTTGATCAGTCACTAAGCTACCGAGGGGGTATATACAGCAGTGCATCTGAGGTTCGCATATTTTACGTTATCATGAGACCCAGTCCACTTAATCATGATTGAAATGTGAAGTTTTCCATTTGCCTCCAATCCCTTTCCAGTTGTTTGCCATTTGTCTTGATTTTCCTTGCTCTCCGCCTGTCACGCGTGGAGAGGTCCTTCTGGATGTGTGAGACACAGGCGACCGCGTACAGGGGTCCGTGGAAGTTGCCCTGCGGGTCTCAAGTTTAGAGACTGTTGAGAAGCTGTTTAGCTTTGGGACGGAGACCCTGGCTAAGAGCAGGAGAAAGCCTTAACTGCAGCCTTTCTCTCTTGGATGCTCATGGACCTCAGAGGGGTGGAGGCCACCTATGGTCCCAAACAAAAGCAAGCCCTGGGAAATGCATCTTGGGCTCGGTCTGTCCCCTTCCTCTGCCCCCTCCTCCGTCCGGCTCCTTTCTGCTCCCAGGATCTCCAGCCCTTGCTGTGGTCCCACTTCTCCGCTTCCCGCCTCCACCCCAGCTAGCAATGCCAACTCCAGGAGCCTGATCCCAGCGCTCTCTCGGACCCATCTCTATGGCAACAACCACAACTGCTTTCTCACCCAGTGCCCCTCCCCACCCCCCCTTAGCAACACTGGAATGTCAGGCTTTGCACAGATTTTTTTTTTTCCAGCTAATTTTGGAAAGTAGTTTATATTGGCCGCTACGTGTTAATGAACAGCTTTGATTGTATTTACATACTTTGCTGGTGAAGAGTCTTTTCCTTCGCTCTGCCTCTCAACTTTAACGGGATCCTCATCTCGCACTCGGTGTCTGGATCCCATGTGAGCCGTGAGCCTCACTAAAGATGGGCGCCAGGACCTCCTTGTGCTGTGATGCGTACCCCTGGGTCCTGCTACCTGCCCGTCCCCTCCGGGGATGTGCTGGGAGTTTGTAGCCTCAGTCGTACAGGAGCATGGATTGTTTACCTGAATGGGATTAAAAAAAAAAAAAAAACTTAAGGTGAATTTGAATCACAAGAGAGCCTGGATCAAAGAAACATTTTCCCCTTCTGATCTCATTCCAAGTGGAGGTTGGAATCCACTCCTGACCCTACGCTGCTTCCCAGCCCCGCGCTCTTCCTGGGGTGCAGAGGAAAACATCATAGGTCTCGGCTGCCTTGTCGGGAGTGATTTTTAACCTTAATGGAACATTATTAAAGAGTGGATTTGAAACTTGAGGAATGTTTTTTGAACTCCTTCTGTGAGCAGAGAATTCATGGTAGAGGGAAAAATATTCGAGGCGTTCGATGGGCTGATGACTCTCTTACACGATGACCCACGTTCTTATTTTTAGGTTTTATGTTTTCTGGGAATGCGATCCGGCCATCTGGATAGTGTTCCCTGTTTCTTCTCCTCTTTAGGAGAAAGGATGTCTTGTGCCCTTAGGCCTCCTCTCTTCACCTGATGAAGGTCGATCTTAACGCTTTCTCTATTTATATGTCCTGATGCTCCTGGAAATGGATGGGAGTCAGGGGGTGTGTGTCGAAGGGCTCGGCAGACCCTAAAGAGGATTATATGAATGTGCGAGGAGGACTTTGGACCAGCACAGTCAAAAGAATCGGGCACAATGCCTGGCACAGAGCAGACATTTGCACAATTAATGTTGATTGAATGAGGGATTAAAAAATCGCATCACTCAGGTTTCTCAGCCTTGGCACTGCTGATGTTTGGGGCTCGGTAAGGCTTTGCTGGGAGGGAACTGTTCGGTGCGTTGTGGGACGTTCAGGAGCATCCTTGGGCTCTCCACTACGTGTCCGTCCCCCTCAGGGTTGTGACAACCCAAAATGTGGCCAGACTTGGCCCGATGTCCCCGGCTGGCAAAATTGTTCTTCTTTTCTGTCTCCCTCACTCAGTGGAGAACCCCTGATCAAAATTAAGAAAGTTGTGGAGTTCCCACTACGGCACAGTGCGTTAATGGTCCAGCTTGTCTCTGAAGGCATCGGTTCAATCCCCAGCCTGGCGCAGTGGGTTAAGGATCCAGCATTACTGCAGCTGCAGCATAGGTTCAAGTTTGATCCCTGGCTTGGGTACTTCCATATGCTGTGGGGGTAGCCGAAAAAGAAAAAGAAAGAAAGAAATTTGTTGACAGAATGATAGGACAGTAAAATACAAATGAGAAAAAGTATTCTAGGTAACATAATTATTCCTACCCTTAATAGAATTTAACATTAAAAAAAAAAAAAAAGTCCAGGGAGTTCCCGTCATGGTTCAGCGGTAACGAACCCAGTCAGTATCCATGAAGACCTGGGTCTGATCCCGGGCCTTGTCCAGTGAGTTAAGGATCTGGCATTGCTGTGAGCTGTGTATGGGTTGCAGACGTGGCTCGGATTCCGTGTTGTTGTGGCTCTGGCATAGGTGGCGGCTACAGCTCCGATTTGACCCCTAGCCTGGGAACCTCCATATGCCTTGGGTGCCGCCCTAGAAGACCAAAAAAAAAAAAAAAAGTCTACGAAATGTAGCCTAGCCTTGCAAGAAGAAATTCTCATGGACTTTAAATGATGTTTCATACATTGAAAGCTTCATAAATGGGACAATGAAAGGTACTTCATGCTTCTTGGAAGGAAAGTAAGAATTACAATACTGCAGTAAAGCATCGCTTTTCTGGAATGTGTTGGTGGGTGTCCTTTTTTTGTATACAGTGTCACACTGCCACACTGTTGCTGAAAAAACTTAACCTACCCATGTCAGCTCACTTACATAACACTTCCCAGGATAAATACCAAGTGCACTATTTATTTTTTTATATTTTGGCCGAGCCCACAGCATGCAGGAGTTCCCGGGCCAGGGATTAAACCCAAGCCACAGCAGTGACAGTGCTGGATCCTAACCCGCTAAGCCACCGGCAAGCTTTCAAGTATATGCTTTTTGATTTTGCATTAACAGGTTCGGGGCGGTCAGCTTTTTCTTCTCACATTCCATAGGGACTTGATGACCAAAGCCTCCCTTAAGAGCCATGTGCAACACATTTTATTAAAAGAAGTAGGGTAAGATTATAGGAAGAGACAAATGGTAGAGCGGGAATGTTTTAACTTTACCGTGATTTAAATGCTAGTGCCCTTGTGGGGGGTTCACAGGTCTTTACAGTGGTTTGGGTCTGTTAATACTATGTGCAGAAATAAGGACTGATATTTTCTCAAAAGCAGGGTTTTGTAATAGAGTGAAATAACATTTAGAGAGATGATTTTTATGACACACACACAGAAGCTGATTGCTCCAAACACCTTCTACAGGTTCTCCCAGCCATTCTTTTCCTTCTTCGCCACCCCTCCCCCCCACTCTCCCTTCCCTCCAGGGTGGCAGCCTCTGGTTGTCACCGCCATCACCCTGTGCTGGAAAGAGAGAGTTCAAAGCCATCTCATTTTTCTTCCCTCTCGGTAAGAAATGATGTTCTGCAGTGGTGGCAGGCACAGCCCGTACCCTCCGCATTTATATGCATGGCAGGAAATTGCATTCTACCCCTTTTCCTAGAGATGAAAAAGTGTTTCCCAGATGGGGACTCTGGAAGGTGAGCTGGAAACTGGGAAAGAGACGGGAATCAGCTAAAAAAATGCAAGGATGGGATGACCTCAAGCTCAGGGTTGAGCAGATTCTTTTAAAAGGGATTCAGGGAGGTCCCGTCATGGCGCAGTGGAAACGAATCTGGGAACCATGAGGTCGTGGGTTCGATCCCTGGCCTCGCTCAGTGGGTTAAGGATCTGGCATTGCCGTGAGCTGTGTAGGTCACAGATGCGGCTCGGATCCTCCGTTGCTGTGGCTGTGGTATAGGCCGGCGGCTACAGCTCCAATTCGACCCCTAGCCTGGGAACCTCCATATGCTGCAGGTGTGGCCCTAAAAAAAGCCAAAAAAGAAAAAACAAAAACAAAAACCCCACAACAGAGAGAGCTCTTAAAATGGAGACACTTCCCCCTCTGGCTGGGAAGGAGCCATCAGGATCCGGCTGGGGGAGGGGCTTACAGAAGAGTCACGTGACACCGTGAATGACAGCCATTGATGAGTGTACAACAGAGCCCGTGGGCCAGATACTGGTGTGAGCTCCTAAGCACGCGTGGAGCCTGGGAAGTCAGGTGGGGGCCGGGTGGCTGAGGTGAGGAGCAGCTCCACTTTGAAATGCAGATTGTGTGAAACCCAGGGTTCCCTGTGCCCGGTCAAAAGCACTTTCTTTTATTAATGGTCACCGTTGGCATGAATCTAGCTCAAACATTTTCCCATAGACCAAAAAATAATAATAATAATAATTAGCCCTGACAACCAAAGTCACACCAGACCTTTGGGAATGACCTAATTGCTCTTTCTTGAGGGCTGGACATTAGCTTTCCGTGGCATCAGCCCTGGAAAGGCTGGGAAGCCTCCCAGAGCCTGGTGGGGCTGGGTCTCTTCTTGCCACAGAAAGGGCAAAGGACAAAGGGGTCTTGGAGTTAGCAGCTTTCCTCTGCAATGCATGCCATCCTGAGAATTCTGTGAGCAAACGCTACCCAGATTCCTGCTGAAACTTCCATTCACTCTTTTTTACATTTGACTGCCTGCCACCTCGGGCGGCTAGAAATTTCTCCCAGCTGCTGGTAGGTGGGTGGGTCTCCTAACCTTGTGTCCACCTCCATTTTTCTGGCACCTGCTCGAGTTTTCAGGATGGCACTGGTGACAGTGATCAACACAAGAGCTCCGATTCCACGCTGGTTATTTTTGGCAGCCATGAGCCATCCAAGGCCTCCACTTTTGGCACCGTGTGGTTGGGATATTGGGTAACCTTTTCCTGTGCAAGTACAGACAAAGGAGCGTCCTGACCTGCATCCCCCAAACATCCATCCATCCATCGGTGTAGTCAGGTCACTTTTCCTCTTTGAGAACCTTAAGGAATGCACGATGAACCCTCGCAATGACACAGCCCTTCGTTCCTAGTAAGAGATGGCTCTGGGGAAGGCGGAACATTTATTGAGTATCTGTTGTTGTTTTTTTTCCCCCTTAGATTGAAAACATAGATGCCTGCTTGAATTTCCTGGCAGCTAAGGGAATAAACATCCAGGGGCTGTCTGCGGAAGGTGAGTCTGAGCGCTTGTCATCAAGCTGCCCCTTTCCTCGTCGGAAGTGCCCACCTGTTACTTACGGATGACACATACGGTTAAGCCAACGGGGGCTGGTGGGCTCTTGCGGTTTTCTTCCTTTCTGGTTATGAGGCAGCTCCATGCTTGTCTGCCCTGGAGGATGCCAACTTTCCGACAGCCTCAAGAATTGCTCCGAGAGTTGCCCATCGAACGGTGCCAGCCCAGGCTGCAAGACACAGAGGGAGCGGGGAGGACGAAGCTGCTGCTCCCTGAGAAGGGCTCCATCAAACGCCGTTCCTTTGATTCACATGACCGGCAATTCGGTTAATTATCAAGCCCGGCCTTATCTGTGGGGGAGAGAACACTTAACCACAGAACATATTTAAACTGCGCTCCAAGTTCCCAGGGAAAAATGCCTAATCCTTATCTCTTACTTTTATTCAAAGAAAGCAGCACTTTTTCCTAGCTCAAAAAAAAAAAAAATTGCCTCTGATTTATTAATGAGATGTTCCATTTTGACACGCTGATTAGTTTTTAATTAACTCCAATTTGGTGGCTAATTAACACATCAGCGTTCGCTGGTGGTTTGCTGTTCCATTAGGTGTTGGGCTGGAGATGGCTGGTCTGAATTCTCAGCCTCCTCAGGCAGCATCTCGCTCTGAAACTCCGGCGTCTCTCCGGTTTGTAAACACCAGCCGCCGGCAGCTCGCGGGCCGCCCGGCCCCGGCCCCGGCCCCGGCCCCGGCCCCCGCCCATACTCATTAGGCGGCACCTGCCTCCGGTTTTCCCGGAACAGGTAGAGCAGTTCGGGCTTCAGATGACACCGGCTTTTCCCAGCAGGGTAGTGTTCTGAAAAGCGTCTCATTAGCGGGGTGGTGGGGGTGGGGATGGGGGGCGAGGGGCGGTGAGGAAGGACACGGCTCAGGAAGGACCAGGTAAGTTTGCAAGTGGGAGCCGCTGGGGGCCTGTCGCTTGCCTTTGCTCTGCTCCGTGGTGGAGGCGTGGCTTTGCGTCTGGACCGCAGTCTTGTCCTGTATCGGGGGTGGGCGGCCACCCCTGGAGTTCTCGCGGGTGTTGTGTCTCCCAATGGGACTCTTGGGATTCCCGAGCAGGGGGCCTCCCAGAGGCTGGGCGTGTCCAGGGTCAGACATTGTCACACTGCCTCCAGGGGTGTCTGAGGCAGCTGTCGGTAGTCAGTAAGGGTTCCGCTGCCCAGGGTGCGGGCCCTCTTCCAGGGTCACGTGCATTGTTGGGGCGTGAGGGGTGGGTGGTGGGGGGCTCGAGCTGCCGTGCAGAGCAGGGAGCTGCACATTTCTATCCCAGGGAGCACATTCCGCCCCCGCCCCCGCCCCCGCCCCGCGGAGACTTCTCGCGCTGCTCTAAGTGGCAGGGGCATATATTAGTCCTAGCTCCTGGCCCTGATCGACTCTCAGGCCTGTGTCTGCCAGCGGAGCACCCGCAGGGGCTTCCGCAGAGTCATGCGTAACAGGAAGGGCTCTAGGGGCTGCAGACTCTGTAGGCCAAGTTTATCTCGTGTGGCCTGGAGGTGACCCTGGGCACCCTGCCATCTATCCATGCATTGTCCTGCCTTCTGCCTGGTCTGTCCTTCCCTGACACCTGCTCCATCTTCTCTGTACCTGAAGGCGTAGAGGATCTACTCAACAAATATTTATTGAATGAATAAGTGCCCACTGTGCTTTTGAGGCTCTTTTCTCTGCTTCAGCTCCAGCTGTCACAGCTGATGTTGAAGTTTATGACAGACTGAGTTTACAGATGAGGACATTTTGGCTCAAGTTAGGGGTGACAGCCCCAAGGCCTGTAGTAAGTAGCAGGGCCAGGATTTGAACCCAGGTGTGTGTGATTCCAGAGCTCATGTTCATGGTGTCTTTGGGGACAGCAAACGGATAAGATCTAGGCATGCCACGTACAGGTAAAAGAAATCAAAAAATATTTAGAGCCGTTTGTTGGCTGGAGCCCTTTCTCTAAGATGCTGGGCAGCCCAGGAGGGCGTATCATGCGGAGAGACTCAGCCCTGGTCCCCAGTCAGTGCTGGACGTGGCCCTGGTGAGTCTCTGAGCAGAAAAGAGTGGACTGGAACCAGTGTGTTGAGGTACCAGTCCCTGGGGGTATAGCCATGAAGTGGGTTTTTCAGTAACTGCCTCCATCTGTGTTGTGTTGACCCCTCTTTCCTGCTGGGCCGAGACTCATTTAATGATGTCTTAGCCAGAACCCATTTCTCTTCATTCACAAATATTAGGACAGTTTTGCTTTGTTTTGTTTTTTTGTCTTTTGTTTCTTTTAGGGCCTCACCCGTGGCATATGAAGGTTCCCAGGCTAGGGGTCCGATTAGAGCTGTAGCCGCCAGCCTGCACCACAGCCACAGCGACGCGGGATCTGAGCCACATCTGTGACCTACACCACAGCTCACGGCAACATCGGCTCCTTAACCCACCGAGTGAGGCTGGGGATCGAACTCACAACCTCATGGTTCCTAGTCGGATTCGTTTCCGCCGCGCCATGGCAGAAACGCCACTGTGATGCTGGTCTTTGATGGTAAGACCAGTTCTGGCCGAGTGCGGCCTTGTGGGAGGGCAGCAGGCCCCAACTTCTGTCAATTCCCTGAACTTACAGAGCAAGGGTGCTTAGAGCCTTGTACCCACAAATGGCCCTTAGCCACCATGCCAGGGCTACCAGCAACGCCTCCTTAGACAGGCTGTTGAGTTATAGGAATGAAAGCTGTGCACTGAGAATGCACTGTGTGTGATCATTGAGCTATGTGCTGTGCACATTTCATATCTAGTTTAATCCCCCCGGCAACTTTCTGAGGTCAGTCTTTGTATTATCCCATCATACAGATGAGGAAACTGAGGCCCAAAGCGAATGTTACGCGTGGCAAAAGGGAGGCCTACCAGGTCAGCAGTGGTCAAGCTCATAGCTGCTGACTCAAGGGCCTAGTGCTTTCTACTGCTTACCACTCTCCACACTTCCAACCACCTGCGTGACTACTAGGAAATCATTATAGCGTTTAAAGAAATAATGTGGTCATGATGCTTTTTGTTCTCCTTTTGAAGATGATTGAGTGCCCCGAGGCCCCTCCTCTGATAAAAAAAAAAAATTCAGCATCGGAAAGCCCCACGGGCACGTCTCCACCCTTTCCCAGTGACTAAAGCTGGGTTTGGAACCGGGAGAGTGTATGCGCCTGTCCTTGAAGCATTTCAGCAGCACGGGCCCTGCCCTGACCTGCCTGTGAGACAGCCACAGAGGGCCTTTGTTCCCGGGCACAGACGGCTGACGCCTGAGGCGCAGGTGAGCCCCGTGGAGATGCTGCTGGTTTGGGGCTTTCCCCGCCCCCCTTCGGTGGCCCCGGAGGTTGGACCTAGCTTCTTGTTCTTGGATGCCTGCCGGGGTCCTGTGAGCTTGGGGTGGTTTTTTCTCCATCCCTTCAACCCCTCCCCAGCACACACTCCACCTGTCACGACCATCTGTAAACCCGTCCCCGTGAGGAAGGATGGCCTTTATCCCTGGAGTTTTGAGGACACCTGGGGTCAGTGCTGCCTGGCCCTGAGCCCGTCCTCCTGCAGTGAGGAAGCGGAGGTCAGGCAGTGAAGCCACGTCCTATTTAGTTCGACACCCATTTGCTGGGTATACCCTGCACGCCAGGCACAGCGGCAGGCACTAGGGTAGGCAGAGTTATGTCAGTTGTACAAAACTAGCTTTACTCCCAGTTAACAGGACAGGTGTGCTGGGGGTATGTGCAGGATCCAGTGGTGCCCAAAGAAAGGTTGAGAGTTCCCGCTGTGGCTCGGTGGTTAATGAACCCGACTAGGATTCATGAGGATACAAGTTCGATCCCTGGCCTTGCTCAGTGGGTTAAGGGTCCCACACTGCTGTGGCTGTGGTGTAAGCTGGCAGCTATAGCTCTGATTTGACCCTTAGCCTAGGAACTTTCGTATGCCACGGGTGCAGCCCTAAAAAGCAACAAAAAAGTAACAGTCACCTCTGCCTAGGGCAGTCGGGAGGCTTCTCTGAGATGGGAATGTTTCTCCTGGATTTTACAGCGTGACTAGGCATTCACCAAACAGAAAGGGAAATGAAGGGAAATGCAGATAGGAGTTGGGGCATAGGTAATAGGAGGGACAAAGGACTGGCTTTTTATCAGCCCTGCAGATCAGAGAAACAGAGGTAGGAAGATGCTTCCAGCTGCCCCTGACAGGGAGTATATGCTTTGGGAATAAAATTGGTTGCTGACGTGATTAGCTCAGACCTGTGTGTGCTGACTGCGCTGCTGGCCAGAGATCTAGATGCTGTGCTCTCTCCTCTTCTCATCCTGAGTCAGAAAGTGGAGATCTTTCTGGACCGTTAGGGTAAATTAGCAGGTGGATCGTTTCTGCTTCCCCCTACCTCCTTCACCGGAGTCCAGCGGCGAGTGGGGCCTTTCTGTCCCTCACCAGCAGGGGGAGCTGCAAGGCCTGCTCCCACCCGCCTCATCCACTTTTCCCTGTGGGTGGGGTCGCTGGAAGGCTTGGTGAGCAGTTCACAGAAGGGCTGCCAGAGTAGGGTGCAAAGTTACCTGGTGAGTGTAGGTCGTGTAGACAGCCCAGCTGGAGGAATAATGCCACAGAGTCCACAGTGCTGAGTCCAGCTGGGCGACCTTACACCATGGCTTAAGGAGATTGAATAGGAGTTCTGAGACTGTGGTCCAAGGCAGCCCTCTCTTTAGCCCTCAGTCCCTTCCCTACAAAGCAGGTTTCTTTGTATGAGATTTTTTCAGTGCTTATGCCATAGTAAACCAGGCCTGAGGAGTCCCTTAGACAAGGTTGAAAGAGAACATCCATTTTCCTCCCGTCTTGCCTGACAGCCCCTGCAGCATGTATGCTGACGAGTATCAGCCCCTGGGAGTAGAGATCAGTCAGAACCCAAGGAGGTTAAGAGTCAAGGTCATACTGAATTCAGGTGGAAATTGGGCTATGGCCTGTGTGGTTTGTTCTTCAATTTATGAAAGGGTGGCCGTAGGAGAGAAAGGAGTTCTCATGCTGGTTTAGACAGCAGCCTAGCTCGGGGCTCCTTAGGCAAGTCATATCGCTCTAGGTCTACATGTTTCCCCCTTTTCAGCGAATCAGGAGGGTGAGGATGGTTGATCAGAAACAAAATGAGGAGTTCCCACTGTGACTCAGTGGTAATGAACCCGATTAGTATCCATGAGGATGCAGGTTCAATCCCTGGCCTCGCTCAGTGGGTTAGGGATCCACCATTGGCCTGGGCTGTGATGTAGGTCACAGATGCGCCTCGGATACCATGTGGCTGTGGCTGTGGCTGTGGTGTAGCCGGCAGCTGCAATTCCAATTTGACCCCTAGCCTGGGAACTTCCATGTGCTGCAGGTGCGGCGCTAAAAAGCAAAAAAAAAAAAAAAACCAGCAACCAAAAAAAAAAAAAGCAAACATAAAATGATTCTCTTTTCCCAAAGCCTCAGGAAATGTCACGAGGGGAATGTTTTTGTGGGCTGGTGGATTTTGACTTTACACAGCCCATGGAGATGGCCTACCAGGGCTGGGAACATAGACAAATGCTTTTTGGAAATAGGAAAATAACACAATTCTAGCTATTTTGGAAACTGTTAAAGACCACCCATGACATAAAGCTGTATGGCTCTTAATCCCAGACAGCATTCAACACCCTTGAGTGCTGTTCTGAAAAGAAAATTACACAGTCCAAATGTCCACCATGTGGTGAACAGATAAAGGAAATGTGGTCCGTCCATGTAATGAGAGCCTGGCGATAGAAAAACACAAACTAATGATAAATGCTCTCACCTGGGTGAACCTTAAAACCATTCTGCTCCATGGAAGAAGTCAGGTGCAAAGGACTCCACGTTACAGGATTCCATTGATAGGAGATGCTCAGAACAGGCAGGTCTACAGCAACAGCAGATGAGAGGGTGCCTGGGGGAACAGGTTTGGGAATGGACTTCAGATGAACACTTTTCGGGGTGATAGAAATATTCTAAAACTTAGAATTTACCAAACTTACTAAAGATCACTGTATGCTTGATTTTACGGGTGTAAATTATACCTCAACAGAGCTAGGTTCTGTTTTGTTTTTTTAAAGATCACCCTTGAGTTTTCTCTAGAGGGAGGTTACTCATGGTTGATTTTCTTCTTGCTGCCTGTGACGGTGGCCGAGGGGGCACGTGTGGGAAGGAGGGATGGCTTCTTAGGCTTTTTGCAGGTGAAGAGCCCTGTGCTGAGTTTTAACAGGCTGCAGATACAGTGACCCTATTTTCTGAACCGAAAAAGGAGTCAGGCAGTGTCCTAGGTGTGTTGCCATTATTTTCTCATTTAATCCTCCCTTAATTCCTGTAGATCCCACGGGAGAGGTGCAGCAGACACATACCCATTTTAAAGAGGAAAACTGAGGCTTAGAGTTTGATTCTTGCAAAAACTCTGAAGTCTATAAACGATGGACTCTAGAGATTCAAGCCCAGGTTTGCTGGCTCTAATGATCAGTAATTTTTTTGTATTGTTTTGTTTTGTTTTTAGGGCTGCACCCACGGCATATGGAGGTTCCCAGGCTAGGGATCCAATCGGAGCTACAGCTGCCAGCCTACACCACAGCCACAGCAATATCAGATCCGAGCCGCGTCTGCAACCTACACCACAGCTCACAGCGACGCCGGATCCTTAACTCACCGAGCGAGGCCAGGGATTGAACCCATAACCTTATGGTTACTAGTCGGATTTGTTTCTGCTGCGCCACAATGGGAACTCCTGATCAGTGACTTTTGAAATGAAAAGGCTTCCTCCTAAGAAAAAGTGTATTAATGGGAGCACTGCACTCATTTGCATATTAAAAAAATGTCTTCAGGAATAACACAACAGCTGTGAGCAGTAAATGACTGACCATCCACGGCGGGTAGAGAGTAGGACGGATCCAGCTCTGTTCATCTGCTCTGGCGGCTTAGGTTAGGAAGGCGCCGGTGTGGATGTGCCTCCTGTTTGCTGGGGCGACCCCTAAGCCCCCAAACTTGCTGAACTGTTGGTTTCTCCCCCTTTTGTTTTTCTTGGGTGTTTTTTTTTCTTAAATGTATTATGGAGTATGTCACACATTCCATAATAAAAGAATACTTCTAGAAGGAGAATAAAGAATACTTCTATGCCCGTGAGCTAGCTTAACAAATAAAACATTACCTAGTGTGCTTTTAAATTCATGACACGCGATGGGCGTATAAGTAAGCCACGTCATACTGTGTGGGAAGACGGGGCTTGGAGCTGGAAAAAGCTAGATTCAGATCCCAGCTCCGGCAGTCATTACCTTGGAGAGGTCACAAACCTTTCTGAGCCTCTGTTTCCCCTTATGTAAAAGAGAGAAAATAATACTCTTTTCCCAAGTTGTAGGGATTAAGTAAGATCCTGTATCTAAAAAGCTTTGCTCGATATATACTAATTAGATGTGTTTCTTGTTATTTTATTTTTTTGTCTTTTTGTCACCCGTGGCATATGGAGGTTCCCAGGCTAGGGGTAGAATTGGAGCCATAGCCGCCGGCCTATGCCACAGCCATAGCAACACCATATCCAAGCCGTGTTTGTGACCTACACCACAGCTCACGGCAACGCCAGATCATTAACCCACTGTGCAAGGCCAGGGATTGAACCCGCAACCTTATGGTTCCTAGTTGGATTCGTTAACCGCTGTGCCACGATGGGAACTCCAGCTCTTGTTATTTTAAACTAGATAACCTGGGAGTTCCCATCATGGCTCAGTGGTTAACGAATCCTACTAGGAACGATGAGTTTGCGGGTTCAATCCCTGGCCTTGCTCAGTGGGTTAAGGATCTGGCGTTGCCATGAGCTGTGATGTAGGTTGCAGACGTGGCTCGGATATGGCATTGCTATGACTGTGGCGTAGGCCGGCGGATATGGCTCCGATTCGACCCCTAGCCTGGGAACTTCCATATGCTGCGGGTGTGGCCCAAGAAAAGGCAAAAAAGACAAAAAATAAATACATAAAAAATAAACTAGACAACCTGACAACAGTTATAAAAGGCACAAAAATCTTATGTGAATTGCATCTGTTATGATTCTGGCTCTATTCTCACCTGTCCAAGGAGTCAGGTTTAAGGGGGCAGTGGTCTGTTTGCCCAAGTTGCTTAACAGGCCCTGGCCCGCATGCCAGCTCTGCGCTCTGTCCCGGCCTCCTGTCACTGGCCAGCTGAGTGGCCACGGTTGTGTCATTTTACCCTCTATCTTCCCATGAGTAAAATGCTCGTTTCAAAGGAGAAAACTGAGGCTCGGAGAGACTCTTAAGAGAACTCACCCCACCCACGCCTCGCCTTCTGTGACTTTGGTGTCCTTGGAAGAACGTTTAGAAGCAGAAGTGGAACACGCCACAGGTGTGTTCTCCTTGGGTTTCCTTAGGATCGAGGAGGAAGCAGAGCCGAAAGGTTAAACTGAGCTACGTAAAGAAGCTGGGGGAGGAGGGCTTTCCCACCTCTCTGGAACTTTCTCTGCTCCCTGCGTTGCATGATCTTCCATTGTATTGCATAAATAAGGGTTTACTTGCCTCCGGACTTCTCCAGGTCAGCCCTGGCTTACACCTGTTGTCCCGAGGTACTTAAAAGCTTCTTCCCCCTTTCACTCTCAAAATTGTCTTAATTTGCATGATAAATTATAAGGTTAGGAGTTCCCATCGTGGCGTGGTGGAAACGAATCCGACTAGGAACCATGAGGTTGTGGGTTCAATCCCTGGCATCGCTCAGTGGGTTATCGATTCGGTGTTGCCGTGAGCTGTGGTGTAGGTTGCAGAAGTGGCTCGGATCTAGCGTTGCTGTGACTGTGGCATAGGCCAGCAGCTACAGCTCCAATTAGACCCCTAGCCTGGGAACCTCCACGTGCCGCGGGTGCAGCCCTAAAAAAAAAAAAAATAATAATAATTATAAGGTCACATAGTAAAAACCATCATTTTTAAGGCATGAAGCCGGAGCTATCTGGGAATCTCACAGAGGATTCTGGAGCCGTGGCTGTCATTCAGTAACCAAGCCCAGAGAAGGCCTTGACTTCACCTGCGCTTTCACATGTGTGCTCTCCTTTGAGCGACAAAACAGCCTTGTGCAATGGGGCAAACGTGGTCACTATTGTCATATGACGCCCAGAGAGGTTCAGGAACTGGTTCAGGGTTGCACAGCTGGTCAGTGGTATAGGCTGGACTTCAGGGCTTTGGGTTTCCGAAAGCTGGGCTCCTGCCAGTTCTGTCCCAGGTCAGAACGTGCAAGTTCCTGAAGCAGGGAGTGAAGGCTGGATTCTGGTAGTTTGTTCTTGCCAGTTTCTTCAGCCAGGAAAGAGGAACGCTCCAACAGGAAGGAAACCAGCCGGACCTAAACAGCAGGTTGCAGCCCAGGGCACTGGCAGGGCCAGCAGGGAATGGGGCTTGTCTCTGGAAGAACCCAGTTCAGGCCTTTGTCCCTTATGGACCTTGGGGGAAACTCAGGTTCCTTTGTCTGCATCCTCTTGCCCAGCCTGGAGCTAACCTGGAGGTGTGCATTCCCCACACAGGTGCGAGGCTGCCCCAGTTCAGAAAAAAAGTTCAGCCCAAGGGTGGAGGCACAGCAGAGGGACACCCCCCACCCCCCGCCCTCAGGCTCCTTCTTCTCTGCCTGCCATCATGCTGGGTGGCCTATTACTTCACCCTTGGGGTCAGTTTAGACCCAGGCCATCAGCGTCTGGTGTTAAAAGAACAACGGCATAAAAGGAGGGATTGCCCAAGGAGCAACATCCTTGCTTCCACAGCCTCTGCCTGTGGGTAAATATTTTATTCCTTCTCTGCAACTCTTTATGCATGCCTCGAGGCAAATACATTTTCACATCTGAAAAATTCCGTCTGGAATAAAGCACTTGTCTTAGGCCCACTCTGCACGAATTTCTTTTAAAGAGACGAGAATTTTTGTGAGCTCTTTATGGAAGCAAGCCCCGTGGCCTGTCCCCACCCCCACCCCAAATTCAAGTTCGTTTTTCAGCGGGCGAGCGGGATGCAGAGCCGTCTGGCTGAGGGCGGGAGGGCTGGGGAGAGCCGCGTGAGGACTGGGCAGCGGGCCGGCAGGTCGGCTTAAAGCACAGAACTCGCATTTGGCAGAGCCCAGTGGAGACCGGTGAGCTTCGCCTGGTTACCTCTGTCCCTGGATCGCTTGCTCTGCCTCCTGAACAAGCAGAGTCTTGCTCAGGACTCTTGTCTTTCTCGTCGCTGTGTCCTTACTGAGAATCCCCCACCCCCACCCCGCCCCAGTCCTCTCCAGGCGTCCCAGTTGCAACTTGCCTCATGTATCCCCATGGAAGAGTCTGCTAATTTCTTTGTGATATGAGGCCTGATTTTCACTGACTGTGATACCAATGCTGTATTCAGGAAATCTGCCATGTCCCAGAGGAATGACACGTCTGCAAGGACCAAAGCAGCCTACCGACTGGGCAAGAAAGGGCTCCCCAGGAAAGGTGCCGCCTCTGACCGGGATCTCTCTATTGTCTTGCAGAAATCAGGAATGGAAACCTCAAGGCCATTCTAGGCCTCTTCTTCAGCCTCTCCCGGTACAAACAGCAGCAGCAGCAGCCCCAGCCCCAGAAGCCGCACCACCTCCCCTCGCCGCTGCCGCCCGCCGTGTCCCAGGCGGCCGGGGCCCCCTCCCAGGGCCAGGCTGGCACTCCCCAAGCCCTGTGCCAGCCTCACCAGCCAGCGCCGCATCAGCAGTCCAAAGCACAAGCGGAGATGCAGTCCAGGTGGGCACTCCTTGGCAACTGACAATTCTGCTTTTTTGGGGGGTCTACCGCCATGCTGACCACATTCTGGCCTGTACTGAGCGAGTTTCTCATTTGCGCATCTTGGGTGCTGAGAACTACTAGCAGTTAGTGGGGAATTAGCCTGACCTTGAAATGGACATGCCTGGCGGAGATACAGACTTTTATAGATCAGAATCGCCAGCAGCTAAAACTAATTAGCTGCTCCTGCCTTAACTCTGGCCTCTTACACACATGCTCATAGGCAATAAAACAGCCCCTAAAATAGACTTCAAACTTCTTGTGCGTGTCTGCCTGCAGGCTGGGAGCTCAGTATTAGAGGTTCAAGTAAATTTCACTTTGTGGAGGCAAAAGTTCTCCTGGAGCAGATGCCTCTGCTTTGCCAGAAAAGAACTTCTAAGCTCACAGAAGGGGGTTCCTGTCGTAGCTCAGTGGTTAACGAACCCGACTATTATCCATGAGGATGTGGGTTCGATCCCTGGCCCCGCTCAGTGGGTTAAGGATCCGGAGTTGCCTTGAGCTGTGGTGTAGGTTGTAGACGCAGCTTGGATCCCGTGTCCTGCGTTGCTGTGGCTGTGGTGTAGGCCAGCAGCTATAGCTCCAATTCAACCCCTAGACTGGGAACCTCCATGTGGTGCAGGTGCGGCCCTAAAAAGACAAAAGAATAAGCAACAATAAAAAGATCACAGGAGGAAGATGGGAAGTGGTTTTTAGCAGGAAAAGAGGCAGCCCCCTCCCCTGAGAGGGCCGGCCTCCCCCGATGGAAGTGTTATCATGACATGGGAATGGGCTTTGCTGATTCTAGAGGCTGGGTAGCCATGTCAGCTGTGGTCCTCTGCTTTGGGAATTAGGCCCTAGATTTTGTCACCATAGGATGAAATGCCAGCAGGATGCCAGGGCAGTCACCATCTACTGTGTTACGATGCAAATAGTCGCCTTCCTGAGCAGCTCTGCAAAAGATCACCCCATAAAACATTTTTCATAAGACAGAAAAAAAAAAGGGGGGGATTTAGGAACCAAAAAGTTCTTGACTCAAGCTAAAATTCTGGAGAAAAGTCCACAATAACTGTTATTTTATTTTTTAGCCATAATCCGTTAGCTGTCACATCTAAATGCCACTGATCAAATTGATTGCTTGATTTTATTTAATGTACGCTAGAGAGTAATGGCTTTTTCTTCCAGTCCCCCAAAGCACTGGCATTAATAATCACAGCTTTCCTCACACACCTTCATATTCTTTGTAGCTCATTGTACTTTGGGCAACGCACCCAGTGGTTCAAATAAAACAGCTGCCTTATAGACGGTCACAGCTTTTTTTCCCACAAGAGAAGTGCTGTTTTCCGGTTGTGATGGTGTTAAAACCAGCAGTGATAAAAGTGGTGTAAATCAGAGCCCCTGATTAATTATCTAGTTATATCCAAGTCAAGCGGAAATATGGGGGCTAGTGGGGATGCAGTGAGGAATAATAGACAGCCAGGTCGCCAGCCTCTGCACCTTTGCCCTGAGGATGGGGTGCCACCCGGATGGGATCCATTCTCTGATCAGGGGTCCCCAGTGAGGACTGGAGGTCCCCAGTGGACCGGGCTGATTGATCCGGCATCATTTCCCACACTGCGTTCTGCAGAGTGCTTATTCCCTGGATGGCAACTTGCTGGGGGGGAATTGGGAAATCAGTTGTTGTACCTGTTACTGCAGGGTCTGCTCAGATCCTTGAATCTGCAAGTATGCATTCATCTTTATCTTTAGTGTTTAGAGACCTCTGTGTGCCAGGCACTGTTCTAGGCACTTGGGGGTTTAGGTGAATGAGAGCGTCAAGTTGCCTGCTCCCTCCATTTTACTGGAGGAGGCAGGCAAATAAACGGGGAGGAGAAATATCAAAGAGTGGTAGCGCAGCACAGTACAGTGATGAGGTTCCCAGGGACTGGGTTGACAGTTGAGGTTGGGTTGAAAGGTAGGGTTTTTGGAGCACAGGACACTGAAGTGGAAATATGCATGACAGGGAGCTAGCCATGCAGGTGTGGAACAGATCAGGCAGAAGGAGCGGCTGATGCAAAGGCCCTGTGGTAGGAGTAAGTGGCAGGTTGGAAGAGCAAAAAGAATGCTACCATGGCTAGAGTTCATTGGGTGCAGGGAAGTGAAAAGCAGCCTCTAAGCAAAGAGGGTTGCCACTATTTACATGGGAGGCAGTGTGACTGGTGCCCTGGAATTGTGTAGCCCTGTGGCCCTGAAGCCAGGTCACAGTGACGGCCATACTGGCTGAAGAATTCCTGTTGCATTCGGAAGGTCACAAGCCATTGGAGAATCTTGAGTGGGAGAGAGACAGTTGTTTTTTTAAAACCACATTTGCTCCTCTTAGAGAATAAGACTGCGGAGGAGCAAGAATAAAGGAGAACCCAGCTCAGAGGCTTCTGTGACAGAGGCTTGCATCCAGGTGGTGGAACACATACAGAGATGGACCAGTTCAGGATATGTTGGAGGACGTGCCAGCAGGACTATAGACAGACTGACTCTGGAGCGAGGGAGAGAGGAATTTAAAGATAGCCTGGATTTCTGACTTGAGCGGTTAGGAAAACGGTGGCATTTTTTGACATGAGGAGGTTGGAGGAACACGGGTGCACTGAGAATCGTTGGAAGGGAGCATAGAAAGCAGTCTCAAACTGAGCTGCAGTTTGAGATGTTGTCATTTTTTAGAGCATCTCATTACACAGCGTTCCAAGGAACGTGCGTTGAGAAGCACTAGGCTTGTGTCACTGAACTGCTGCCAGCCCAAGGCCTCATTTCCACAGTGAGCATTTGTCTTCTCAAAAGAACCAGACGTTCCAGGCAGGACACTCATCTCCCAGTAAGAAAAAGCATCCTACTCTTAATAAATGCTTGACATAGACGAGCCAAGCTCACTTAAGGCAGGTTTTTATATCCATTTATTCCAGAGCGGTACCTGCCACCTTGGCCCCCTGACCCCACAGGGTGGTGACACCAACTGGGCTTTGGAGTTGCTGTATGTCTTCATTCATCCTTTCTTTGGCCCACATTGGGTTACGTCTGCAGATGATTGGGTTTATGCGTTACATACTGATGCTTTCTAATTTTACTTCCAGAGGATATTCTTGTACTTTTTTTTTTTTTTCGGTCACCCCACGACATGTGGAGTTCCTGGACCAGGGATCAGCTCTGAGCCACAGCTGTGACCTGTACCACAGCTCCATCAGCACTAGATCCTTTAACCTGCAGTGCTGGGCCTGGGATTGAACCTGTGTCCTTGCGTTGCAGAGACGCCACTGATCCCGCTGTACCACAGGGGGACCTCCCCATCATCTTGTTCTCAAGGTCTAGAGATATGATAGCCCATGCTCGTGTTCTGGCTACAAGTTTAAGAACAGAAAAGTTACTTCCCTGGCTTGGTTCCACTGTATTTCTTTGCTTTTCTTTCGCTTTTTTTTTTTTTTTTTTTGCTTTTTTAGGGCCAGACTTGCTGCATATGGCAGTTTCCAGGCTAGGGGTCGAATCTGAGCTACAGCCGCCAGCCTACGCCACAGCCACAGCAACGCGGGATCCGAGCCATGTCTGCGACCTACACCACAGCTCACGGCAACGCTGGATCCTTAACCCACTGAACGAGGCCAGGGATTGAACTCGAGTCCTCATGGATACTAGTCGGATTCGTTTCCGCTGTTCCACGACAGAACTCTAGTTCCATTGTATTCTGTCCCTAGATTCTGACTTTGATAACCAGAGTCCCAAGGGTAATGGTTTGGATCCTTGATCATGAATGTCAAATGTTGATGTAACCCCCCAACTACCAGGTTTGTGTTGATGCTTCACTAGAAGGACATGCCTAAATGCCATACCTCTCAGGACAGCAAATGCTGACACTTCACAGCTTTCCCATAATGTCTGTCAGTGAAGGAGCTGTGGAAGCTGAGCAAGGAAATTTGAGATCCTGGCGTGAGGGAATCAGAGCAACTCCTCCGTGATGGCCGAATAGACTCCTTTTGACCTCTTCTCTTCAGCTCGTCTCGTTAATTTATGCGATGGCTGAGAAGTCGATTCGCATTTCACCTCATGAAATGCCTCTCCGTGTGTGTCTGTCTTACATATTATCAATGTTTATCTCTTTAGGAAAAATCCAGAAAATTGCTTTTTTTTTATTCATCCTCTTCTGTCTCTTCCTTTACTTCCTAAGTCTAGTGACACCAACATTGTAGGTCTCACCTCATATCCTTTTATGATATGGGATATATGGGTGCAAGAAAGAAATATTTCAGAGTTCCTATCGTGGCACAGAGGTTAACGAATCCTACTAGGAACCATGAGGTTGCCGGTTCGATCCCTGGCCTCGCTCAGTGGGTTAAGGATCCGGCGTTGCCGTGAGCTGTGGTGTAGGTCACAGATGCGGCTCGGATGCCACGTTGCTGTGGCTGTGGCGTAAGCCAGAAACTGTAGTTCCGATTCGGCCCCTAGCCTGGGAACCTCCACATGCCGTGGATACAGCCCTAAAAAAAAGGCAAAAAAAAGGAAATATTTCCATCTTTCCTAGGGCAGCTGATAAGTTGAAATAAGCTTCCCTTTTCACTAAGTCCAACCATAATTCTTCACACTCATAGAGGTATGGTTTAAAACCCAGAATTTAGCAAGTTCAGAAGACTTTTTCTTTTTGCCTTTTTGGGACCACACCCATTCATTGACAAAGCATGTGAACTAGAAGCTTCCAAATGCTTTAGAAAGGGACAAAGTTTACTTGTCAGAGGCCCCAGGCTTTGACATCATACTGTGAAAGATGGCCTTACGGCGACTGAGAGCAGAAAAGATATTTGGAGTTTAAAAAAAGAAAGAAAGAGAACCACAAAGTTCTTCGATAATCTTGATAGCAGCTTCTTCACGTTAGACATCAAATCAGGCCTAGAAAAAAGAGAAGGCTGCGCGTTGTTGGGGGAAGCAGGCAGAGGGAGCCCCAGGGCCCTTCCCACTGGCTGAGGACTCCGGTTATTTATTTGTGTGTCTAACGCATCTTCTCTCCCCTCACTCATCTCTTCGACTTTTTCTTTCCTGTCATGCAGTGCGCACTCCAAGGACACGTCACAAAGCAAAATCATCCGCTTCACTCTGGGTCAGAAAAAGATCTCTAGGTTAGCCTTTCTCCGCTCTTGCAAAGCATGGTTTCAACCCAACCCCTGTTGTTCTGGCTGTGCTTCCTTTTGGTCCCTCCTCCCCTTTGCCATGTTTGCAGTTCAGGAAAACCAAACATGTTTTGGCTGATGACCCAGTGTTGAAGAGTTGAGAGTGGCTATGGGGTTGCTGAAGGGGTGTGTGCACGCGCGTGCGTGTGTGTGATTGAACCTAAGTGAGCTTGAGTTGTATGTACTGTTTCTGCATTTCATTAATTTTTGCCTTTGATTGCTTGGACATCAAAGTCCATTCTGATTTAGAGAGAGGTGAGTTTCCAGGTGGTGTTCTGTAGGGGTTTTATGATGAGTTTGGCTCCCTGCTCTGTCCCGGCCCCGACCCCACCTCACCTGCATCTCGTTTGTGTGTTGTGCTTTTTGTTATTGTTGCTGTTATTAAAATTACTAATGCGGGATTTGTTTTCTCTTGAGTTTTTAAAGACCTGAAGCATGATTCCTATTGTTCAAAGGAGACAAAGCATAAGGCTGTGTCTCATTTTTATTTCTGGGCCGTCTTACCATGGATGCCTGTACCATGGACAGATGATACCCTGAAAATAAAAATTAGGCCTGCCTGTTGCTAATTCTCTTGACTCAGAGTTTGGATCTGCTGCATCCTGTGAGGACCCGCTCAGGGTATGATAAACATCCTTGTATCTACTGTTACTTAAAAGGTGTCAACAGCTAACCTTTATTGAGTGCTTATCATGCACCAGTTTGAATGCATTACCTTATTTAATCTTCACATCAGTCTTCTTATGGTAGGTCATTTATTATCCCCATTTTACAAATGAGGAAACTAAAATTTAGGAAGTTCACTAAGTCACATGGAAAGTGGAAAAACCAAGGCGTGAGCCCAGGTGATCTAACTCCCAGAACGCTCGCTTTAACCCCTTGGTTGCGTCTCTCCCCTCCACCCCGCTCCTCGAATTATGTGGTTGTTGAGGCTGCTTTTTAAAACCTTAGGTTTCAACCACTACTCCCGGCCTTTTGCTTCATGTTGCACTTGTTGCGTCCTGACCTAAATAGAATCTCCTCCTCATTACAGCTGGCATTTTTTTCTCACTGAATTCTCACTTAGAATTAGAGCTAAAGTGTTGCCCAGGCTGCGTTTCTCTCTCTCTATTCACATAACAAATACGTGCAGAACGTCCCTATGGCTTAGGCTCCGGGTGGGTGCCTTTTCTCATCAGGTAGCTTTTGTAAAAAGCTTACGCATGGGGAGGCACAGCCCAGGCTCTGCCTGACTGGGAGCAGAAGCCACAGGGCAGACACTTCTCTGCAGAACGAGTCAGCGTGTCACCCACACTTGGTCCTGGGGACCTATGTTCGTCGCTGCATCTCGTAGCCACGTGTCTTAGCTCAGGCCGCTGTAACACACCCCCGCAGACTGGGTGACCGGACAGAAATTTATTTCTGACAGTCTTGGCGGCTGGGAGATCCGAGACCAGGGTGCCAGCCCGGTCGGGTTCTGAGGAGAGCCCTCTCTTCCTGGTACTCAGACGGCCGTGCCCTTCGTGGTCGTCACACGGTGGAGCGCAGGGAGAAAGCGTGAACTCCCCCGGCTCCTCCTCTAGGGTGCTGATCCCATCATGAGGGCTCCGCTTTCACGACCTCACTCCCTTCAAAGACCCTGTCTCCAGACACCGTCACATTGGGGATGCAGTGAATTTGGGGACCGAGGGATGGAAACATGCAGTCCATAAGCACCGTGCCAGAGGGTGCCTTTTCCCCTAACAGCACAGGCCCAGGTCAGACAGACCCCCCCCCACACACACCCCATACTGGTCAACTGGGTTCCTATTTATTTATTTATTTTTGCTTTTTAGGGCCGCACCTGCAGCATATGGAATTTCCCAGACTAGGGGTCTAATCGGAGCTGTAGCCACCAGCCTGCGCCACAGCCACAGCAATGCCATATCTGAGCTGTGTCTGTGACCTACACCACAGCTCACGGCAACGCCGGAGCCTTAGCCTGCCGAGCGAGGCCAGGAATCAAACCTGCAACCTCATGGTTCCTAGTCGGATTCGTTAACAGCTGAGCCACGACAGGAACTCCTTTTTTTTTTACCCCCCTGCGTGTCATACAAAGTCCATACATAGGACAGGAAATAGCAAGGGCTGGGGATATTGGAGGAAAGCTGAAATCTAGTGTTTGTTCCCACGATGTGCCCAGTTCTGGAACAGAGAGAAAACAGGAGCTGGCTTGGAAAGTACCTAATTGGGAACGCATGCCCGTGCCGTGAGTGATCTGTTATCATTCCCAGATGATGGAGGGGGGACGGGAAGAGAGGAAGAACTGAAGGATGAGGGCGTGCTGGGCACACGGCTTCCAGGTTGACCAAGGCCAAGGTCTATCTTCCTGTCAGGGTCCTATCCCTCACCTAGAGTTTCTTTTGGATGCGTTTTGTTTCTGATGAGCCCAATAAAGGGATTTTATTATTTGCCTAACATGCCTCCTTGCCTTCCCCGCCCCCTAGCCTAGAGCACAATCTTGATAAGCATTTTAGCTGATCAGCAAGATAGCCGTGAAGGTACCTTGGGTAGCAGTGAAGTTTGGTTGCCAGAAGAAACAGCCCGCCCCTCTCCTCTGCTGAGTAGGACCCCTCTCCTGGAACTCTGGAAATAGGTCTCTCATGCAAGTGCCAACATGGGACACCTGCCAGAACCAAACACCTTGATAGGCACCAGGGCCATTGAGCAGGGTGGGAAGACTCAGCCCTGAATCTAGCTCGGGAGGAGCTCATGGAGGGAGCTGGCACAGGAATGAAGGATTTCCTTGAATTTCTGCCTTTGACTACTATGTTGCCTTTTGGCATCTCTGGTGAGCCTCAGGAATTTAGGCTTATTCTCCCCATGGGAGGCGTTGATACATAGTAACTAAGGGAGCGGCTTTGCCCCAAAACTTAGCAAACCCCATTTTCACCACTTCTATGTTACTTGGACGAATGATCTGATCTCCAGAAGCCTGTGTTTCCTTATTGGTAAAATGGAGTGGGTCTGCCTCACTCACAGGGCTACGTGGATGAAATAAAATCATTTCCAGCCCTATACTGCCTGCCATGTGCTCAGTGCACCATAACTAGCCGATCGGGTGATGGTGGTGGGCCAGCTCTAGCAAGTGGCACGGAGTTCACCCCTACACGACCATCTCCTGGAGAGGAACCGGTGCGGCTAGACATTTGGTCCTCTCTGCCCAGCTGCTGAAAAGCTGACTGCACGGAGATGAGAGATTTAGCGTTTAATCATCTTGTCTAGCAAAAAGCATCTCTGATCATGACCTCCAGCCCCCGAGGTCTTGAGCATGTGCACACAAGCTGCCGTCCCTCCCTGGGAGGGCCGTTTTCAGCTCCCGGCCTTTGAAGTGGTTTGGGGAGAAGAACCGCGTTCTTCCCATCAGCACGCGCCAGCACGTGGAGCCGGGATGCACGAGAAGGTTACGTGCCGGGAAGGACAGCCAGGCCGCCCTGCCGGGGCTGGGCTGCGCACATGGTGGAGGAATTGACCGTGGCTCGCGTAGCAGCAGGATTTTTCTTCCGCCTCTTGGTTATACCTCTTCCCTTAGACTTCGTTTTTTGCAAAAAGCAACATGTGTGTATTTCAAAGAACCCATCTGTGTCTTCTGTCATTTTGAAACAATTGTTTGGACCTGGAATGATCCTGGGAAGTGGAGTTCCTCTTGCAAGGGAGCCCTTCAGAGCTTTTGGTTCTATGGATGACGCAGGGCATAAAGCATTCAAGGTCGGCTTGCCGCGCTCTCCTGTCGCTGCTTTTTCTCGATGAGGCAGGTGCCGCGGGCAGCGTCTGTTGTAGCACCTGTAGCTGTTCCACTGAGCAAGACCCGTCTCTGCAGCAGAGGAGGAGGCCGACACAGACGGCAGCTGCTGCCAGGCTGGGCTTGAGGGAAGGTCCCCTGATGCCGAAGGATGTTGACAGTCATGAACTTCAAAATGGTAGCCAGGAGCCTGTGTCACCGTAAACTGGCAGCTCCTGTGCTTTTCAACTCTAGCCCTGCTCGCAGCCTCCCGGATGTGTGTCTCCTTGCCGGGGACAGGACCAAGTCCAAGGTTCATAGTGCGATGTTGGAGCCTGGCCCCGATTTTCCAGCCTCATGTCCTCCCACCCTGTCCCCCAAACGCCAGCACACTCTGGCCCTTTCTTTCTGCTGGGACAAGCTTCCCTCTGCCCCCTATTTTCCTGCCCTCTCCTCACATTCTCATTCCCTATGCCACACCTTGTTCTGGGCTCACTTTTCTTTGGAATCTTCCCTGATCATTCCACCAGCTTCCGAGGTCACTGTTTTCCTTCTGTGAATAACTTCTGACCTTTTATATCGTTTTATTAGTACTTACAGTATTTAGACGTGAGCTAGGTTCAGTCGGCCCCCTAAGATCGAGATAAGATTGGGAGTTCCTGTTGTGGCCCGGCGGAAACGGATCCGACTAGTACCCAGGAGGATGCAGGTTCAATCCCTGGCTTTACTCCGTGGGTTAAGGATCTGTGGTGTAGGTTGCAGATGTGGCTTGGCTCCCGAGTTGCTGTGGCTGTGGTGCAGGCTGTAGCTCCCACTCGACCCCCCAGCCTGGGGACTTGCATATGCCTCGGGTGTGGCCCTAAAAAGCAAAAGAAAAAAAAAATTGAGATCGATCCAGAGCCCTGTGATAGTCTCTTTGAACTGCAGTAATAAAACACCATAGACGGGGTGACTTATAAGCAATGGAAATTCACTGCTTGAAGTTCTGGAGGCTGGAGGTCCAAGATCAAGGTGCCGGCATGGTCAGACTCTGAAGAAGGCTGTCTTGCAGGTTGCAGACCGCCAACGTCTCCCTGTGTCCTCACACGGCCCTCAAGTTTACAACTATTCTCTTGGATGTACTTTATTATTATTCCAAAGTTACAGGTACAGAACAGAAATCTCAGCTGGTGAGACTGGTCCGATGTCATTTGTATAGAAAAAGTCCTTATTTTATCCATGATATATACCACACTGCCTCGCGGAGGGCCAGACTGCCAGCCACATTCAAGCTTGTGGCCATCCTGTCCAGTACTTGAACTTCTCGCCTCTATAAAGACCCTGTGCTGCCCTGACAATTCTGTGGTCCAGTCCCAGGTCAGGGCAGTGGGGCCTCTCTAGCAACTCTGAAAGCAATGCATCTTTAACCCCCTCACTGACGCTTCTCTCCCCCCGCCCTGTTTATTTTAAAGTTTTGTTGAAGTATAGTCGATTTACAAGGTTGTGATAATTTCTGCTGTATGACAGAGTGATTCAGTTTTACATGTACCCACGTGCATTTTCTTTCAGATTCTTTTCCCACATAGATTATCACGGAATACTGGGTAGAGTTCTCTGTCCTAGACAGCAAGCAGGTCCCCTTCAGCCAGTCATTCCGTATGTCTCAGCATGCCTACGCCAATCCCAAATTCCCTGTCCACCCCTTCCCCTTCTCCCCCACCCCCACCCCGCCGCCACCTCCCAGTTGCTTTTTGCTTCCCTGTCCTTTGCCAGTTCCCCACTGGAGCAGGATGCTGTGGCCTGTGTTGCTCTACACCACTCAAAGCTGTTCCTGTGACATTGTCTTGGAACAAGCCCATAAGCCTTTCCCAGGCCTGTCTGTGGGCACAAAGACGCCTGCGGCATCCAGCCTAGGGGGGCCCCAGGTCTGTACCTGCAGCAGCTCTGCCATTGGCTGTGAGTCCTCAGGTAACAGTGTCCACCTGGGAGGGCTTGCAGGCCGCCCTTTGCCTCGGAAGCAGAACCAAGAGCTTGAGCTCCTTCATCTATTGAGCCGGCCACCTCTGGTCCCCAAACGTAGGCCCTGGTTGGTACTGCTGCTTTGGCATCCCGCTCTGTGCCTGTCTTCATGGGGTGAATACCTTCTTCGAATGAGACGGGGTAAACGAACAGACGGACGGGTCGTCGTCGTGCAGAGGGAAGCGGGCGCGTCCCTCCACCATGTTTTGGGGAAGAACGTCCCGCTTTCCTTCTCTGCCAGCTCCCAGTGAGGGCCGTGGGCCAGCTTCTTCTTAGCCGTATAAATTTTACAGTGCTCTCACACCAGCTCATGTTCTGTGTTTACTCTTCAGCCATCTTTCTTGCTCAGCCAACAAGAAAAAAGTTGAAAGCGTTTGCCTGCTTCCATCTAAAACGCTTCCAGACTGCAGACTTCTCTGGTGCTTACAGATTTGTGTGGAAAGAAAAGGCTGAAAGCTTTATGAGTTGAAAATTCAGACTTATCGCTAGACCTCACGCTGGCCGACTGAGGTTCCAGTGGCTTTTAAATGCCGCTAAGTGGGTTTTCGCTCAAAGATATACTGAAATATTTCATCAGTTATTCATCTTTCAGCTTTAATGATTGGAAACAGGCGGCTTAGTAGTCAGTCTCTGAACCAGGACTCTGATTTGGGGAGACTTGCCCTTAACTCTTTGGGGAATGGGCCGTAATATCTTTAGACGCATTACCGTAGAGGAGTCTGCCGACTTTATTTCCCAGATCTCCCAGCAGGAAAGTGTTTGATTTAAAGGGAAAGTGTGTGTTTGTCTTTAGGCTAACAGATGCCTGCTCATTTTTACAGAAAGAATGTGTGATTTTATCCATCTACTCTGTAGAGAAGCTGGGCTTCAGAGTCGGAGTATTATTGCTTAAGGAGACGGGTTGTCCGGTGTTGAAGGAAAATGTGTATCTGAACAAATGTTTCCACCCGGGGCCATGAGTGTTCATTGCAGAGGTGTGGGTTCTGAGGTAGCAATTCCCTTTCTGACCATGATAGATTATGTCTTTTTCTTGATACTTACATCCTTAGGTTATGACAAAAACCATTTTCGGTAACTATCAGAGGAAATGCACACAAAGTAAGCCATCTAGAGTCTTAACAGGCCTTTATGTTCCACCTTTGATAGAATTAGAGATGACACGGTTTGGCCCCGTTTTAAAAGCGAAATTACGCATGTAAGAGAAAAAGAAAGATTTTTATTTTATTTTTTGTCTTTTTGGGGCCGCACCCGAGGCATAAGGAGGTTTCCAGGCCAGGGGTCGAATCGGAGCTGTAACCGCAGGCCTACACCACAGCTCATGGCAACGCCGGATCCTTAACCAAGCCCAGGGATCGAACCTGCACCCTGGTGAATGCTAGTCAGATTCGTTTCCACTGAGCCACAATGGGAGCCTCAAGATTTGTATTTTAATCAGCCAACATATTTATATATTTTTCCCTCAAAGCGTCCCTCTCTGCTCAAAGGAAAACTGCTCACGCTTTGCTGTTGGGCTAGTAATGGGATCATTACTAGCCTAGATGTTGGTAGTGTTTCTACTCAGTCCTCGGGCTGGCAAACCTCCACAGACCTGATGTCGTGATTCCTTTTGCCTCCTGCATGGCCGCCGTTCCTTCTCCTGCGACACTGCCCTGCTTCCGAGACTGAGTCCATCACTCTGTTGCTTTTGCATTTTAGACTTCCAGGTCCTACCGCGAGGGTATCCGCTGCAGGCAGCGAGGCCAAAACACGCGGAGGATCAGCCACTGCTAACAACCGACGGAGCCAGAGCTTTAACAACTATGACAAGTCCAAACCAGTCACTTCCCCACCCCCGCCCCCACCGCCCAGCAGCCACGAGAAAGGTAAGCTACCTGCCTGGGGTCCTTCCTGACGCCTTCCTTTAGAACAGATCCAGTTCCTTTGGGTGAATGTGGGGTTGCAAATAGAGTGATGGGAGTGGGTACGGGGACATGCTCGGCCAGCGGGAACTTGGTTAGCAGAGGTATTAACAAGGCGGAGAAAATACTACGTATGCGTAGTTGCCAGCAGGAATAGCTGTTTGTCTGGGTTGGGGCCCGGAAGACACATAGAAGCAATATGGCATTTGCAATCGGACAATAAATTTTCCTAGAAATGCTCTGTACCGTAGGTGGTTTTCTAGAAATGAAGCTTCTTCGGGTGTGCATTTTGTGAGCTGATAAGGTTTTTACCCGTCAGAAGTGAGGTGCAGGTTTTAAAGGGGCTTCTCACCCTTTAAAACAGTCAGAAACGTGGGCTGGCTAAATGCATGTCTTGGCTTCACATAAGGAGTGGGCAGCATTCTTCTTGGCGTTCTGATGATGTAACTCTTACCAAAAAAGCGTATGATTTTTTTTTTTTTTTTACTCTGCATAGTACTGAGTTTTGAGGTTGAGGGGGAAAGAGGTAGGTAGCCCCGTGGGGACTCTGACACAGAAGGCAGTAAAATCTTTGCCTGCTGCCGTCTGTGTCTCACGAGACATTGGCGAAATAGAGGAGTTTGAGAGAGCTCAGAAGCCTTTTTTTTTTTTTGTCTTTTTGCATTTCTAGGGCTGCACCCGCGGCGTATGGAGGTTCCCAGGCTAGGGGTCTAATCGGAGCTGTAGCTACCAGCCTACGCCACAGCCACAGCTACACGGGATCTGGGCCTCGTCTGCGACTTACGCCATAGCTCATAGCAATGCCGGATTCTTAATCCACTGAGCGATGCCAGGGATCGAACCTGCAACCTCATGGTTCCTAGTCGGATTCGTTAACCACTGAGCCACGACGGGAACTCCGAGAGAGCTCAGAAGACTCTTGAGTAGCAGGCAGAGCCCCTCTTTATTCCTCTCAGGCAACGTGGGATCTAGACTTCTTCAGGGGTCCTGCCCAGATGTCTTGGAAGCACTTCCCGCCTGGTGGCGTGGACGCTTCCTAGGGCTTGACCTGGAGGTACCACCCTCCTCCCCTGGGACCCATGAGAGCTGCCTCCTTCTCCCAGGGGACCAGGTGGTCCTCTCACCCTGAACGAGATCAGAACCTGCCCGACCCACCCGTCCAGCCCCGCATAGCCTGGTCCAATGGTGCTGGGCTTCCTCCCAGCCCCAGTCCTACCTGGAACACCGGGGGAATCTATGGAGGGCTGACGTGTACATGGCAGAAGCTCTCCCACCCAGGGCGTGTCGGGAGCTCTGCAAGCAGCACTGAAGCTACGAGCAGAACGTCTCAACTGGTCAAGACTCTGTTCTAGCCTTTGGCTTCTGCCTCAAGCAAACCATTTTTCTTCTTCTTCTCTCCCCCACCCCTTTCCTTTTCATCACCAGACCCAAGTGTGTTCTTTTTTATTTCTTATTTATTTATGTTTTTCTTTTTTTGGCCACCCCACAGCATTTGGACTTCTCAGGCCAGGGATCAGATCCAAGCTACAGTCTTGACCTGTGCTGCCACTGTGACAGCGCTGGATCCTTAAGCCACTGTGCTGGGCCGGGGATCAAACCTGTGTCCCTGTGTTCCAGAGATGCCGCCGATCCCTTTATCCCACAGTGGGAATGCCCGTTCTTTTTACAAGTGTGTTTAAATTACAAAAATAATAGCCTGCCACAGGTATGTCCCTAAACAAATAATAAAAATAATACATTATAAAAGTATGTGGAGTTCCTGTTGCGGCTCAGTGGTAACCCACCCGACTAGTATCCGTGAGGATGTGGGTTCACTCTCTGGCCTCTCTCAGTAGGTTAAGGATCCGGCGTTGCCGTGAGCTGTGGTGTAGGTCGCAGACGCGGCTCAGATCCCACATTGCTGTGGCTGTGGTGTAGGCCGGCTGCTATAGCTCCAATTCGATCCCTAGCCTGGGAACCTCCATAAGCCATGGGTGCGGCCCTAAATTTAAAAGATAAATAAAAGAATATCTGCTTGTAAATTGGGACTTTATGTCAAGTAAAAATTCTCCCTGAAGGGTAGCAGTATAGACCATTCGATGCATATCCTATTAGAGCCTTCACAACACGTTTCTATATATGCTCTACATGATATTCTTGAGAGGGCCAGATTTTGTTGAGTGCCAGCTGTGTGCCTCGTCGAATTCCCCCAGACAGTTGTGTTGCAATCCCCATGAAGCTAAAGAGGTTAAGTACTGGCCCAGGGTCACACCGCAGGCAGTGAGAAGTGGACTTGGGACTCAGCCCAGACACCTTGGTGTCAGCGTCACAAGTCATACTGTACGAATGCTGGGACCCTTGCCGCCGAGAGCTGGCGTGGAGAAGGGAAGGGGGCAGGTTTTAGGGAAGCTCGGGCAGAGCTGTCTGCTGGCCCGCCTGCCCTTGTCCCTGGTCCTTCGGGGAGAATAGACGTTACAAAGCCTGAAGGTTGGCTCTGAGGCCAGTGTCCAAAAGACTGGGTCAATAAAGAGAGGGCTCTCCGGGGATGGGATAGAGGTGGGAGGCAGCGGGCTTGGGAGCCAGACGCAGGGCCACCGGGCAGCCCGGCCGGGGGCTTCCCACCGGTCGGCCTCCGTCTTGGGCAGGGCTTGTCGCATGGGTCCCGAGCAGACAAGAGAGCCAGGAGGTCTCCTGGAGGGCAGTGGCTGTAAACTCTGACGGCAGCGTTCCGGAGGGAAATATTCGCCAGGGCCTTTGAGTGTCGGCCCGATACTTGATGCTCACAGACATTCAGCAAGGTAAATATTAACCCAGTTTTACAGATAAAAATGAGGTTAAGTGAGATTTGGGACCTGGCCTCTCCGTGGTAACTGAGTGCTGGAATTCATATCTGGATCTGACTCCCAGATTCGAACACTGGCTCTGCCCTGTCCCTCTCAATTGAGGGAGTATGTGGGGATGTGTTTTGTGGGCTGTGGCGCCTTCAAAATCCTGGAAGGATTTGCAGTGATAAAAATAACGGACGCTGGTTCCAGGAGCATGAGCATGCGTTTATCATCCCTGTCCTGTCCTGTCCTGAGCGGCCGATGTAAAGCAAGGTTGGAACAGGCCTGGGTAGGGTATTCTCTGATACTTTTCCACCATCCTGAGGCAAAAGGGTCCTATGATTTTTACCTTCAGAGCCTTTTTTTCCTTTTTTATTAGGGCCACACTTAGGGCATACGGAGGTCCCCAGGCTAGGGGTTGAATCGGAGCTGCAGCTGCCGGCCTGCGCCACAGCCACAGCAACGCTGGATCCGAGCTGCATCTGCAACCTACACCACAGCTTGCGGCAGTGCTGGATCCTTAACCCACTGAGCGAGGCCAGGCATTGAATCCGCATCCTCATGGATACTAGTTGGGTTCATTACCGCTGAGCTACAGGCAACTCCTGCCTTCAGAGTCTTTCGTATTTCCTCCTCCTTTCTTCGTGGTCCCTGTGTTCTCCCTTGAATCTGACTTTGGTTGCAGACTGAGGTAGGTGTCTTACTCGGAAAACATAGTTTGTGATGGAACAGAAATAGCTCAACCACCTGGCCGTGTAGAAGACACAGCAGGTGCTTGGGTACATAAGATACCATCCTCTACCCGGAGGAATCTTGGCGAGGGGCGCTCGGGAGCAGGTGAATTGGAGTTGGGTGTGGTTGGTGCTGTAGTTGAGGTGTGGACGGCTTTCAGATGCGGTCAGCTCCATGACAGACTCTCCCGACCTGTCCTTCCTTGAAACTCTCTTGTGAGTCGGTCAGACCCTGACAGCGTTGTGTTCTGGCGTTTCATTCTCAGGTGAAGCAGTTCATCAGCTTTTCCCTGGGATGACCCCTTGACCCGGGAATTCCACTCCTAGCAGTCAGTCTAATCACCTCAGTAAGTTCAAGGAGGAATTCACTATGCGGTCAATAAATGACGACATCATTTCAACACTTAGTCCCAACTGTTAAAAAGGATTAAGGGGAATGAAAGAAAATGGTAACAAAAACTTTTCAAAAACCCCAGAACCCCTCATACTCTGTGGGGCAATACTAAAATCATGTCCAAGGAAGCGAGTTCCCCCCCTTTTGTCATTATCACAGAATTTAATTCTGATTTTCCTGATCTGGCAACTGAGATGTAATAAAGCAGGAGAAAAGTAACAGGTGGTCCTTAGTATTAAAAAAACAAACAAACCAGGAGTTTCCATTGTGGCTCAGTGGTTAACGAATCCGACTAGGAACCATGAGGTTGTGGGTTCGATCCCTGGCCTCGCTCAGTGGGTTAAGGATCCGGCGTTGCCGTGAGCTGTGGTGTAGGTCGCAGACGCGGCTCGGATCCCGCGTTGCTGTGGCTGTGGCGAAGGCCGGCAGCTACAGCTCCTGTTAGACCCCTAG
>PVHT021183666.1:26815066-26967974 GCA_004024745.2 Catagonus wagneri | reverse complement strand
ACAAAACAAAACAAAACAAAAAACCGGAGGACTCACGGTTCATGACCTCGTCCCGTGAGTCCAGAGTGGGTCCACAAAACCCCGAAGTGTTCTGGACGACAACACGACCTCTTAGTTTTCCTGCAGATTCAGATTTCAGGTTTTGCAGGTTTTGGAGAAAAAGGCTGCAGATCCTCGAGCTTTAGGAAACCCTGCTAGTTGTGTATGGAATCATTAGCAGCATCATGGTCTAGGCCTGCCTTTGGCTTCACACTTTGGGAGGCAACCATCAGGCAGAGCCTTGCCTGGCCTTTGAGATGCAGGGTGGCCAGGACGCGTGTGGGGCCCTTCACTTCCTCTGCTGGCTCCAAGTGCCTCTGGGGCTCCCGGCCAGAGTCAGAGATTCTCAGGGGAGAGGAAATAGCTGTCATTTTCAACATTTGTGACATTCTCTGTTTTTTCTTCCTTCTGTTCCTGCACTTCCACCCCTTGACTAGGTTAACGCTGCCAGAAATCTAATACATTTCTAAAGTATTTCATAGTCCATCCTGCAAATTTGGAACGTTTGGTATGCCTCGACTGCATTCCCTGCATATGGAGGGTGTTCTTTTCTGAATAATACGGCTTTATTCATTTTATAGACAGCATATCTTTCCTCCAGTTTCACTACAAAATTAATTATATAAAAGTGTTAAGACAACACAAATGCCTCGAAAGGAAAAGAACCCAATCGAATCCCACCTCCCATATAAAGCCACCGTTTTCCACTTAGTTTATATTCTTCTATATTTTTATGCATATACTCTCAGAGTTTGAAAAAGAGTAGTGTTTACTTTTTGCCAGAAACTATTCGAAGTGCTTTATTAGGAATAATTTAATTTTTACAGGAGCCTTACACATATACACACACACTCTCATGCACATATATGACATTTTAAGTCTTATAAATAAAATCAACAAATCACGGACAGCCTTTTTTATAGGTCATTCTCTCTTCATAAAAGAGTTGCATAAGAGTTCCTGTCACAGCTCAGCGATAACGAACCTGACTAGTGTCCACGAGGATGCGGGTTCAATCCCTGGCCTCACTCAGTGGTTTAAGGATCTGGCATTACCATGAGTTGTGGTATAGGTTGCAGACACAGCTTGGATCTGGTGTTGCTGCGGCTGTGGCATATGTCTGTGGCTACAGCTCCGATTCAACCTCTAGCCTGGGAACTTCCGTGTGCTGTGGGTGTGGCCCTAAAAAAAAAAAGGATGCGTAGTACTCCATGATATGAATTTACCTTTATATATATTGTCTTTTTAGGGCTGCACCTGCGCTAAAATGGAGCTATAGCTGCCGGCCTACACCACAGCCATAGGAATAATGGATCCTTAACCCACTGCACTGAGCAGGGCCAGGGATTGAACCCACATCCTCTTGGATACTAGTTGGGTTCATTACCACTGAGCTACAACCGGAACTCCCCAATTTACCTTAATATTTCTAACCACTTTAAGTTGCCTCTAATTTTTTGATATTATAAATAGCACTGAGGTAAACATCTGCAGCTTCATTGCATGTAGGCAACCATTTCAGTGCAGTTGCTGCATTGAAGGGTCTGTGCGCTTTGTAGTTATTTTGTTTTGTGTTTTGGTTCGAGCGTAGCATTTTTTTACGTTGTTTTAACAGTGCCCAATTTTGCTCCCCAAAGTTTATCGCTGTTTATAATTCCCCTCCACAATGTATGAGCGGACTAGTCCCTTTCCACACTTAACACTTTTATCTTCATTCTCTTGGGCAAAAAATACTGTTCTAGAAATGAAGCAGATTATTTTAGGAAGCTGAAATAACAAGATCATGTGCTCCAAAGGGACAGTTTTTATTGACACCTTGCCGAGAGTCACCGCCGGTGCCCTTGGCATAGTACAAAAGCACCCGGGTCTGAGGTCCAGCTCACTACCGCCTGGCATGACCTCACTCAAGACACTTAACCTGGGAGTCCCCATCGTGGCTCAGCAGTTATTAACCCAACTAGTATCCATGAGGACACAGGTTCAATCCCTGTCTTCACTCAGTGGGTTGGGGATGTGGTGTTGCCGTGAGCTGTGGTGTAGGTCGCAGACACCACTCAGATCTGGTGGTGCTGTGGCTGTGGCGTAGGTCGGCAGCTACAGTTCCGATTCGACCCTGAGCCTGGGAACTTCCATGTGCCGCGGGTGTAGCCCTAAAAAGCAAAAAAAAAAAAAAAAAAAAAGCCACTTAACTTCTCTCGGCCTCAATTTCCCCTTTTATGAAGAAAGCCAGAAGTCCTCTGTCACTGGGCCACTGTGAAGGGTGAATGGGTCCTTCGATTCTCACTGGCTGTTTGGCCTCGCTTCACACGAGCCCCGTCAGCGCTTTCTGGGGCGGGTTCCTTCCTCGAGTCTTCTCTCTTGGGTCACTTTTCTCCTCTTAGTTCAGTCCTGCCTGTCACGGGCAGAGGAGGAGAGCCAGCCGCGGCTGGAGACGGCTTCACGGCCTGCCGCACGGCGGCGTGTCTGAGCAGCATCAGAGCCATCAATTTAGAATCCCTATAAACTTGTCACTTTGTGGCTGGTGAAGCAGGCTCTTTATCAGCGTTAGTGACTAGGAGAGATATAAGCCCGAAGGAGCCGCCTGTGTTCCCCTGTTAACCAAGATGCTGACCTAAAATTACAGTTTAGGCCAGATGGAATCGGTTCAGTGGTCCAAGTCACGCAGAAGAGAATACGGCCGTGATGCCCCAGTTTCCTGTCGCCTCCTGCCTTGGTTCGTTCTGTCGCCACATGTGTCCAGCGTCAGGCTGGCTGTAGTGACGACGAGGCCCTGGTGTGGGACAGCCTCGGGGGAGGGGCAGTGTCACTCTCCTATAGGACTGTGCTCAGAGCTGTTAGGGGGAGGGTCTGCCTGACCCGAAGGCTCGGGGAGGGCTTCAGAGAGGGGGTGCCGTGCGCCCCGATTTCCGTCTCAAGATTTTCACTGAGAGAAAAGGAAGGGAAAGGTGAGAAAGAATGAGTCGTCCACTCTTCTGCGCCCGCGTCCGTCTGCAGGGACACCTGCTGGACTCGACTGTGTTCATGACCTCACGTCCCGCGGGGGATGGGGTCCGGGCGGGCTCTGCAGGGGAAGCTATGGCACGGTCATTCCGGTGACCCCTGCCTTGGTCATCGGGGACCGCTGCCACTCCAGGGGTGTCAGCCCAGCCAGAGCGAGAGCCTGGGCGCCCGCCGGTGCTCATGGGTGATCGTCACCTCTGTTTGGGAATCGCTGGTGAAGTCACTGGGGCTGCCGTCAGAAGCCGCGGTTGTCCGAGGGCGTCAGAATCCTTCGCAGAGGTTTGAACCAGGATATCACTGCATTTAAAGAGGCCTCGGTGTGTGGGGGGGGGTCATCTAGGAGCAGAGCTGTGACCCAGGAGACCAGCTGTTGAGGTGGGGCGGGAGGAAGAATGAGATGCTTCTAAACGCAGGGACCTCAGATGGCACCGCAGGGAGGACGGCTGTCCGGCAAGTGTTTGCACCGGTCGCACTAGTCTCTCGGGCCAGGACGCCGTTATCTCAGGAGAGGAGGTTCGGGCCCTGCAACTCAAGAAAAAATATTTATCTTGAAGGCAGCCAGCTGAGTCCGACTTTCAGCCGTGTCACCTTCCCAGAGCGTGGCTTTGGGCAGGCGCACTGCTCACCCAGGGCTCGTGCTCAGACCACAGCACGTCCCCGGCCACATCTGGCGCCGCGCCGCTCCGCGGGGCCGCGGGGCGCAGACGGGAGTCGCGGGTTGTCGGCAAGGCGGTGCGGGCCCTTCTGTTGCATCCGAGTGGCCCTCACAGCGGTGTCCACGGCCGTCCCTGCAGCGTTCCGGGGCTTTCGCGCCCCCTCCCGCCTCAGGTGACAGCTCAGGTGTGACGGAACAAGACTCACACAGGGCGGGCGCAGGAGTCCCTCTGGCTCAAGAGCCACACGCCCCACAGGAGCCAGTATCTCTCATAACAGCTCCGTATACATAGCCTCTGTGGTCCCCCCGCCAGGCTTGGGCCCAGTCTGGAGAGTCACGGCAACTCCCAGGGGCCCCAGATGAGGGTAGCCCCCAGCAGGGTGTTAATCCCTCATTTACAGCTCTGGCCAATCCAGAGGCAGTAGAACTACCCAGGGTCATTTTTATCACGAGCAGTGTTGCTTAGTAACAGCTGACATTCTCCCTTTATCAAGCTTCCAGGGGAACAGAGATAGAAGGTTAACTCAAGGTCAGATTCCCATGCAGAAGGGGAAAAGGTTCTGTTAATCCTTTTCCAAGCGCAAGTCACCTCGCCGCTCAGAGATTCACTTTATTTATCTACGAAGCAGCAACAGGCTGCTCTAGCCCTAGCCATGGGAGCAGGTCAGATGTGAAGTGTTTTTTTTTTTTTTTCTCATTTTTTTGTAGAGCTCAATTCGGATTTTCTGTCCTTGTCACCTCTCTCGGTTGAAGACATTTCTGTGCAGGGTATGACTTCTTCCCTGATAGCTGGAGTTTATTGGCATCTTGGGTGCCATGTGTATAGCCTGCCACAGTTGCTACATTCTGATCTTTCTAAATATCGTGTGGTCGGTTGGCTTCCTGTCTGTTAATAGTGCCCTTTCACAGGTGGGTGGGTAGAGGTTATGGCTCCTTACAGTAAAGCCAGGTTTCATTTGTCTAGTTGGCAGTTTTACACCCCGATGCCCTTTTGTTCTAAGCAAATTATCGACGTTGTCTTAATTGAAGAGATGAAAAGTCCTAAGACCCACGGCACCTCTCTCCAAAATAATACCTCCGCAGTACCGTTTTTCCATTAGGACACAGCGTGTGCAAATTGCCCCTGTGCGTTTTGCAGAGCGGGCAGCTCTCAGCTGGTACCTCTTTGTTCGGTCTGAAGCACACAGCTCAAGTCCCGTGGTCCGGGCAGACCGTGAATTCAAGACTCTGGGCTGCTGTTTCTCAAGGTAACAGCCAAAGACAGAAATCCCCCAGGTTTTGCAAACCTAGTCTTGCTAATTCACGTGTGTGAGTTCGGATCTGGAAGTCTACATTTCACACCCTTGTCGTTCTCAGAACACTGCTGTCCTAGGAGGACTTCTTAATTACCTTTGAAGGGCCCCTGCCTTCAGCTCTCAGCAACTGCTTTGTACTGTGTTGTTATAGGGAATGAAGACAGATAAACAGGGTGAGACACCCAGTCTCATGCCTGGCACGTAGTAGGCGCTCACTCTGTGGGGAGCTGTTCAAATTGGCATGTACGTACATTTTGTGGTACATGTATTTAATTTATTCTGGGTCAGGAACTTATACTGGGTCGACTTACTACTTGCCTAGGGATTTTTTGGGTTTTGTTTTTTGTTTTTGTTTTTGTCTTTTTAGGGCCACACCTGGGGCATGTGGAGGTTCCCAGGCTAGGTGTTGAATCGGAGCTGCAGCTGCTGGCCTACGCCACAGCCACAGCAACATGGGATATGAGCCGTGTCTGCGACATACACCCCAGCAGACAGCAACACCAGATCCTTAACCCACTGAGTGAGGCCAGGGAGCGAACCTGCGTCCTCATGGATATTAGTCGGGTTGTTACCACTGAGCCATGATGGGAGGTCTCACATAGGTTTTTTTTGTCTCTTGGTTTTTTGCTATTGCCTCACTAATCTGTAGTGATGTTCTAATTTTAAGTTTTTTAAAAAGCACTCAATACTAGAAAAAATAAGGAAACCTGCTGTATAGCACTGGAAACTATATCCAGTCACTTATGATGGAGCATGATGGAGCTTAATGTGAGAAAAATAATGTATATATATATGTATGTGTGACCGGGTCACCTTGCTGTACAGTAAAAAATTGACAGAACACTGTAAACCAGCTATAATGGAAAAAATAAAAATCTTTAAAAGAAAAAGAAAAAAGTATTCAATGTTAGAAAAAAGAAAAAAGTACTCAAAATTTGGACCCCACGCTTAGGCTGGAAATATGAAGAAGAGAGTGTCGTGTGGGGTCTAGATACAGTAGCAGGGAATACAGGGCAAGGAGGTGGCCTGGGAGGGAAGTCAGCTCACCCTTTCCCAGACTGGAGAATCATCCTCCAGCTCTTTCTCTCCGTGCACTTGGAGAGCCTGGGGGCGCTTCATGAGCGAAAGAGCGCAGTCCTGCTCAGAGGAGGGCTGAGCGCTGGCAGAGCTGCGCGGAGAGGGGCCCTGTGATGCGCCTTCCTGCCCCGGCCCCAGCCTAGCTTAACCTCTAGCATTAAACTCAAGTCCGGCGTAAAGCCCAGAGGACTCATATCTGGTGGGGTTCCTGTGGGCACCTTCAGGAGCCGTTTTCCTGATCGACTGTGCAATTCAGAAAAGCCCTCGGAGGAGGCGGTGCCTCCGTGCCTCCGATGTGTGAAGCTAGTAACCTTTAGTGTGCAAGCCATCCTTTCTCCTGGGGAAGAAAAAGATGGATGGAACCGCGTTTGCTTTTCTCTAAAGAAGGTGTTGCAAAGCCATGCGTGAGTTCACGCTCTGCTCTCTCTCTCTCCTTTCTCGAAAATACGGTAAGCCTGGCTTTGTACAAGGACTAATGAGTCGAGAAGAAGAGAGAGAGAAAAGAAATCGTTTAGGAAGATGAAATATCAGTTTGATTAGTCTTGTGTCGGAAACCGACAGCGACTAGTTGACGTTCCTCTGATCTTCCCGTGATCAATTTCAGCATTGCCTTCGCTTCCACCTGCAATGCGAGACGCGTCACACGTACACGAGTTCAATTTCATTTCAAGGATCATTGGTAGAGGAAAGTATTTATGTTTCTCGGGGCCCCCCTAGTAATTTTTATCCAGGTGTCATATGCAGTCAGGGCTTAGTTTAGCTGCTCATTTAAATATTCTTTTCTTCTTCAAGTTAGGTATTTGACAGTGTTTATTAGCGTGAGAAGATGAATACATGTGGGGATAAATAAGATTGACTTCTCTAGGAGCACAGGTGGCCCATATTCGCAATGCGAAGCACAAGGACAGCATGCTGGTCAAAACGAGGGAGAGCCGGCCCCTGCACGGTAAAACGCGAAGGTTCTTGTAGCTGCACACACGCGGTGAGAAGCTTCTTGTCCACCCAAGTGTGGCTGACTCTCTGCTGAGAACATAGCATCGTCGGGCTTACGTGAACCCAGCAGATAAAATGTCTATGTCTCAGCCACAGCTTGCCTGCTGCCAGCCCGGGAGCCTGTGTGTTTTATTAGGGCACCAGCACAGGGCCCGTGTGTCAGGGAATCACCTTCCGATGAGGATGTCAGCTAAGGGGTCACATTGAGAATATTTGTCTCCAAGATAATGGTCACGATCCATCTACATTGTGTTGAGAGTGAGACATGGGCCATCTGCCGCTGTCGTGCCATGCGGATAAGTGGTCACGATGCAGAGTGGTGTATGCCGAGGCACTGTGGGCACAGTGTGCCTTCTTAGCGTCCTGGGAGCTCCTGACCTCATTTCTTAGTGGTAGCCTTGCTGATTCACGTGATTGCCAAGCCTTCCCCAGCTTTGTGGGGATTCCGCCGATAGGAGCTGCTGATGAAAATCAGCCACCTGTGAGTTCCCAGTGTGGCTCAGTGGTAATGAACCCGACTAGTATCCATGAGAATTCGGGTTTGATCCCTGGCCTCGCTCAGTGGGTAAAGGATCTGGTGTTCCCATGAGCTGCGGTGTGGGTCACAGACGTGGCTTGGATCTGGTGTGGCTGTGGCTGTGGCTGGCAGCTGTAGCTCCAACTAGACCCCTAGCCTGGGAACTTAGATATGCCACTGGTGCAGCCCTGAAAAGACAAAAAAAAAAAAAAAAAAAATCAGCTGCCCAGCCTAAGTCTCTCATAAGAGCAACGGTAAAGAAGGCCTCGGGCCTCTCCACAGCTAGTGCTCCCTCTGCCTTTTTCAAATGGGACAATCACAGCAATTTCATGAAAAATGAAATGGAGTTGGGGGATTAGTGACTTGTAATAACTCACCTTTGGCTTAAAGCAGTCCAGGACGGTGAGTCTCTGCTGCCCCCTACTGCCCAGGTTTTGTATTGTAACTGAGGGGAGCTTTGGTTTGCAACCTGGAAGGGTCTCAGTGTTTCCCTCCAAACAGAGCCTGCCCACATTTGTCTCCACAATTCGGGAGAATGTATGTGGACTGAATAAAACCATCATCAGGGATGTTCATGTGGTGTGCTGGCAAAGCTTTCTCTCCCGAAGTGTGGAGGTTCCCAGGTAGGGGCTGAATTGGAGCTGTAGCTGTTGGCCTGCACCACAGCCACAGCAACGCAGACTCCGAACCACGTCTGCGACCTACAGCTCAAAGCAATGCTGGATCTCTAACCCACTGAGCGAGGCCAGGGATCGAACCTACCATTCAGATTTGTTTCCCCTGAGCCAGGACAGGAACTCCCAAAAAAGTGCATTCTGTTCTTGACGATGCTGCTTACCCTCTAGGGTTCATTTACAGAACAAACGTTGCATTTCGTGCAGGTAATGGCCTCTGTGCAGTTTGCGATGACTTCTTTTACGCCATTCATATACTCGGGGAAGATTTCTTCCTTAACGTCAGATGAGTTGTCTGGCACTTGCCAGACTCGTGCTCTGAGGCTATCAGATAGAGGCCACAGACAGGTAGGGGCCCCCGCCATGGAAGTAACCGTGGCCACTGAGTGAGAAGTTACTCGTGCCTGCATTCAGCCACTTAGCACTTGGACTCATTTGCTTGACCTCTCCTGAGAAGAGCCAGTTACAGGTGTCTTCAGGCAGGTGTCCATGCAGAATTGTTTTTTATTAAAGTCTATTTCACCTGTGTGCTGTAGGGGGCAGCATTCATTACGGAAAACCAGGAAGAGAGTCCACCTTATAGGAAAGAATCTGGGCCCTGTTTGTAAAGATCTGTGCACCCGAGACACATTCCGTCCTGTGGTTCATGACTGAATGAGGCACTGGCCCTTGGATAATAAACCTCCTTGGGAGCCAGGATTACTTTGCCTCATATTCAGTTCCTCTGGTCAATACCAGTGAGTACCTGTAGGGGGCAGAGTGACTTTTCCACATAGGAGTCCTGTGCTGGGTGGAGGATTCTCACCCAAATCACCTGACTCCAAGCTTTTGCTCTTTTAGCCGAGTTCTGAGCCACTCAGACCCTCCAGTCAGAAGTGGTGATTATTTAGACCAGAGCGTCTTCACACCTGTTACTGCTTAGGAAGTAATAAATAAGAGGAAAACTCGTGGGAGCAAACCTTTTTCTGGACTTAGGTTCTGAATTTTTGGACTCCCGTCCCCCCCAGGCCCTAAAAGTTCTGGTTTCAAATAATAGCTGGTATTTCTCACAAGGGTACAAATGAATGGGACACGGTGAGGAGCGCCGGGCTCCGGTGATCCTGGTGGGGCTCGCACCTGAGGCCATCTGGGGGTTATGATAAGCAGGATGCTGGCTGGGCTGTACTGGCCTCGGCTGAGCCAATCCATCTTTCTCTACCCGGTCTTCTGTCCTCCAGCAGGCTAGTCCAGGCTGTTTTCATGGTGGTGGACAAGTTCTGAGACAGGGTTTACGTGTGCAAGGCCCTTTAAGGCCTAATCTCTGAAGTGACATCAGTTCTCTTCTACTTCTTTCTGCTGGCCGAAGCAAAGCCACACGGTCTGCCCAGATGCATGAAGGTGGAAAACGCATTCTCCCTATTGAGGGAGGTGCTGCAAAGTTATATTTGCAAAGCATGCATGATCTAGAGAAGGGTGGAGACTGAAGGCTGTTTTTGCAATCATCTTACCGTACTGTGTAAGTTGGGCCTGATACACACACACACACACACACACACACACACGCACACACACATTGATGGATTGATTTCACTTGTCGAGGTAACTCTGCACTGCAATCTCGTGAAAATGATACTACTCTGAGCTCATTAAGGGTAATCTGGGGGCATAAGGATCTGAGAGTTCTCTGAGTGGGGAGAGTGGCTTAAAGCATCACTGGTTATTCAGTCCCACAGAAGTTCTCTCTGACCAGCAGACACAAGCCATTCATTGAAGGGATTCAAGCCCCGCTTCTTTGTGAGACATCCTTTGACCAAAGTAGGAGCTACCTATGAAAGTAGCAGCCTGCAAAAAAGGTCTGGCTTCTGCCTAAGCTTGTTCTCGGGCTCTGGGCTCCTTCATCTTCAGGTCCCCTTGCTCTCCTGCTGTCTCCTTTCTGTACCAACTGGCACAAGTTGTCATGTAATGAAGATGACCTGAATGACACCAAGACATCTGGTCCCAGCAGCTCCACTTGGTGGCTGTGTGACTTTGACGGCTTCTGTAGCATCTCTGAACTTCCATTTCCTCAGCTCCAAAATGCAAATGAGAATAGCACCAACTGCAAAGTCACATGAGATGAAACATGGCGGGGGGAACACCCCAAATTATGAATATAATGTTGGTTGAATGCATGAATTTTCAAAGTCAGAAATGACTGAAGGGGACAACAGCAGCTGAACCCAGAACCCCAGAGAGCCAGTTCTCCTCACCTGGTCTGTTGCTCAGGATCAAAAGTCTGAAGCACCCATGGAACCGTTTTTTCCTGCTTCTCCACCTCTACGTGGTGAAGGAAGTTTTGGAAAACCCGGAAACAGAGTGCCCTTCCCTGAAAGGACAGCTTATTAACAAATGAACTCTTGTCATAGCTTGGTAAATATCCACCTGGGTCTCTTTTGCTCCTGATATCGTAGAAATGTAACTTATTGATTCTTGAAATCCCCCACTGCCACTCATTGAGGGAGGGGGAATTCAGGATAAGAGTATTGATTTAGACAAGAAGAAGGAAGAAGCATTCCTTAGGTTTTCTTTTTTTTCTTTCTTTCTTTCTTTCTTTCTTTCTTTCTTTCTTTCTTTCTTTCTTTCTTTCTTTCTTTCATAAATTGACTACTAAAAAAGGAATATATATCCTTCAGCAGGTTTTTAAATAAAGGGACGTTACCCAACTTAATACTCCGCTAAAAAACTTTAAAAGGTCACGATGGATGATTTTTGCACAGTGTTTTGGAACAAAGGACCCTTGGGTCTGTAAGGATTTTTTTTTTTCTGACTGTGATTCTATTTTTCCTTTTGTGTGGCCATCATCCTTCAGTCTGGGCTCTCTGGCCATCTTAATACATCCCAAACCACAGTTTGAAATAACCTGCCGCCCTGCTCATGGGAGCCAGTGACTGAAGCGTCTTGGGATGATAAGGGCAAAGAAGTTGTAGCTGAGCTAGTGAGCAGCCCAAGGAAAGGGGTGGAACCGGAGCCTGGGCTCCCTTCTGCCTGAGCCTGCCAAGGTGCCACGACGCTGGCCTCGGGGTGTCCGTCGGTCTTAGTTGTCAGGTCTTGGCAACCAAAGTAGCCACTGCTGGCCGGAAGCTGATCGGGACTGTTCAGTCTCATTAAGGAGTCCCTCAGATCACCTTATGGCAGGCAACGCTTCAGAAATCATCAAACAGCTGAGGTGGAGGCTGGATTCCTTGAAGTGCTTCCAAAGGCTTTGGCGTTTCTGCCTTTTGGATGAACTTTACTGAACAGAGAGCTTTTAAGGTCTGGAGCCTGGCGCACGCAGCTCCCTGGGCACCCAGCAAGACACGCGGTGGGGGTGGGAAGGGTGGGAGGTGGGGTTGGGTTCCTGTGGCCCACAGCTCCCTCCCCCTCCCTCCCCCCTTTCCTCCTCCTCCCCCCCTGCCCTCCCCCTCCCCCAGCTTTCTCAATTTCACTCTCCATCTGCAAAATTAACATTATTATTATTTTTTTTTAGAGCCTCACCCGAAGCATATGGAAGTTCCCAGGCTAGGGGTCGAATCGGAGCTGTAGCTGCCGGCCGGCGCCACAGCCACAGTAACACGGGATCCGAGCTGCGTTTGCAACCTTCACCACAGCTCACGGCAATGCCGGATGCTTAACCCACTGAGCAAGGCTAGGGATCGAACCCACCTCCTCAGGGATACTAGTATGGTTTGTTACCACTGAACCACAACGGGAATTTCCAAAAGTAACTTCAACATCCAGAGGATGCTCACTTCTTTCTTGGAGTTCCCATCGTGGCTCAGTGGTTAACGAATCCGACTAGGAACCATGAGGTTGCGGGTTCGATCCCTGGCCTTGCTCAGTGGGTTAAGGATCCGGCATTGCCGTGAGCTGTGGTGTAGGTCGCAGACGCGGCTCAGATCCCGCATTGCTGTGGCTGTGGCGTAGGCCGGCGGCTACAACTCCAATTCGACCCCTGGCCTGGGAACCTCCATATGCCGCGGGTGTGGCCCTAGAAAAGGCAAAAAGACCAAAAAAAAAAAAAAGATAAAATGAAGTTGTGGTGATAGTTACACAACTTCCTAAGTGTATTAAAAACCAGTGACTTACACACTTGAAATGGGTGAAAATTGTGATCATGAATTATATCTCAATAAAGTGGTTTGAAAAAATGGCTCCACTCAGGCCACGTTCAAAGAGCTGCTGTGACTGCGGCTCTGCTCCGACTCAGTGGTGTTTGTGGTTCAGCGCCTCCCCTTTCCCGGGGCTTCTGTTTACGCTCAAACAGGAGCATTGCCTTTGCTGTAGAGAATGCAAAGAGAAGAGAATTTCCCGCTCTCCTTGTCCTGCATCCGGTTCTGATGGGCTGGTCCCTGGGACAGAGAATGAGGCCCCTTCTTCTAGGAACCCAATTCCAGAGGCCGCCCCAGTTCCTAGATATCCCCAGGCAGTGAGCGGAGCTTTGAGGCAGGTAACAAACCGCCCTGCTCTGTCCCTTCCCCGGGGTGCCGGTCTAGGAATTTTAAGTAACGGCTGAGATATTTATCTTTTTGCCTTTGATCCAGATTAAAACAGGTTGTAACTCTGAGTTGTCATTTGATCTAATGCACAGAAACAGGTGACCATACCCTTGGTGAGCGAGGAGTCCCGGGGCGGGGGGCAAGGAGAGGGTTTCTGGTTTTAAAATGTCCCTCAGTTTTCCGTGGTTTGTGGTTCGGGGATCCCGTGGGGTTTCTGAGAAGCACATTGCTTCAGGCGCAGGCCTGCGCTGGTCTTTTTCTTCTCCCATTCCTCATGTGGGCTTTTGTAAAACGGGCCTGTCAAAGGGTCCAGACTCCGTGACCTTAGGGGAAATGATTGTCGTCCTCCTCCTCCTCTTCCTTGCTGTCCCAAAGCCTGAGTGTCAGCACGCAGCGGTGGCAAGGGCCTGCCTTCTAAATAACTGTAGGGCCTGCTTTTAATGTGGGTGAGGTGGTGGACTGCTAACAAAAAAGGTAGTAACAACCGTCCCCGAAGATAGTTGTCACAGTGGCTGCTGGTTATTCAGGTATTCTTACCTGCCTGGAGGCGTTTTAGATACTTTGCAGAGCAGCCTCACTTAACCCCTCTCACCACACCACGATCTGGGCGCCTCTGGAGTATCTGATCCATTTCACAGATGCAGACACCGAGGCTCAGAGAGTGGAGTAAGTTGCTACATCACACAGCTAGCAAGGGCCAGAGTGGAGATTTGAACTAGAATCTGAGTGATCCCCCCTCCCCCCATTTTTTTGGCTGCAGCTGCAGCACGTGGAAGTTCCCGGGCCGTGGATGGAACCCACGCCACAGCTGAGGCCTGTGCCACAGCTGCAGCAGTGCCAGATCTCTAACCTGCTGCGCTACAAGCGAACTTCCCGGATCTGCCTGATTTCAAAGCTGATATTTTGCTTTTCACCATCGTACTCTCATACGAGCTGCCTTTGACTAAACTCACTAATGGCTGAGCCCCCTTTTTGTGTCACGTACTGTACGAATTCCTGGAGAGGCAGCTACAATGCAAACCAGCAAATACTCTACCTAGAAGGAGAGAGTATTCTAGGCAGAGGGAACAGCATGTCCAAGGATGGGGTGGGGGGGTGGGAAGATAGTGTGGGGGTGAGGGGGTCAGAGAGAACATGGGAGAGATCAGGGGAACAAAAGTTGGGTGCTTTCTGAGTGCATCTGTCTGAGGCAGGCAAAGGGACCTTTTCAATTCTGCTCAGCAAATCTGCTGGGCTGTGTTCTGTGGGGGCGGGGAGCATGCCTCCTGGTCAATAAATTCCTGTGAAAGAACAGGCAGTGGCTGAAATGGTCTCCTGAATCCATTTAGTGTTTTGGCCAGTTGTCTTGCGTGATTCCAAAGTGGCCTTGGACAGGGAGTGTCTATGGTGTTGTGATTCGTAATAAGAAATATTTAGTTCCCGTCATGGCGCAATGGAAACGAATCCAGCTAGGAACCATGGGGTTGCACATTTGATCCCTGGCCTCTCTCAGTGGGTTGAGGATCCGGCATTGCTGTGAGCTGTGGTGTAGGTTGCAGACCCAGCTTGGATCCTGCTTTGCTGTGGCTGTGGTGTAGGCTGGCAGCTGTAGCTCTGATTTGACCCCTAGCCTGGGAACCTACATATGCCGTGGGTGCGACCCTAAAAAAAAAAAAGAGGGAAATATTTATTTGGACTTTAGTCCCCATTTTGGGCACAGAGCTCCTAAAACCCTAGGAATTTCCCAAGTGTAGAGAGACAGAAAGGTCTTTTGTTATGTTAATGTGATACCTTTGGGCCACGCCTAAGAATGGGAACTGGTGGCCCACAGAACCAACCACGTGATTAGAGGGTGGGACTGAAAGTTGACCTGGGGGATGGGAGAGGGACTGGAGATTGAGTGCAGGCACCGGTAGCCAAGGATCTCATCAAACACATCTCCATAACGAAGCCTCCGTAAACACTCAGCAGGCGGGGTTTGCATAGCTTCCAGGTTGGTGTCAGTACTGGGAGACCTGTGGAGGATGGAGGTCCTGGAAGCTCTTGGTCCTTTTCCCTTCTTTGCCCTGATGCGTCTCTTCCATCCGGCTGCTCCTGAGTTATATCCTTTTATAATAAAGCAGTGAGCTTGTAAGTAAAATGTTTCTCTGAGTTCTATGAGCTGCTGTAGCAAATTAGTCAGATCCAAGGTCATGGGAACCTTCAGACTGTAGCTGGTCAGCCAGAAACACGGCGTTGCGATGTCTGAAGGTGGTGGGAGGCAGGCTCGTGGGACTGAACCCAGACCTGTGGGATCTGACTTTATCTCCAGGTAGATGGTGTCCGAATTGAGTTGAATTGTAGGACAGACCCGCAGCTGGTGTCAGAAAATTGCTGAGATGCATGCAATTGTTTTGAATGTGAGCACGCACGCACATACACACATACACACACACTGGAATTAGTATTAGAATCTTTTTTTTTTCTTTTTTACCTGCAGTGTGTGGAAGTTCCTGGGCAAGGGATCCAATAGGAGCCAACTGAGGCTTACGCCCAGCTTGCAGCAACGCCAAATCTTTAACCCACTGAGTGAGGCCAGGGATCAAACCTTCATCCTCAGAGACAATGTCAGGTCCTTAACCGCTGAGCCACAACAGAAACTCCAGTACTAGAATCCTTTTGATAACTTCATGTACCTATGCTGCTTAAACTTGGCCTCTGCCCACCAGTGCAGAATAGAAACGTGGAGATAGAGTTTTGGGCGAAGGAGGGAAAAAAAATAGCTTTATTGCTTTGCCAGGCGAAGGAGGCCACAGCAGGCGAATGCCCTAAAGACTGTGCCCTCCTTTGGGAGAGAATAGAAGGTAGTTTTATAGCTTTGTAGTGAAAAATGGGTCCCAGAGAAGGATCAGGGTAGATGCAAGCTTTCATTCTTCTTTGGAGTTGGTGTTCAGTGGCCCCAGGCCTAGTTCTGGCAGTCCTCCTCTCTAGTTTTCATGTGTTGGGGGTTTTAGTTCTGCAGAAGAGCTATGTATATTCCTGGAGGAAGAACCAGGACCCTGCCCCAAGGTTGCACTGTTGTTTCTAGACTGTTCCTCCCTGGTCTCTGCGTCCCCTCCCTTGCCTGATTAGCAACTGTCATGATCCAGTGATAGATTTATTCATAAACACAAGGCACTTGACTATGCTGTGTCATGATCAAGTCCTGAGCCAGGTAAATAAATCCCAGTAAGTCTTTATGTCTGTGAACACACGTGATGACTTTGGCAATCCTGGGGTGACCCTGATGGGGCAGATAATGATTGCAGGGATTCCACTCTGCTCAGTTGGATCTCAACCGGAGTTCCCATTTGTGGCTCAGTAGGTTAAGAACCTGGCTAGTATCCATGAAGATGTGGGTTCAATACCTGGCCTTGTTCAGTGGGTAAGGATCTGGTGCTGCTGCAAACTGCAGTATAGGTCACAGATGTGACTTGGATCCCACATTACTACAGTTATGGTGTAGGCTGGCAGTTGCAGCTCCAATTCCGCCCCTAGCCTGGGAACTTCTGTATGTCACAGGTGAGGCCCTAAAAAGAAAAGAAAAAAAAGAAGGTCTTAACCAAGTAACTTCTTTGGGTGCTTACATTCCAAGTTCTAAGCAAAATGTCTATGTTTGGTACTAGTTCTTTATCTCATTAACTTTATCTCTTGCTTTATGAAAAGCAAGGTGAGCTGGGACCATGTTTTCGAAATAGGGAAAGTAGAAGTGGAATTTATATCTGGACTCTGGGACATTTTGGCTTCTTTGCTTGCATAAAAAGGTGATTTTCATACATTTCTATATTTCTTGAAAAGAGCTGTTCTACTTTCAGACACCCACAGCTTGGAGCAAATCTTTATATTCCACTTAAACACATTTGGACTTTAGTGTCTCTACTGCTGACTACTAAAGTGTTAAATGAAACAAAAAATAGGTTTGAATGTAGTGGGGTTTTTTTTTTGTCGTCTTTTTAGGGTGGCACATGCGACATATGGAGGTTCCCAGGCTAGGGGTCAAATCGGAGCTACAGTTGCCAGTCTACACCACAGCCACAGCAACTCGGGATCCAAGTTGTGTCTGCGACCTATACTACAGCTCATGGCAATGCTGAACTTTTACCCTGAGCAAGCCCAGGGATCGAAACTGCGTCCTCATGGATACTAGTCAGATTCATTTCCGCTGAGCCATGCCGGGAACTCCTGAATGTGGTATTAGAATGCTACTTATCCACCCCATGGGATCGGTCACCATTGATTTGTGTGCTCCTATAACCTGACATAGAAGAGGCATTCATTAGATGAATTACTGTGTCTTGCAGAGTCCATTTTACTTTTATTTGTTTTTTTGAAGTATCGTTGATTTACAATATTATGTTAGTTTCAGGTTTATAACAAAGTGATTCATTTATATACATATATATGTATATTCGGATTCTTTTCCATTATTGGTATTATAAGATATTGAATATAGTTCCCCGTGATATATAGCAGGACCTTGTTACTTTACTTATAGGGTCTGTTAATCCCATTTTTCTGATTTATCCCCCAACCCTGCTTTCCCCTTTGGTAACCATAAGTTTGTTTCCTATGCCTGTGAATCTGCTTCTGTTTTGTAAATAAGTTCACTTAGGAGTTCCCTTTGAGGCTCAGCGAGTTAAGAACCCCACATAGTGTCCACAAGGATGAGTGTTTGATCCCCAGCCTCCATCAGTGGGTTATGGATCCGGCCTCGCTGAAAGGTATGGCCTGGTCGCACATGCAGCTCGGATCCGGTGTTGCTGTGGCTGTGGCGTAGGCCTGAAGCTGTAGCTCTGATTCGTTCCCTAGCCTGGGAACTTCCATATGCCACAGGTGTGGCTGTTAAAAAAAAAAAAAAGGTTTATTTGTGTCATTTTTTAGATTCCACATATAAGTGATAGCATGTAATATTTGTCTTTCTCTGTCTGACTTAGCAGACCTTCTCTCAGCCCATCCCGGGTGCTGTCAAGGGCGAGACTTAATCCTTGGAGATTTAATGGCTAATATTCCATTGTGTGCCTATGCCACATCTTCTTTATCCATTCCTGTGCTGATGGACGCTTGAGGTTGCTTCCGTGTCTTGGTTATTATTGTAAATAGTGCTGCTGTGAACGTTGGGGTGCCTGCAACTTTTCAAATTAGAGTTTTTGTCTTTTCCCAGTGTAGCCCGGGGTGAAATCGCTGGACCTTGTGGCAGCTCTGTTTTCAGTTTTTTAAGGAAACCTTTATACTGTTTTCCATAGCGCCTGCATCAGTTTACATTCCCACCAACGGTGTAGGATGGTTCCCTTTCTGAGGGTTTCTTTTATTTTATTATTTATTTATTTTGTCTCTTTAGGGCCTCAACTGCGGCATATGGAGGAGGTTCCCAGGCTAGGGGTCCAATCGGAGCTGTAGCCGCCGGCCTACGCCACAGCCACAGCAACGCCAAATCCAAGCTGCCTCTGCGACCTACACCCAGCTCACGGCAACGCCGGATCCTTAACCCACTGAGCGAGGCCAGGGATCGAACCTGCATCCTCACGGATCCTAGTCGGGTTCCTTAACTGAGCCCTGACGGGAACTCCTGGAGAGTTTGTTTTATTTTATTTTTTTATTTTTTGGAGAGTTTGTTTTAAATGCCCATCTTCATGAAAACCATCTCGTTAGTTTAGCTGGAAGTGCTGCCCCCTTGGGAACAAGCCCCATGGGTGTGTCTCCTCCTCACTCTGGGACAGTGTCCTCGAGACCCAGACGGTGTCTTAGTTTTCTCGGTACCCTGCCCACCCCTCCGCCCTCCACGGAGCCTCCCTCTGCACATTTCCTCACCCAGCATGTTCGCTTCCAGATTGGCTTCTAGGAGCTGAAAACGTATCAGCGTCTCGGAGGGAAACTCCATGAAACCGACACTTGGAGTGCATAGTTTTATTTGAGGCAGGCAGGGACGGGGCCTGTAATCTGAGTTGTCCAAGGGAGCCCGTGCATTCCTGGCTGCTATCTTAAGAGTCTCCTCCTAAGTCGATATCCTTCAGGTTTATTTGGTTTAACTCCTGCTCTAGAGGCTGGCCTGTCTCTGCGCATCGGAGGTGTCCCGAGAGCAGTTCCTCCAGGACTCCGGCCGGACAGCTGCAGAATAGCTGGCATTTTTTCTTTCCTTCCCTCTGTATTGACAGCAGGTTTGAATCACCCTGCCCTGTTTTCTGTAACATAACCAGGTCAGAAATCATTTGAAAAGCGTTTAGGAGGCCTAATTCGATCTTGGGCGACATTGCCTGGTCCCATTTTCTGTTTTTGTGTTTAGAGATGTGTTGAGAACATCAAAGAGCCTGCCTTTTCCTGCCCCTCCTATTTCCTGCTGATCGGCATGGGACTGGGGGATCCTCTCACAGCTGGGAGGGTCCCGTCAGCCCGCTGCTTCCACCCACATCCGTGGAAGTCCTCGGGGAAGGCTGTCTGTTCATTCCTTTGCTGCTGGCCGCCCTGGTTGGGTCTTTTCTTCCTGTCAGCTGGATCTCTGGCTGGCTTTCTTAGGCTCACCCACATCCCTGGCAGAGCTCTTCCTCTTCATACAGAGAGTCAGGGGAGGTCCCGTTGCGGCTCAGCGGTAACAAACCCCACTAGTATCCATGAGGATGCAGGTTCGATCCCTGGTCTCGCTCAGTGGGTTCAGGATCCGGTGTTGCCGTGAGCTGTGGTGTAGTCGCAGATGCGGTTTGGATCCCAGCTGTGGCTGTGCTTTAGGCCGGCAGCTAGAGCTCCAATTAGACCCCTAGGCTGGGAACCTCCATGTACCGCAGGTGCGGCCCTAAAAAGATTTTTAAAATAAGTGATTAGTACGATCACAAGACTGTTGCTGTCACCTAGGTGGCTGATACCTGCCGTGGTAGGAGTGTTTACATCACGGAAATCGGCACACAGTGTACACACCTTTTTTTTTTTTTGGTCTAATTTACATTTGTTGGATATTTACCAGCCTGCCTCGAAGATGTAAATAAAATTGATCCACCAGCTCACAGGCAGAAGCAGGCCCGATATCTTTCCTCATCTTTCTGGACGTGTCCTTCCTAATCTTTCCAGAGACACTATGTTTTTTGCTGCTTTTGTTTTGGGAAGAGGGGCGGTGACGTTACTGTTGGTCAGTATTTGTTCCTAGTTCCTGTTTTGCTGAAATACTCGAGCTTGGAGGTCACAGATCTTACCATCCTCAGTGCAGTATCCCTCCCTTAGCACTGGAACTGCCCCAACTCATTCTGTCCTCGAAAGAGTAACAGAAGGCTTTAGGCATGGATTTTTCCTGAAAGTTTTGGGCCATGGAGGGGTTGGTTTATGGTGTTGCAGTACAGAAGAGCTTCCAATTAATATTGGCTGGCTATTCCCATTCTTTGCTTTTTTTTTTTTTTGGTCTTTTTAGGACTGCACCCGAGGCATATGGAAGTTCCCAGGCCAGGGGTTGAATCGGAGCTGCATCTGCTGGCCTTCGCCACAGTCACAGGAGCGCCAGATCCCAGCCGCATCTGCAACCTACACTGCAGCTCATGGCAACGCTGGATCCTTAACCCACCGAGTGAGTCCAGGGGTCAAACCTGCTTCCTCATGTACACTAGTCGGGCTTGTTACCACTGAGCCACAACGGGAACTCCTGGCTATTGCTATTCTTGAAGGTCCTTCAGCCTCACTGCCACTGAGAATATCTCAGTTTTGTTTTTAAGACTCCAACTTCCAATTCTCTTGTTCACTTCTTCTTCTCCTCTCCCTCCTTCATGCTGTTTTCTTGTCTCCTTCCAGACCATGCCCCAGAGCCTCATCCTCCACACTCAGGGTGGCCTACAGCCAAGGTATTTCCTAAACAAAGCTTCTAAGAGAAACTCTGGTACCAGCTGTTAAAATCATCCTTTTTTTTTTTCCCTCACATTCCTCTGTTTCCAAAGCCTGGTAGCTGACTACCTCCACTTGATAATTCATTTTAACTCAGAGATGGTATGCGGCTTTGCAGCACCAATACGGTGCATTCATTTGGTGCATATTTATTGAGTCTTGATGTTATGGTTTCATTGAGTCCATCAGGGACCTTAGTTTTCAGCGGGAGAGATTCTACAATCGGAAGTTGTCTGATTTTCACCCAGTTCCTGTCGAGGCTCAGCAGAAATGAATCCAACTAGTGTCCGTGAGGATGTAGGTTTGATCCCTGGCCCCGCTTAGTGGGTTAAGGATTCGGCGTTGCCGTGAGCTGTGGTGTAGGTTGTAGATGAAGCTCTGATTTGACCTCTAGCCTGGGAATCTCTATATGCCACAGGTGCAGCCCAAAAAAGACCAAAAAAAAAATTGTCTGATTTTCATAAAGAAGAAACTAACTTTTGCTGAGAAAAGGGAACTTGTCCAGTAAGCCTGGATTACTTCACTACCATTTCTTCTCTGCTTAACCGTTTAGAGGGAGCTGGCGGCCTTCTCACTTGAAGCTTCTCCCGTGTGGAACAGTTAATAGTTTCATGCCGGACCTTACCTTCTCACATGCACAAGCTTTGTTGATGTGCTCTCTGTCTGAAATGCTTTCTGCCCTCCTTCTTTTTTTTTTTTTTGTCTTTTTGCCTTTATGTAGAGCCGCACCCGCGGCATATGGAGGTTCCTAGACTAGGGGTCTAACAGGAGCTATAGCCGCCGGCCTTCGCCACAGCCACAGCAACACGGGATCTGAGCCGCATCTGCAACCTTCACCACAGCTCACGGCAACACCGGATCCTTAACCCACTGAGCAAGGCCAGGGATCGAACCCACAACCTCATGGTTCTTAGTCGGATTCATTAACCACTGAGCCACAAAGGGAACTCCAGCTTTCTGCCCTCCTTGATCCTCACTCTTCCTTCCATCAAATTTTTCGTTTTACCTATCTATCCATCCATATCTATCTAGCTTTCCTAGGGCCACCCCTGCGGCATATGGAAGTTCCCAGGCTATGGGTTGAACTGGAGCTGCAGCCGCTGGCCTACACCACAGCCACAGCAACATGGGATCTGAGTTGCATCTGCAACCTACACCACAGTGCACAGCAATGCCGGATCCTTAACCCACTGAGCGAGGCCAGGGATCAAACCTGCAACCTCATGGATACTAGTCAGGTTCGTTACTGCTGAGCCATGACAGGAACTCCTTCTTCACCTTTTATTTATGTATGTATGTATGTATGTATTTATTTATTTATTTTATTTTTTTGCTTTATCTAGGGCCACACCCGCGGCATATGGAGGTTCCCAGGCCAGGGGTCTAATTGGAGCTGTAGCTGCCGGCCTTCGCCACAGCCACAGCAACGCGGGATCCGAGCCGTGTCTGTGACCTACACCACAGCTCACGGCAACGCCGGATCCTTAATCCACTGAGCAAGGCCAGGGATCGAACCCGCAACCTCATGGTTCCTAGTCGGGTTCGTTAACCACCGAGCCACGATGGGAACTCCTTTTTCACCTTTCAGATTGCGGGTCAGACCTCATTTCCAACAGAAAGCCATCGTTCCCCGGACTGTTTGAAACCCTTCTTCTGCGTTCCCACAGCACCCTGCCCCTACCCTCTAGTCATCCTCATCCTGCTCTGTGGTTATTTCATCCGTCCTTCATTTGCAGGTGGGGATTGAGCCTTCCTCTCTTTTCTGTCCATTGCTGTCACAGAACTTGGTATTCAGAGACGTTAGATAAATGTTTGTTGGTAGAGTCAATTAAGTGAGGGAGTGACTCAACTACAGAATGATTATTACAGCTCAGACGCTGGAGCCAGAAGATGTGTACCTGGCCTTTGACATTAGACAAGCGACATGATCTCCCCAGGCCTCAGTTTTCTCATCTGTGAAATGGGGAGGTAGCAGGGTTTACTACTCAGGGTGAGAGGTCAGCTAGGCGAGGCATGTTAAGTACACAGCACAGTGTCTTTTATGCAATATGTACTCAGTAAGCTATTGAACTGTTTTTCATGATGAAAATCATGAAGAATGAAGGATAGGGGGAATAAGCTGGTGTTTTTTTATTTGTGTAACAAAAAGCAGTAACTTTCAGCATTTAACTGGAAGACAAATTGTCCTCTTCCCAAATAACATCTAAAGCTATATCTGAGTCCCGTTGTGGCTCAGCGGGTTCAGAACCTGACTAGGATCCATGGGGATGTGAGTTCAGTCCCTGGCCTCGCTCAGTGGGTTAAGGATCCTGTGTTGCCGCAAGCTGAGGTGTAGGTCACAGACGCGGCTTGGATCCCGTATTGCTGTGGCTGTGGCGTAGGCTGGCAGCTACAGGTCCGATTCAGCCCCTAACCTGGGAACTTCTTATGCCATTGGAGCAGCCCTAAAAAGAAAAAGGGGCGGGTGGGGGGGAGTGGACAAAGAAAGGGAAAAGCTGTATCAGTGCCTTTTTAGTAATGCGTACTGTTTTCAGTTAAACCTGAGTAAAAGGAGGAGAAATGGGAAAGCATGCTTTTGACAAAAGCAAATCAATATGCATTCAAATATTAAAGTCTTTGTTGTGGTTGTTAACTGGTTTAACTAGAAAATACAGTTAGCTAGCTATTTAAAGTTTTCAGCTATTTAAAGCATTTCTAATTAGCATCTTTGCAGTCAGTGACCCTACTGATATTTATCTAATCTTCATGCATACATTCAACCACTTAATCAAGCAACATTTATCCTGTATCAGGTACTGGAGATAAAAAGAACAGGGCCTTTGGACTCCAGGAATTAGTATTCTAGAGCAAGATCAGCAAGCTTTCTGTTAAATGGCCAATTAGTAAATATTTGGGGCTTTACAAGACATAAGGTCTCTGTTGTAAGTACTCAGTTTGTCACTGTAATGAGCAGGCAGCCATAGACAATATGTAAATGAGTGAGCATGGCTGTGTTCCAATAAAGCTTTGTTTACAAAAAAGGTTGTGGGCATAAACAACAAGGACCTACTATATGGCACAAGGAACTAATGGAAAAGAACCTAAAAAAGAATGAATAAATACGTATATATATAAAACTGGATCACTTTGCTGTATATGTGAAACTAACACAACCTTGTAAATCAATTATATTTCAATTTAAAAAAGATTTGGCTAGGGAGTTCCCATTGTGGCTCAGTGGAAATGAATCCGACTAGGAACCGTGAGGTTGCGGGTTCGATCCCTGGCCTCACTCAGTGGGTTAAGGATCTGGCGTTGCTGTGAGCTGTGGTGTAGGTTGCAGACGTGGCTCAGATGCCGCATTGCAGTGACTGAGGCGTAGGCCGGCAGCTGTAGCTCCAATTAGACCCCTAGCCTGGGAGCCTCCACATGCCGCGAGTGTGGCCCTAAAATGACAAAAGACAAAAAATAAATAAATAAAAATAAAAAAAAAGATTTGGCCATTAGGCGCTGGTTTGTTGATCTCTGTCCTAGAGAAAGAGATGGGTACTTCGACTGAACTAAGTCTGGTCCAGGCTGGGTCAGCACAAAGGGCTAAGACAGGAAGGAAGAGGATGGGGAGATGCGATGAAGATGAGTTGGGCTGTGACTCTCACAGGGAAAAATGGGTTAGGGAAGTGGGGCTGCTGGGCCAGATAAAGGAGAGCAAATGAAGGCCAGGAGGAAGGGAAGCAGGGCTGGTCCTTTATGCCGAAGAAAGTGATGCTGGTGTAACTACAGATCCACTGTCCTGGACCTGCACTAACCGGCCCAGATACTTACAAAGACCTTCCCACACTTGGGAGTTCTGATTGAACAGATCTCTGCAGGAATTTTGCAGCTTCCCAAGGCCTGATTCCCCCAGCTGCCCTCTGGGAAGACTGTCCCCATTACACCTGCACCGTGAACGCAGAAGCCTATTTCCTTGCTAGCTTCCAAGAGATACCCAATCACAGCAAGCATTTCTAATGTCTTAGTAATTTTCGTGGCAGTTTATAATGATGTTACACGTTGGATATCACACGTCCCTAGCTCGCTTGTCCTGACTACTACTTTCCCTCTTTTTTTCTTTTTGATGGGACCAGGCAATTGTTTCCTTTATCTTCTGCAAGGCATTCAGGTTCTCCTAGGACTTCAGCTTCTGACCCAAGTGGCTTATCAAGGAATTCTCCTGGAGTTCCCATTGTGGCTCAGTGGGTTAAGAATCTGACTAGTACCTATGAGGATGCAGGTTCAATCCCTGGCCTCACTCAGTGGGTTGAGGGATCCAGCATTGCTGTAAACTTCAGTGTAGGTCGAAGATGCAGTTCAGATCTGGTTGCTGTGGCTGTGTCGTAGGCCAGAGGCTGTAGCTCTGATTCCACCCCTAGCCTAGGAACTTCCGTGTGCCACAAGAGCAGCCATAAAACAAGAAACAAACAAACAAACAAAAAAAGGAATTTTCCTACCAAAGACAACTTTCCCATCCTAGGAGAAATTCCTGTGTTCTCATTACCCTAACAGACAGTAGCTTCCCAGAAATGCTTTGGTACCCACTGCTCATCCCACAGCCCAATCCCACCCCTACTCCATAGTTTTGGTCTCATGGGTCTATTAATTTTTCAAAGGTTGGGTGGGACAGCCAGCTATAGCCTCTATGCTGGACAGACCTTGGTTGAATGTCACCTTTGCATTTGCCTGCTGTGTGTTACCAGACCAGTGGCTCAGCCTTCCTGAGCCTGATTAACTGTTCTGTGAAATAGGCTTGATCCTGCTCTCCCCCTGGGGTAGTTGTGAGAATTCAAGAAAAGAACCTGCTTGCCAAGCAGGGTCCTCATTAGTGTGGAACTATTGCTAGTCATTTTTTCCTGTGTTCATTTCCTCCTTGAAGCTCCAACTGGGTGTTAAAAAAAAAAACTGTATTTGGGTCTCGGTCACTCATTTACGTTTGTTACCCTGCTACGTGTCTCTTGATAGAGGAAGTTCAGCCATGTGCTTTGAACTCATGGCTGCTGGATTGACTTGATCAATAGTTCGTTTGATCTTATTCGAGATCATGAACTTGGCTTTTGGCTTGTCAGCTTTGGGAAAGAGTGAGCATGAAGTCTGCGTGCCTGTTTTCTCCAGGAGGGGAGGTGACTTGTAAGGACCCTTCATTGTGCAAACAGATTCAGTACGTGCACTGAATGGAGTGTGTGAGCACTGGGTGAGCAGGGAAGAATAACATTCTGATTGAGTTACAGGTCCCATTTCTCACCGTGCCTGCATGCAATGGCTGTGTCCCCAGAACTCCTGGTTGTGATTAGTATCATGAATGCATTTGGCTGACCAGATTTTACCCTGATCAAGTATATAGTTTGACTTTTAAGTATTTGGTTCGGGTGCCTGGACACTTTATTTCCTTGGAACACTTTGTAAAGGATTAAGTTTTAAAAGTTCTATGCAGCTCTGGCAAAGCATAACTCGAATGACTTCCTCGGCTACCCTCTGCTCCCAGATTGAGTTAGGTTAACCCACCTTGCAATCCGCAGTTGCCTAAATGTTCCCCTATCACAGAGCTTTCACACTCTGGCTTTACTTCTGCTTTATGGTCCATCTTACTCATAAGACTTTGAGCCCCTTAAAGGCATAGATTTTGTTCATGGCTGTATCTCCAGCACCTGGGAAAGGACTCGGAGGAGAAGAGTCAGCATGTTAGGGGATAGGATGGATGGGGGAACAAACATGCCATGTTGTGGTTGTTTTAGGATTATAAGAAGAAACCTCACCAAATAACTTTAAGCCTCCATCATACATCTCTGGTTTACTGTACCTCCAGAATTCATTATTCAAGATGACAAAGAGCCCCTGGAACAACATTTAATAAGCTTTGGCATCTGTAAGTGTGTGCTAAAACCTCCAAGCTGGTTCGTGAGAGAGCCTGGTTTCCATATTATATCTCATAGCCCGGCACACGAGTGAGAAGCTTCTTGAATCCTTTTCACCGTCATTCATGTGAAGAGCACTTTGAGTCTTACGGAAACCAAGCAGATGTTGCCAGGAGTGTCTGAGTCATCACGGCAGACAGTGAGAGCTGTGTATTAGCTGGGCTGCCTCCAGCGAGCCTGGTGAGGTGGACAAGGCACCCCGGCCAAAGCCTGCCTTGCACGGGGCCTGGTTCAGAGAAGAGCAGAGGGGAGCTTGCCAAGCGATCTGCAGTCGGCCCGGATGGGGCCGTGGGAAGCTTCTTGCAGACTGTGGGTACTCCGGAATGCACAGGGCCCCAGGAAGTGCACTGCCTTCTCCCTCTGCAAAATCGAGTCAAGGGAGAGCTTTGGGGGTACCGCCTGGTCCCACTTTGTTTATAGAAGACGACAATCCCACCAGTAATGGGCCCAGCTCTCCCTTTCTTTAAGAAAGCCCAGTTTTTGGAGGAGGATGAAAGTGCATATGTATACAGAGATTTTTGCAAGGTGCCCTCCCATCCTTACTTCTGTGCTCTTCATGGTGAAGGAAGAGAGCTTCAGTCACCATTTCCACTGAGTGGGCTGCAGGGATTAAGAGGGTGGAGTTCAGTGTTCAAATTCTTGCTCTGTCACTTCCCAGCCATGACCTTGGGCACGTTACTAACATCTCTGAGCTGCAGTACATCTGCTTCAGAAGATGCTTGTGTGTGAACTAATGACATCACGAATGAATTCCATCAATGAGCTTATTTAAGGCACTTATTACAGTACCTGGCACTTGGTTGGCACTCCGTTAATGGTACTTAGGGAATGTTAGTTTTATTTTTACTTGTCAATAAGCTGGAGCCCAACTAAACTAAATGACTAGGTCAAGGATACCAGGCTGTTGAGTTAGACTTGACCCCGTCCGCAGAGCTCTGCGTTTGCATGATTCTAAGGCCGGTGCGAGGAACACAGAGAAGAATAAAACAATTACCTTGCCATTCTTTCCACCTCATCATATTTCTCTTGTTTTTAAAGGATGTCTTGGCTTTACAGCAGCGTTGCTAGATCCATCTCATTGAGTGCTCCGCTTCCAGAAACTCAAATCTACCCCCAACCTGTCAGAGCCAGGGCCTATGTATAAAACAAAACAGACACCTGGAGGAAATTGCTTCCTGATTTGGGTGAATAAAGCTGATGAGCCGTCTTTAGGGACATTTTCAAACTCCGCGTGTGTCTTTTTTTTTTTTTGTCTTTTCAAAAGGAAAATTCTGTCTTTCCACTAAGAAGACAACTGTCAGGTGAACAGGCTCAGAAGTCTGGTAGTTGCTGAGTGTAGATCTGTGGCGGCCAGGCAGCCCCAGCATTATTTGGTCTACCTGATACCATGTGTCTGCATACTTGGAGAAATCAGGATAAATTACTGCTTTCTTTCCCCCCCTCCTGTTCCTGCACTTCTTGGCATAATACAATCCAAGACAGTGAATAACAGCCCAATTCAGCTCTCGGTTTCTGCCTTGATTCCCCCGGAGAAATACAATAAGTTTGTTCTTCGGTTGGCTGCTGATTTTGATTGGCAGAAAAAATAACAGCAGAAAGATTACGTTTTGCCAGCATCCTAAAGTCTGAAGAACAAAAACCGTACTTAAATTATTGCTCAACCATTTGATGTTCTCATTTTTTTTTTTAAAAAAAGAACCTCCTGAAGTGAAAAAGTTCTCTTTTTTTCCTCCGGGAAGGAGTTAAAGGTCAGAGGACTTCACTGTAGCTTGTCTCCGAAAGCTGTTGATGGAAGACTTGATGAAAATTCCATTATCTTCCACCAACCGAGGAGCACATACTTTGAGAGTCGGGTTCAGGGTCCCGTCTTAAAGCGGGTAGCCTGGGAATGCAGCTGAAGGGTGTGGACTTTGAAATAAAGTTGCCCGGCACTAATCTGTTTGATCTTGGGGCCTCTAAAGCCTTGTGCCTCAGTTTCCCCACTGGTAAAATAGCATCGTTATCACCTCTCTCATTGGGTTTTTAGTGCCAATGAAAAAAGCCAGTACCCTAAAAATGCTTCTTAGCACAGGGTCTGGCACGGAGTGCAGGCTCTGTCAGTGTTGGCTGTTACTCTTATTCATAGAGGATTATTAACATTGTTATAGGGCTTTTTCCCATGGAAACATTTTGTCCAATAAAATCTTACATGTCAAGAAAGCGGTAGAAGTGGGATCAGAAAATATATAAAAACTGGTTGGCTCAACGCCCCTTTTCCACAATGGCTGCGAACACTCCCTCACCCCCCTATCCCCCCAGCCCCGCTTTGGCCACTTAGCCCTGGAGGCTCCCACCTTCCAGTGCTGTCCTTGACCTCTCACGGTCCACACCGTCTTGTTCAGAGGAGACCTGAGTCATGGGCCTGTCCTGACAAGTGTGACTTTAACCTGTTAAGGTGGTTCATTGTCAGTGGGCCAAAAAAAAAATCAAAGGGAGGAGTTCCTGTTGTAGCTTAGTGGGTTAAGAACCCGACTGGTGTCCTTGAGGACGGAGGTTCGATCCCTGGCCTCGCTCAGTGGGTTAAGGATCCGGCGTTGCCGTGAGCTGCAGCGTAGGTCATAGATGCAGCTTGGATCTGGCATCGCCGTGGCTGTGGTGTAGGCTGGTGGCTGCGGCTCCAAGTCAACCCCTAGTCTGGGAACTTCCATTTGCCACAGGAGCGGCCCTACAAAGACCAAAAAAAAAAAAGAAGAAGAAGAAGGGAAATTAAGCTACGCTTGTAAGGTTTCTTCCACTTTTGCCTTTTCCCAGGTCCTCTCATCTCCAGGCTGAATGTCTCCATCCTCTCGACCGTCCCTCACTGAGAATGGGTTATAGTCATCCTTAGATTCTAGTCCTTACCCCGGGCGGGTTAAAACTTGTCAGCGTGCTGTAGTAAGACACGAATTCTTTCATACCTGGGTGACAGTCACCTGGGGAGCTAGAGGAGACATCCGGCTGCTTGGGTCCAGCTCTAGGGATTCCGAACCGGGAGGTGCAGAGGCAGGGACAGCGGCGCCGCTTTACTGCACGAGCTCTGGGCCCTCGGGTCGGTAACAGCCGTGTTGTTTCCTGGCTGGGAGACCGTGGAGACGTCATTTCCTGCCCCAGGATCTGTTGATGCCTTTTGGGGAAATGAGTGGATCGCCAAGAAGCCTTTCCAGACTCAAAATTATAAAGATTTCACCATTCAAGCTCTGATCCGAGCTGTGGGCAGCAGGGCCAGGTCCTTCCCGCCCTTGTTCTGAGTGTCGTTCCTGTGTTAATCCAGGCCAAGATCACGTCAGTTTTCGTGGCTGCCGTGTGTCAGAGCAGAGGTGCTGTGAGTCTGTTGATGGAAATCTTTTTAGACATCCCCCTGCACAGCTGTGATTCCTGCTTCCCGTTTTCTTTTTTTTGGCCGCACCCACGACAAATGGAGGTTCTTGGGCCAGGGATCGAATCTGAGCTTCAGCTGCCAGCCTACGCCACTGCTGCAGCAACCCAGGTCCTTAACCTGCTGTACCACAGTGGGAACTCCTGCTTCCTGTTTTCATGGTTTTTTTTGTTTGTTTGTTTTGTTTTTTGGCTTTAGTGTAGAAAGTTATCCTAATCCTTTCGGAGTAGAAGGAAGAAGGTACATGTTAAGGATATTTAACACTCAAAATCCGTATCATGAAAGCATTCAGCAATCTACTGGATTATATTTTCCGGGTGGGGCAGGGCCGAGGTACATCTTTTTCCTTCTTCTTTGCGTAGCTCTCCGGATAAATGACTACTACCTGTTGGACAGGTATCTTATCTAGCTCGCTTGCTGTGCCTGTTTTCTGTGCCTTCCATGAGGACAGTTTGCCAAAATGCATCCATCCCATGATAGGCTATTTCCTTAAGCTATCCCATAAAATCAGTTCTATGGCAAAAATATCTTTAGGATTCATACTATCCCGTTATCATTTTGGATATTGCCAGGGCAGGGGAGATATTAAAGGCTCTGAGCAGTCTGGCAAGCAAGAAAACTGACTCCTCTTTGGTCCTCTGTTTTCTAAATTTACCTGAGCTTGGAATCCCTCTGTTACTGCCTATTTGTATGGTTTAGGAGAAAGTGTTCTGGTTCGACACTGGTTCAGAGGCTCCAGTTTTGGAGTGCCCGTGTCTTGCCCCAAGGGAGAGCAAGAAAACTGAGCTGGTATCTTAGGGGAGAAGGGCCTAAAGAATCCCTTAACCAGCTCCGTTCCAAGGAGATGTATTTATATTAGCGTACAACCACTGCGCTCTGCCAAAGAGCCGTTAGCTGGGGACAGTGACCTCCCACACGAATGAGGTTTGCCCCTTTAAAGTGTTGATCATCTCTGCGAAACTTCATACAGCCTTGAAGCAGGGGAGGTTTTCTCGGGCCAGTTTTGTGCTTTCTCACAGCCATATATGGTACAGGATAGAGAAATGGCTTGACCAGTTACAACAAGAGCTTTCTCCTGAAACATATTGCTTGGGATTTTGAACAAATAAGTTCAAGAGAGGAAGGCGTTATTTGGAGAGTCATAGGGTTTCCAACAATGAAAGAAAAAGAATAGGATCACTAGTTATATTTAAAGGTATCTTCCTTCACATGTCAGTAGTGTAGTGATTTGTCTCTTTACCCGCTGGAGTGGGAGGATTTACAAATGTGTATAGGACGCCTTTTGATGTAATGGGTATATGGGAGGGAGAGAAGGATTTTTGAGAATTTATTCTAGGAATTCCCATGTGGCTCAGCTGGTTAAGAACCCGACTAGTATCCATGAAGATTTGGGTTTGATCCCTGGCCTCGCTCAGAGCGTTCAGGATCTGGCAGCTCAGATATGGGGTTGCTGTGGCTGTGGTGTAGGCCGGCAGCTGCAGCTCCAGTTTGACCCCTAGCCCCGGAACTTCCGTATGCCGTGGATTGGTGCGGCCCTAAGAAGAAAAAGAAGAAAAGAAGAATGTATTCTCTTTCTAAGCTGTTATTACCAGGTCAGTCATTAACCCAACTGTAGACTACTATTTCCAGCAAGTTAACTTTTGTTTAGCTTTCCCAGTTCTTTATGGCATTAAGTGGAATTTGAAAACGTACCTTGTAAAACTGGAGAAAATGTAGTGAAAACTATGTAGGAACATGGTACTCTCTTATTTTCTTTAACTGCCTTTTAGCTCCATTTGGAAAAACAAATGACTTCATTACCCATAATTTCACTTGCTTTTATCCAAAATAAGCCACTGAAGAGAAAGAATTACCTTGTCATATATGAAAAAGAAACATAACTGTAATTGCTCCAGCTGTCAAGGGCCTCTTCTTCCATTTCCTCTGAGGTAAGAGTCAAGGAGGTGAACCGGGAGCTTGGTGGCTCCCACAGTAACAGAGATGGCTTCATGCTGTTGGGGTAATGCAGTTTTACATTCTGCATTATTTTCTTTTATTATTTTTTGTCTTTTTGCCTTTATCTAGAGCCGCACCCGCGGCATATGGAGGTTCCCAGGTTAGGGGTCTAACAGGAGCTGTAGCTGCCGGCCTTCACCACAGCCACAGCAACGCGGGATCCGAGCCGCGTCTGCAATCTACACCACAGCTCATGGCAACACCGGATCCTTAACCCACTGAGCGAGGCCAGGGATCGAACCCGCAACCTCATGGTTCCTAGTCGGATTCGTTAACCACTGAGCCACGACGGGAACTCCTGCGTATTTTTTTTTTTAAATCACATCCTCATGGAGTTCCCATCGTGGCACAGTAGAAACAAATCTGACCAGGAACCATGAGGTTGTGAGTTCGATCCCTAGACTCACTCAGTGGGTTAAGGATCTGGCGTTGCCATGAGCCGTGGTGTAGTTTGCAAACGGGGCTAGGATCTGGTGTGGCTGTGGCTGTAGCATAGGCCAGCGGCTACAGCTCTGATTCGACCACTAGCCTGGGAACCTCCATATGCCGCGGGTGTGGCACTAAAAACACACACACACAAACACCCTCATAAGGTACTGGAGTATTTGTACTTGATCTTTTTGGTGACTCGATATGCAAAATTTTCACAATTCATAGAAGAAAAAGCATCAAAAGCCTCACCAAGGATTCTAATCCGTGGAGTTCACTTAGCCGAGGGAAAAGCCAGCCACACCTGCTTTGAATTTTGAGCCATAGGAAGGGATCCAGAGTGGGTCATAGTTATTATTTGCTTATTGATTTCTGGGCACCTGTCAGTGCATCACTTAACGCTGAGTCAAATGCCCCAGCCATGAAAAGACAGACGCACACATTTCCAACAAGCATTCCTGGGATCTAGTGCATCAACCGTTCTTGTAGGTAAGTAAGCTACGTGTAACCACTACCCACAGTGCAGGGCAGCAAGTGTCAGGACTCCAGAGAAGCCCTGGCAGAGCTTTCTGTCTCTTTAGGTGAAAAAAGGTGGCTTCCGGTTGTGGGGTTCTGGAGGTTTCCTAGAAGAATTGGCATGAAAGGTAGACTAGAGGCCAAAGTCAGGTAGGGCTATGAGGCAATGAGGCGGGCAAGGAAGCACCCCAGTCCAAAGAAACAGCTTGACCAAGAGTTAGTAATGGGCAGTTTAAGGAGGAAAAAAGCCGGAGTTCCTGTCGTGGCTCAGCAGTTAATGAATCCGACTAGGAACCATGAGGTTGCGGGTTCGATCCCTGCCCTTGCTCAGTGGGTTAAGGAGCCGGCGTTGCCGTGAGCTGTGGTGTAGGTTGCAGACGTGGCTTGGATCTGGCATTGCTGCGGCTGCAGTGTAGGCAGGCAGCTCTAGCTCCGATTCGAACCCTAGCCTGGGAACCTCCACATGCCGCGGGTGTAGCCCTAAAATGACAGAAGACAAAAAAAAAAAAAAACGGAGGAAAAAGCCTTTTGGTGTTATTTGCTTCCCCGGTAGACTTGCTAACGAAGGACCACCATTCCTTTGGAGCAGAAGTTGGTTTTTCAAGCTAAAGTAGAGTAATGCTATTGAGGCAATATTCAAAACTGTGCAATTTCATGTGATTCATTAACTATCAAATGAACAGAAACTTTTTATTTTTTGCTTTTGGGGGCCCTTCTACTTTCTGTCTCTATGAATTTGGCTACTTGAGGGACCTCTTAGAAGTGGAATCAAGTAGTATTTGTCGCAATTGGCTAATTTCACTTAGCATAATGTCTTTAAGATTCATCCATGTTGTAACTGGTGTCCGAATTTCTTTCCTTGTGAAGGCTTAATTAATACTCCGTTGTGTGTGTGTGTGTGTGTGTGTGTGTGTGTGTGTGTCACACTTAGCTTCATTTATCCAAACAATATCCATCGATTATCTATGGATAGACACTTGTGTTGCTTCTGTGTTTTGGCTGTCGAGAATAATGCTGCTGTGAACTTGGCCGTACAAAGTCCCTGCTTTCACTTGTTTCGGGTATATAGCCAGGAGTGGGATTACTGAATCATATGCTATGTTTAATTTTTTTGAGGAACTACCACTCTGTTTTCCACAATGGCTGCACAGTCTTACATTCTCACGGTGGTACGCAAGTGTTCCGATTTCTACACCTCCTCACAAACGCTTGCTATTTTCTGATTTAAAAAAAAAAAAAAAAGTAGCTGCCTTATTGGTATGACATGGTATCTCATCGTGGTTTTGATTTGCGTTCCCTGATGATTAGTGGTATCGAACATCTGTCTGTGTGTGTGTGTTGGCCTTTTGTACATCTTCTTTGAGGAAATGTGTGTTCAAGTGCTTTATCAATTTTTCAGTCAGGTTGTTCTGTCGTATTGTTGAGTTAGGGGCATTCTTTATATATTCTGGATATAAAGTCCTCATCAGATGTATGATTTGTAAGTAGTTTCTGCCATAGGCTTCTTTTTCGTTCTGTTGATTGTGTCCTTCGATGAAAAAAAGTTAACTTTAATGAAATCCAACCTACCTTTTTGCTCTTGCCTTTTGTGTCGTATCCAAGAAATCGTTATCAAGCCCAGTTTCATGAAGTTTTTACCCTGTGTTTTCTTGTAAGAAATTTTATGGTTGTAACTCTTACATTTAGGTCTTTGATCCATCTTAAGTTAGTTGTTTTAATATGGTGTAAGGTAAGAATCCAAAATTTTTTTTTGGCAAGTGGGTATCCAGTTTTCCCAGCACGATTTGTTGAAAAGATCATCTATCTTTAGCTCACTGAATACTCCTGAAAATTATTCGACCATATAGGCAAAGGTTTATACTTGAGCTCTTTAGTCTATTGGTCTGTATGACTGTCTAGGCCAGTAATGCACCAATTTGATTGCCATAGCTTTGTAGTAAATTCTGAAATCAGGAGGTATGAGACCTCCAACTTTATTTTTTTTTCAAGATTCTTTTGGCTGTTCAGAGTCCCTTCGGATTCCATGTGAAGTTTTGGATGGATGTTTCTGTTTCAACAAAAACATTGTTGGGATTTTGATAGGGACTGACTTAACAGAGCAACTTAAAAATTGTTTTTGTAAATCATCATTCTTATTCTAGCTTGGATGTTCTAGGAGCCTATAAAATTGTAGACACACAAAAAAAATCCTTAGAAAATATGGATCTGAAGCCCAGCTCCCTCTGCCTCATTCCCTTTCACTTTCCTGTCCACTTTTCTTGGTCATTCTCTTGACCTCCTTCTCCATCTTTCTGTACTGACCAAGGATCATCTCCAAGAAGGAGTTGGAGAGAAACTGTGTTTGAGCCCAAGCCCTTACTATTAGACATTGATCACAACAGTGGTGAGAAGCTTCTTGGGCCAAGCTGGTGGAATCCTAAAGAACCACTAAGTGGGCTTCATTTACGTTCCCCTCTGTGGTTTTGTGGCTAACGTGGTTGTGAAGAAATTGACTTGAGCTATTCTGAAAACAATCTTCAGCCCGTATAGCTGGAGCCTATGCACTTAAAAGAAAACAGCAACAACAACAAACAAAATAAACAAAAAGCTGGTTTCAGTTATCCTAACAAATTTGAATGCTCAAGACTGACACCTTGACAAATGATAGGAAATTATAAACATTTTCCCAGGCCCAATTATCAGGCCTTTTCCTGAAGTCTGTGGAGAGGATTAAGGCGGGAACCCGTTCCCAGAGCGGGTTTAAAAAGCACAGTAGGGCGATAGGAGCTGAGATGAGCTGGTGAGAACGCACTCCCTGAGTGCCTGCTAGCATCGGGCTCAGACCACCAACGTCTCCCTAACTAGGAAGCTGGGGATAGAAGGGACCTGGGGCCAGGGTTGGCCCTCGTGGAGGCAGAGAGGAAGAAATGCTTATTTATGTGCCTTGGACAGCATTTTCATTTAGAAAGTGTTTTGGTTACTGTCAGGGAAGGTTAAGGCTGATTGCCAGAAAAACCAAACTTTTCCCCTCCCCACAGGAGGGGAAAATGCTCTCCCTAAACTCTTTAAAAAAAAAAAAAAAGGCTTTTCTCTTCTTCAAAGACCTCCTGTTTCCGCAGTATTTCAAATGAGACTTTTCCCTTTTGCGGTGGGTGGTTCGTCAGTTGGTGGTGGGAGAACCTGGTGAGCTGGTGTCATAGAGCTGAGTCGTGCCTGCTGCAGGATGTGAGTCACTAATGGGTCATAAAATCTCTCTGATCAGCTTTGAAAAAATGGACCAGGCCAGAATATACAAGAGTCTATTGCACATAGTAAGTCTGAATATTTTTTTTTCATTTTACGTATGGATATTTGGGATGTTTATTGGCTGTGATGCAATGTGTTATCCTTACGATGTTTGGTAGTCAAAAACCTAAGACTATAACTCTTAAAATTACCTTTGGCTGAACAAAGGCCTGGTCGCATTCCCAGATCTGGCCAGTTCTCAGCAAAATGTCATGCTAATAAACATGACAAATAAATAAAGCTCTGAAAGTAGCCATTTCGGATGTGTTTTGAACCTAGTCCTTCTTGGGGCCCTCTGATTTAATTTCTCTTTGGTTGGTTGCCTTTCCCAATAGAACCGATTTATTCTAAAACACGTATTTTAAAATACTTATATATTTTACATATAAAATTAGTATTTCTGAGTTAATGAAACGGTGTTGGCCCAACCAGTCTTAAACAAATTTTCTACGTGATTTTTGCCAAATCGGTGAACCACTTGGGTTTTTATTTGTTTTCTGTTTTCCTTTAATCAACTCGAATCTACCTCTACCGTCCACGAAACTGTTCATTTATATATGGATTATTTATCTTTTCTAGTATGCAATAAAATAAAGAGGTAACTTTCGAAATGAGAAAATGTTGATCCAGATGACATCAAAAATGCTCATCTCACCTCTTTCGTGGCCCACATGCCATTGCGGGGAGAACACCGATGTTCAGAGCATTTCTTTTGTGCTTTCTGCCTTTCTCAGCTTCCTTTGCTCTAACAAAGATTCCTATACATGAGAAAAGAAACTGGAGCTGTAAATTATTAGAGGGAGAATTGGTCCTAGTTTTAAAGAACTTGCTCCACCCACCCCCCACCCCCGTTTTTTTCATGGACTACTAGCATTTTAAAATTCTTTAGCAGCTCATTAAAGGTCGAACATACCGTGACCCAGCCAGTTTTTCCATTTCTTGTTAAGCATCTTAAGAGAACGAGCGAGGGAGGAGGAAGCTCAAGAAACACCTGTGTGTCACAGCGCAGGGTCGCAATAGGGCTTAGCGAGTGAACTTCATTGCATTCTGGGGCCCAGCCCCTTGGAGGCTGGCTGAGATTTGAGCAGAAACGGGGCTGGAAAGGCTGGAGAAAGGGCTTCTCTTACAGATGGGGCTGTGGAGGCTCAGAGGAGCGAAGTGGTACACTGAGAGTCGCACCACTGGCTGCCGACAAAACCTGTCTCTTGGCCTGCCTCCCCACACCCCTCCTCTCACGAGCTCAGAAGCCTGGTAAGGAAAGTCTTATGCTGGGATTCACAGAAGCCTGGTGTTAGAAACGAGTGCTTTCTGGAGAAAGAACAGACCCCAGACACTGCAGCCAAGAGCTCACTGGTGTGATACCTGGGGATGATGGAAACATGTCAAGTTCACCTAGACACAAGCACTCAGGGCCTGGAGCCCCTTCACTCTTAAGGGGATTTCTGGCTGTGACATAAGCTCAGAGGGGTGATGATCTGACCCTTAGGTGCTCTGGTGCCCTGTAGCCCTACTCAGAAAAATTCTCTTCTGGAAACCCAATTCAGAGTCAGTCATCTCTAAGGGCTACCTCTTATAGTTGTAACGAGTAGCCTTGAAATGTCCCCAAGATTTTATAACCCAGGGGTGCCCAGGCTAAACGCCAAGTGGAAGTTCTGGAGCTCTGAGTCCTGATCCTGAGTCTAGGCCAAAAAGGTTTTTTTGTTTTGTTTTTTTCCAATGACCCTTTTTTTTTTTTTCCTTTTTAGGGTTGCATCTGTGGCATATGGAGGTTCCCGGGCAACACTGGATTCTTAACCCAGTAAGCAAGGCCAGGGATTGAATCCACATTCTCATGGATCCTAGTCAGGTTCTTTATGAATGAGCCACGACGGGAACTCCCCAGTGACTTTTTCTTTTTTAATCTTGTTTTTTTTCTCATTTTTCAAAATTAAAGTGTAGTTGATTTACAGTGTTTCTTCAATTTCTGTTGTACAGCAAAGTGACCTGATCACACACAGCTCCCTGTGCTGTACAGTAGGGCCCCATGAAAACTTTTAATAAAACGCTAATGACTGATCACAAATTTTGGGTCTCTCTTGCCTTAAATATGACCTGCAAATGTCAAAAATACCAACCAACAGGCAAAAAAAATGAAAGGAAAAAAAGGAGTTTCCTGGTAGCCTAGTGGGCTAAGGATCCAGTGTTGTCGCTGCTGTGGTGTGGGTTTGATCCCTGACCAGGGAACTTCCAAGTACTGTGGGCCCGTAAGCATGACCAAAGAACCAAAAAACTACCAACCAACAATTAAAAAACCGTTCTTTCTTTCCTTCCTTCCTTCCCTCCTTCCTTTCTTCTTTTTCTTTTTGGCTGCCTCGCAGCATATGGAATTGAATTCCTAGGCCAGAGATCAGATCTGAGCCACAGTTGCAGCAACACAGGATTCTTAACCCAAGCTTGGGATTGAACCTGTGTCCCGGATCTCCCAAGGTGCCACTGATCCCGTTGTACCACAGCAGGAGCTCCTCAGAAACCATTTCTGATTTTCTGTGCTCTGGCAGGTTTGGGGACATAAGGATGAGCTGGGAGCAAGAAAGTCTCTTCTGCCCCGAAGGAGCTCACAGACCAGCAGGATAACAAACCAACCCATAGCACCTGCTCTGTGAAGCTTTCCCACCCTCTCTGAGAAGACTTAAGAGAGCCCAATGCATTGGGTCCCTGGGACCGCGGACAGCCCTCTACAGCCTTTACATTGTCTCTGTGCTCTGTCCTGAGGCCTCCTGCCCCTTTGGACAGTGAGTTCTTAGAGGGCAGGGGCTGTATCTTCCTCAACTCTCTACTCCCTGTGCCTGGTGTTGGTAGGTGGCCCTACATATACTGTTATTAAAAGGGAGGTACGGACCATGGACTGCGTCCTGGGAAAGCAGAGCAGGGACACACACAGGCGATGTGATGCAAACCAAACAGTTGATTCAGCTTGAGGTTTCTGGGTAGCCTGACAAAGGAAGAAAGGGTTTGAGCCGGAGTCTGCAAGGATGGTAAGAGTCTCTGGGAGCTGTTTGGGGAGAAATGATTGTGTGTCCATCCTGCCTATATCGTGTGAGCCTCTCCCCGGCACCTGGCACCTTCCCCGAAGGAGACAGCGAGCGTCTTTGATTGGTCTGCACATGTCTCTTAGACACGCCGGGCGTCTGTTTATCTTTGCATCAGTCCTCAGCTAGTTCTTAACAACTGATTTCTAGCTTTGTGTGTGTTAAGGTTTAAAAATACACAGAAATGCAAGGCAGGGGCCTTTCTTGTCCAGACCGTTTCAGGCGAGCTTTATACGAGTTCCAAGGAGTGTGTGGGAGCGGAGATGTCACAGTGATCCGTGCACTTCTGCCCAGGAGTAGTATGCCTGAAACTTCTTCAGGCAGGAGGGGCGTGCCTCTGAACATGATCTGGCCTAACGCCTGCGGGGATGCTGTGCTCCCCCCGCCAAGGCTCTTTTCCTTTGGGGCATCTTTTCAACCAAACGATAAAATGTGTTTATTAATTACGTTGATTAGCGTCTATTCCTCGCTGCCAGAATGTAACCTCCATGAAGGCAGGGATCTTTGTTTTGTCACTGATACAGCCCAAGTGCCTGGAGCCATGTGTGGCCTAGACTAGGTGCTCGTTGAATATTCATGCGAGTGAATACACTGAATATGCAATAAATGAATGAATGAATACTTCTGCCCCAGATCTGAATCCAGGTGAAGGGAAGGACAGTTGTCCTCGAGACCGGGGTCAGGGGGCAGTCACTCGTATTTCCTCCAGGGAGCTGGACTCTGGCACACGGGCTGCTCCCTTTCCAGGGGTTGGGCTGGGTTGTGCTGCCCCATGGGTGACATGAATAGATATAAACCCAAGCGACAGAAAAGGTGGCACCCCAAAGCGCTGCAGTTGTTGACACGGCTGTTGTTGAAATGTGTTCTTCATCGCCGGAAGTAGCTGAGAGGGAGCCCCCAAGAGCCCTGTTTCAGGAGACCAGGGTTCAAATCCCAGATTTGTCCATTTGCAGCTCTGTGATGGAGGGTCACTCATTAGCCCTCCTGTGCCTAAGTCTCCCCACTCATCAAACGGGAGCTACAGCGTGCCTGGCTCGGCACCTCGTGCCACCACGAAGACCCCCTGAAAGGCTGGCTGTGCGGGTGGGTTCCCTGAGCCTGGCTCCCAGCCAGGTTCCTGGTTCCTGGCTCTCCCCAGGAAAAGATCCAGCAACGCCCCTTGAGTTCTGTTAGGGAGGATCATGCAGCAGCACCCCCCCCAGACCCAAATCCCCAGTAAGTCAGGAAGATGTATGTGTTTGCAAACATTGGGAGGTCTGCGTTGGATCACCCCGGAGCTGCGGCTTCCCGGAGCAGCTCAGAATGCAGGGAGGCAGTTCCTCTGCCGGGAGCTTTCCCGGCTCGTGTCCCACAAGGGGCTGCCTTCACTGGCTTTGGCGGCCGTTGACTTTTAAATCATAAAAAGCCGCTCTATATACAGTTTACACTGTTGCTGGAAGGCGGCGGAACATAGGTATTTAAAAAAAAGGAAAAGAGCAGAAGAAGCAGCCGTTAATCCCGCCAGGCTTCTGGGCACTGGAGTGGTTGCGGATGACAAATGTTAATTAGAAACATGAGCAGTTTAACCGAAAACACTTGTGACAATTGGAAAGCCAGCCTCTCCGGTTGGAGAAGTTTTCCTAGGGAATCGTTACGGGAGAAAGTGGCCGCTGCTGGGTAAGTTGTGTCATCGTGACTCTGCAGACACCAACGTGCCCTTTGGGGACCGAGGTGCTGCATCCTGTCTGCCCAGGACGTGGTTGTGGGTGGGTGCAGGCTCTGGGCTCAGCCGCGTCCCTGCCAGCCTCCCTCTGACAGCTGCCCTGGCGTGGGGCACGGAGCCGCCTGGCTCTGAGCGCTGCCTAAAGGGCCATGCAGTTTTCACGTCTGTGACGTGGGCCACCTTGGTGCCTGGTAGAGCACCCGTTTGGAACCCGCCCTTCTCAGAAGAATTCCGTGTCTAGTTTGGAAATATTTTCAGGCTTTTCTGAGAAAGAGTCTGGCTGGGGAACTACTCCCTGAGCACCAAGGGGAAGCCTTGACTTTCAGATAACCTGGGTGTTTTTCTGCCTATGGTGAAGGCTTGTGCACAGTTCATACTCTTAAGCTCACGAGTTTTTTTTTTTTTTTTTTTTTTTAATTTAACTCTAGCCTGCATCACGTTTGTAACTCTTTAAAACTGCCAACTTAGGAAAACCTTAAATGCTTTGATGGGCTTTAGCAACTTCTGTGGGTAATTCTTCTGTAAAGATTATACTTGTTTCTTTTTTACTGGACTTTTTTTTTTTGTCCTGTTTTAATGTCTCTGCTACATTGTTTTCTTAAAGTTGGCTAATTATGATTGGCTTAACTGAGAAACAGGGTCATGGGTTGAATCATTTCAGAACAGGAGCTATTTCCTGCATCATTCCTGCACCATCAAGTGGTGGTGTGGGATTTTTTTTTTTTTTTGCTTGCATGTTTTCACATAAACGTATGTGCTTAATTGTGCCTTGTGCATGTAGATGCCAAGGTCGGCGTGCATTTGCACAGCATGAACCAAAATGTGACAGGGAGGGGTATGTGAATAGTGAGGGTAAGCAAGAGAAAGGAAGTCTGGCATCTGGGTTGGGGGCTGATAGTCGCCCCCTGGTGGTCAGTGCCGGTCCAGGGATGTAATTCAGGTCTTGTCTTCCCTTCTCTGCAGAGCCATTGGCGAGCCCCGCCTCCTCTCACCCCGGAATGAGCGAAGATGCACCTGCCGCCTTGGAGGGCAGCTGCTGCGGCCCTGCTAGTGGCGGTGCCTCCTCGGCCATCCCCCAGCCCGGTGCGGCCGCCAAGCCCTGGCGCAGCAAGTCGGTCAGTGTGAAGCACAGCGCCACGGCCGCCACGCTCTCGGTCAAGCCGCCCCCACCCGAGGCCCCCAGGCCCTCCCCCGAAGCCATGAAGCCAGCCCCCAACAATCAGAGGTCCATGCTGGAAAAACTGAAACTTTTCAACAGCAAGGGGGCATCCAAGGCGGGCGAGGGCCCGGGGTCCCGGGACACGAGCTGCGAGCGGCTGGAGATCCTGCCCAGCTTTGAAGAGAGCGAAGAGATGGAGGCTGGCGGCCGCCCGCTGTCCACAGCGGGCCCCACCTCCAACAGCCCCAAGATTGCGCTCAAGGGCATCGCCCAGAGAACGTTCAGCCGGGCGCTGACCAATAAGAAAAGTTCCCCCAAAGGCAGCGAGAAGGAAAAAGAGAAGCAACAGCGGGAGAAGGAAAAGGAGAAAAGCAAGGACGTCGCCAAGCGAGCTTCGGTGACAGAGAGACCGGACCCAAAAGAGGGGCCGAGGGAAGACCCCGGTGGGGCGGCCGTGACCGAGATGCCAAAAAAGTCCTCCAAGATCGCCAGCTTCATCCCCAAAGGGGGGAAGCTCAACAGTGCCAAGAAGGAGGCGGCAGCCCCGTCCCACAGTGGAATACCAAAACCGGGGATGAAGAGCACGCCCGGAAAGTGCCCAAGTGCCCCTGCCCCTTCCCGGGACGGGGAGCGCAGCCGGGGTGGGAAGCCCAGCTCGGGGCTCCCCCAGCAGAAGCCCCAGCTGGACGGCAGGCACTCCAGTTCCTCCTCCAGCCTGGCGTCCTCGGAAGGGAAAGGCCCGGGAGGGACCACCCTGAACCACAGCATCAGCAGCCAGACTGTCAGCGGGTCCGTCGGGACCACCCAGACCACGGGAAGCAATACTGTCAGTGTCCAGCTACCTCAGCCCCAGCAGCAATACAGCCACCCCAACACCGCCACCGTGGCGCCTTTCCTGTACAGGTAGGAGCGGCCGCCCACCTGCCCTGCCCGGGCCGCCGGGCAGAGGAGCCTTTCTGGTGGTTTCTGGGTCTTGGAGGGCAGGAGTCAGAACAGCCTCCACGAGGATGGAGGCAGACAGCGCGGGTACCACGTGACGAGCTCCTCATAGAGGTGCACACGGTGTACTCGAGGGACGGTTAATACAGCCCGGCCCGGGGGTGGGGCGGGGGCTTTTAGAAAGCCGGAGAGCGGAAGCAAAGTGTGAGCTGACCCCAGGATGAGGAGGGGTGGTTGGGGACCCGGGGGCGTTGCAGAAGTGGCAGTGGCTAGGTGCGTGGTTTGGTGTCCCTCGACAGGCCCCAGTCTCAGTCCTGAAGCATCCAGAATGTACTTTCAACAAGGACAAACACGAAAATCCCCTTGCTGGGTAACCAAGACTTCTTCTTAGGAGATGCTTGTCTTGAACTTTCGGATGCTCAGGACTTCTTACCCCGTAGCACATTTTGAGTGTTTCTTCAGGAGTTTCCGTCATGGCTCAGTGGTTAACGAATCCGACTAGGAACCATGAGGTTGTGGGTTCGATCCCTGGCCTTGCTCAGTGAGTTAAGGATCCGGCGTTGCCGTGAGCTGTGGTGCAGGTTGCAGACGCGGCTCGGATCCCGCGTTGCTGTGGCTGTGGCAAAGGCTGGCGGCTACAGCTCCTGTTAGACCCCTAGCCTGGGAACCTCCATATGCCACGGGTGCGGCCCTAGATAAGGCAAAAAAAAAAAAAGAGTATTTTTTCAGTCCCTGCTCTGTGCTGGGATTTCTTTGAAGGAGACCAGGATGAAAGAGAAGGATAGGGGTAAGGAGGGATTCGTTCTAGAACTAAAGGACCCAGGTTATACCTGGGGGGACAAGCCTAGGTGTTGGTGTGTGTCAGTCCCTCAGTCTGTCTGTCCCTGAGGGCACGTCCATAGGGACGGTGATAGACCACGTGGGGCCGGCTGCTGCTTGTTCTGGGTGCCTCTGGCCTGAGAGAGCCTCTGGCTGCCCCACACACCTGTGTGGGAGGGACCAGCTCTGGGTGATGCCTGATAGGCATGATGAGTTGTCTCCCGGCAGATGGAAGCCGTCCAGCCGTGCCTTTAGGGCCTCCCAGAGCCCTGTTCCCACGCTCAGCCTCGTCCTCTGCTCCAGACGTGCGGGGCAGGGACCACACTGCAGAGCGGAGGGATGGCTGATGCCTCTCCACAGCAAAAGGGGACGGCTGGTTCAATGTCACAGTCTAGGGCACTTATTTTACAGCTTCTACCCTAAGTACATACACATACGCACCTGTACACACGCACACCTGTACACACACGTGTACACCTGTCGGTGTGGCTGCACGTCACCGACAGTCACACGTAAGGACACAAGTTCATATTCATACATAAAATGGACAGTCACACGTGTGATCACATACCTGTTTATATGCACGGACTCCCACCCCTACTTTCAGCTTCCCCTGCATATGTGGTTCCCCAAAGAATCAGACTTTTCTTCTCCGTTCCTGAAGTGCGTTCCAGCAGGCTCTGTTACCATTCCTGCTGAGAGCAGGTAGAAGGCTGGCTCAAGACTGGTTTCAGAGTCAAGCCTGCAGCATCCAGCCAGTGAGAGAGCGTCAGGCTTCTGAGGAGAAGCTCTTTCCTCTTCTCTGCTCACCCTCCCCTTCCGTGAGGGTCACGCCAGACCCGTCTGGAATGGAAACGGTCATCTGTGTAGTAAATCACGTCATCGGCTCAGCCAGCCGTCCTGAGAAGGGCGCCGAGGCTTAGGTAATGACTCAGCACTTGTCCGCATGCTCAAGTTTTATACGACTGTTCCCTGAACTGTGGAGGCCACTGAATTGCTCCCAGTGAAGTTTTTATCATTGCAGCCACATGAATAGTCTGGAGGTGATGCGTGTTCAAGCTGCTGTTCCCAGGTTCTTGATTGGCATTTTCAGATTAAAAGATGTGACAGTCTGATCACTAGTAATCCCACTCCCCCCCCACCTTTTTTTCGTAGTTATTTGAAAGATTCTAAAACATTTAAATCCTCCTCTGTTTTTTTTTTTTTTAATATTTCAGGATTTTCTATGAGAGGAAAAACGTGCGCAGAGACCCACCTGTGGGCTTGCCCTGCCTTGGTTCATTTAATCATTCTCACAACTCCGTGAGCCAGCTTCGTTTCTTTATTCCCATTCTGTAGATGAGCAAACTGAGGTGTAGAGTAATTAAATAACTTATTCTAGGTCAAAGAGCTGATAGCTGGAAGAGTTAGAGTTTAAAACCAAGTCTGTCTACCTAGAGAGACCAAGTGCTTAACCATGAAATAGTCATTACTCCAAATCACTGCCTCTCCTGGAGCCTCACCTGTAAAGTAAGGAGATGGGACTAGATCAGAGGATTTCATATTAGGTATTTATTTATTTTTTTTAGCCATGCCCACAGCACGTGAAAGTACCCAGGCCAGGGACTGGACCTGCACTGTAGCAGCAGTCCAAGCCGCTGCAGTGACAGCGCCAGATCCTTAGCCGGCTGGGCCACAGGGAAACTAGATCAGAGGATTTTAGAGAATGATTTAGACTTCCTTTGTGCTCTGAGAGTCTCTCTCAAGTTTATTTCTCACTTATATAGCTTACAATGCTCCCCCCAGAATCTCTCCATATTAGTGACGTGGAGAGGAAAAATAAAGATAGATCCTTGTGTGTGTGTGTGTGTGTGTGTGTGTTGTGTGTGTGTGTAGGGCCGCACCTGCGGCATATGGAGGTTCCCAGGCTAGGGGTCAAAGGGGAGCTGTAGCTGCCGGCCTGCACCACAGCCACAGCCACGTCAGATCCAAGCTGCATCTGCGACCTACACCACAGTTCACAGCAATGCCGGATCCTTAACCCACTGAGCGAGGCCAGGGATTGAACCTGCGTCCTCATGGATGCTAGTCAGATTCAGTTCCGCTGAGTAATGATGGGAACTCCAGATAAGTCATTTTCTTGAAGTAACTTGGAATGAATTATAGTTACCAATTCAGAAGTCACTCTGGACATCTCTGTTGTTTTACACTCCATGAGGTGCTTTTGTGCTGCCTTACCTGTGATTTTTATAGCAGCCAGGGGGGGTCGCTCTTGGTAGCTACCTTGACATCCAGGCGAGGGCTCAGACTTCAAAGAGGTGCAGTGACTTATTCAGATGTGCTTGGCTATCAGGTTATAGACTCCAGGCTGCTGCCAGCTCAGTGTTCAGACTCTAAGACTAATGTCCCTTCTAGAACTCAGCCTCTTCCTAGACTCAAAAGTTGCTTATTTATGCAGTCAGCACACCCTGCTTGAGTGCCTGCTCGGCACCAAACCTGGAACAGATCGTGTTCTTCTGTGCACACATCAAAAGAGCCCATCTTAGCCTCCAGAGAGCTCTTAATCTAGTTGTAGGGAAGATTATTAATTAGATCACATTGTCATAAGTAGGCATCGGGAGAGTAGAAATGCACAAGAGGCAGAGCCCTCCTCTGGCAGAGAGTCCAGGAAGGCTTTCATTCCAAGATGACGTGGGGACTGTGCCTTAAAGGCAGATTAGGGGCAAACTAAGGAAGAAAGAGGAAGAGAGCCTTTAGGCTCACACTGACTACAAAAGACAAAACTGTTCAGGGCAGGATGTGATCCACATGTGGGTGGAGCGTGGGGCAGGGCAGGGTGGAGTTAAGGACTGGAGGGGCTAGAGGTGGGGCTGGAAGTGAAGGAAGGAAGAATCAGCATCTTCTCTCATAATAAGGACTTTAGATCTTTATTCTGTGCAACCATCAGAGGCTTTTAATCAGAGGGTGACAGGATCACATCCATCACCGAGATCAGTGGAGAAGAGCGGGGAGTGAACCAGACCTAGGAACAGTCTAGAACAGAGGTCACAGTTCAGATGCCTGCTTGGGCGCCCAGAGGTGATACACACCGCAGGTTCAGGGTGAGTGGGACTCTGGTAGAAAGAACCCCCCGCCTCTCCCGCGGGAGCAGACACCACTTGTCACCAGCAGGTGGCGCTCTACAAGAAAGTGAGCTCTGTCCCTCCGGACTTGTTTTTAGTGGGAGAGGGCAGAAGTCCAGGTTTCTTATGAAATTACGCTAGTTAGTTTTAAGCTCTTGGAAATGAATTCAAGAGCTTTAAAAGTACAGTGTAGGCCAATAAGAGTAAATCTGCGGGCTGGTTTCTACACCTTGGTGTCACTTGCATCCTTTAGGCTGGAAGCAGCGTACCTGTTCACCAAGTGCCTCGAGGGCCTGGGCAGAGATGGCAGGAGCTTGGACTCCGGCCGAGAGATAGAAGCATTGTGTATGAAAATCCTTTAAGAATAGAGATGGGGGGGTACCTGACAGCGTTGGTGGGAAGGCAAAGGGGAGAGCAGTGGATGACGTGGAGGTTATCAGTATGCACCCCCAGTCTATTTTAGACAGTTCACATTCTTGGCAAACACTTTCTTTATAGAGAGTGAAACCTGGGAGTTCCCGTTGTGGCTCATCAGAAACGAATCTTGACTAGCGTCCCTGAGGATACAGGTTCAATCCCTGGCCTTGCTCAGTGGGTTAAGGATTCAGCCGTGCCCTGTGCTGTGGTGTAGGTCACAGACGCAGCTCGGATCCTGCGTTGCCGTGGCTGTGGCTGTGGCACAGCTCCAACCTGACCCCTAACCTGTGAACTTCCATATGCTGCAGGTGGAGCCCTAAATAGAGAGAGAGAGAGAGAGAGGGAGAGAGAGAGGAAGGAAGGAAGGAAGGAAGGAAGGAAGGAAGGAAGGAAGGAAGGAAGAAAAAGAAATCTGGCCAAATTAGCTCAGGATGCTAATGAATTAGTAACGTTCCACCCAGGGTTACGTGTCTGAGTGTCGTTACACGTTTGCATGGTACACCTAAATAAGCAGAGGTAATTGTGGCAGGATCATGGTGTGTGAAGTAATGGACTCGATTTGCTTGACAAATAAGGGCCTGGAGAAGATTCGCGGAAGTACAGATTTCAGTCGTGTTGAAATCACGATCAATGAGATCTTTCATCTTCGAAGATCTGAGCTCTGAATCAGACCTAGAGGGCAAACACACCTGCTTGGCACCCACCCCTGACTGGCTGTACAGTCACCTTTCAGAGACGGCTGTGTCTGGAGGATGGGCCCCAGGGTGGGGGGAGGGAATGGGGGCTGTCAGTGGAGTCAGCTTCATGCTTGGCTTGCTGGCATCGCTGGGTACTTAGAAGTTGCTCTTAAGCACAGCTTAAATGAGCCAAACCGCCTGGTACTCGCCAGCATTTTTCTGGAAGAACCTAGCTCCCCGATGGCGAGACAGAGACGCATTCCCCAGTGAAGGGTTGCAGACCGTCCATTTGGGCGATAACTGTTGCATCTTTTACAGCTGGGTGGCTCGTTCCGTTTCCGGGACGTGGCTCCACGTGCGCTCTCTGAATTATTTAGCATCAGTGTGCTGGTCTGCTCCGTCCTAAAGCTTCTTGCCAGCGGAGGTGATGGTGGGGGCTGTGCTTGGAGCACGGTGGTCCAGATGTGACGGTTACCGCTTGTGACAAGTGCGTCTGCTCTGGTTTGTGTGTGAAGGTCCCAGACGGACACCGAAGGGAATGTCACTGCCGAGTCCAACTCAGGGGGGGTGACCGTGGAGCCCAGCCACTACGCCAAGAGTGGACAGCCTGCTCTGGAGGACCTCACTGGTGAGTATGGCACCCCAGTTCCGTGTCTCTTGGTGAGGACGAGGCCTCCCGTGCAGCCACCTGCCGGAGGGGCCCGGACACGGCTTGACGCCAAGTTGTTTCCACTCTTGCCTTGATGAATGAGCCAAACAAACTGATTTTCTGCCTTGCTACCTTCCTTCTCTTTCTTCCCTCTTCTTTCTCTCAGGAGCTGTATCCTCCTCCCAAAGAACTGTAAATAAGTCTTTCACCTGCTGGCAGGTTCTGTTTTAAGGTGTTGTCCCCACCACTCGTGGAGGGGCTCCGAGCCGCTCAGACACTTCCCTCGGAACCTCCTTGTTTGTTCTTCTAATAGGACTGCTTTCCAAAAAGAGTTGGCATTCAAAGCGCATTGACTTTTTTTCTCTTCTCTTTATGGAAGCACTGACTGAAAATGGTTCTGAGCATCCTCCATTAATTGGAAAGAAGATTTCAGCACACTTCTACCCAAAAAAAAAAAATCAAAATTGTATTTAAATATAACCTGGACAAGGATGATCAAAGGAGTGTTACATCATATAAGAACATAAAGTCTGCAGCTGTCATAGTTAATTCCACAAATATTTATTCATTAGTGCTACACTATGGCTTTCTTAACCTAGAGAAGGAGAGTTAGCCTCTGGATAAGAATTCCTGCCGCGGTGCACTCTGAGCTCCCGCCTTCTCTGTCCCTCCTCCCTGTCCCCCAGCTCTGTGCACTGTGTTCCCGCAGCTTCTGATCAGAATTTAGCAGTGACCGTGTTATTCTTTGCATATCTTACCAGCTTCCAGAGTTGGGTGAAACATGGAATCTGTGTTTAAAATCCATTGATTAGACTTAATACCCACTGAATCCACCATTTCTGCGGAATTGTCTGCAGCCCGTACGATCGACTCTCGCCCATTCGACCATGAGCTCTGAGTATTAATTTCAGAGGATCTGAGCGATTTAAGTGTTTCCTTCTGGTCCTGCTGGCTGGGCACAGCGATGGGGCAGAAAGGTTTCAAGCCATTTGTAAGTGATCCCTCGTACCGTGGTTCAGGGCCCCGCATTTGGGATTGATTTGATGTTTCCTCCCCTCCCAGGTTTTAGCTGCCTTGCAGACGAGGATGTGGACAGCTCAGGAAAAGGGCCAGCTCTCAGGAGAAGGGTGTGGAGTTTAAATGACTACTAAGGTCTCCACACACATTCCAGCTCGTGTTCTTATGTGCACACATCAAAAGAGCCCAGCGCGGGCTGGACGTGTGTCCCGTGGAGGAGGGTGGGTTCGTGTTAGACACTGGGGCTCAGGGAGCTTCACATCTGAAAAGCAAAAGCAGCAGCCGGAGAACATTCCACGTAACACTCGCATTTCAGAGGGCCGGAGGGCAGCCTGTGATCTTTTCACTCATTTTTCTTTTTCTCCCCATGTCTCTTGTGCATCAGGACAGTAAAACCACGCAGGGGCTCAGAAAGCCTGAGATGCTCTCTGTTGGTTTGGGGACCAGAAGCGTGCAGCCAGCCATGCCTGATCAGGCCCCCTTTGGTATGAAGTCAAAGGGTGCTGGTTACTAAGGTGATTTTCTTAATTGGGATGACCTGTCTTTACACAGAAGCAATAGAACTCATGTGTGACTGTACCACCCGTGTGGCTGTACGGTGAATAATTTTATGGAGATATGACATAGTAGCATGAGGTGGGATTCCACTTATCTATAGTCGATCCCTGGAAAATAACAACAAATGGGTGTATTGAGAAACAGGCATTTGTGAGACTATTTGAACAGTCGTTTAATTCTTCCCCTTACTTAGGCAAGTAGGTGGATTTTTCCGTGGTGCTTCGTCGCTTACATAGCACTAGTGGTGAGACGTGCATCTTAGATCATACCTTTAGAAGGAACCATGTCTGCTTATTATCCAGCCCAGGAAGCCCTGTCACTCACTGATGAGTGGTCTTTGGGTCTCTGCTGGCATATTTCTTGTGACGGAAAGGTTATTCTTCCATGAGGCAGCCCTTCCGTGTTTTGTTGGTTTTAACTGGTAATGGAGTTCTTTATCCTTACATTTCTAAATCGCTGGATATGATCCAGCCGCCTGAAGCTCACGGACAATTTCCATTCTTTTCCATGTAGCAACACGCCCCCTCGCCTCCCTCTTCCAAGTAAAAACCCCGGGTTCTGTCCGTGTTCCTCAGACGACACCCCGACATCCTCAGCCTCTGCACTGTTCTCTCAGAACGTGGTACCCTCTCCATCGTGGCAATGGCTTGAGGGAGGACTGCCACTGGCGGACGCAGGAGGGTGGCAGGTAGAGGTGAAATAGCTCACTCAGTTTTCAGACCTCTTTGTATGGGCTGAAAGGGTGCAGCCACGTCCACCGGCGCACGGTGTCTGTTTATTTGTTCAAGCTGTGAGATGGTAGGGAAAGCTTACCTTAAGGCCACCTTCCAAGCAGGGAGAGCTGGCAGTGCAGAGCGGGACCACTGAGCGAGGCAGGTGGGTGACGGGTCCGTGTTTCTCCATTGCTCTTGGGATCTGGTGTATGCCTGAGGGGAGCGGACGTGTCCCAGTGGGTCCCCTCCGTGGGAAACACTCAGATCCAGCGAGCCCTCCTTTTGTAGCAGGCATATCGTGTGCCGTCACATCTGATCCTCCTAACTTTAGGGAAAGGTTTTTATCCCCATTTCACAGATAGCCTTTGGAGAGGATAAGTCACTGGTCCGAGGTCAAGTGGCTAATGTATGGCGATGCCATGATCAAAGCTTTATCTTTCAGAATGCAAAACCCAGGCTTTTTTGTCAGCCCTAGACTGCCCAGACATCTTCTGGACAATATTTTTTTTTTTGAGCATTTGTGTGGGGGTTCCCAAAAATCAAGGGGAGATACCGTCCCATATCAAAGGTCTGTGAATTTCTAAAAGAGAGTTAACACAGGCAAATGTGTCATTAATAGAGACATGGGTAAATACAGGCGTATCCTAGAGATAACGCAGGTTTGCTTCCAGATCACTGTGGTAAAGCAAATATTGCAATAATGTAAGCCACGCAGATTTTTTTGGCTTCCCAGTACATATAAAAGTTATGTTTTACTATACTTTAGCCTATTAAGTGTGCAGTAGCATTATGTCTAAAAAGACCTAAGTATATACCTTAATTTAAAAAATACTTTATTGTTAAAAATGCTAACCGTCACCTGATCCTTCAGCAAGTCTTCATCTTTCTGCTGGTAGAGGGTTTGAAATCTTTGAAGGTCACCAAAATGTGACACAGAGACACGAAGTGAGCAAATGCTGTTGGAGAAATGGCGCTGCTAGACCTGCTTAATGCAGGAGTTGGCTCAAACCTTTAATTTGTTAAAAAAAAAAAAAAAAAAAGCAACCAACACAACACCGTAAAGCAAAGCACAATAACAGAAGGTATGCCTGTAATATAGTTATTATACTTTTGTGTGTGATTAAGTTAATTAATGAAGGTAATTTGAAAACTGGTGCCTAGATTTAGCTTCAGAATAAGTGTTCCCTGTAGGGCCTGGGGCTGTCCAAAGGATCAGTGCCTTTTTGGCAGTCTTTACACAGATAAAATGTGGCCAAGCTGGCAGTAAAAGATGTTTAATTGATGGCCCAGGAGATAGATGCAATTACATTCCTTCCCCAGTACCATTAGGGGAAGGTAAGCAGATACATTCATCACTGTTTTCATTTAAAAACACATACATACATACATACATGTATTCTAAAGAATTGGGTGGGAAATGTAGGTCTGACCACTTTTCAGATAAGAGAAAAAGGCCTTGTTCTTGGTTAGAAGGGGAGGGAGGATTGAAAACTGGCGTTTTCAAGGCCAGAGAGTTTGCTATAGCAAATCTCTGTTTAATCAATCACCTAATCCATCGCCCAGGCTCCAGACACCACATTGCTGAGAATAACCTAAGAAGTGGTCCTCTGAGGAGATCCCACTGTGGCACTGTGGGTTAAGAATCCAACTGCAGTGGCTCAGGTCACTGCGAAGATGCAGGTTCAATCCCCAGCCCGACGCGGTGGGTTAAAGGATCTAGCATTGCCAGAGCTATGGCTTGGATTCAGTCCCTGGCCTGGGAACTTCCACATGCCACGGGTGTGACCATAAAATTAAAAAAAAAAAAAAAAAAGTGGTCAGCTGTTTCAGAGGGCAAGTTAATTCTCTGACATTTCTTAGTTACCTGTTGCTCGATTAATGGCAATTGCCGGAAGTTCTACCTGGCGTCTACTGTCAATCCCGCTTGCTGCTACCCAAGCGTACTAAGTTCTATACAGAGATCCCTTTAAAAATATTGCTCAGCACTTGAGACAGTCATCAGCTTTTATTTTAAGATGTTTATTTTTTTTATATTACAGTTGATTTGCAGTGTTCTGTCAATTACTGCTGTACAGCAAAGGGACCCAGCCATACATATATTCTTTTGTTCACATTATCCTCCATCGTGTTCCATCACAAGTGACTAGCTATAATTCCCTGTGCTGTACAGCAGGATTCATCAGCTTTTAAAGACCCTCGGTTGTGGTCTCCTCAGCCCTCCTGAAACCGCTGAGGGAAAGACGTGTGATTGCTTCCATCACTCCTGTAGTTACTGGGCTTTCCCTCGTCTCCTGTAAGTCCAAACAACACAGAAAAGCCACAGACCGAGACCAGGCTGCTCTGAGGGGACATGGCTTCCTCGCTTGTGTGTAGCCTCTTTCTCCTGGGACGTTTGTGCCAGCTTGACCTCTCCAGACCAGCGTTTAGAGGGAAATGTTGCCAGAGAATGGCAGTCCCTTGTCCCCCAGATTGAAGCCTGAATGGTCTCGAATGTACCCCGCTCCAAGCACCAGCTGGCGTGAGCTGAGTGCCTGTGGCGGGCGCCGCTCTCAGGGGTCTCCGTGAAGTCCCCACAACGGCCCTTTGAGGTTGACGTTGTCACTGTCCTCCTGTAGGGCAAGAATAGCACCTTCCCCGCGCTCACTCAGCCGGGGAGTGAGCAGCCGGGTCTGCGAAGGGGAAACCTCGGTCTGCAGAAATGTTCATGATGAATAAGTGCTGACCTTTTAGCTACTACGAGTTAACCCTCTCTCACGTCGGGCCAATAGACGGCAGCACCCATCACCTGCTGGTGAGAAAGCAAAAGGCGCCCCTACTTGTGCATGAGCGGAAAAGGATTCCTGGGCCGAGTTCAGAGCTAACATGTGTGGGTCTCAGGAGACGGTGTGAACACGTGTTCACCGTCTCAGACTCGGTGCTTGGCTTCTTTCGTAGGAGGGACCTGCTGGGAGAAGAGAGAGTTTTCTCCTTAGGTTCCTTTGGGCATCTCTGCATTCATGCACGCATTCATTCATTCATTTATTCATTCTTAAGTCCTTCCCAAGCACATGGTGAGCCAGACCTGGGCAGGGAACGCGGTTACGGTCATGGACACGATGGCTGGTCCCCTGACCACCCCCATCTCTCTGAGAATTAAAGTGGTCTCGACCCTCATCTCTCCAGGCGAAGACCCCGAGGCCCGGCGACTGCGGACCGTGAAGAACATCGCTGACCTGCGGCAGAATTTGGAGGAGACCATGTCCAGTTTACGAGGCACTCAGGTTACACACAGGTACCTGCCAGTCACTCTCCTGAACTTGCTGGTAACTTGCTTTTCACCCAGCCGCAACGTGTTCCCGCCGCTAGCCAAGCGATTTGGTTCACGACGGGATAAGTAGCCCTGACCGCCGAATGTGCTGGAATTCACCAAGCGTGCAGAAGAGAGGGGTGAGGAGCAAAACTCCGTAGCGACAGTTCCCTCCCCCGGAGCGGAAGGTTGCCAGATCCACCCCACCGAGGGTACTGCACAACAGCTGCATTTCAGTTTCCCTTTGCTTGCATTTTCCGAAACGATACCTAGCTCTTGAAACGAGCGGGTGACCTGTATTTGACCCGTGTGATAAAGGGGATAATTTGAATTCCTCCCCGGCCTTCTGATCCCCAGCCCTCGGGAACGCCGTTAGTCATGCACATGTACAAGACACGCACGGGAATATTTATGAAAATGCAGGATCATGTTTAAAACCACGATTTCGTTGGATGAAATCGAGGATTACCTTGCAAACATTTATCAGCTTCTCCTCCTTGCTGAGCAAAGCGATGATGAGGATATGGCCCCAGGACGCGCCGCTTGATGTGGGCAGAACCAGGTTTCATGGTTTGCGCTTGGCCTTGAGAATCAAGGTAAAGGCCCCATTACCCCGTGAGCTCCTGGGGTAATGTGTGTCCAGTTTCCGTCTCTTTGATAGAGGAACACAGCAAGGAGGCTGCCAGGCTCCCCCACTGCCAGCCGCTTAGGCAGATCGGGGTTAGGCGCTGTGGGCTCTTAATGAAGGCCAGACCCAACCCTTACGGGGTTCCCAGTGTAAAGCACATCAGGCCGGCTGCTTCCAGATCAGAGGGAAACAAAAACAGCTGAGGCACCAAATTGGTTCTTCCCGAGGGGAGTTCCCTGCAGGGGGGTGGTGGGGGTGTAAACCTAAAGATACAGGGGGTGGCTTGGAGCCAGGTGCTGGACCTGGGGACTCTCTGATTAGGTATGAAACAGCGTCACTGACAGTGACTTTTGGTGGATTTCTTGGCTTGGGCTCGGAAAGTGATCATGACAGGAGGGTAATCTTCCATGCTGTCTTCTGCAGGAAAGATTCTCACAGTTTCTGCTCTGTCCCAAGACGCCGCTGTACCTCTGAGGACCCTGCTTATCTTTTTTTTTTTTTTCTTCGTTTTATAGGGCCACACATTCAGCATATGGAGGTTCCCAGGCTAGGGGTTGAATCAGAGCTGCAGCTGCCGGCCTGCGCCACAGCCACAGCAATGCTAGATCCGAGCTGTGTCTGTGACCTACACTGCAGCTCACGGCAACGTCGGGTCCTTAACCCACCGAGCAAGGCCAGGGATCGAACCCGCATCCTCATGAGCCACGACAGGAACTCCTACCCCGCTCGTCTTGATGGTGCCGCAAGACCCGCAGGGCCACAAAGACCATGGACTGACCGCAGAGGAGGCTTCTGAGGGCCACGGGGACGAGCTCAGTCTCCTGGCAGATTCAGACCCAGCTAGTTTCCTTCTCCCGGGTCTCAAGCCCAGGCGTTTACCACTTTTGTCTGGCCTTTTGCCCCCAAAGTGTCGTTGTTACTTTGGACAAAAGATGGGAGACGCAAAAGTGTGGAGGAGATGGATATTAGAGGGTTAGAAAATCTCAGAGCCCCGCCCACCTGCTCAGTGTGGCGAGAGCTGAGGCTGTGAAATAGTGCTCTTAAGACCTGGGAGTGGGTGGGTGCATCCTGCCTTTGGGACAGGGAAGCTGCGACGCGGCATCTGAGGATCAAGGGGCAGGTAGCCGCCTTTATGCCCCATCACTGTTTGTTCAGCATTTCCTACTTCCTTTCCTGGGTTGGAAAGACGAGTCCAGTTGTTAAGATCACTTATTTAAAGGAAGTTGTGGTGACATGCTACTGTATGTAAATAATACATAACCAGCAATAACCTACTGTATAACACAGAGAGACCCACTCAGCATCCTATAAAAATAACCCATAAGGGAAAAAAGAATGGAGATACATGCATGTGTATAACTGATTCACTTTGCTGCACAACTGAAACTAATACAACATTGTGAGTAAACTTATTTAAAAAAAAAGGAAGTGGTAGTGTGGGTATCTTGTACCATGTTTTAGGGGAAAAGTCTCTGCTGGGCTTTTCAGAAAGTCATATAGATGTACAGCTTCATCTTTTCTTTTTTCTTTCTTTCTTTTTTTCTGTCTTTTTCTTTTTAGGGCCACACCCACGGCATATGGAGGTTCCCAGGTTAGGGGTCAAATCAGAGTTGTAGCTGCCAGCCTCCACCACAGCCACAGCAATGCCAGATCGGAGCCGCATCTGTGACCTACACCACACAGCTCACGGCAATGCTGGATCCTTAACCCACTGAGTGAGGCCAGGGATCAAACCTGTGTCCTCACGGATGCTAGTCAGATTCGTTTCCCCCGAGCCACAGCGGGAGCTCCTTCATCGTTTCATTTTTTAACAACAGAACTGCACTGGGTGGTATGTTGGTCCCTTATTGTTTGATTCTCTTTTGCATACGGGAAATATTTTGTAATGCTAAAAATAAAAGTTAGAGAGGATGTAGACTGCTAGGCACTGTCCCACAGCCGTCTTTTTGTTTCCAGCACATTGGAAACCACGTTTGACACCAACGTCACCACGGAGATAAGCGGGCGCAGCATCCTCAGCCTGACTGGCAGGCCCACCCCTCTGTCCTGGAGGCTCGGCCAGTCCAGCCCTCGGCTCCAGGCGGGAGACGCCCCCTCCATGGGCAACGGGTACCCGCCGCGGGCCAACGCCAGCCGCTTCATCAACACCGAGTCCGGCCGCTACGTGTACTCTGCCCCCTTGCGGAGGCAGCTGGCCTCCAGGGGCAGCAGCGTCTGCCACGTGGATGTCTCGGACAAGGCGGGAGACGAGCTGGACCTGGAGGGCATCGGCGTGGACGCCCCCGGCTACATGAGCGACGGGGACGTTCTGAGCAAGAACATCCGGGCGGACGACATCACGAGCGGGTGAGTACCGCGGCTTGCTCTCCGCACAGGGCGGGGGAAGGCCGGACGCCTGCTTACCCTTCTGCTGGGCTCGTGCGAGTTCTCGCGGGGAGAGCGGCGGAGGGGAGCCTTCTGGGCGGAGAGACACAAGACCTGGGCAGTTCCAGCCATGCTCTACCCGCAGCTAGAGCAACACTTAGTAAACCATATTGCGTCGGTCCTTTCCACCCAACCTTGCATGTAGGATGAAATCCAGACTCCTGAGCCTGGCCCTCCTGGTCCCACGGGATCTGGCCCTGTCCTCTTCCAGCTCATTGTCGTCCACCCCCCTCACTTCCGCCGCTGCAGCTAGTTGTTCAGCTCCAGTCTCATCAAGCTCTTTCCTGCCTCAGGGCCTTTACACTGTTTCTTGGCCTGGATTCTGTTGCCCACATCTGTTCCCCCGGTCCCTTCTGGCTGCTCAGCTGGCATCTCTTTGAAGGGGGCCTCCTTGACCCTTGAAGGCCCTTTATGTGGCCGGCTCCAGACTTAGCCTTCTCCATCTTATGCTCCTTTGCAAACTTATCACTGTTTTAAATTTTCCTGAATATGGGTTTATGTTTCATTGTCTCCTCTCCCGCTCCTGCTTGAAGCAGTAAGTGCCATGATGCAAGGACGTCGTCTGGCTTACTCACCACTGAAATCCCTGATGCGTGGTGCATGCAGGGGCTTATAAACATTGCTGAATTAATGTGCATGCGGCTCGGTGAATGAAGGAGCTAACCCAACCTCTCTGCAACACGTGCAGTCAGGAGCAGTGAGATAACGTCTGAGCCGGGCCGTGACCGTGTGTGGCCCAAGGCTTGGCTTGTTTTTGCCCTGTGTCCAAATCACTGTGTAAACTGGGAGTGCATTTGCTTACTTCACTTGCCTGTAATTTCTTCATCTCTTAACCCAACTTGTTCTTCTAGATCTTTTCCTCCTCTACTATTTACCAGATCATAAAAATCAGGCATGGAGTTCCCGTCGTGGATCTGCCGAAACGAATCTCACTAGTATCCACAAGGACGCAAGTTCAATCCCTGGCCTTGCTCAGTGGGTTAAGGCTACGGCGTTGCTGTGAGCTATGGTGTAGGTCGCAGATGCGGCTTGGATCTTGCGCTGCCGAGGCTGTCGCTTAGAGCTCTGATTCAACCCCTAGTCTGGGAACCTCTATGTGCTGCGGGTGTGGCCCTAATAATCACGCCTCTCATTTTCATGAACACAGTGATCAAGAACCCCATGGGCAAGTCAGTGTTTTCATCATCTTAATAGCAGCTCCTTCTCCCACTTTGTGCCAAGCACTGTGCTAGGTGCTTTGTATACGTTACTATCTCTCCTCACAGCAATCCTTTGAGGTAGGTGACATCATAATTTCCATCTTAGCGAGAAGTAAACTAAAGCCCAGGAAGGTTAAGTAACTCGCCCAAGTTAAGTAGTTAAGAGGCAGAGCCCAGGACTAGCGGCTCCTGAGCCCTGTTCCTGAACCACTGAACTGCCCTATCTTGCCCAGTGTTTTATTGCTGTGTTGAAGTAGCACAACTACTTGAGTTTATTTCACAGTGGGAGTTCCCTGGTGGCTCAGTGGGTTAAGGATACAGCGTTGTCACTGCCATGGCTCACTGTTGTTGCAGTGGTGTGGGTTCCATCCCTGGCCCAGGAATTTCTGGGTATGCCCCCTAACCGCCCCTCCCCCAAAAGGAGAAAGAAAACAAAATGAATTTACTTTTGCTTAGTTCTATCTGCCTGATTAGAAGTGTTCTCTTATTTAATTAAAAGCTTGGGGATCGAGGTCTTTGGCTTTTTGCCTGTCACTTTAAGACTCATCCCACAGAGAAATCTTGAAAGACAGGAGCCACCAAATCCTTACAGTATAACAAGTTTCTCCTATCTAGGTGGCTGGGAGAGGGAATGGCCTGATAAATCAAATGATCCAGGTAACTGAGAGCATCATTTTGTGTCTCTAGTTTTACATAAACGTGAAAACAGTAACATGAACCTTACTAAAATGGTATATAATGTAATCGTTTTATTATTGTTTAGGAGAGCTTTGGTATTCAGCCATGGGCCTCAAGGTTGTCATTCTCGCTTCCACCTGTACTGTACTACCAAAATGGAGATTATTTTGATAGTTTTGTATCTTTTAAAAAAAACTTTTTTCTCTGCCAGAGCAGTCTTTTAATCAATGAAATGAAGGTGTATTTTGATGTAGTACCTATGGTTTCCACAAGGTGGGGATAGCGATACGCCCTAAACAACCTTAGCGATGATGACAGTGAGAAACTCCTAGTTTCTCTCGTTCTTCAAACTAGAGTCTTTATCCCTGCTAAAAAGCACAAATGTTTACATTTCGCTTCCTGCTTTGGGAAGCTTACATTTTTAGCAAGAGAGATAGCGCTTGGAGCAAGTGTAGATTCAAGTGTGGCAATGTAAGCAAGCCACCCGATTATTGAAATTGGAGAACACTGGTCTGTCTCCAGTTCCTCCTCCCCCACAATTCTTTTTAATGTAGAAATTTACCTACACCAGGAGAGGCAGCCCAGATGGAATTTTGGGCTCCTCCTCGTTGTGACATTCTAGAGCACTGGTTAAGCATGACTCCGCTCTGTGGAAATGCACCTGTTTCTGCTTTGAGGCCAAGTCACCGGTTTGCCTTTACGTTCAGGGTTCAGGGCACGTCATGGACTGTACTTTGTACTCAGTTCTCTTTCCTTTTATCAACACGTCAAGGTTAAGATACAGAAGGACTGGTCATTTCGTCTGTGCTTCCGAATCTACCCAGAAAGTCATATTGCCGAGGCAGTTGTGTGGTTAAAGCAGACAAGCTTAAATCCTGATCTGCCACCCACCAGCTCTGTGACATCAAGCACGTCATTTAATTTCCCGAAGCCTTAAAGCACGATAATGAGTTTGGTTTTCAACCTGTTCCAATTAGATTTCTCTTTGAGGTTGTATCTGATGAATGGCCCATATCTGATAAAAGACACGCTTTCAGACACGGTCTAGAGGTTTTATCAACCTCAAAGCTTCAAGCTCTTGGAACCAATGAAATGATGACAGTTTTCATCCAGATGTTTGTTTGGCTTAGTGGAAATAGCCTTGGCGTGTGAGCAATGTATAAAGCAGTTTGGAGGCTCTTCGAGGAAAGTTCTTGTCAAAGTTTAAAGCGAGTTTATTTAGCAGGGGCTGATGTGGATATGAATTCTGGTTTCTGAGAACCTGTGGCCTTTGTTTTTGACATGACACCAGACCTTGGCTTGGTAGAACAGCTCCTTTTTAATGTCTCCAGCCACTCCTCTGCCCTGGCGATAGAGACGCACCTGCACCTGTGTGTATCAGTCAGCTCTCCCTAAGGCAGGGCTGACACGATTTGATTTCCATGGAGTTTAGCTAAGAAACAAATGGCACAGGCCTTTGGTCTCCGTGTGCAAGTGTTTGTTAAACCCTTCTCTTGCACTTAGTGTGTGCCAGGCATGTCTAAGTACTTTACAAGATGTCACCTGACCTCGCCACTTCATTTTATTAGCTTGATAAATCAGGCTTCGGCTGTGGTCAGTGGAAAAGGGATTAAAGTAACAGACGAAGACGCTCTCCCTAAGTTGTGATCTGTGAAGTCAGTCCATCTACTCATCTAAAAATTCAGAATGCCATATGGTATAGAGTAAAATTAAAGGGACAGACTTAGCGACCATGTGTTTGGAAAGATTTTATTTTTCTTTCCTTTTTGAGGGAGGCACTGACTTGTATAATGTTCCAATGTATGCATACACCTCCCTTCCTGGAGGGGAAAAAAAAAAAATGACCGTTTAAATTTAACATCAGAAATTTCTCCAAGAACCTTTGATGGCTTCCCGTTGCCCGTGGGAACAGATCTCAACTTCTTCACTGAGCCCGCGAGGCTGTTTATGGTCTTTCCCACAGCTGCACTCCCTGCCTTCTCGCTGGTCACCCCACACTCCCCACTGCCCTAGGCTCCCTACCCTTTATTACCAAAAGGCTGGTTCCTGAATTTGCAAAGCTTTTTGCCACAGGATCTGCCTCTTCAACCTGGAATTCCTTTCTGCTCAAGCCCATCTGACTGATCCTAAAACAAACAAACAAACAAAAAAAAACACCTCCTCTACGATGCCCTCCTGGATTCTCCCAGTCAGAGTTAGCTCTGTCTCATGCAGTCTCGGTTCACACCCAACCTCATGTGTGAACCTTTCACTTCGAATGGAAAGTGTCTGAGAGGGACTGGATGGTGTTGAGGCAAGAATATGACCTAAGAGGCGATCAGATTTGAGAGTTAATCTTGGCTCTGCCAAGTGAACTGGAACAAACTGTTAACATTTGGGAACTAGAGACAGAGCTTAAAAGCACCTGGCAGCGTCTGGGATGCTCAAGAAATGTCGTGGGTAACATGTTCTTGTGTCTTTCCGCCACCAAACACGAAGTTCTCAGAAGGCAGGTAATGCCCACTATTTGCCTGATGACTGGCACTGATAGGGCTTGTGTAACTTGCCACCACCAGCTGTGAAACTCGGTAATTGTATGTACAGAACACTTGGAGATGATCAATTTATCCTCTTTTTGGTGCAATGCATAGCTCCACCTAGTGGCCAATATTGGGTGTGATGCTCTGAGTTTGCTTTTAACTTAGCTATTAATGGGTTTAAGTATCAGGGCTGGTGTTATTCAAGGCTGAGAAGGTAGTGATTGTGGCAGCTGGCTGTCTTTAAAATGTGGTGGGAAAGGAAGTGGGGTTGTGAGCAGGCTGGCCATCAGAGTTGGCTTTTTTTTTTTTTGGCTTTTGTCTTTTTAGGGCCGACCCTGCTGTGTACGGAGGTTCCCAGGCTAGGGGTCTAATCGGAGCTGTTGCTGCCAGCCTGCGCCACAGCCACAGCAACGCGGGATCCAAGCCACGTTTGCAACCTACACCACAGCTCACGGCAACGCCGGATTGTTAACCCACTGAGCGAGGCCAGGGATCAAACCCACCCTCGTGGTTCCTAGTCGGATTTGTTTCCACTGCACCATGACAGAAACTCCCAGAGTTGGCTTTTTGATGGCTGAAGTCGCCCCGTTAGGTGTCAGGGGTTACCCCATCAGCAGATACTGTCTGTGCCTGTGGGGAGAGATTTTGCTCAGAAGTTGAGGGAACCCAAGGCTGCTGAATTGCTTGTAGCTCCATAAATAGTCGGGGCGTGTCTCAGTCCTCTCAGGCTGCTATGGCAAAATACACAGACTGGGTGGCTTAGACAGCAGGCATTTCTTTCTCACAGTCCTGGAGGCTGGAGGGCCATGATCAAGGTGTCCACATGGTCAGGTTCAGGTGAGAGTCGCCTTGCTGGCTCACTGTGTCCTCCCAGTGACAGAAGCAGCTCTGGAGTGTCTTCCTCTTCTTCTAAGGGCACTAATCCCATTATGAGGGGCCCCACCCTCTGACCTCTTCCAACCCAGTTATCTCCCAGAGGCCCCTCCTCCTAATACCATCTTATGGTGCCTAGAGCTTCATCACATGAATTGGCAGGGATGGGGAGCACAAACATTGAACCCATAACTGTGTTTCCTGCTTCCACACATCATTCGCACGTACAACACCCTGGGTTGCCTTTCCCATCGTTGCCGGAGGGTCACCTCCTCCAGGAAGCCTTCCCTGATTCTATCCGAGCAGAGGTGGTGATTCTTTCTCCTGGGCTCTCATGGTTCTTAACATCCCTGTAATAGCACTAATAGCACTGCATCGGAATTATTACGAGGATATATGTGTGGATAAAATCAAACAAGATGTCCACACAAAATATTTTTTCAGACTGTTTTGCTGCATTAATTATGAGGTGGTGTTATTTGGTGTGTTAATTACCTTACCAGGTCTTACCAGCTCTTAAAGGTGGAGGTCAAATCTTAAATGCTCCCCTGTCTTCATTGGCTGGCACAGTGTCTGTTCCATAGTGACCAATAAATAGTCACTGAAGGAACACTACAGCTGACCTTCAGTGAAGCAAGACCAGTCACAGGCCTCTGAATGAAGATGTGCCTCAGGAGTTCCCACTGTGGCTCATCGGGTTAAGAACCCAACTAGTATCCATGAGGATGCATGCAGGTTCGATCTCTGGCCTTGCTCAGTGGGTTAAGGATCCAGCGTTGCCACAACCTGCAGTTGCGGCTCAGATCCAGCATTGCTGTGGCTGTAGTGTAGACTGGCAGCTGCAGTTCCAATTCGACCCCTAGCCCGGGAACTTTTTGTTTTTTTTCTTGCGTAAAAGAGGAGGAAAACAAGAAGAAGAAGAAATGCCTCATATCAGAGTCCCTTGAGCTTGATGCCACAGCCACGTGGTTGTCCTTTCCTCAGCCCTGTTTTATACACTATTTATTGCAGACCGGTGACTCCCTCTGCCCAGTGAGCTGTTCGTCAACAGTGCAGGGAGAGACAGAGCACCAGGCCACACGCCCTGGGGGTGCGGGTAGAGACGCAGGTGCCCCGTCCCCCCTCTCCCTTCCTCCAGGGCCACGCGTTTCTCCCTGGGACAGCACAGAACACAGCAGGCAGCATCGTGAGTCTGAAAGGCGCCACTGATAGCAGGGAAGCCTCTTATCTGGTGAATGTTTCTCCTGGTCTTTGCAGGCCAGACCTGAAGAAACCTTGACAGGCTGTTATTCCTGGCAGCTGATAGGAGAGGAAGCCAGAATCCTCTTTTTGGCCCAAACGCAGCCCGGAGCCAAGATAAATGTAGGCAAGGCTGTCCTGAAAGGCACGGAGCCGTGTCCGGCTGGGTGTGGCCGACACCTCTGGAATTTGGGGAAAAAATGGTCTCTAGTTTCTATGGGTTGAGCTCTCTGGAATGATCTCGGCTTGGCGGGGGGAGGTGCTTGGAAGGTTGAGAATTCTGGGTTTCCCATCAGCTGCTGGGCAGGTCTCAGTGATGTTGGAAGGCTGAACTATCGTGGAAAGGTAGAGACTCAACTGTCTAGACAGGAGTTCCCGTCGTGGCTCAGTGGTTAACGAATCTAAGAACCATGAGGTTGCGGGTTCGATCCCTGGCCTTGCTCAGTGGGTTAAGGATCCGGCGTTGCCGTGAGCTGTGGTGTAGGTTGCAGACACGGCTCGGATCCCGTGTTACTGTGGCGAAAGGCCAGCAGCTACAGCTCCAATTAGACCCCTAGCCTGGGAACCTCCATATGCTGTGGGTGCGTCCCTAGATATGGCAAAAAGACCAAAAAAAAAAAAAAACTGTCTAGACAGCCAGGTCTGTAGGGCCTTGAGCAAACCACTTGTCCCTAATGCACTGCATGCCTTTTTGCACACACACAAAAAATACAGCGGTGGTGTTCCTACCACCATCCCAGCAAGTTGGTAGCGCAGCTGGTCTGGGTCCCCGTGTATTGGCTTTTCTGTTCCTCTCAGCTTTCTTTGGTGTTTCCAAGTCTTAGTGGTGTATGAATTCCCAGAAACCAGAAATACTTTGCCCTAATATTTCCCAGGCCAACCCGAGGACCCCTTTTTGCTCTCTGGGTGGAGTCAGCCAGCACGCGGAGCCGAGCAGGGGCCAGGGTTCATCCCCCCAAGTGTTACAGAACAAGCTCCAGCCTTCCCCGCCCGGCTGTGATGTCCTCTAACGCGGGCGGTTCGCTGATTGATGGCTCTGACTCCCAATATCAGTTGTCCCCGATGGCGGGGCGGCCGCGTCACCGTGCTTGTCTTCTCCGCACCGCAGCGCCGCTTGTTTTACGGAGTGTGGGAAATCGCGCGGCGCTTATCGGCCGCTGGGCGGACGGTTTTATCAGAGGACGGAGAACAGCTGAGCTTAGAGCAAGGCTGAAAACCGAGCAGTCCTCCAGCCTTCCCAAGCCTGCCCCAGCCACCGTTGGTGACGATAGATTTAGCAGGCAGAGAGCGGGATTCAAAAAAGATTTCCTGGAGAACAGCCCCGCCGAGAAATGAAGTGTGGTCCACCTCTGACATGCGCAGTCCAGACCGTTCGTCATAACGAATAGCAAATGCTGGCGTAGTGATTTATAGGGGAGAGAACAGAGGCGGAGAGTGTTTTGTGTTCACAAGAAACTGGGCCTAAGCCCGGAGTTCTTGGGAATTTCCTAGCTTGCTTTGAGATCTGAATCCCTTGCCCCACCCCCGCGCGCCCAGCAGGGAAGGGTGAAGAGAAGGGAACCAAAATGGGTGCTTGGGCGCTTTGAGACAAGAAAACCCAACATCGGGCTCTTCCGAAGTGGCCGCTGAAGGGCCCCGCTCACCACCTGCGCCCATTCTCTGTGCCGCCTCCGATCTCTGATTTCCCGGCTCTCCTTGGACTTGGGAACTAGAAAGTTTTCTCTTCGGCCTGCCTTTTGGGGAGGCTCCAGGCAAAAGGCAGTGAAATTCTGTTTAAAAAAGTGTTTATTGAGTTTGTGCACTGGAGATGGTGCTAGAGATGCCCAGAGGAAAGCAGAGGTCCAGAGGGCACCCGGAGACTCACGGAGCAGGGAGGGGACCTAGGTCAGTGCAAGAGCCGTGAGCTCCACGTGGGGAAGCGGCGCCCCCTGCCGGGACCACAGGTGGGCCAGGAGATGGATCTCGCTGTGGACGCGGCGGCAGCGTACCAAGTCCGGCCTGGCTCCCCTGCTCTTTGCTCTGGGTCCTGCAGTGTGTACCCCGTGCCTGTGTCAGAGCTGCTGTACGGCTTCAGTGAGCTCATGCCTGAGAGCTCGGCCCAGAGCCCGGCTGCAGAATGGAACACCCAGCGTTACCTTAGCGTCTATCAGCAGCAGCTGCAGCATCTTCAGGACATGTGAGCTGGGCCTTGGAGAGTAAATGAGAGCAAGGGCATGAAGGAGTTCCCTGGTGGCCTAGTGGTTAAAGACGGTGTTGGCACTCTCGTGGTACGGGTTTGATCCCTAGCCCCCGGAACTTCCACTGCAGCACCAATTTGACCCTTAGCCTGGGAACTTCCACATGCCACAGGTGGAGCCCTATAAAGAAGGAAAAAAAAAAACGAGCAAGAGCATGAAAACATAGGGACATGGGGCATGTTTTTATGAGAACGGTGCCTGGGGTAGGTTTGGAGATTCAAGGCAAGAGGGCGTGGGCTCAGGTCCACAGAGGGGTGACGCAGCTCCAGGTAAAGCCAAGGCCCTGGGAACAGACACACACACGGGTTAGAGAGACTTCTCACACTGAGCTCCACCCCAGGGCGGGTTGGGCAAGGGGCGTGGAGGCGCTGAGAGCCAAGCCGACTCCGAGACTCCAGCCTGTGCTGACGCTGGCTAGGAATAGCTGACGCTTGTCCTCAGCACCCTCCATCCTTTGCCAGTTTGCCCTCTTGCCTCTTGGCACGGCCCGCTCCCCTTAGATTATCTCTGGCCCCAGGCCACTCCCGGACCGGGGCAGGCTGGATGTTTCAGCAGAATACGTGGCAGCTTCTGGAATGCAGTTCCCGGGGCTTTAGGAAAAACCCCAGGGCCATGGCCTTCCAGTTCTTGCTCTAGAGAAGCTCCAGGCCCGGTGGGGGAGGGTGCCCCGTGCTCAACCCTTAATTCTAACCCAAGGCGGGTGTTGATGCGTGTTTGCATCGAGAGGCAGGACGTGGGGGATCTGAGAAGAACGAAGGCCCTGTTCTCACTTTCTTCTTCAGGGAGGCAAGCTGTAGGTCTGGAGCCGGAGTGACTGAATGAGATGATAATGTGCAAAGTGCTGCTAGACCCTTCCAAAGCCTCCTCGCATCATGATGATGTTGCCAAGATGAATGGGGTGTGACGTGTGGGTAATACCTAGTTCAGGGCCTGGTGCAGGTACAAGTACGTGTCCCCAGACCCTGGGCAGACATCTCCTTCGAGTGAGGAGCGTTTGAGAGGAGACCGTAATTGGTAATATTCATGTGGGAAATAAGAATCCCCTACACGAGGAGGTCCTGTTGTAGCTCAGTAGGTTAAGGACCCGAAATAGTGTCTGGGTGGATGCAGGTTCGATCCCTGGCCTCGCTCCAGGGGTTAAGGATCTGGCGTCGCTGTGAGCTATGGTGTAGGTCGCAGATGCGGTTTGGACCTGGCGTTGCTGTGGCGGTGGTGTTGGCCAGCAGCTGCAGCTCCCATTCGACCCCATGCCTGGGGACTAGCAAATGCTGCAGGTACAGCCTTAAAAAAAAAAAAAAAAAGACTCCCCTGCTCGCTGCAGCCTGCAGCCACTGTGCTGACGGGAGAGAAACCTGCTGTGATGAATCATGTTTAGCAAGGCCCGCTTCCCCCCTGCCCACCATCTGGACTGTCTGCTGTCTTGTTGGCACAGACTTCCTGCCCTTCACGGGGCTGTCACTGGTGAGCACTGTCGACAGAACACACGGCCGCTGTGGACTTGACTCAGCGTGGCCACAGGTGTCCAACCAAGGGAAATTCTGCCTTGGGTCCATAATCCACACTGCAGAGAGACTGCAGTTTATTTATTTCAAGTCAGCAAAGATGTAACAGGCGTTCCCGTCATGGCTCAGCAGTAATGAGCCCAACTAGGATCCATGAGGATGTGGGTTCCATCCCTGGCCTTGCTCAGTGGGTTAAGGATCTGGCATTGCTGTGAGCTGCGGAGTAGGTCGCAGACACAGCTCAGATCCCAAGTTGCTGTGGCTGTGGTGTAGGCCGGCAGCTGCAGCTGCGATTTGACCCATAGCCTGGAAACTTCCACATGCTTCGGGTGCAGCCCTAAAAAGCAAAAAAAAAAAAAAAGGACAAGAAAAAAAAAGATTTAGCAAATGTCTTCTCCTTTGCAGGCTTTGCTTGGGGTGTGACTGACAAGATGTGTGTGTCTCAGAGTGACCACTTGGCGCTCCTTCTTCTGACCATTCTAGGTCCTTATCAGAGTGAAGCTGGGACCCATGAGCTCCCACTCACCAAGGGTGCTCACGCATCCAGGAAAAACATATTCCAACCCTGTAGCTCTTGATGGATGACCGGGAATTAGGGGCCAGCATGTATCGCACACCTTCCATGTGCCAGGTTCCTTACATAACTCCCAAACTCTGGCTCTGTAGGATATTTTCATTTTACTAATAAGAAAAATGAAGACCCAAGAGGATAGCTGTTAACTTCACTGTTTTTAAACCCATGGAAGAGATGAAAAGGATGGCTACCGTTCTTTGTTTTCTCGCCCTTGGTTGCTGAAACTTCAGTGTGATTTCGGTGCCTTTGTTGCATTGCTCTGGCTCGGTTTCTTCTGCTTCCTTAGAACCACCCTCTCTAGTTGAAGGCACGAGTCTGCAGGCTGCCTTTTCTCCACTCAGTACTTTGCACATGGACACTGAGTGGAGAGAACTAGGTCCCACGTAGACCCGAAGTTTCCCTATTTTTCCTGTTAAGCCTTTGATCAGCTCTCTCATCTAGAAAACGCAGTCCTATTTATCTTTATCTTAAGCATCTAGATCACTGCAAATACCCTTCCCAGCTATTTTTCAAAGGCCGGCAGCTAGAGAGTGGCCCAGCAGATTTATGATGGCGAGGTTGGAGAATACCAAGTTCGAGTTGAGGTGAAGATGAAAAGAACCATTTGGATGGGGTTGGGAGTATTTTGGCCCTGAGACAGTAAGCCTGTGTTGAAAGACTCAAAAGAAAAAAAAGGCCATATGTGCCTGTACTCAGATCAAGATAAGACATTTAACTTTTGTTGGAAACTCATGAGCCTCTCATCAGGCTGTTCTGGAGACGTGATATAATGGAAGGAACTTTAGACTCGGAGTTAGAAGAGCTGACTTCATACTCCTTGCTTGCCAGCTGTGTGACCTTGGAGAATTTGCTTCCTTTTCTGAACTTGTTTCCCATCTCTTGAATGGTAGCCAGCTTCTTGGTGTGTAGTTGAGAAAGGAAAGAGAGAGTGTATCAGAAGTGCTTGGTGTTTGGCACATATATAATGGTCATTCCTTTGGGGCTGTTTGCCTTCCTGCTCTTTTATCCTACTTGGAACCTTGATTAAGATAATGTGATGCCATTTCTTATTTTTAAGCATACTAACCAGGTATCTGCTAGTGGGTCATTGTTGGTCTGTGTATAAATCAAGATTCTCCAGAGAAAGAGTCAGTAGGCATCTCAAGTCCAAAGACAGACTAGAGACAGAATTTGCTCTTCCTTAGGGAACATCAGTTTTTTGTTTTTTTGTTTTTTCCTCTTTTGGCCTTCAACTAATTAGTTGAGACCCACCCATATTCTGGAGGGTAATCTGCTTTACTCACAGTTAACTGATTTCAGTGTTATCACCTCTAAAACGTACCTTCACAGCACTATCTAGGCTAATTTTTGCTCAGATGGCTGGGTATCACAGCCTAGTCAAGTCGATGCATAAAATCAGCCTTGCAGTATGATCAGTGTGAGTGAGTCCTCTGGGGCAGGGGGTGGCTTACCTGTGGTCTGTGAGGGCTCCAAGCAAATGCATCCTGCCTGGGACGTGGCCACAGGTCAAGAGTGTGCATGCCTTGGAAAATCATTGCATCCTTTCCAGAATCCCCAGGTCTCGATAAGATATCTCCCTGGAAAATGGAGATTTTAACCTTTCTTTCCTCTTAATCCTGCCCTAACTACAGAGTGAGATAGGCTCCCTGGCATGGACCTTTCTGGAGGACTGATGATCTTTGAGAATCCAAAGTGAAATAAGATTCTGAGTCTACAGAGAGGCCCACGTTTGTCTCCAGAGTCTTCCAGCTATCAGTCCACCCCGCATTCACTTCTTGATCTTGGGACAAGTGGGAGACAGGGCTGTGTGGTTCTCTCTGCTGCATCATCAGAGTCCGTGTCCCAGTTCCCAGAGCTCTGTACTTGTCATTGCCCAGTCATCTGTTTGGAAATGAGAAATCTCACATACTCATTGAGCAGTGAAGTTTAAAGGGGGAAGTCAACTCAAGTTGTCAGAAACATGGGACAGAAGCCGTGTGGTGTTGGCTCTGCTGAGATGGGAAGGCCCCAGAGAAGTCGACTAACAGTGCCTGCTGATGTGTGTCTCTTTGCCTGGCCTGCGGCCGCGGTGCTGTAATTCACAACAGCTAAGCTGCTTTGGGGTCTCTGTTCTGCGCTGGATGCTCTGTTGAGCTTGTTACATGGATTGTCTCTCTCTTTAGATCAGTTCTTTGAGATACAGGCTGTTTTTTCATCCTCCTTTTTATGGATGAGGAGACTAGGCAGGACAGGTAGTGATATTAAGTCCAAGTTCGTACTGCTTACCATGTGACAGGCTGATAAATTGGGAGACGAGGTGTTGGGGCAAGGAATGGTGACTTTATTCAGAAAACTAGCAGACCGAGGAGATGATGGATTAGTGTCCCAAAGAACCATCTTACCCGATTTCAGGCTTGGGTTTTTTTTTGGGGGGAGGGGACGCACCCAAGGCATATGGAAGTTCCCAGGCTAGGAGTCGAATTGGAGCCGCAGCTGCCAGCCTACACCACAGCCACAGCAATGCGGGATCCAGGCCACAATTGTGACCTACACCACAGCTCATGGTAACACTGGATCCTTAACCCACTGAGTGAAGCCAGGGATAGAACCCACATCCTCATGGGTACTAGTCAGGTCGTAACCTGCTGAACCACAACAGGAACTCCCAGGCTTTATGTTTACCGAAAGCAGTAGGGGTGTGTGGTTGGTTGTTGCCAATTTCTTGGAGTCAGAATCCTTTGTTCTTGGAGCTGTCCAAAGCAGCTCAGATCATAATGTTCCTGTTAAACCTCCAACAAGACAAATGCTATGCTCTGTTTTGCAACTTTTTATCTCTATATGAAGGCGAAAGTGTTAATCTTTTAAAGGTCCAATTCTTGAGAAAGGGTTGTTCTGCATATTTCAGACTATAGGCAAAGCTCCTTTTTTTTTCCTTTTTTTTTTCCTTTTTGGGCCATACCTGTGGCATATGGAAGTTCCCAAGCTAGGGGCTGAATCGGAGCTGTAGCTTCCAGCCTACACCGCAGCCACAGCAACGCCAGATCTGAGCCACATCTGTGACCTACATCACAGCTCACGGCAGTGCCAGATCCTTAACCCACTGAGCAAGGGCAGGGATTAAACCCACATCCTCATGGATACTAGTTGGATTCTTAGCCTGCTGAGCCACAGTGGGAACTCTGGCAACATTCTTAACTTATAGCAAAAGCAGTAAAACACAGAGTTTAAAGTAAAAGAAACAGATCCAGTATCGAGTCAGATTTATCTTTCCCTGTTACAGTAACTGCTGGCACCATGTGTTCAACCAGACTAAATTCAGAGCCTGTGCTCCAAAAACTCTGTGGTATGGCTTCTTGCTACAGCTCTGATTATATGGAAGGCAAGACCAAAAAGGAGCAGGGGGCATCTGTGGACACTGGGAACCCTGGGTCTCCCCTGTGCCATATTAGATAGCAACAGAGCCATAAAGAGAGGTGGAAAGTGGTCCTCGAAGGGCTGAGTTGCATAGGAACTTGGAGAAATACTTGGCAAATGCTTATGTTAGGACCAAGGAGGCTGGCTGGGACTGGGGCAAAGGCAGAGAGATACTTTTGTTTGCCTCAAAAGCATTATTTTGCATTTCATTTTAATGAAATGTCACAGCTGGTTACTGTAGCATTAGAAACACATGTCAACATTCCCCAGGAACTTGTGCAGAAAGTGAACTGGGGGAGTTCCCACCGTGACTCAGTGGTTAACGAATCCGACTAGGAACCATGAGGTTGCGGGTTCAATCCCTGGCCTTGCTCAGTGGGTTAAGGATCCGGCGTTGCTGTGGCTGTGGTGTAGACCGGCAGCTACAGCTCCTGTTAGACCCCTAGCCTAGGAACCGCCATATGCCACGGGTGTGGCCTTAGATAAGGCAAAAAAAGAAAAAAAAAAGAAAGTGAACTAGGGCAAAACACTTTCTGTGTGTTTTGGAAACAAAGCCGATTAGGTGATCAGAGGCAGGAAGCTACAGAGCTGGAGCGCGCCTTGCCCAGCGAGTCCCAGAAGCGCCTCACCGCCGCATGGCTTCGGGGTGGGAAATCTCCTGAAAGTGGGCACCTCCGTCACCTGCAGCTTCCAGCCTTGGTTCCGGAATTTCTCGTCTCGCAGCCTCCCGCCCACCGCGAGCCCAAACAAAACACACAATTACAAGCTCAGCGCCACCCGGAGACCCCAGAACCATGCGCGGCGAGTTAGAGCTGTATTAATTGAGTGGCTTTTGCCTTACGCCCTGGGAGTTGTTAATTAAAACCACTCAAGCGCTGAGTTGGGAACGAGGGAGGGGGACGGAGGGTGAGGACAGCAGGCAGACTGGCCCCTCGCCCGCCTTTGCGGGCTGGTGTAGCTCTTTCAGAAGTGGACACGGGCTTTACGGTTGAATAAACTGTACACCAGAGGTGTGCCCGCAGTTCCTCGCGAGCAGCTTTCCTTTGATGCCCTGCAGCCAGGCCTCTTGCCTGCAAAGAACCTGCCAGCCTCTGACCAAGGACGCGTAACAGTATACAGTAACGAGGCTCACGGCAGTAATAGTATCAACGAGCGTGCATTCTTTAGTGAACATTTCTAAATGCCTGATACTATACGTAATATTTTATATACATAATATTTTACATACATGATCATATTATGTATCATATATTTTATATTTATTTTATCTCTTGTCAGCTTCTCTGTAATCGGTGTTCTCCCAACTAGGTCGTAGGGGCTTGGAGGGTGTCATTGTTTTACCCAAGGTCGCAGAGCTGGTGAGTTAGGGGCCCGGGACTCAGATGCAGACACCTGATGGCAAAGCAGAAGCAAAACCACTAGGTTTCATGGCTTTCACTGGAAACCCTGCAAACTGTGTAAAGACATTGAAAAATCTCACTCCTCGTCTCCCTCTCAAGCCTGTCTCTCCTCTTGTGTTTCTACATCCACGGCTCACCACCGCAGAACCCGGAAAGAACCTCAAACTCTCCTGCCCCCCTGTTGCTGGAAGCCCAGCCACCGAGGTTGATGGACTCCGTCCGTACCATCTCCTGCTAGTGTTTCTCCCCAGATAATCGCCTTCATCCCTTCCTTGCTTTCCTGGCCTCTGATCTCATTGTCCATGCAACAAATCCATCCTACACTTGGGTGAGAAAAATCTCCCTGGACTATAAATCTGAGGACGTTCTCACCGGCTTGGTGGCTCCCCCTGGCTTGCTGGGTAAGCTCTGTGCGTTTCTGCGGCTCTATGACAAGTGACTCCAACATCAGGCTGCTTGAAACCAGCACCGGAGGGTGCTCATGGGTCTCTGCCTCGGGAGCTGGGCCAGGGTGCAGCGGGGGTGGCTCGTCTCTGCTCCATCACATCCGGAGCCTCAGCAGCGAGTCCCCCAGGGCTGGCGCTGGCTTGACGGCAGGGACTCACGCCACTCCAGCGCTTGTTCCCGCGCGCATCTGACACCGGGGAGGGGCCGGCTTGAAGGTTAGGGTGTCCGTACCATCTCTGTGTGGCTTGGCTTTGTCACACCGAGGACAGGTGTTATGGGAGCAGAGTGAGCTCACCTTTTATCCTTGACCTTGGAAGTCACAGAGCGTCGCTTTCGCTGGACTGTATGGGTCAAAGCGGCCAAGGTCTCCAGATTCGAGAGGGGGAATATAGGTGTCCCCTCTGAGTGGGCAGCACCCCTTGAAGAAGCCCCTGCAGGTTGGAGACGTTACTGGATCGTCTGAGTAAAGGACGGTCTGCTGCATCCTGCCCCCGCCGTGTCCAGCATGATGCCCCGCGCAAGGGCTTGTCTGTCTTCCTGGTGGCCCGTCTCCTGTGGCCAGCACAGTGTGTGACACAGAGGAGGCTTTCCTTGTCCTTGGGGAGCGAATGAGTGATCTGCTTGGCCAGCCTCAAGTCTTGGAGTCTCCCCATCCCCTCACGGTCCACCCCGCCCCCACTGGCGTCCTGGTCACTTTGCTCTGGACCCCTGATGTTTTCCTGGTACCTCCCACAGTCTCAGACCTTTGTGCCTTTGCACGTGGCCGGCGGCTCTGCGCGTAACTCCCGCCCCCCTCCATTCCCATCCACCCGGCACTGTTCTCGAAGGATCTGCAGAGGCTGGGAAGCCTTCCCTGGCAGCTCCAGCGGCCCTCGGCCTCCTTCCTCCGGGTCCCAGACACCTACTAATACCTCCCACGGGGCTCTTCTCGCCTCCTTTTGGTTTGTCTGCTTGTATCACTGTCCCCTAGGCTAGGATATCCTTGAGGAGAGGGACTGAATTTTTATGCCTGCGTTTCTAACGTCTCCTGTCAGGTGTGCTGTGTATGCTGAGTAACGTGTTCAGAATGGAGGGAGAGAGAGAGAAAGGCTAACGATAATGCTGGTACCGCTAGCGCTACTGCTGCTGCTGCTAATGATGGCAGCGGTATTTGTGGAGTACTTTTCACGTGGCGGGTGCTTTTCAGGTGTTGCATCACTGAATTGTTATGACATCCTAGGAGGCCTATAACACTATCATCCCCATTTTATAGACAGAAAATGAGGATGAGAGAAGCCACTCGTCCAAAGTCATCTGGCTGCTGAAGAACACAGCCCGTTTCGGGGACTGAGAGCCACTCTTCTTCCCTTTGGTGCTGCCACCTGCTGGGTTGTAGGCTCTGAGACCCAAAGCTGTTTTCTCAGTTTTAGAGAAGGCTCGAAACCCTAGCCTTCAACCAGATAGGTAGGAAAATAATGTGGGAGGCAACAGAGTGTCTTGCTGGTTAGACAATGCCTGTTTTGTTTTTCCTGCCAGATTTGAGGAGGTTCAGAATCAGGCAAAGGTTTGTTTAGGGAAGGGTGATGAGGAAGGAAGAAGGGTTCAAAATATAATGCAATGTTTGTAGAAACTAGAACTGCTTGGCGTAGAAAATGCTTCTAAGAGCAGTAGGTTCCAGAGGCCCAAACTCAGACTATAGGCAGAATTTGGACTTCCAGTTTTCATTTCCTAAACATCAAGGTGACCATCAATCAGTGTAATGAAAAACATACTGGGAGTTACCATCCTGACTCAGTGGAAACACATCTGACTAGTAGCCATGAGGATGCAGGTTCGATCCCTGGCCTTGCTCAGTGGGTTAAGGATCCGGTGTTGCTGTGAGCTGTGCTGTAGGACGCAGACGCTGGCTTGGATCTGGTGTTGCTGTGGCTGTGGTGTAGGTCGGTAGCTACAGCTCCGATTGGACCCCTAGCCTGGGAACTTCCATATGCCGCAAGATGTGGCCCTAAAAAGACAAAAGAAAAGAAAAGAAGAACATGCTAAAAATTAGACCTGTCCAAAGTGGCTCGGGATGCTTTGTTAGGACACAAGCCTCCTGTTCCTGAGAGTAATCAAGAAGAATCTGGAAACCCGTATCCATGTGTTGCAGAAAGGATGCCTGCATGAGGTGAGAAGCTAAGAGAGGGGACCTTTAAAAGCTTTTCCAGGTGTAATAGCCCAGGTGTCCATTTCCCATAAGAATCACCGAGGTTCTAAGAAAGACGGCACAGAGCTGGGCGTCGTTCAGGAGAAGGATGTCTCTTTGACAAGCCAGGTGTCCACAAGCCACGCCAGCCTGCGGGTGGTAGCAGGGCGCCCAGGTTGTTCCTTCTGAAAATATTCTCACCCGTGCCCGCTTCAAAGAACACAAACGCCAGACCCCCCTGCTGCAGACTGTGGTCCGGCATGGGTCAGGGTTCGGAGGCAGAGTACACCGTGGCTATTGAGAATCACTGTCAGCTCGGGGGCTGCTCGTCTGCTGAGATGTTCCTGAAAGGCACACTCTACAGGTTGCATAAGGAAAACGATAGGTTTTTAAAGTGTAGAATGTTGCAAGATTGCATAAGCTCACTCTCAAGATGCAGGGTCGCGGGGATTCGGCGTTGCCCCTGCTCCTTTTGAATGACTCCTTCAGCTGATCTGTCTCCCATTCTGTGAAAGTGGAAACGTTTGAACAAGTGGGGCAGCCAGGAAGTCAGGGACCCTGTTCCTTTGTCTGTGCGACACCAGACAGCTGTTGTGACTGCGGCCCCTTACCACCCCGACAGTAGGTAATTCGAGTATCCTGCAGACAACCAGCTTTTGCTAGATTCCTGCTCCAGGGGTCACTGGCCGGGGTGTCGCCAGCCCGCCCTTCCCGCTAGAGTGTTCCAGCTGTTCTGTCTATCCCGGGCTGCTGGTTCCCCTGGATGCCTGGTTTCTGGGTGTCTCCTGCCAAGTGACCTCCAGAGCTCCAGCAGCTGCCTTGCTATGGGGAGAGACACGCCTGCCCTTGCAAACGTGCCCCTGGCACCGTCCAGGCCCGTACATGTTGAAATTCTAGTGGGAAACAGTCTTTGCCTTTCCCGCTAAACTCCCTGCTCGACTGGTTTCACTTTTTACTCCTTTGTAGAAAATCTCAGTCAGTGAGGAATTCAGCCACAGGGCATCACGACTTTCTCAAGCTCAGGTTCAGCGACCCCTGAGAGTGGCACTAACATTGCTCCCTACACAGGAGATTCTGCTCACACCATGCTGTCCCTTGAATGGGACCTGTAATTCCTCTCTCCAAGCCATTTCTTACAAGCTTCCTCTGCCAGGAGGGCCCCCATCTGCCTAGAAGTCTTCCTTGAAGCCTTTAGCTAACATAGCCTGCTATTAATCATAGCTGACTTTTCTCTAAATAGACGCAAGGATGTCTCATTTCTCTTTGTATCCCCCAAATGCTTAGCACGTATATTATACATTAAAGCAGTTTAATTCTAGGTTATTATTTATTCTTTCATTTAGAACACCAAGAACGTTTGTTAGATAGCTATCTCAAGCGTTTTGGGGAGCTCCCACTGTCCAGTGCAACGGGACTGGCCATATCTCTGGAGCACTGGGACGCAGGTTTGATCCGTGACCTGGCACAGCGAGTTAAGGATCCAGTGTTGCCATCGCTGCAGCAGGCATCACAACTATTGCTTGAAACTGACCTGGGAACTCCATATGCTGTGGGGCGGCTCAGCGGTAATGAATCCATCTAATATCCATCAGGACGTGGGTTCGATCACTAGCCTCGCTTAGTGGGTTAAGGATCCGGTGTTGCCTTGAGCTGTAGTGTAGGTCACAGACATGGCTAGGATCCCGCGTTGCTATGGCTGTGGTGTAGGCCGGCATCTATAGCTCCAATTCGACCCCAAGCCTGGGAACTTCCATATGCCGCGGGTGTGGCCCTAAAAAGCACAACCGGAGGGGGTGGGATTTTCCTGTGGGTCCCCAGGAAGGGACCCAGGCATTATTTGTGGTGTACCCAGCCAGAGGCTGGACTGAGTTTTCTTTTTTCCGGTGGCCCTCAGTTTATTCAAGAACTTCACTTTAGATTTTGGTTTGTGTTTTTTTGTTATTGTTGTTTTTCCTTTTTGGCTGTACCCAGGGCATATGGAAGGTCCCAAGCCAAGGATCGAATCTGAGCCACCACTGTGGGCAATGCCAGATCCTTAACCCGCTGCTATGGTGTGGGTTCGATCCCCGGCTCACGAATTTCCACATGCCACGGGCGTGGCCAAGAAACAAAAAGGCAGACTTCACCCTCTGAACTGGGGGGAGCGGCGTATAAGGGTAAAAATAGATGTGACTTTAGAAGAATACGGTTTCTTTAGTAGTTCCACCTGAACCAAAATTCTGTCAGATTTTCTCTGTAGACTACCTTATAAAAAAACATTGGACCTTTTTGTTTGTTTCTTTAAAATGGTAAATTTATAACATCAAACATGCTTTTTCAAAGTCCTGCCTTACCCCGGCACTGGGCCCACTCCCACAGAGAACCAGTGTTCTGGCTGCCTGGGGGCTGTTTCTAAAGGTGACCCAGTGCTCATGGACACACAGGAAAGTGCACGTGGTCAGGAGTCCTGTGTTGTCAACTGTTGTGTCTACTGAGCTTTGCTGGATTTAGTGGCAGGTAATTCAAGAATCCAGTGGTCACCCAGTTTTCTTTATATTGGAAATACATTCATCATATTCCATTTAGAACGGGTGCCCAGAATAAAGATTTTTCCTTCCTTCCTTCCTTCCTTCCTTCCTTCCTTCCTTCCTTCCTTCCTTCCTTCCTTCCTTCTTTTGTCATTTTAGGGCCGCACCTGTAGCATATGGAGTTTCCCAGGCTAGGGATCCAATCAGAGCTGTAGCCGCCAGCCTATGCTAGAGTTACAGCAACTGGGGAGCCGAGCCGCATCTGCGACCTACACCTCAGCTCATGGCAGCCCCAGATCCTTAACCCACTGAGCGAGGCCAGGGATCGAACCTCCTGGATACTAGTCAGGTTCCTTAACCGCTGGAGCCACGACGGGAACTCCAGAATAATGATTTTCTTAATGAAAATGTTGCCTGGTAGGGATTTTGCACCTCAGGCCACACAGTGAATCCACTGTACATTTTAGATCCTTTATGTTGGCCCAGGTATGTCTGCGTGAACTAATTTCCTTGCCTAAACGCAGAGATGCCTGGCAAACAGCTTCTTATCCTGCGTGATGTCACTTGAGGGTTCCTTCCTCTAAGAAGCCTTTTCTGGCCCCCCTCCCTGCTCTGAGCCTTGCTGAATTCCATGCAGACATCAACATGTCTGCTTTCCCACCCAGACACAGTCCCTCAAGGTCAAGGACTGGTTCTGATTCTTAGATCCCCGGCACCCGGTCAGTGCCTGCCTCATAGCAGAGGCCACATAAATGTTTATTGAATGGGAGCCCCTGTAGCTCAGTGGGTTATGAATCCGGCATTTTCACTGCTGTGGCTCTGGCCACCACGGTGGCACCGGTTCAGTCCTTGGCCCAGGAGCAAACCTGCGCCACAGCATCTACCCGAGCTGCTGCACTGACAGCACTGGATCCTTAACCTGCTATACCACAAGGGAACCCCCAAGGCAATTTTAAAAGGGATTGGAGCCCTATATAATTTTAAGTTTTCGATGGTGCTACTTTGACAGAACGAAAAATAATAAATTGGTCAGGTCCTGGGGCTATGGCTTGGGGCTTTCTTCATTTGAAAAAAAATTTTATATTTTTTATTTATTTTTATCTATTTTTTTTATTAAAGTATAGTTGATTTACAATGTTGTGTCCATTTCTCCTGGGCAGTCATCCGTATGTATTCTTTTTCTCGTACTGTCTTCCATCGTGTTCTGTCCCAAGAGAGTGGATATTGTTCCCTGCGCTGTACAGTAACCCCTGGCCCAGGAACTTCCACATGCTCCAGATGCGGCTCTGCTGCCCTCGAGATGGCCCATGTTTTGATACCACCTCAAAACATGGGCCATCTCGAGGGCAGCAGCCTGCATAGTTTCTAGTGGGGCACTTCCTGCGACCCCCAGCTGCTTGCAGAAATCTTTGCTAGGTTTGATGATGCCCCCAGGCCTGCTTCATGTCTCGGTCTGCAGAAGGGGTTGTCTCCGGCTAGGTTTGTCAGCCTCGTGATCCACTTCTTGCCGATACCCCTGGGCATTTGTTTCATCCGCAGTCTAAATAAGACAGAGTGGGAGTTCCTGTCATGGCTCAGTGGTTAACGAATCCGACTAGGAACCATGAGGTTGTGGGTTCGATCCCTGGCCTTGCTCAGTGGGTTAAGGATCCGGCGTTGCCGTGAGCTGTGGTATAGGTCGCAGATGCTGGCTTGGATCTGGTGTTGCTGTGACTGTGGCGTAGGCCGGTGGCTACAGCTCTGATTGGACCCCTAGCCTGGGAACCTCCATATGCCGAAGGTGCGGCCCTAGAAAAGGCAAAAAAACAAAACAAAACAAAAAAAGAAATGCAGGAGTTCCTAACATGGTTCAGCAATAACAAATCCGACTAGTAACTATGAGGCCGTGGGTTCAATGGGTTAAGGATCCAGTGTTGCCATGAGCCGTGGTGTAGGTCACAGATGTGACTCAGATCTGGTGTTCCTGTGGCTGTGGTGTAGGCCAGAAGCTGCAGCGCCGGTGGGACCCCTAGCCTGGGAACTTACATATGCCTCGGGTGCTGCCCTAAAAAGAAAAGAAAAAAAAAAGCAGGGTTTGGGCCCAATTATGGCATTCTACATCCGTGAGGCTGGGGCCGTGGACTCTGCATTTCTCTCCGGTTCCCCAGATGACTCGGGTGTTTTCTAAGGTTCGAGACAGAGAATTCCTAGATATCAGTCAGTGTGCTCTCACCATCTGTTTCATTCCAAGAAAGAGCTTAAAAGGGCTTTGTCTGGAGAACCGTCTCCTGTGTGCTAGAATGTGTTTCATCTTTCAGTAGGTGGACAAAAAGCTTCCTGCCCGTGCTAGAAATACTTGCCGCAATCCCACACTGACACTCAAACCACAATAAAGAGAATTCAGGCCAGGCCAGATTCCAGGCATGGGGACCATCGAGTTTCTGAGGGGCGCAGCTGTTCTTCAGAAGGCTGCCCTGACAGCGCCCCCTTTAAACCAGCACAGTTATGGATTGTAATGAAAAACGTATATATGTGTGTGTATTTATTGAAATAGGGGTGAGCTGGTACAATCCCTGGCTCTCTGTGTGAGTGCATATCTTATTGGTGCAGTTATGGATTTTTGAATACATCGGTATTGAATTGATACGTGTGGCAATCCTGAGGCAAGCGGAACCGAAATCCTCTGGAAATCAATGCTAGGAGTGACCTTGTTCAGCTTGTAAAAGTCCACATTGCATTTTGCAAAAGATGCGAGGACCTTGGCAGCATGTTTCATCATTGGACGATAACTTTCCCGCTTGATCAGTCTCTGCTCTGCTGGGAGCAGGGTGGGTGGGCAAGCCCAAACCCACAGCAGTGGTGAGATCGAGTCTGTGTGGACTGTGAGTTATAGCAATGCCATGTGCCACTGCTGAGTCCCTTTACAGCAAAACATACGCAAAAACCTTGCTATGTGGGAACTCCCACAGAACACGTCAAAGGGACCGCCTAGGCCAGGATTCACTTCTGCCCTAACTCCGGAGAGGGGCCGCTGGCCTGGGGCCTGGGGGCACGGCTTGTGAGCTGACTCAAACTGGATATATATTTTCTACGTATGTGAGATGGGCTCCATGACTTTTACTAGTTTCTCTTAGGAGTCTATGACTTAAGAATTAGGAATTCCTGCCTTTTTTTTTTTTTTTTTTTTTTGCTTTTTAGGGCCTCACCCATGGCTTGTGGAGGTTTCCAGGCTAGGTATTGAATTGGAGCTGCAACTGCCAGCAAATGTCACAGCCACAGCAATGCTGGATCTGAGCCACGTCTGCGACCTACACCACAGCTCACAGCAATGCTGGATCCTTAACCCACTGAGCGAGGCCAGGGATCAAACCCTCATCCTCATGGACACTAGTCAGGTTCATTACTGGTGAGCCACAGATGGGACCACAAATTTCTGCTTTAGATAGTGGTCTCTAAACTGCTTTTGGGTGTGTCAGAAAGAGCTTGCCTCTTCATTTGATATGGCATTTGTTTTTTAAACATTCATGTGCCACCTTACTGAAATAACCGCATGCACTATAGAACCTGCACGAATATAGGATTTCTAAGAGGTGTAATGAGAAATAAATATAAATAGAAGCATTTTCATTTTCATACCCAGGAGCCTTCTTGTACTTCCCACTGCAGAGACCACTGCCGAGCTCACTGCTTCCCACGCTTTAATGTGCATTGGAACCACCAGGGGACCTTTTTGAATGGCCGGATCTAATTCCAGAGGTCTGGGATACTGCAGCTCTAAAGAGTTGCCAGGGGATGCTGAAGCTGCTGGTCCAGTGGCTTGAATTTTGAGCCCTAGGTAGAAGATGAGGCAGGTACTGAGTTTTGTGGCCACGATCCCTGCAGTGTGGCTTCTCCCCTCTTCCCTCCCCTTCTCTTAACTTCAAGCAGCTTTGCTACATCAAGCTTTCGGAATAAAGTCTTTGGCACCTCTTCCCCCCAGTGAGGCTTAACGGGGGGCCCCTGGGACCCTCTGACTCCTCCTCTACTCAGGCCTGCCTTTTCCTGCTGCTGCCTCTGTCCCCATGGCCCGCTGGAGCTGAGCTCTTGTCTGACTAGCTTAGCAACATCTTTTCAGTGCTCCCCAGGGAAGCACGCTCCGGTGACTGGGTAGCCGGAGGAGGCTCCAGCCCTCCTGAGCTGGGCTCACTTCTGCCGCAGGCTTGCCATCCTGGCGCACCGGGGTCGGAAACGCCAACCGAGGGTTCCCAACCATCTGGCGCGCTTCCCAGCCAGGACTGAGGCGGTGAGACGGGCCTGAGATGCCGATGAGCCACGGAAGGGGCTAGTGCCCCTGGAGCTGTGGGTACTCCTGATTGGTGGCTCCTGGCCACGGAAAGAACTTCCCCGCAGGGACGTCTCTGCCCTGGCGATGTTCTGTGCTCCGAGCTCAGGTGGCTCGTGGCTTCCGGCTTGAGCGAAATAAGAGCAGATTTTGCTAGAAATGAAAATTGGACTCCCGTATCCTCCCGAAAGGCACAAGGTACCAGCTCGGAGATGGAGACCGGCACTCCCAGAGCACGGGGGCAGGGGTGCTGAGCACGGCCCCAGCTACTACAGCACCCACCAGAGAGGTAGGAAACCTGTCCTCCGCGTGCCTGCCCCCCTCTTCCTCTGCCGGCAGAGGTGATGGAGCAGTTCCCCAAAAGACACGGAGACCGGAGAAGTGGCTCTTGATTGTGTTGTCTAGTCTGGATTATTGACAAAGTCCTGTTATTATAGGGAAATCTAACCAAGAAAGACACTCTCGAGCCTTAGGCTTTCTCTCCAAAGGCTGCTGCAGGTTGTGTGTCCGTCTGAGACACCCCGGCACAGAGAAGCAGCAGCACCGTGTTCTTTGGTGGGCACTCACCTTTGATTTGATTTGAAAAGATGAAGCCCGTGCTGTGGGGAGGATCTTGAAATCGCTCTGTGATATCTGTTTTGTACTTGTTGGCGGTGGAGGGGTTGGAGGTGGGGGTGGGAAATGAAATATTCCATATTTGCATCAGGTTTTGAGCCTGAAACTGAGGGCAAAGTGGCATTTCCTTCGTAAAAATTTTAAGGGTTCGCCTAAATTTTATTATTGGCACTGAAAATTTTTAAAACCTGCATTTCTCCAACCATATTTTTGCATTTCAAATGAAATGCATCTTCTTCCCCTCAGTCCAATGTAGCAGATTCTTTTCTGTCCAAAAGACTGGCTTTCTTCAAAAGACTTCAGGCAGCTTTGTTAGACCGGCTTGTCGGTGTGTCCTTCTCTGACCCAGAGTGAAGTTTATTCATTGGACTTCTAAGAGGCCCTAAACCAAAGGGATCCTTTTACAGGTTTGTCCAAAAACTCAATTTACATCCTAATAAACCTAGAATATAAATGTCAGGCCCATTGTAATGGAGCATAGAAGGGCGCTCTGAAAGCATTTGTTGTTTGAGAACTTGGATGTTGGTGAAATGCTCAAATGCTTTCATCAGCCCACAGCAATTTCTTTTAACCCGATGCAACAAAGTATGTGTTGAGATATATATGTTCATATATTTATATTGATGTGGGCAAGGAATATTTTTATATATGTAATTCTTATATTCCATTTTCCTTCTGTGTGTTCACATTTAAACCAAAAATGGGTCCAAAAAATACAGACAAGCTGACGTGTCTTTGAAGAAAAGTAATCACTTAAGCTTTTTTTTTTTTTTTTCTGTTTGCATTGCTTTCATTTCTTGCATCTCAGGGGTTTGGGGTTGTTGTTATGTCATGCTCTATTAGAAATGATGGGGTAGGGAGTTCCTGTTGTGGCTCAGCGGTAATGAACCCGACTAGGATCCATAAGGATGTGGGTTCAATCCCAGGCCCCGCTCAGTGGTTTCAGGATCCGGCATTGCCGTGAGCTGTGGCGTAGGTTGCAGATGCGACTCGGATCTGGTGTTGCTGTGGCTGTGGAGTAGGCCAGCAACCGCATCTCCAATTCGACCCCTATCCTGGGAACGCCCATGTGCCACAGATGTGACCCTTGAAAAAAATTAAAGAAATGATGGGGTAAACATATATATGCAACTATCTATAAATAGATAACCAACAAGAACCTACTGAAGAACACAGGGAACTATACTCAATATTGTAATGATGTACCAGGGAAAAGAATGTGAAAAAGAATATATACCTGTGTGTGTGTGTGTGTGAGGAAATCACTGTGCTGTACACAAAACTAGCACAATAGTATAAGTCAGCTATACCTTAATTTTAAAAAGACAGAAACAATAAGAAAAGAAATACACTGAACTCGATCAGGTCAGTACATACTGCTTTCCCTTTCAGTCCCCTCTCGCCTTCCTCCTTCCTCAGAAGGTATTTTCTTCTGTGATCAGTGAGAGAGCCTGTTCGTGTCACTCGCACAGACCAGGCTGAACTGTGAGCTGTGGGAACGAGGGGTCCTGCCTCCCACCTTCCGAAGGGGACTCACGGCGCCCGTTTCCCTTGTTCCGCACTCATTATGTTTAAAGAAGGTGAGGAGCTCTCTTGACATCCTTGGACTCAGAATCTAGTGTATCTGTTCCGACAGGTCCTATGAGATTCCAGCGCTTTGTCATAGCTCCCGTCAGCTACAGGGGAGGCGTCTGTTTTGTTGAGAAAGTTCCCTGTCATCAGTATGTTGCCTTCACAGGTCTCTTTTATTTAGCTGGAGGGATGGTGAGGTCTACCCTGCAAGTCTGATCATTCCCCGAAGGTCTGGGTGAGTCAGACGGGGTGCAGACATGCGGCATGTTCTGTAAAAGCGGTCGGAGGAAATGGCAGTGAGGCGGTGCTCACCAGAAACGCAGTGCGGTGGCGGAGGTACCGAAATGCCAGCATTGTCTTTGAATCAGAAGCCAGAGCCTGTTACTCACTGGCGTGCTACCGTCATCGCTTACCTGACTTCCCTTCCTGGCCGGACCCCGGTCCCCTGGCAGCCCAGCCCCTGTCCTTGTTCCTGCTGCCCCGGCAACAGTAAACTACTGCCCATCCCCTTACCTTCCTCTCTGCTTCTCTCTGCTTTTTTGCGTGTTTTCCATGTGCCGAGCTGGCTCCCCCTTCTTTGGCCGGCAAACTCCTATGCACCCTTCAAAGGCCAACTTAAACAGCACCCCTCTGTGACTCTGTCCGCCGTAGGTGCAGAGCCTGCAATGCAGCTCTCTCGCTTAACGCTCACCGTTTAGTGGGAGGGCTACCTATTTGCAAGTCTGAGATTTCGAGCTTCACCGGGGCAGGGTAGGAATGGATCTTTCCATCTCTGTAACCCCAGCCTGGCACAGAGCCTGGTACATAATATTTGGGGAATTAAAAGGGGAAAAGAGACTGCAGAGTCTCTACCTGGTGACATGGGCCGTGGCAGCTGCCGATAGCAGCAGCAGCTAATCATGTGTGAAGGGTCCTGACCTACCAGGACGGGGCACCGTCTCAGTTAACCCACCACCGCCCTGCCAGGCGAATCTGTAGTCTCAACCACCCTGCAGAAGAGGAAACTCAAAGCAAGAACAACAAAAAGGGACAAAGCTGGGATCTGAACCCACCTGCCCGCACTATGATCTTGACCCCATTTTCATTGCCTTCATCTGAAACGTAGAGAGAAAAAAAGCACCTGGTGTAAGAGTCTTTTGAAGATGTCGTGACTTACATGAGGCACTTGGCACAGCACCCGGCAAACATCGGTAACCTCGGTTCTCATTAACGGTGATGCTCGGGGGACTGTGAACCCAGGACCACCCCAGGGTGCTCCAGCCTCGGCAAGCAAGACAAACATGCCACAGACACCTCGTCTCTTTAGCGTGGACCCCACTCTCCACCCAGGAACCTCTGGGGAGGCAACAGAGGTGGAGACAGAGGGCTCCCTCTCCCCATCCCTGAAGAACTGGGAGGATAAGGTGGAGATTGTTCAGTTGCTCGGTGGTTTAGTCGGGACCCCAGCAAGCAGACATGAGGATGGTGCCAGCATCCCCTTAGGCTCTAGCACTAATTATTCATTTCCGCAAGGAGAAGGATTGTGCGGCGCTGGTGCTCAGGGGAGTCCGTCCCTAGATCAGCCAGTTCCTTTCCTTGTGACCTTGGGACCCGTGACCTTGCACTGCCCCTCTATCCAGTACAAGTCCCTGATGAAGCCCCCAAAGATGGGACGCGCCATCCGTCCCTGCCTCCCGAGGCTTCAGGAACAAAAGCCTTTCACCCTCTGGGACAAGGGCTGGTGTTTTAGTTCAGCACGCCACGGACTGCTTCACCTCTGCATTGTGCTTTCTTAAGGGGTGATCTGACGGCAGTCTGAATTCATGAATTCAGTAGCCAATTCCTAGGGAAATTTGGGTTGAGCCCCCAGAATGTGTATTTTTCATTGAGACTAAAAGAGTTTCAAGAATACATATACAGGAGTTCCCGTTGTGGCTCAGTGGTTAACGAATCCGACTAAGAACCATGAGGTTGCGGGTTCGATCCCTGGCCTTGCTCAGTGGGTTAAGGATCCGGCGTTGCCGTGAGCTGTAGTGTAGCCTGCAGACGCAGCTCGGATCCTGCGTTGATGTGGCTGTGGCTGTGGCTGTGGCGTAGGTTGGCGGCTTCAGCTCCTGTTAGACCCCTAGCCTGGGAACCTCCATATGCCGCGAGTGCGGCCCTAGAAAAGGCAAAAAGACAAAAAGAAAAAGAAAAAAAAAGAATACATATACAGAGGTTTTTATAAATCAGACTACTGTAATTGGTGGATTATAATTTAGAGATAATTAATTTACCTTCTTAAGTGTAAGGTTTCTCCAGTGCCGTGACATCTTGCGGTGAGAGGACATAGAGTTTATTTTGACTATTATAAAAATATGTGATTGGGAGTTCCCTTCATGGCTCAGTGGAAATGAATCTGACTAGTATCCATGAGGACGCAGGTTCGAACCCTGGCCTCGCTCAGTGGTTCAAGGATCTGGCGTTGCTGTGAGCTGTGGTGTAGGTTGCAGATGAGGCTCCGATCCTGAGTTGCTATGGTTGTGGCGTAGGCCGGCGGCTACAGCTCCGATTAGACCCGTGACCTGGGAACCCCTATGTGCTGCGAGTGCAGCCCTAAAAAGACTATGTATGTATATATTTATGATTGAATATTGATTTTTAAAAGAGGCAAATCCCCACTTTCCATTACCAGTTCTCCCCAGCTCTTCCCCCCCAGCTGCTAATGTACACAGAATGAATGAAATAGATTTACAGAGAAATTGGGTGGTTGCTACGTTGGTTGCGTTCAGCTCCAGCCTTCCGTCTTTGGTGCATTTAAGAAGTCACAGAATCCTGCTGTACCCTTGACTTTCCCCTCCTCTCTGCCCAGCGGTAGTTGACAAGCTAGGCTAACACATGCAATCCCACCTCTCCGGGCCCCCCACCTTCACCAGTGGCCATTTTTTAACACAGCCACCTCGCACACCGCGGGGGCTGCAGCGTGTCTCAACCTTCCCTCTCTGGGACGCTTACCAGCCTCTGCTCTTGGCCTTCACAGAAAACCAGCACAAGCTGTGTATGCGTGGGCTTCGTCTACGTGCCCGGGTGCATGTAATTGCCCAACCCTGGGTGTTGTTTCACCAGCAGTAAAAAATCCAGCAGGGAAATGCCTGCTAAAATTAGTTTGTCTTTTGACAGACTCTCTCCCGCTGAAAAATTTTTGTTTATCTTCCATGGCTGAGCGGACTTTGCTGAAATCGATATTAACTGCCCTGCTTAATGGTGCAGCAGATTGTGTTTTGAAGATCTTCCACTGAATTCTCCTTGGAAGGACATTTGGTCTAGAAAGTCTAGCCTCTGGCAGAGTTACTCCATTTTGGTGTAGGTGTTTTTTTGTTTTGTTTTTTGCTTTTTTCCTTATGTTAATTGTAGGATGTACATGTGGAGTTCACTGTTGGACCCGGGGTCACTGCATCTTCTGGGCGAGTGGGTAGGGAAGAGGATGGATGGATGGACAGATGGGTTGATTAGAAGACAGACGGTCTACTTCCCATGTGTCTTAGAAGCCAAATTTGCTGACATTTAAGAGGAAGAAAAACCTGTAATTGGTGTCTTCCCAAAATGTTTCTGCTAAACTTCACCCTCTGGCTGTGTCTTTTTTTTTTTTTTTTTATGGCTACACCTGCAGCATATGGAAGTCCCCAGGCTAGGGGTCAAATTGGAACAACAGCTGCTGGCCTACGCCACAGCCACAGCGATGTGGGATCTGAGCCACGTCTGCAACTTAACACCACAGTTCACAGCAACGTGGGATCCTTAACCCACTGAGCAAGGCCAGGGATCGAACCTGTGTCCTCATGGATACAAGTCGGGTTCGCTAACCGCTGAGTCACAAAGGGAACTCCTAAAAGCAATATTTATGAAGCACTTAGTATGCGTTAGGCACGTGGGATGTAGATTTGAACAGAGCAGTAGTCCCTACACTCCAGGAGCTTATGATCCAGTGTGGGAAACAAGCGTTAAAAAGTTATTACACACAGAGCTCCTGTCATGGTTCAGCGGAACTGAATCCAACTAGGAACCATGAGGTTGCAGGTTCGATCCCTGGCCTCGCTCAGTGAATTAAGGATCCAGTGTTGCTGTGAGCTGTGGTGTAGGTTGCAGACACGGCACGGATCCCATGTTGCTGTGGCTGTGGTGTAGGCTGGTGGCTACAGCTCCTATCAGACCCCTAGTCTGGGAACCTCCACGTAATGCGGGTGCGGCCCCAAAATGACAAAAGACAAAAAAAAAAGTTATTACACAAATAATTATTTAACTGTAGATTCAATCGCTTTTTTCCCTTTTATATTGAGACTTATATAAGTGATATACCATGAAATTCACCATTTTAGTGTACAGGTCACTGGTTTTTAGTGTATTCACAGGGTGCTACACTAAAGTGTAGTCACGGTTGACCTGAGTGAAAACTTCAGTTTGTTCTGTTGTTTTGTTGGTACAGCCACATGGGTAGGTTTGACTGACTTCAGCACATTTTCCGTTATGTTGGCGTTGGGATCATTCATGTCATAAATGGGGGATGAAGGGGGCGTTAGAGAAGTTGAATTCAGACATGGTATCCTGGAAGCTGCCCCAAGGAAGGGTTCTTTTGACCCATAGCAGAAGCTCCTTCTCACCTAGGCTGACTCCAGTGAGAACTGTTCTCTCTGCCCTTAACTTGTCCTTGCCGGTTCTGGGATACCTCCACAGAATCCCATAATTCCATTTTTCTATGCATATATCCCAAGAGGAGTTCCCCCATGGCACAGTGGGTTAAGAATCTGATTGCAGTGGCTCAGGTCGCTGTAGAGGTGTGGGTTCGATCCCCAGCCTGGCTTAGTGGGTTGAAGGACCCAAAGGATCCAGCACTGCCGCAGCAGATTCAGTCCCTAGCCTGGGAACTTCTTTTTATGGTTGCAGCCATAAAAAGAAAAAAAGAATATATCCCAAGAGATTCCTAAAGCAAGGGCAGAATAAACTACAGGATTGAGGAGTTCCCTTCGTGGCTCAGTGGTTAACGAATCCGACTAAGAACCATGAGGTTGTGGGTTCGATCCCTGGCCTTGCTCAGTGGGTTAAGGATCTGGCGTTGCCGTGAGCTGTGGTGAAGGCTGCAGACGCGGCTCGGATCCCACGTTGCTGTGGCTGTGGCGAAGGCCGGCGGCTACAGCTCCTGTTAGACCTCTAGCCTGGGAACCTCCATATGCCGCAGGTGCGGCTCTACATAAAAAAAAGGCAAAAAAGACAAAAAAAAAAGAATAAACTACAGGATTGAGACCCTTATATATTCTAAAGCCAAGATACCAAATGCAGTGAAACATTCCATGGTGTAACTCAGATGATTGTTGCAGGAGGATAACCACTCATTCATGGGTCTTTCTACTCTTCGTTGTTGGAATTGAAATGTAAATCCCTTGCACTTTTAGACACTTTGAAGGTCTATCTGATTGAGCCCAGACAGGAATCTGAGTTTGGTTTCTGGTTCTGCCCAAGTTTTCTTTTCTGTCCTTGTTCTCCTCTGGAGATGGGGGTGGTGACGCACAAGCAGTCTCCTTTCTAGGGTGTCCTGGAGGAGTCAAGGCAGATGAGGCAACACCACTTTGAACCTGAACTACCCAGTACTGATGGCTAAGCTCTCAGGAACTGGCCTGGTTGGTGGATGGTCAGCCATCTATACAGGAAGTTGCAAGGGTGCCTCCATTCCCTGACAGCACCGATTTCATCAGAAGATAGCTTTGTGGTGTAAGTAAGAGATCTGAAAAAGTAAACGCACACTGGTTTTATTCAGCATTTGGGACAACCCCCTTAAAAATCAGTATGAGGTGAGTTCCCACGGTGGTGCAGCGGAAACGAATCTGACTAGTGCCACGAGGACATATGTTTGATGCCTGTTTTTAGTCAAGTGGGTCAAGGGTTCAGTATTGCCATGAGCTGTGGCGTAGGTTGCAGATGCTGCTCAGATCTTGTGTTGCTGTGATGTAGGCCAGCAGGTGTACCTCTGATTCAGCCCCTAGCCTGGGAACTTCCATATGCCTTGGGTGCAGCCCTAAAACAGAAAAAAAAAAAAAAATCAGTGTCAAAATTCTCAGTAGGAGATGTTTCGAGATGAAGACATCCTAATTGCATCTTTTTATTTATATGGTCTTATACAAATTACAGAACATTTTGGTTCATGGTGTTGGTTTTGTTTTGAGGGGTGTGTGGGTTTTTTTTTTTTTTTTTTTGGTTTTGGGGTTTTTTTTTGGCCACACCTGCAGCCTATGGCAGTTGCCGGGCCAGGGATCGAACCTGTGCCACAGCAGCAACCCGAGCCACTGCAGTGACAATTCTGGATCCTTAACCCACTGCACCGCAAAGGAATTCCGAGAGCACTTTGATATTCCTTGTTTCCCTCATTCTCATGTCCACCTTGCAATGCAGGAAGGCTGTGATAGATGAAAAACCCAGGACTCAAAGAAGCGACTTGCCCCTGATGACAAAGGTGGCTCCTGTGTCCTCCATCTTTTCTTTCCACCCCTCTTAGAAGCTCGCCTACTTTCTCCTCTGTGCTGTTCAGCAGTATTTTCCCCTATGATTTGCCAATGACTTGTCAGTTCCATTCATGCTACTTAGGTACGAAACACCTGCTTGTATGGTGGCTGACATTAAAAAGAATGTCATGAATGCATCTGATAGTTAATTTTATTCACTAGTAACCTTCTGCTTCGTAGCGTTTTGGTTAATTAAGCTGGGTTTTCTTTTTGCTGGCAAGCTGGTGGTCGTCTGGGTTGAATCTGCTGAGTTATCTCTGGGCCCTGATGAGTGGCTGAGCCTCGGGAAAGCTCAGTTCCTTCCTCCTTAGGGCACAGGACGGCCGTGCGGGGCCCCCGCGTGTGAATGGCACAGTGCACTGCTGGCTTTAACCATGCGTTTGCCTCATCCTCCTCTCCTTTCGAAGGTACATGACCGATGGTGGACTCGGCCTCTACACCCGCCGCCTGAACCGGCTCCCCGATGGGATGGCTGTGGTGCGGGAGACCCTGCAAAGAAACACCTCCCTGGGCCTCGGAGACGCTGACAGGTAAGCGTGCTCCACTCGGGGTTGCCCGGGTGTGGAGGTCGTCGCAGAGGGACTGGAGAAACGAAGGCGGTGGTGGTGAGAGCAAGTAGGGTGCTCCTTTGACCCTCCAGAGGTCGGGAGGCCTGGAGGCCGGGCCTGTGGTTAGGAGCTGGCACGGCAGGTGGGAGAGGGCTGCTGACCGGCTCTTGCATCCTGCTTCGGGGCGGGGTGGTGCGTCTGACATCGGGAACCCAGGGAGGTCAGGCACGATAGCTTTGTGGTTGTTTTGACTGTTGCTACTGCATCTTTATCAGTTCAGCAGGCAGGCCCCGGGGATCTGCTTTGCTTCCTCTCTTAGCCAACTTTCTAGGTAAGACGCCTTGGAGGGAAGAGTCCCTGGGGCTGCACAGAAGGCCTGTGTGCAGAAGGGAGCTCTCCTGGCCACGGCTGAGCAGGCTTCCCCATAACTCACTTGTTGCCTGGTGGTAGGAGGCAAGGCTTACCTGTCCAGCTTTATACGCCGCGTGCTGAGTAGTTGACATGATAGCGCTTGACCTGTCTTCATTGCTTCTGAAACCATGATAATAACAAGGACTATTTGGCCTCCAAGTTTCTGGTCTTTACCACAAACCAAATCTATGACCACGAGCAGTCTATTAAGGAAGGAGCTGAGACTGTGATTTCCAAGATCCCTTCAAGCTCTGATGGGCTCCATTTCTAGATTTCAGTACCTCTTAATGAGCTGACCGTGGAAGGATTTTTCTGCCATGCTTAACCTCCCCACATCTGGGTTGATGAGACATAACATGAAAGTCAGATGTGAGTGGTCTGAAACCCTGGTGCACTTTTTTGGATGCTAAATCTCATGTGTCAAGAAGCCAGCTACTGGCAGCACAAGCCCAGCTCCTTGCTGTTCCCTTCGCAGGACTTGCTCTTTACAAAGAATGACAGGACTTCCTCTGGCTCTCTGGTTTCGGAGAAACAGGGCAGCGTTTTTAAAGAGACGGATGCCAGAGTTACCCCCAGAAATGGGGTTTGCTGTGAAGAAATCTTCACCTTCTCAGGGAACGCTTGGAAGCTTGGGCTCGTGCGGAGGGTCCTGAATGAGGTGTCCGGAACTTGGCATCTACCCAAGGCCCAGGCTCTTGCCGCCAACTTGACTGTGTCCTTGTCAGAGCCTCCCCAGGGAGGTAATTTTAGACCGGAGAGGGCGTCAGGCCTTGCACCACAGTGCCAGCCCATCAGCTTTTTTCCTGTAATTTTATTGAAAGATTTGGTTTGGGGAGTTCCCTTCGTGGCTCAGCAGTTAACAAACTAGGATCCATGAAGGTGCGGGTTTGATCCCTGGCCTTGCTCAGTGGGCTGGGGATCCGGCGTTGCCGTGAGCTGTGGTGTAGGTTGCAGACGCAGCTCGGATCCCGCATTGCTGTGGCTGTGGCGTAGGCCGGTGGCTACAGCTCCGATTAGACCCCTAGCCTGAGAACATATGTTGCAGGTGTGGCCCTATAAAACAAAAAAAAAAAAAGAAAGAAAAAAAAGAGAGAGAGAGAGTATTGGTTTGAAAGTTCTATAGAAAGATGAACCATTTGGGGACTGTTCTTTCTAAGGCTAAAATTCTTTACAACTAAAATCTTTAGAGTAAATATCAGCATAGGAAAAATCGATTGTTGCAACGCCCCCCACTGGAGATTCACAATTTGATAAATTATTTTGTTTATTCGTGTTCTCTTGTAAACATGGAATTGCTTAGGAAATCTATTGGTGAAGGCCTTACAACGTACATTTCCTCCTGTAGCAAAAGCAGAGTCTACACTAAGCAGTTTAATCTAATGCTTCCTTGCAGGGTTAATGGAATTTTTATAGATCACAGCTGAGCTTGTTTCTGCATTTGGAGGTGGAGGACCTGGGTGGAGGCTGGAAAGATGGGTGGCGTTTGTTATGTCATTCCAGCTCAGCCTCTTTGGTAGTGTCTTGTCCCCAAACTGGAATGCTCAAATGTGATGACTTAAGACTGAGTGGATAACTGACCAGCTTTTAAAGAAAGAATTCAAGTGGCTTAAAAAAAAAAAAAAAGATCCTATAATGCTTATAAATTTCCTATTTTTTGTAAGTTCTGACCTGTAGGCAGTAAGATGTTCTTCACTGTCCTTGAATATGTTAAATTTCTTTAGGAGTTCCCATTGTGGGGCAGCAGAAATGAACCCGACTAGTATCCATGAAAATACAGGTTTGATCCCTGGCCTTGCTCAGTGGGTTAAGGTTTCTCGTCTTGCCGTGAGCTGTGGTGTAGGTTGCAAACACAGCTCAGATCCTGCGTTGCTGTGGCTGTGGTGTAGACCGGCCGCTGCAGCTCCAATTCAGCGCCTAGCCTGGGAACCTCCATGTGCTGCGGGTACGGCCCTGAAAAGCAAATAATAATAAAAATAATAAAACAAAATTTCTTTAATCTCCAAAGTTGGTTTAAACAGACCTAGGAATGCTTTATCTTTGGCTAAAATGAAATGAAATAGATTTGTTTCTTTCACATTCTTCATGTACATCTCTTCCTAAAATTGTATTCTAGATGAGTGTTTCCTAAAGTGAGAGGCTAACATTAATAGTATAAGAAATAATTTTATAGTAGAATGTGAAAATACTTCTTTTTAACATTTACATTTTAAGTTAAAAAAAAAAACTTGAGTCCCTGTGTGGCACAGCAGGGTAAGGATTCAGCGTTGTCACTGAGATGGTTCAGGTCCCTGCTATGGCTCCTGTTCGATCCCTGGCCCGGAAAGTTCAGCATGCCGTGGGCAAGGCCAAAACAAAAACAGAAACAAATCCTTACAACTAACACCTCAAACCTATGATTTTATAAGGACTGGTTAGGGTAAGAATACTGTCAGCTTGAGACAATCGAATATGAAATATCAAGGAAGAATATCACAGACGGTGTGCGGACAGATTGAAAAATAAAAAGTAGTATGCAAATGGCTTCAGGTTAGTTAATCCTGTTCCTTTTTTTTTTTTTTTTTTTGGTCTTTCTTTTTTTCCTAGCCCTGCACCCACAGCATATGGAAATTCCCAGACAAGGGGTTGCATCGGAGCTGCAGCTGCTGGCCTACACCACAGCTCACAGCAACACCAGATCCTTAACCCACTGAGCAGGGCCAGAGATTAAACCTGCATCCTCACGGATACTGCTTGGGTTCTTTATCACTGAGTGGCAATGGGAACTCCTAGGTAATCCTATTCATATCCCTGTAATTGGAAACATGTTGTTTAAATAACTCAGACAAATGAAAAAAATGCAGAGAACCTAGGACCTTTCCTGAATTCTTCCCTTTTAACCTGAAAAAAGAGCTAAGGTAGTTCCACGAAGTTTCTTTATAAAGAAACTTCAGCCCAGTCCTTAAGGATTCACACACAAGCAGTGAACGCCCCGGGTTTTGCAAAGGAAATAGGAAAAGTACTGAGAGATGATTTCTGCTGAGACCTCAGCAAAGGGGAAGCAAGCCCGCGAGGGGCAGGTCACCTCACTGTGCAAACGGGAGCGCCGTTGACCTTGACCGTGCAGGGCGGCTCTCCTGGGGAAGGCCGTGCGGGACCCTGACCCAGCGGGCAGGCTGTTTTTAAGATTATTGAAAGTCACTGATAGGAATGTGTCCCTTTGGAGCCTGGGAGACAGAGACCAAGTGTGTTTGTGAGTCGCCTGTGTCACCAGCCGGCTTCTGAGAAATAATTAATGACGATGATAAATTCGAGGTGCCAAGTCTGCCCTTGATCTCCTGTCACTCTTTAAGGTTGCCACCCGTGGGCTCCAGTTTTTACCCAACAGTCATCAGGGGCAACTTCCAGCAGACTAGAGCCAGCCGGCTGAGAAGGGACAATCAAAAGGGACACACGGAGGTGGCTCATTACAAGCTGTTGGCCCCAGATAACAGACAAGTAAAGAGCTTTGGCATGAAGGTCTCTGGACTGGCAGCCTGGAGGAGGAAGGAATGCGACCTGGGGACCCGGGGGCTGGGCTCACAGGGTCACATGGTTTGTTGCACTCCTGCCAGTTGCATGCACTGCTGTCTGCTCGGAACCTATCAAAAGTTCTTGAACGCCAGCAAGTTGAGTGCCTTCAAAGCGCAAAGCTCAGCTTTGGAAAAGTTTCCACCCTCATGTCCCTTTTTCTGTCCCTCCAAAGCATGCTGCGGCCCTTTCTGGCATCGTGCTTCAGCCCGCCGTGGGCGAGGCGGTTAGTTTCCCCCTCCGCTCCCCCCACGCCCCGTCGCCACCCCTCACCATGGCACCCGCGGGTCGTGTACGTGTCATTGAGAGACATGGCGGACAGAAGCCAGGCTCCCTTGCACAGAGGTCCCAGTCAGGACGTTGTAATTACTTGGTGACTTTCTTCTCAACCACTGGAATATTTATTGAATACCGATGGCTTTGATTAATTTATGTAGTAATAAAAATAGCAAAAAAAAAAAAAAAAAACAACACCATGTGGTAAAAAGTCAGCCTGAGACTTGCACAAAATGAAAATTTCCCTCCAACATCACCAAACAGGAAGGAGAAACTTTGCTTTCCCCCTTGTTAGGAGATGCTCATGGCCCTCCACGTTCTGCACATTTTAGGTCTTGAGGTAGCCTTTCGCTTGGGCTTCGGTCATGGTGTAGACCTGACTGTCCGCGTTTGGGACCCAGGCCTCGGGGCTCAGAGTCATCTATGCTTAAGCTTGAACTGGGAGGCCCCCAGTATGAGGACGTGCCTATGCAGCCTGGTGTTTGACCAGCCTGCCAAGCCAAGCCCTCCTTCCTCTTCGGGAGTGTTCCGAGATCTCTGAGAGCCCAGGACACTGCTTGGCTTTGTGATTTGTGCGGAACAAGGCGGCCTCCTGGCACTGAGCAGTGCATTCAGATTCGGACCGACCTGGAGAAAGGAGCTGAATCCAGGCCAGAGCGCCCAAGCCAGCAGATGCAGTTGGTGGGAGCCCTCAGTGCATGGTAGGTCCCCAGCCAGCTGGTTCTCAGACACAGCCCCTGCCAGGACGCACTGACTAGAGGAAGCTGAGATTGCAGCAACTTCTCCCCTCGCCCTCCCTTCCAAGCCTGGGATAGGGGGAACAGCAGCCCCCAGAGACGTCCTCTACCTACTGCCTGGCACCTGTGACTATGTCGCACTAACGTGGCCGGGGAATTCGGGTTGTGTATCAGCTGACGTTTAGATAGAGTGCCCTGTTTTATCCAGGTGGGCCCCATGGAATCGCACAGTCCTTAAAAGTGGAAGAGGCAGGCGGGGAGGAGGGCAGGGCGATGAGACTGGAATGAGAGGGACGCTGCCTGCCCTGGCTGGCTTAGAAGGTGGAGGAAGCGGCCACAGCCAAGCAAGGCAGGTGACCTCCCCAGAGAGGAAGAGGCCAAGGGACAGAAGCTCCCCGCTAGATGTTCAGCCTTCAGAAACAGCCGTAGCCCAGTCCGCGAGACCGACTTCACATCTCTGCCTCAAAGAACTGTAGGAAAGTACATACTTACCATTTTCAACGAGTTCACTGTAATTTGTTACAGCAGCAATAGAAAATTAATACTAGGAGGAAGTGGGAATCTGGGGTTGATAGATGCAAACGATTGCCTTTGGAATGAATTAGCAATGAGATCCTGCTGTATAGCACTGGGAACCGTATCTAGTCACTTGTGATAATGTGTGATGGAGGACGTGGGTTTTGCTCTAGAGAGACCTTGGGGTCTAGTCAAAACCCTTGAGTTTCAGGGCTTTATCTCTAAAATGAGGACAGAATTCACACGTGCCTCACAGGGACCGTTGTGAGAAGCGCCCGGGGTCAAGGTGGGAATGTGCTTTATGAAGGACCAAATAAACATAAATGTACTGGGACTTCCTGTCGTGGCTCAGAGGAAGTGAATCTAACTAGTATCCATGGAATGCGGGTTCGATCCCTGGTCTCGCTCACTGGGTTAAAGGATCTGGCATTGACGTGAGCTGTTGTGTAGGTCGTAGATGTGGCTCTGATCCGATGTTGCTGTGGCTGTGGCTGGCGGCTACAGCTCCAACTCAACCCCTTGCCTGGGAACCTCCATATGCTGCAGGCGTGGCCCTAAAAAAAGAAGGAAAGATAAATGCACTGATTATTCCTCAGTCCCTCAAGCCATTCAGGGCAATCTAGCTCTCCCCTCTGCAATTCTCTTTCTTTATATTTAATTAACTAATAATTAAGCCCTCTTCTTTCCAGAACAGCTTACAGTTACTGTGTATAATAAAACAGCAATTATAAATTAAGAGAATGATGCATTAGGCCAGGATGGGGGAGCTAAGACAGAATACATGCAGAAAAGGGAGAAAATTGGGAATACAAATGTACCACCCATAAAGCCCTACGTGGTTGCATATCTCTCTGGTAATTCAGCATTGAGTTTCCTACTGGCTTCATTGAAAATGGACTTTGCCTTCCTCCCCACACCCTCCACGACTGTCCCCGTACTCTTTTATCTTCATCTTGCCTGGCCTGGCTCTGTCAGTTGAGTGCTCTCTCTCTCTCCCGCATCCCTCTGTCACCCCAGCCCTTCCCCTTTCTTCTGATGCCTTTTAACCATCTGTTATACCCTGTAGGTCCCCAAGCATTTTCTGAGTCCTGCATGCCTCTAGCCCAGCACCCAGCATCAATGATCTTCATTGTGTTTCCTTCCCGTCCCTTTCCCCTTTCTTCGGCTCATGTGTAGCCAGAGAACACAAAGTAGGAGAGAGTGAAAGTCACTTTCATTTTAAAGCTCATAAAAGGCGCCTTAGAGGCAAACCTCTATTTCCGTGGTAACAGGGTAATAATTACTGCATTGGCCTTTCCCAAGGGCCTCTTTTCTGCTGCTGGTATTTCTTTTTAAGTGAGAGCTGCAGCTTGTGGAATGGCTGGGCGGAGGCCACCTGTGTTGAACAGGGGGGTGGTGCTGACAGGAAGCAAACCATCTGCACCTTAAGCCACAAAGGAATTCTCCCAGGGGATTGTAAAATGAAGAGAAAAGAATGGTCTGTGCAGTATCATGTGCATGCAGTATTTTCACTTAAAAAAAATAAGGCAAAAAAAAGCAGTATAGTGGTCATAAGAGAACCTTCCACTCCCTAATGTCACCCAACTTCACAGCATCGTCCCAGGTTACAGCCTAGTAGAAGCACAGAGGAACGTGTGTGTTGTGGGTTGGGGAGAGCAATCACTCCCACGATGTGCATTTTCCAAAAGCAGTGCCTTTTCAATAGTTGTGTAAAGGTAGTTTGGAGTCTTGATGGTTGTTCCAAGTACGGATGAGAAGACATCTAGCAATGTGAGAGTGAGAGGTCAAAGCGAAAATCCAAAGGGGGCACCGTTTTCTGTGCTTCCTCCCCCAGCAACCGGAAGCATAGAGCCCCAGCCCAAGTCAGAATCTGACTACACCTGTGCCCTACAACAGAAAATAGCATCATGTGTTTTAACCTGGGTATCTGGGCAACTCTTTGTATCAGTCCGATTAAGCTAGGTTGTGCTGCATAACAAACAACCCCCAAAATCCTTCTTCAGGATCTGGACGTTGCAGGTCAGTGGCAGGCTATGTTGTACATCATTCTCACCCTAGGACTCAGGGCACCAGAGTTGACAAGATGACAACTTAGAACATTAACAATCCCATGGAAAAGAGAAGACACACTGTCTCTCCTTTTCTTTCTTTCTTTCTTTTTTTTTTTTTTTGCTTTTTAGGGCAACAGCCATAGCATATGGAGGTTCCCAGGCTAGGGTCGAATTAGAACTGTGGCTGTCAGCCTACACCACAGCTCATGGCAAGGCCAGATCCTTGACCCACTGAGCAAGGCCAGGAATTGAACCTGCATCCTCATGGATGCTAGTCAGCTTCATTAACCACTGAGCCACAACGGGAACTCCAAGATACGCTGTCTCTTAAAGCTCCTGCCCGCAGATGGCTTCTGTAACTTCCACTCACTTGTCATTGGCCAGAGGAGGTCACAAGGCTACACTTAAATTCAGAGGTGAAGGGAATTACATTTTTGCTGGGTGCCCGTGAGAACAGAAACTACAGTGGTGTAGCTTAGTGACTATCATTGTTTTATTATAAGCAAGTGGCAGCTTGAGCCTAATGCCACCCCCAGCCCCACCCCCCATTATTTAACCAACTCTGAATCATGCAGTTCATCACATGGTCTTATTGATGCCCTGGGTGGGGGAGGGTGAGCGCACAGATGAGGAACACGCTGACCAAAGTGGCTGAGGAATTTTAAGCAATGCTCTGGATCAGTTGTATTGCAACAAAGTATTTGGACTGTGTCTTAATATGTGACAGCTTATCGAAAATGCTGATGATTTTTTATTATTGATGGAGCATCTCCCAGTGTATGGACCAGGCCCTGGGGATCCCAAGGTGAGTAGGACATGGTCCCTGAAGAAGCCTGTAGACAAGTAGAGGGAAGAGCCTCAATAAGCCATCATAGTTCCATGTGTCAAGTGCAAAAGAGATTTGCGGGAGCTGGAAAGATCAGGAGTAGCCCTGCCGGCTAAAAGTCATCTTCTATTGGAAAGTTGTTATTGTAATAAAGTGCGGGAGGTTTCTTTTCCTGCCTGTGATGATGTGAAAGATCCTTTAGAAACATTACCCACGTGTCAGAAAAGGACCACTTATCTCCTCATCCTTTCTGGATGTTCCTTTTACTTCTTTAATATCTTTTGTCACTTTGGGAGTTCCTGCCATGGAACAGTGGAGACGAATCTGACTAGGAACCGTGAGGTTGCGGGTTCGATCCCTGTCCTCGCTCAGTGGGTTAAGGATCCAGCGTAGCCATGAGCTGTGATGTAGGTCGCAGATGTGGCTCAGATCTGGCGTGGCTGTGGCTGTGGCTGTGGCTGTGGCATAGACCAGCAGCTGTAGCTCCGATTGGACCCCTAGCCTGGGAACCTCAATATGCCATGAGTGTGGTCCTAAAAAGACCAAAAAAACAAATCTTTTGTCACTTTGGAAGAGTAACTTTTCATAATTTCTGTGATGGAAATGTAAGAGACAGTTGACATAAGTGCAGGGCAGAAGGCAGCCCTTACGTGGAGAAGTGTTCCGGTTAAGAGTAACCTTTAGGTCGCATTTTCTTTCAAGGTTACCTTGCATGTAAATGTACCCAAGGCTGCCTCTCCTAAGAGAAGCTTAACCATGAAAGGCTGGGAGAAGGAGCCCTTCAGAGGAGTTCCCGTTGTGGCGCAGTGGAAAGGAATCCCACTAGGAACCATGAGGTTGCAGGTTCGATCCCTGGCCTCGCTCAGTAGGTTAAGGATCCGGCGTTGCCGTGAGCTGTGGTGTAGGTTGCAGACTCGGCTCAGATCCCACGTTGCTGTGGCTGTGAGGAAATCGTGGCCAGGGGGTGATGGTTAGCGGTCCAGGGACTGCTCTGTCCTCCAGGCTCTGGGGAGCCAAATTCTCCGCGTGAACTCTGAGGAACTCCGATGAAAGCGCAAGCTCTCTCTCTTTGGTGAGGGCGGATGCAATCTGTGCGGGAAGGGAGGGCGTGTCCTGGATCTGGTTCTGCCGCCGCTGAACATCTTGGACAAAACGTTCATGCCTCCCCTCCCTGCGCCCCTCCTTCCTTCATCCCTGCGCTCAGACCTCCTGATGCGAAAGGTCCTTGAGCTCCTGGGACCCGCAGGAAACAGTGAGAGAATGACTCGGGACTGTGACTCATCCATGCAGGGCAGGGACCCCACACACCGTCTCTCATGGTCCCGATGACAGGTGTCGTCTCGAGAAGGCTTTTCACTTAGAGCTGCCGGGCTCTCCCAGGGCCCCTGGTCTGGGCAGACCCCTGTAGGCCAAAGGCCCCTCTTCTGCACACAGCAGACCTCCTCCCGCGGAGAGGAAGCCTCAAGGCCCATCCTCACTGCACCTCAAAGCTAAGCCGAGAGGCACTAAGCACGAGAGGTGGGTGGCGGCGTCGCTGATGATGGCCGGCGCCAGAGAATGCCCCGGACTGAAGGGCCAGATGAAACCTTCGAAAAGGGAGCACAGGGCAGACCGAGCTGCGTTCGGGAGTGGTGGGGCCCTGCATTGGAGAAAATCTAGCACACATGACGATGGCTTTTGCTCTAAGCTGGAATTTCACCAAAATTATATTAGGAGTTGAAGCTCATAGGATTGTAGTCTTATTTTCATCGAGATCCAATTCCGAGCGATAAGCAGTGAACTGTATTGATTTTGGTGAGTGTTCCGACTCAGGATATAGTAAGATTTGCAAGAGCATAGTTCCCTCAATCAGCACTAGCCGAGGGCTCTGCCTGTCCGGAGGGGAATGGGCAGTGATGGGGGGGAGGGCTTGGAGACACTCCTGCGCTGTGATTTTTCATGCAGTTGACAGGCTGCATGAGTACACCAGAGTCCTAGAGGGCAAGACTGGGAATGGGTTTATCCAAGACCACGGGTTTCACAGATAAGGGAACGGGCTCCGCTAGGTGGCATTCCTTCCCAAAGCCACAGTGCTCTAAGGGCAAAGTGGGGATTTGAATTTGGGTCTCTGTGGGCACAGAACTCTTGCTTGCCTGCCTCTTGGTTAAAAGGCTCGAGGCCATCCTTCCAGAAGGCGACCCTCACTGGGAGCTACATGGGTGATGAGCGAGCATCTCCTTAGTGCTTGGCACTGGGTGAGGTGCTTGCAAAGGTGACACGGGGACCACCGACCTTTGAGACAGCCCATTTATTTATTTATTTATTTAGCACCCGCGGCATATGGAGGTTCCCAGGCTAGGGGTCTAATCGGAACTGTAGCCACCGGCCTATTCCAAAGCCACAGCAACACTGGATCCAAGCCACGTCTGTGACCTACACCACAGCTCATGGCAACGCCGGATCGTTAACCCACTGAGCGAGGCCAGGGATCGAACCCACAACCTCATGGTTCCTAGTCAGATTCATTAACCACTGCGCCACGATGGGAACTCCGAGACAGCCCTTCTACCTGGTCCTGTCTTCCAATCTGGAGACTTGGTCGTAGGAAAGTTTGAGAGTGCAGCTCAGGCCCAGGCCAGGCTCTGCCACTACCGAGGGAACTCTAGCCCTTCCTTAAAAGTTTAGGGATGCTTGAGCCTCAGCAGGAATATTTTTCTCTTAACCACATTTAACTTGCTTGGTGCCAGAACCTGCAGCAGAGACTTCAGAGTTAGCTTTGTCCTGCTGGTCACACTCTGTGAGCTTCCCAGTCTGTCCCCTTTGGGAGTGGCCTCGGCCGTGGACCCTTGTGGCTTTGGTGACTCGGGACTGCAGGAAGAGGGGGCTGGCTTTGCGCCGTTGCGTCCCCTCGTCCCCTGCGCCCTTTGATTTATCTCCCTCCTTAATCCACAGTGCTCAGTACTGTAAAATTGCCTGAAATGAGATCTGAGGGGGACTCTGACGTTTTGAGCGATGTTGCAAGATCGTGTGGAGGAGATTAAATGGGGACTGAGGGAAATGAGCTGCTTGCACGGCTCAGTGGGCTCACAGCCCCCGAGTCTGCGCTTTCTGTTTCTGCCTCTCCCCTTAGCTTACCCTGAGGTTCAGGGAGAGGGACTCACAGCCCTACTGCTGGCAAAGTGAGACTTAAAAAGAAAAAAAGGTCCTCCCTGGCTGCCTCTTCAGGCTGTGGGTAGACGTGCCCCGGAGCCACAGGGCGCCTTAGCCGGGCAGGACTCTGGCGTGTCGTCTCGTACAGGTTGCACAGGTGGCTCCAGAAGGTGAGTGTAGCAGCCACTCTGGGTGTCCCCCCTTTGGCAGAAGCTGAACAGATGAGGGCAGGGGCCCTCTGCCTTGTGGCTGTAAACAGCTCTCAGTGGCTGACACAGGTGAAGCCTGATGCTGCAGCTTAGAGTGAAGCATCCCACACAGTCCTCATCCAGTCCTCAGAACGAGTTAGCCTCGGCCCCAGCCCGCCTCCAGAAAATAGGTTTGTTGGTATCCAGGAGCTTCTCCAGTGGGAAAAAGATTTCAAGCCTATGACCCCCTACTTGCTTAGACTCCAGCTTTGCCACCTCCCAGCTGTGCAATGGAGATCAATGAACTTCACCATCCTGAGCCCCTGTTTTTGTGTTATCTGTGAAATAAAAATAACGAGCCTATTTAGCAGAGTTGTCGTGCAGAGTAAATGAGAGTAGTGCAGGGACGATGGGAGCATAAGCACCTAAGTCCAGTAAACTCGCTCCATCGATAGCAGCTGGCTTATTTTGTAAAGGATTGGAATGCCAGCTGCGCAGGCCCAGTGCAGGAAAGAGACACAACGGGAAGGTCGAAGTGCTTCAGCTGGGGGTCCAGGATGTAAGTGTGGGTCTTGCCAATCCCAGGTCCAGCGCTGTGGCCACCTGCCTGCCTCACTTCCAGGCCACAGCACACCCTGCTCTTTGTGATTTTGCTTGGCAGGGGGCCGGGGGTGGGGTGTCTTGCCATCTCATGCAGCTCCAGTCCCTCTGCTTCTCCCGTCTTTGGGGAACTCTGGTGGGAGAAAAGGCAGAAGATACCATTTAAGGCCTAAGACCCTCCATGGGTAATTGGCAAAGGCTGAAGTAGTCAGCGTGCTCCACGTCCTGGCAGGAGATCCCACTCTTGAAACTAACAGACTAACCACAGTATAACATCAGAGGTGCAAACCTGTTAAAAGCCCCAGCAAAGGTCTTGAAATAGAACTTGAAAGGGTTTATGACCCTGTGGATTTGAATGTCTCTCTGAGCCAAGCTGTAATTCCAGCCCTGCTTTTGGAAGTCGAGATCAGAGCCATAATCGGAGGAGGGCCTCAGAAGGCACCCTGATTATGTTTCAAGACACAAACTGTGGGCTGAAGCTGCTGTGGGAGGGCCTGGGGTGCTGACCAGGCAGGAGAGATGGAGGGGAGCAGGGAGTAAAGCAGGGTGTCTGACTCAGGCAATTACATGTCCTTGCTTCTCGCTTTAAACAAAGGCCCCAAGGTAGCCTCCCAGAGAGCTGTGCTCTTAATGATCTGGAAGAAAGGGCTAAGAGGGCATAGCATGCAAGCTGATGGAGCTAATGCGGGGCCCTGGCCTTGAATGTCCCTGCAGGAAGTCTGGAGGGGAGGGCCTCTGTCCGCAAGCAGCACTTGTCATGCTAATGACCCAGCCACTGCGGTGCCACCGAGGCCAGCTCCCCAACTTCAGATGTGAGCTCCCTTGGAGAGCAGGGCCTCTTTCTCTGCATACCCCCCCCCCATCCAGCCGCTTCCTGTGCTGCGTTTCCTGGCACAGTCCCTCTGCTCTCGCAGCCACTGCCCTGTCACTCCGCACATCAGCCCCAGCACAGCCACGGTGATTCTGCCCAAAGGCAGATCCGACTGTGCGCATCACTCACCTGCAGAGAAGCCTCTGAAGTGGTCCACCCGGCCGCGGCCCCCGCAGCCACGCCAGTCTCGCCTCCCACTTCATAATCTGCAGCACCAAATCCTTGGCAGACTTGGTTTTCTACCTCCCTGTGCCTTTGCCCATGACGCGCCCCTGACCCCGCTTTGCCAGACACAGCACGTTTCTTCCAGCACTCAGCTCCGGTGTTGCCTTACTGGATATCTCAGACTCAGTCAGCTTTTTCCTGGGAGCTCCCAAACTCAATCCTTTCACATCTTACAGAATCTTTTTTTCTTCTTCTATTTTTTCTCTATTAAGCTTGAAAGCAGGGATTATCTTAGTTATCCTTGGATTTCCAGGACCTAATAATACAGTGTTGGGCACAGAGTAAGTGCTCAGTCAACATTTGTGGAACGGAACTCTTGTTTTAGCTAGAGCTGTTATGTCTCCCCCGCCGGAGGCCTTGGCTTTTCACTCTGAACACAGTTGTCTTTCTCGCTGTTGGCACTGGTTCAGCCCTTAGCAGGGGGCTGGCACGGAGTAGGGCTGCAGTGAAGATCAGGTGCCAGCCTGACCGACAGGATTCGGGCGCGCCTGCTGGGGACTTGGCCTGTATGGGGGCCTGACCTAGCCCTGGGGGTTCACGGGGGTCTGGAGTCGTGCCTCCTTTAAAAATACCAAAGGTGGGAGTTCCCTTCGTGGCTCAGCGGTTAATGAACCTGACTGGGATCCATGAGGACGCAGGTTCCATCCCTGGCCTCGCTCAGTGGGTTAAGGATCCTGAGTTGCTGTGGCTGAGGTGTAGACCGGCAGCTGCAGCTCAGATTCGACCCCTAGCCTGGGAACTTCCATTCTCCGTTATCTCACAGGTCGAGTCGTGAGCAGTGGGGGCGAGGAGGGTGGGGAGGCAGTGCAGGCAGGCGCATGTCGGTGCTTTGTGGTTCGGAGATCATAACGAGAGAGAGCGCGAGAGCGGGATTCCCGGAGGAGAGGGGCTTTGAGGTGGATCTTGGGAAACAGTGGGACACATGAGTGGGGAGAAAGATAATGAGCCAACCAGATTCAGCAGGGAGGGAAATGGGATGGAGGCAAAGGATGTCCCATCTCTGCAGGCTGACTGTGTGTTTTCCAGGCTGGTTGGTGCTTCATTGGATACTTAATGCCTAACCTCTGGTAGCCCCGCCCCACGGTGGCTGCCCTTCAGAGCACCTCCCCCGGCCCCAGGCTGGGTCAGAGGTCATCGGGGTGGCCTTCGAGAGGAGCCTTCTGAAAACAGACACCGATAGACCGTAGCTGCCTTATCTGTAGATGCCCTGGGGTTCACGTTATTGCAACTGGCCGTCTCCTAATGATTAAACACTAGACAAATATCCAATGACCAGGGTGTCCTGCCGTAAATGGGCTGTAAACTTGGGGGGTGGCGTGGGGGGCAGCAGCTGTGCCACCAGCTCGAGGAAGGGAGGCTGGACAAATGCTGTCTGCCCTAAGCAATGAGTCCCCTGGCAGGTGCCCAGAGAACAGACCCAGAACCTCCCTGCCCCCCCCCGGGAGGGAGGTGGGGGAGTGGAAAATAACAAGGACTGCCCTCCCCTCTCCTGTGCTGGGTGCTCTAAATAGTCTGTGCGTTAGTGTGCATCACAGCCTGGCTGGTGAGTTGGGTATAATAGACGCGGAAAGAGAGCTGGGAACCAGTGGGGCTGGATTCGAGTGAGATCTGTGTTTATTTTATCTGCATACCCATCTGTGAGGGGAAAACCGTCACCATCCCCTTCAAGTTAGATGATTCACCTGACTCAGAGAGGCTAGGTCATTTGTCTGGAGACACACAGCAAACAGGACTAGAACCTAGGTCATCTGACTGCCTGCACAAGCCCTCTCCATTATATTAATTGACCACACACTGCCCCCAGCAGCTCCCAGGGGTCAAAGGACTCAGGAGGTCATCGCTTCATCTCTCTGTACCCACCAGATGGAGGTAGCTTCACTAAGTTACCACTCAAGGCCGACAGGTAAAAAGAAGAACACCTGCTTCTGCCCTCTGCCCTCTGCCCTCTGCCTCTCCGGAAAGGGGATCACTGGGCTCTGTTGGTGGGAAAAATGAGGGGTTCTCGCCCAGCTACCAGCACACTGCTCCTGGTGGTTTAAAGGGGCCAGACCAGAGCTGTGGGTGTGAGAGAGAACGAAGCCCTCTTGACATGCCCACTTGTCACCAGCCATCTGGAATTCTTAGGATCCACTGCTCCTGTTCTTCACTGAGAAAAACAGCCATTCCATTCCTTGGATTTGGACTGTCCAGCTTCTGGATTTTGGATTGTCTCTACTGTTATTAGAAGAATCGGCGTTCCCATTGTGGCTCAGTGGGTAACCAACCCAACAGTGTCCATGAGGACGCGGGTACTATCTCAGGCCTTGCTCAGTGGGTTAAGGATCCAGCGTTGCCATGAGCTGGGGTGTAGGTCGCAGGTGCGGCTCGGATCCTGTGTTGCTGTGGCTGTGGACGGCAGCTACAACACCGATCTGACTCCTAGCCTGGGAACTTCCATAGGCCACAACTGTGACCCTTCCAAAAACCAAAATAATAATAATAATACCATATGTCTATGCTATAATAATAATACCTAGTGGGTACTAGAGTGCATGGAGGGCTCATGTGGACTTAGCAATATTTGAAAAGAAACACCGAGAATTCCATCCAGTCTGAGTGAACTTCCACCCTCACCTGCTGGCTGACCCCTGGAGCCCCTGAAAGTGGGTTCTCAGTCCCTGGGGCTCTTTGTGAACTCCAGGAGCGGAGACACCTCCGGGTCCTCGGAAACTCAGCTGGGTTTGCCACACTGGCCCTGCTTGGTCCTTCCCAGCACCTCCAAAGGCTTGCTCTGTTCCTTCCGTATGTCAGAGGGTGAGTCTGCCAGGCTTGAATGCCCTTCAGGGGAACCTTGAGTTTCGGGACCCATGTTTCTAGGGTAACACACACCTCTTCTGTGCTCCGGTTTCCCTTCTGCGAGATGGGCCTGGGAAGTCCCAGCCTTTCCTCTCTGTGGACGTTGCCGTGATGCTGGGAGCCTGGTTAGCGCTGCACGTGCAGGGCTCTGGCCAGAGCAGCCCGGGTTCTCCGAGCAGCCACTGAGGAAATGACCACCCGGGGCCAATGGAACATAGAGCCGTGCGCTTGCTCGCTAGCTCGCTCCCTTCCTCGCTGGAAGGTTGGGAAGTTTTGATGCTCTGATCAGGTTACAGTTAAGTCTTTCAGAACCTCCTTTCCTGGGGGGCTCAGCCTTACTACTGTTGTAAATTAAATTCTCTCCCTGCCCCAGGCGCTGAGTGTAACTTAAGGTGGTGCTGAAAGAAGAGAGCTTCTAAATCCACTGGGCTGCTTTAAAGGCTGCAAACATTAGCTGCATCATAGCCTGCGCTGGCCACTGCTTTTGTTCCAGACGCCTTCAGATGGGTTTTGAGGAGTCAGGGCCTCCCATCTGCCTTTCTTTTCCTCTCATGCTTCTTTGGATTCAAGACCTCGTACCTGAGGCGAAATGCGGTGGTTAAGAGCAAAGGCTCTGGAGTTCCTGTCGTGGCGCAGTGGAAGCGAATCCGACTAGGAACCATGAGGTTGCGGGTTCGATCCCTGGCCTTGCTCAGTGGGTTAAGGATCTGGTGTTGCTGTGAGCTGTGGTGTGGGTCACAGATGCGGCTCGGATCTGGCGTTGCTATGGTTGTGGCGTAGGCTGGGAGCTTAGCTCTGATTCGACCCCTAGCCTGGGAACCTCCATATGCTGTGGGTGCGGCCCTAAAAAACAAACAAACAAAAAGAGCAAAGGCTCTGGGGAGTTCCTGTTGTGGCTCAGCAATAAGGAATCCAACTAGTATCCGTGAGGCAGGTTTGATCCCTGGCCTCACTCAGTGGGTTAAGGCTCCGGCGTTGCCATGAGCTGTGGTGTAGGTTGCAGATGAGGCTCAGATGCCCCATGGCTATGGCTGTGGTGTAGGCCAGCAGCTGCATCTCAGATTCAACGGCTAGCCTAGGAACTTCCATGTGCTGCAGGTGCGGTCCTAAAAGACCAAAAAAAAAAAAAAATAGCCTGTCACCCAAATAATTTGGCTGGATAGCCACATCCCAGCTCAGCCATTTACTAGCCCAGTGACTTAGAGTGACTTAACTCTCTTCTTGGTGGAGTTGGGTGGGACTCCCCCACCAGTGAGACTCTCAGTAAGTAAAGGAGAGCTATCATTCAGGAGGATGCGGCCCCAAGGCAGGACAGGGGACAGGAAAGGAAGTGTTCCCTGAGACAGCCTTACCAGACCGTTAGCGTCTCCCAGTAGAGACCCTGTCTGTCTGTCTGACACTTTATCAACCAGGGCCTGGGACTTAACCCTCATATACTGGAAGCCCCGTAAGCGTTGGTAAGAGATCTCAAGCCCAGGTGGCTCTGCTTATTTTTAATCATTCTTTAAAAGCACAACAAGGGGAAATGAGAGCCGTTCAATACAGAGAGGAATGCAGCAAAGGGAACTGGCATTTCTGAGCACTTCCTGCATGCCCAGCCTTGGGCCCAAGGCTCCATGAGCTCACCTCACTTCATCCTGCCAAACTCCTGCCTGCAGAGTCGGTGTGGCCTTTATTCTTCATGTTAGGAAACGAAAGCGAAGTTACCTGAGGTCAAACAGCTGGGGGAGCTGGGTTAGAGGTAGCAGCAGCAGCCACATTAATAGTAGTAGAAGTAATAGCAAAAGTAATAGTAGCAGGAGCAGCAGTCAGAGCAGTAAAAGTAATAGCAGCAGTAATAATAGCATTAGTGGCAGCGTTAATAGTAGCAGTAGAAGAGCAGAAGTAATAGTAGTAGCAGCAGCATTAATAGCAGTAGAGGAGCAGAAGTAATAGTAATAGAAGTAATAGCAGCAGCAATAATAGTAGTAGCTGCAGCAGTAGTGGTAGTAGAAGTAAGAGCAGTAGTAAAGCGGTGATAGCAGAAGCAGCAGCAGCTAGCAGTTACGTAGTTAGTGCTCACTGTGAGCCGGGCACTTTACCAAAATTTACTCACGTATTCCTTACGGGAACCCAGTAAGGTATGCTCGTTTTCCAAATGAGGACCACATGGTTAAATAACCTGCACATAGTCGGAGGTGGAGCTGAGCTTGGAACCCTGGGCTCCACAGACCTTTTGCTCCCTGTCTCCAAGAAAGCGTTAGGAGACTGCGCAGGATGCAGAAGAATGAGCTTAAGTAAAATGATGGCACTTCCTTTCCTAGAGATCTTCAGAGTGAAACTGGCTGTCATATGCCCAGGGTGTGTGAAAGGAATTTTCCCGGAGGTGCAGGGCAAAGGCGAAGGAGCCCGGGGAGCCCAGCCCCTGCCACCGCCTTCCGGGACCTAACGCATCTCTCCACACTGAGGGGGCTGGCAGTATTCTTGCCACCGAAGAAACAGATCTGCCCTTCCCCAGAGTGAAATGACAGGTTAGAAAAGGCTCTCAAAGTCTAAATTTAGCCAGCAGAGTGTAGTCGTGGTCACCAGGAAAAGATAGGTTTGACAGGTTGGCTGGAGGACAAGAGCCAGATCCTTGAAGAAATCAGTTCTTTGAAAGGCAAGTCCGCTTCAGTGTTTATCTCCATTGAGCCTGGTGTGTGGGCCTGTGGGTCAGCGGCGGCAGCAGGACTGTGGCGTGGTGGGTACCAGGAGGCAGAGACCCCACCTCGCCGGGACTTATGCTGTGGCCATCTTCCCAGACTAGCCAGCATTAGAGCATCTGCCCTCTGCAGCCAGCTCCACCCACACCTTGGATCCTTTGCTTTACGGTTGCTATCAAGAACTTACGTCCACAGGAGTTCCCGTCGTGCTTCAGTGGTTAACGAATCCGACTAGGAACCATGAGGTTGCGGGTTCGATCCCTGGCCTCACTCAGTGGGTTAAGGATCCAGCGTTGCCGTGAGCTGTGGTGTAGGTCGCAGACGTGGCTGTGGCTGTGGTGAAGGCCGGCAGCTACAGCTCCTGTTAGACCCCCAGCCTGGGAACCTCCATATGCCACGGGTGCGGCCCTAGATAAAGCAAAAAGACAAAAAAAAAAAAAAAGAACTTAGGTCCACAAAAGGAAGCCTTGTTTTGTGGAGACGGGAGCAGAACCCAGTTGTTTCAGAAATCTCAGTCTGTGTATTTTAAGCTTAAATCAGTCTGCTTTCTCATTACTAGGCAGGCCTCCTAATTTCAATGTGTATTGAAATGTTCAATTTTCTCTCATAGTGACTTTTCATTTACACCGAGGTGTGCGTGTGTCTGTCTTCATTTGTATGTGTCTTTTCTCTCACCCTTGTTGTCCTTTCCTCGGCTACTTCTTGAGGTCCAGAACCTTCCAGAGCTTTCCCTGCCCCACTGAGAGCTAACAGAGATTTCAGAGACACAAGCAGAGCACGCTTGCAAGTCAACACCTTCAGCATGACCCTTGGGACTGTGTGCTCAGGCAAAGATAGGGGCTCAGATGAAAATCATTCACACCATACCAGGTCCACGAAGCAGCCAGCCCACTCTGGAAAAGAAGCTTGCCAGGGACGGAGATGACTAAATTTAGACTCGTGTATTTCTTTTTCTGCTGCTGGTGTCTTTGATCTACTTGGCAGTTGAAAATTGAAGCTCCTTTAGATCTTTTTTACCCCTGGTTATTTTCTAGATAAACCATTTGCACAGAACAGTGTGTGTGCCTGCACATGCTTAATTTCCCTGGCATCTGATAAATGTTTTGAAATAGGGTAATGCTGGAAGCATTTTTCATTACCTTAAAGTGCTCTGCGTAAATAGAATTGATTCTTTTCCTCGACTGCTGTGATGTTACTGCTTTTTTCCTTTTTTTCTCTCTCCAAATGGATAAGATCACTGTAACAAGCTTCCCTTCTTATCACTCCCATCCTGTTCAATCGTCTTTTCTGTCCCTTACTGCAGCATTTGCTGGCAAATGAGATTTCGTGGCCCCGCATGGCTGCGCAGGTGTCTGGCAGACCTCCCTGACTGTACGATGGGAATTTGGAATCCCTGGGCTGTAAGAAGAGAGGCTGTGGGGAGGAGGACGTGGGGGGAGGACTGCGGATCTGAGGTCTTAGCTTCGGTCTGTCACTAAGCTCTCTGATCTCATGTGATTGACTTCCTCTCCACCTGAGCTGTCCCATCAGACGAGGGGATTGAGTAGCGTGGCACCTAAATTTCTTTTCAGAGCTGAACTTCTAGGATGACCTGGGCTAATCAGAGAGCCAACCCTTTATGAGATTTGGGGTTTGGTTATTGCTAATGAATCACATGGAGGTAAGAGCTTGTTGAATTCTGACATCTGAACAGAGTCTCCAGAACCTGCAGCAGATGAGCTGTGAGGCCATGGTGGGACTTGGGGCTTCCATGGGCTAGACGTAATCATTTTCTTTGAAATGCTGAGTTTGTCAAAGAGATTACATAATAAAATGCCAGCAACCGAGGGAGATTTCTATACTGGGAAATGGAGCTGGGTAACTTTCCTTTGCTATATCTGCACCCCTGCTTCCCAGAGCTTTTCTAGAAGCATCGAATGTGTCTGAGCTTCGCAGTCCTCCTCAGGATAAAGTGCAAACTCTGTTACTAGGCTTTCTGGGAGCCCTGGCCCTCCTTATTTCCTGCCCCTTCTTCCCGTCTCTGTGTCCTCACTGATCTCCTTGCCGTTCCCCCCAAACTCTTCTCTCTCTTGTTTCATAGCCTTTGCAGAGGCTGTTCCCTCCACCTACCACATGCCCCAATTCTACCTCATCCCACCCACAGCTTATTCTTAGCCTTCGGGGCTCGCAGTTAAGTGTCACCTCCTCCAGGAAGCCTTCACGAACCACCCCACCTGCCGAGACCAGATTATCTGGCCTTCCTGTTTGCTTCCATGATATGCTAGAACTTTTTCTTGTCATAGCACCAAACTCATAAATGTCTGCCACTTTCCTGTCACCTAATCTATACTCTCTGTATCTTGGGGATAAGGGCCTGTCTTATCGCCAGCGTTATCCTCATTACCCAGGCCAGATGAGAAACTGCCCAGATGGGTCGATGAGTTCCAGCTCGTACACTTCAGCTTGTACCTGGAGCCAGCATTCCCTCCAAGGCTGCCCATCCCCAAACCCCACCTCTTGTCCCTTCTAAGACTTCCCACCTTCACCCCATCGTCCCCTAATCATGAAGGAGTGTTCTTTCTTGAGACATCTTCTGTGATCTCATGAGAAACAAAAAGGGGGTGGGTGGGTGGAGTTTATATCTCAGGTATTTGACCTAGAGCTTCACAAGACCGTCTGCCCCAAGTATAAGACTAGAGACGAGAAAACGTATGTGTGTTAAACAGCACAGGGCCTGCCAGGCTGATGGAGGATCAGTAACAGGGAGGCTGCTTCTCCCCGGCCCCACCCCTCAAGTTGGCCTCGACCGTCCCTTCCCGGATGTGTTGTGAGATAAGCGCATCGGGCACTTTTTTGGTTGGTTGGGTTGGTTGGTTGGTTGGTGGTGGGGGAGGGGTGTGTGTGTGTATGTGTGTGAATTTTGAAATTTGGACTTGCCTTCTGCCTGTTGGATTCCAGCAGCTTTGAATGTCCTTGGACTTTGTAAAAGGGGCCCAAGTCTGTCATATGTGTACAGCTGTGGCTCTTATGAGCACACAGACAGGCCTCTCATTACTGCTAATTGCAGTTCTACCACTGGGTGATCTGGGCTCCAGCTTTCTAGTTCTGTGACTGGTCACCCCGTTCATCGCATCGGCTGCGTAGGATACATTACAATATCTTCCAGGCAGCTGCTCTTTAGGTAAATTAATACCTGGGGGTCATTTTCCTTCTCTAGGAAATTTTAGGTACTGTAACAGGCTTTCATTTAAGGCTGTGCAAGGCCTTATTTCACCAGATTGCTATTTGGGAGTTCGAACAAAACAGTTTTATGAATAGTGACTGTAATACCTTTAATCTGCTAAACTTCCTGACGTTTTACACCAAGTGGACGGCTAAGAATGAAATCAGGCTTTCCTGTCTCTCTGCTCTCTTCCTCCCCAGCCCTCCTGTGCATCTGCAAGACCAAGAGGTGCTGGGGTGCAAATTCTCTTGTGTTACTGAGGCACTGAACTAGAAAAGACCAGGAAACAACCATGCCTTTTCTCTAGACTCCAAGTTTTGCAATTACCTGACCTGACCCACAGCTTTTTTAAAAAACAAGTTTGGGAGTTTCCACTGTGGCGCAACAGGATCGGTGGCATCTCTGGAGCGCCAGCACGCGGGTTCGATCCCCCCCAGCCCAGCAGAGTGAGTTAAGGATCTGGCATTGCTGTAGCTGTGGCATAAGTCGAAACTGTGACTCCTGGCCTGGGAACTCCATATGCCGTAGGGCAGCCAAAAACAAAAGGTTTGAGTGACGTTTCTGCTTCCCATTAAAGCTTAGGTTTTTTGTTTTTTGGGTTTTTTTTTTGTCTTTTTGCCTTTTCTAGGGCCATACCCGCGGCATATGGAGGTTCCCAGGCTAGGGGTCTAATAGGAGCTGTAGCTGCCAGCCTTCGCCACAGCCACAGCAACGCGGGATCCGAGCCGCGTCTGCGACCTACACCACAGCTCGTGGCAATGCCGGCTCCTTAACCCACTGAGCAAGGCCAGGGATCGAACCCGCAACCTCATGGTTCCTAGTCAGATTCGTTAACCACTGAGCCACGATGGAAACTCCTTTTTTTTTTTTTAATAGAGTGATTTTCTTCCTTATTAAAGGAAAAAAAAAACATTTTATTGTGAAACAGTAGGAAGTACAGTAGGGGAAAAAAGCAAAATGTCTTCATATCAAATGACCCAGTGAGATTCACTCTCAGCACCCTAGTGACTTCCAGACTTTTCTCTCTACCTGTAAGCACTTATACATGTCATTTTCTTTAAAAAAATCAAAAGAAGATTTTTGGCCACACCCATGGCATACAGAAGTTCTTAGGCCAGGGATCAAACCTATGGCATAGCAGTAACTCAAGCCACAGCAGTGACGACGCCAGATTCTTCACCACTGGGTCACCAGGGAACTCCTGAAAAATATCAAAAACGTCTTAAGCGTGTGCTCCAAACCAGGCACCATTCTACACTCCTTACATATATTGAGTCATGCAATTTTTACAGGAACCCTTGGAGTAAGAACTCATTGGACAGGTGATGAACCTGTTTAAGCACGTCCAAGGTCAGGCGGCTGGAAGCCCGGGACTGTGCCTCTGTAGTCCTTCATTTTAACTGCTACGCTCTCTAACCTCTAAAAGACAAAAGGCGTTTTATCCTCTGCTTTGTAGTGTGACACTGCTGTGTGAACATCTTTTCGTATCAGGATCCATCAGTGTCATTTTCAATGGCCACACGGTTTTCCATTCTTTAGAGGAGCCACAGTTGAATTAGGTCTTTTCCCACCGAGGGTTGCCCAGGGTGTTCCAGTCCTTTTGTTATGACAAACAACAATGCAAAGACCATTCTTGGAGCTAAATGCGTGCCCGCCAGCCTGAGCTGCAAATAAAGCCTATATTTTATACTTTGCTCATAATTCTGACATTTGTATGTGCAGATGACGCCCTTGGGAGGTCACTGTTAGGAGGACATAGTCTTGAGTGTGTTCTCGTTACTGGTGATGGGGCTGCCCTGAACCGTTCACACGCTTTTTGTCTCCATACTCCATTGTTCCTGGTACCATGTTTGGGAGAAGGTTGGCTGAAGAATGGAGTTTCTGTCTAAGTTCAGCTAGCTGCCTGCAGCTGAACCTGCCAATTTTGTGTCAGTTTGCACTGTGCTCAGTTTGACTGAGAGTGTTTATCCTTCTCTCTGAACTTGAATGCAGTACAGAACTAGGATCTCCCAGACGTTACCTACCCTAGGAGTCAACTACTACAGTAGAGAGGGAGAGAGGAAGGGAAGAAGATAAAGGGTCCACTGGTATATGTTGTTGTCAGTTATTTACTCTTAATATTGGGCCAGTAAAGTGGCTGTCGGTGAGGTGAAGAAAATTGTACCGGTGTGCCAAGTACCAGCCTCAAGGCCAAAATTCAGAGGTGATGAGGGTGTTTCAATCACAGGTTCTGGCTTAATAGGGTCTTACCAGCAGTGTGGCCTTGGGCTAGTTACTTAATCCACTGCTTTGTAACATCCCTAAGCAAGAATCATACCCCTAGACCAATGAGCCACTAAACCACCACTTCTTAGTATCTTCACGTATATTAGGGGTAATAATAAATAGTACATAGGGGATAATAACCTGCTATGTAGGGAATATCAATAGGATAAAATAAGATCTGAGAAATTAGCACAATAACCCCCATGGTAAGGACTCAAGCAGTTTCTGTCGTTGCTCAGTAGAGACGAATCTGACTAGTATCCATGAGGATGCATGTTCAATCCCTGACCTCACTCGGTGGGCTAAGGATCCGGCATTGCTGTGTGCTGTGGTGTAGGTCGCAGACACGGCTTGGATCTGGCATTGCTGTGGCTGTGGTGTAGGCTGGTGGCTACAGCTCCAATTAGACCCCTAGCCTGGGAACCTCCATGTGACACACCCACAACCCTAAAAACAAAAGTAAAACAAAACAAAAAAGAACTCAATAAAAGTGAGAGCTTAAAAATCCCAAGAAGATACTGACTTATGAATCAGACAGACCTGCTCTTTAGCACTTAAAAGCTGCATGACCTTCAGCAACTTACCCGTCCGAGGTGCAGATCACCTGTGAGTCAGGACAGTGTTATCTATCTTACTAGAGTGTTTTGAGTTTTGATAGTAACCTCGTACCTCCCTGGGACGCTGTTGGTTTTCAGTACCTGCAGCAAAATTTGTAATCACTTATTACGAGCCAGTCACTGTTTTATTTCTCTTCCTCCATTCAAAACGGTTTTTCTCTTAGAAACTGATGGGCGAATGGAAGGAGTTTAATTCTTAATCAGTCTGTAACTTTTCAGCTAGCCTCCCCACTAGGCAAATACCTGAAAGGAGTGGGGCTGTTTGCCAGACCAACTTTTCTTTTCCCTTTTGACTTAGACAAGATTGTGGGGGAGAGGTGGTGAACCTGTTTTAGTCCCTGTAAACTCAGAAGGAAGACCATGAAATACCCAGCTGAGGGTACAGCTTTCCTTACAAGAGACTTAGAGCTGTAGGAAGGGTTCCGTGGGGTGAGCTGTTTACAGCGTTGGGTACCACACCTGACAGCTAGAAAGTCTGCGGTAAATTCAGGGGCTGTCCCCAGCAGGACACAGATGGAACACGCGTCAAGTTCCACAAGGTGCATGACTTCTCTTTTGAAAAGGGATTTCAGCAGGAGGTCTAGAGGTGTAGACATGCAAGACGGTCCTGCTTGGAGGGGTTTTAGAGAAACCCCGGGGTGGCAGTCGGCTCCACTGAGCAGGCTGACCTTCCAAGAACCACCGTCAGTTACTGATTGACTGTCTGAACCCAGGTCGTGCTCACTTGTTTTCCCCACTGCTCGGCTGCGCGCCTCCCCCAAGGTGAGAGCTGCGTGACCTGTGGGAGCTGCCAGGTGCCTGGGGTAAAGTGAGCCGGGAACCTCCCCGCTGCTGGCTTGGATCACAGCCTGCCCAAGGCTGCCTGCGATTAGTACCGCTGCGTTTCCTCTCTGGTCTCTTCCCCTCTCTCATTATCTCACCCTGCATTGCACATACTCAAGGATGTCCTTGCAGCTGGAGCCACAAGAGAAAAGGCCAAAGAGTGGCTTTGAAATATTTTATTCATTACCCGTCCTTCTTCTTAGAGATAGGTAATAGTCCAGCTGCAAAAATAAATATTTGAACGTTTAGGATTCTCCCTGTGTGCCCATACGTAACACCATTATCAAAATACAACCTCTAATAGCCAGTGATATTATTTTATTTTATTTATTATTTATTTATTTTTTGTCTTTTTGTCCTTTTATGGCCACACCCCGCAGCATGTGGAGGTTCCCAGGATAGGGGTCTAATTGGAGCTACAGCTGCTGGCCTATACCAGAGCCACAGCAACACCAGATCTGAGCCGCGTCTGCGACCTACACCACAGCTCATGGCAACGCCGGATCTTTAACCCACTGAGCGAGGCCAGGGATCGAACCTGCAACCTCATGGTTCCTAGTCGGATTCATTTTTGCTGTGCCATGACAGGAACTCCAATGTGTTTGTTTCTTATTTGCTTGCCTGACATCCCACAAACACCATACTATAAGCTCCACTGGGGAGAGAGTGAGACCTTTTCTCTTTTGCATGCGACCGTTTTCCCCAGCACAGTGCCTGGCAGGCACATAAGGGCCGGCACCCAGGATTTCGCATTGTGGCTCAGCGGTAATGAACCCAGTTGGAATCCATGAGGATGCGGGTTCGATCCCTCACCCTGCTCAGTGGGTTAAGGATCCGGCGTTGCTGGGAGCCGTGGTGTAGGTTGCAGACAGATCTGTTGCTGTGGCTGTGGTGTAGGCTGATAGCTATAGCTCCGACTGGACCCCTAGCCTGGGAATTTCCATATGCCTCGGGATGCGGTCTTCAAAAGACAAAAAAAAAAAAGAAAAGTCATCACCCAGCCAGTATTTTAATGAGAACAGTTACTGGGAATATAGTAGAAGCCATGCTATCATAGAATTTGGTAAAAGGGTGGATCTAAATTAGGCCAAGTCCAAGAGTATTAGAAGCATCTAGGGGACTTTGGGATAACTTGTTAGTGGCCCTGGCCCACTAAATGTCGTAGTGGCATCTGTTGGCATAGTGACCTGGAAACGTTCACTGCTATAAGCGTGTGTGTCATGGAGGCTGAATAGAATTGGGCATCTGAAAGCTTGGGTTTCAACCTGTCCCTTAGTAGTTGCATGACTCTGAGCAAGACTTCTGGATTCTCTGAGTTCCAGTTTGTTTTTCTACAGCCTAAGGATGATAATACGTGTTGGCACAGTTGTGAAAATTAAATGAGATGGGGGGCAGTAAAATCTGTAAATCTGATTTATTGTTATCGTGGAAAATCACTTTGATCCCACGTGTTCTTTGTGGCAAGAGCTGCCATTCTAGAGTTGATTTGTCGTCAGTTGGCACCTTGTTAGGTAGGCATCTCTGCGGTTGGATTGAGGACCGAAAGTCTGGGTTTGCGATTTTAGGGGGCAGATGCTGACTCCTGGGGCCTTATTCTCTAGCCTCCTCTGTCTGTTTTGTTAGCATGCCTCTGGTTTCAGATTCGGGTTGGGAGAGGAGTAAACACAGATAACAGACTGGATACTCTTCCTGATGAATAAAGCCTTTTGTTTCGAGATGGAGGAGTGTGCGTACTTTTCCTTGCGGGTACCCACAAGTGTGGGCTCCACACAATCCCAAGAATTAACCAATTGAAGGTAACAGAAAGTGTAACCCCCAAGATAAAACACGACATGCAGCTCACTCTGTCCTTGTAATAAGATTGGAGGCAGTAGCACCTCCTCACTGGCAAAGGAGGTGGACGGACCCACAATCCGTAAATGCAAAGAGCAAGCTGGGCACGGACTTGGAGAAGCAGAGCGCCGCAGCAGGAAAGGAGATTTCTTACCTACACGATTGTTCCTAAGCGAGCCCCAGAAAAGGGCTGGGGAAATGGAGATACAGAGGCACCCTGACATTTCCAGAGCTCTGTGTGTGTGTGTGTGTGTGTGTGTGTGTGCGCTTTTTAGGGCCACACCTGCGGCATATGGAGGTTACCAGGCTAGGGGTCCAATCGGAGCTGTAGCTGCTGGCCTATGCCACAGCCACAGCAACGCCAGATCGGAGCTGCGTCTGCAACCTACACCACAGCTCACGGCAACGCCGGATCCTTAACCCACTGAGCAAGGCCAGGGATCGAACCCACAACCTCATGGTTCCTAGTCGGATTCGTTTCCACTGCGCCATGATGGGAACTCCTCCAGAGCTCTTTTATCGAAACCACACCAGGATCATCTGTTACTAATGGGTTTGGAGGTTCCAGATGTTACTGACCAGGATTCTTGGACTCCTTCATCACCAGAAATTGATAAGAGGCCAGAAGAGAAATTTAGGCAAGGTTTTATTGGGCCTCATGCTGCAGCAAGAGGAGTGAAAGCAACAGATTCCCTTGCTCCCTTTCTGATGGGGGAGCAGCAAACTGGTAACTTAAATGGGGTGAGTGTAGAGGTGGGTCCGGCAGAGGGGTGATTTGGGTGGTCCGCCCACCCTTTATGTTAACTCCTCTCCTTGGAAGGCTTTGCCCAAGACCCCTTGCCTTCTCCCCTTCCCGCTGTCTACTGAAGATGACTTTCATTCAAGTCCCACGGTGGGCAACGCCACGCTTCTCATTTTCACGCATCTCCTTTTAACCCCGTATCTCCCCATTCTTGCTCACGCATCCAGGAGCGGCTTCCTTTCTTCTTTTCTCTCTTTGTTCTTTAATTAACAAGCCAGAAGAAGGCAACTCAGATGAGCATCAGGCTGGCTCCTGACTTAAGGAAACCATCAGGTGATAGCATGAAAGAGAAACTGCACCTTGTATGGAGCCGGTGTCATAAAACCCAGAGACGGCTGCCCTTAACCTGGAACTTACGGACAGGCTGCAGGGCATCAGTGAATCCCTGAAATTGTGTGCAAAATGTTGTCGGCATCCTTTTTTTCCCTCCAACAAAGGACTAGACTGGAGCCAAACGGGGCCTGTGCTTAACATAACGAAGGGGGAGAGGCTGCAGAGGGGGCGGGCAGGAGTCAGATCCCTTTTAGACTAAGGGAACAGATGTGGATTTTATTCTGAGTTCCCGGGGAAGCTACTAAAGGGTTTTAGGCAGAAAGGTAACTTGATTGATCTGATGTGTCGTTGAGAAAGATCAGTCTCGCTGCTGTTTGGATGATGGATCCTAGCAGGGCAAGATAGAAGCCTGAGCAGTCAGGGAGGTAGCTGCTGGCTTGGACCAAGGCTGTCTTATCCAAGATGCTCAGTAGTGATCAAATTCCAGGTGTACTGGAGAGGCAGAGCCCAAAGGACTCGATGAATGATTATATAGGAGGCAGGGAGGAAAGCGAGAATAATGGATGGCTGATGGCTAGTGGTCCATTGACTGGGACCGGGAGGACTTTGGGAGCAGAATGCACACAGACTGGACGTTGGAGGCAATAGTTTTGTATAAGGTGTGTTCGATTTGAGATGTGTTGAGAATGTCACCCTGAAGCAAACGACAGAGCTGTCTGTCTATATCCAGTGTTTGAAGCCATGGTTGAGATCAGCTAGAGAGAGGAGGGGACAAGAGTCGGAACCCTAGAGGTCTGGAGAAGAGGAGGTTAAGCCAAGGGACAGAGAGGCATAGCCAGTAAGGGAGGAAGAAACCAGGCACAGATGAAGGCCTGCAAACCCACCAGGAGACCCATTCCAGAAGGAAGAAGATACCAACCAGGCTCCGGGCTCCTAAAAACTTAGGTAGCCTAAGGACCATTGCCTTTAGCAAGAATGAAGCCATTGGTGTTCTTGGGAGAAACAAAGCCTAGTTTCGATGGCGTGATGTGGACCTAAGTCTGACTGGTGGGTTGAGGAGAGTAGGAGTTGGAGTGTAGAAGTTGGAGTATAGACGGTTGGATTGTAGACAGCTCCTTTGAGGTGTGCTTCTGTATCACGGAGCAAAGGCTAGCATGGTCTTGGGATTAAAGTTTTTTTTTGATGAAATAGGTGATATATTTCTTGGCCAGTGGGAAAAAGCTACAAAAAAGGGAGAAACCAATGATGCTGGAGGAGAAAGGAGCAAAGTATCCTAATGAAGGTACTCATTAGAAATAAGCGAACTTTTTTTTTTTTCAGATTCATTTCAATGGTTTTCTGTTTTCTCTAATTATATACTGTATCCTAAGAATAAAATTGTATTCTACTCTTGGGTACCCGGGTAGAGCTGATGAGCTACTTTTTGGTTTAAGGAAATGGCTCTGTGTGTTAACCTAAGAACCTTGAAATCACTGATAGCATTGTTTTTATGGAGGAAAATGTGGTGAGTTCTAGAAGGTCTTTGGAATTTGGCCTGTTGGGAAACCAGGGTCAGGACTGACAAGGGAAGACTGGAGCTTTGAAAAGAGCCAAAGGGCATCTCTCATAGTGTCAGTTAACCTGCCTTCCTTTTCTGTCTCCTCCTGTTTCTGGATCTCTTAGCCGTACAGATTATTGCCTTTCAGAGCATGGAAAGGCCCTAGCTAAATCTGAACCTTTATTTTTTAATTAAAAAAAATTAAAAAATAAAGGACTAGTCTTTTTAGGACTATACCCACGGCATATGGAGGTTCCCAGGCTAGGGGTCGAATCGGAGCTGCAGCTGCCGGCCTATGCCACAGCCACGGCGATGCGGGATTCGATCCGCATCTCAGGGCAGCACCTGATCCATAACCCACTGAGCAAGGCTAAGGGTCAAACCCGAGTCTTCATGGATCCTAGCTGGGCTCGTTACTACTGAGCCACAATGGGAACTCCCTAAATCTGAACCTTTAGCTGTGAAGAATTCAGAGTGTTTCATACTAAAGATGTGATCCTGGAGTTCTCTGGTGGCCTAGCAGTCAAAGGATCTACTGTTGTCACTGCTGTGGCTCAGGTCACTGCTGTGACTCGGGTTCTAGCCCTGGCCTTCTGCATGCTGCAGCTGCGGCCAAAATATAAAAAATGCGATTCTTACTTTTAACCCCAGACAGAGGACTGAGACCCTTTTAAACTACATTGTCATATGCAATAGTCATCGTCGATAAAACTGTTCATAACTGGAATTATGTATTTAGCGTCAAAGGAGATGGACACAGACTTATTTTTTTGGCCGCATCCAGAGGCATGTGGAAGTTCCCAGGCCAGGGATTGAACCTGAGCCACAGCAGAGATAAGATGCATTCTTAACCTGCTGAGTCACCAGGGAACTCTTACACAAACTTTCAGACAAGGAGAAACTCCATTATTCACATCCTTTCTCAGAGTAAAAGCCAGGAAGCTTACAGCAACTTGCCAGGCCCTTCTCGGACACCCTCCTCCGTCCCTTCCCAGTTCTGACCTGACCAGACCTCCTAGGCTCCCTTTGCTTCACTGCTTGCTTTGCTCTGGCCACGCTAGGCTTGGGGCTCACAGAGTGAATATGCAAGTTGTGTCCTGTCTCAGGACCTTTGCACTGACCTTTTCTCTTGGGAGGCTCTTACCTCCAGATACCTAACCAGCTCCCACACTTCTTTCAGATCCGTAATAGCCACCCCTTGAGCAGGGCTTCCCTAACTCTAGGGAAACTTTCAGACACCCCTCTTTGACAAATCGCAGTCTCTTCCCTGCATTTATTTCTTTTTCTACTTAGCTTTTATCCCTATAACATACTGTATACTTTATATTTTGTCTCATTCTTTTTTTTTGTCTTTTTGCCTTATCTAGGGCCGCACCCGCGGCATATGGAGGTTCCAAGGCTAGGGGTCTAATAGGAGCTGTAGCTGCCGGCCTTCACCACAGCCACAGTAACGCGGGATCCGAGCCGCGTCTGCAACCTACACCACAGCTCATGGCAATGCCGGATCCTTAACCCACTGAGCAAGGCCAGGGATCGAACCCGCAACCTCGTGGTTCCTAGTTGATTCGTTAACCACTGAGCCACGACGGGAACTCCTTGTCTCGTTCATTTCAGAGTTCTCCCACTACATAGTCACTTCTGTTGGAGGAAGAATTTTTGGTCTGTTTTGGTGACTCATATGGCAGGCGCCCAGTAAATCCTGGTTAGTTGAATGAATAAATGAATGAATGGACAACCCTTAGTGATTTGGGCAGTTAATCTGGATTTTGACATATTTGCTTAAAACAGGGAACAACTGCAGCAACCGGTAGCATTTTTTTATGTGTGGATGTATGTGTTTATGTATATGTGTTCCCATATGGAGAGCCGGTCCACCCAAATTAACACAGAGGTCAGCGGATTCTCAAACACATCGTGTTGTAAAGATAAATTCGGTTCCGGAGGTTGTGTAGAAGGCAAGAAGAATGGTTTAAAGTGTCTCTGTCAGCCAGAGCTTGGGTCCATCCTGGCTCTGCCTCGATAGATCTGGACGACTCAGGCCTCCCTGAACGCACCCTCCCGCAGCTGGTCCCTCCCTTCCATTCTCTTCTGCAGATGCTGGCCACAGTTTTCCACCTGGGGAAGGGCCCAGCGGGATTGAGATGTGAAAGATTAACTTTGGCTGGGACTCCTTCAAGATTAGAATCTCTGCTCCAGGACCCGTTTGCTTTTTCATTCACTTGGGGAGCCCAGGAGACCCTCTCGCTTCCTCTGAGCTGACCTTTTATTTCCCCCACTTTGGGGTCGGGGGGAGGGCTCTTTGTTCCCCCTTTGAAAGGCCTCTGTTTGCTGAGCAAACTGACGCCTAGAGACCTTGCTTGGGGCCAGTGATTGCTTCCTCTCCTGGCCAGCCCGCTGCCCCAACACACGCATCTCTTACTCCCTTGTCACAGTGGGGTGGCAGCCCAGGTCAGGGGGGAGAGCCTTTCTCAAGGAAAGTCTTTGAAAGCTGCCCCGAGCCAACTGGTAGGATTTTTGGAGAGGGAGTAGGGGTTTTAGAGAGCATCATAATCCTCCTTCATGTTGAAATAAAAGCTTGTGGCTGTAACATTATTTTGCTTTTGAATTCTCCATATTAAAACAGTTGTTCATTGTTCAGAGCATCTGTTTACATAGTTCCTTCTGAATTCCTTGATTACGGGTTTTAATAGGGATTAGTTAGTGCAACCCCTTCCCATCCCAGAACCAGGACTCTCTCCCAGCCCACCTCCCCTCCCAGCCTCTGTACCACAGTGTTTAAAGTAGCCATGCATAGACCAAGCTTCTTTAAAAAAAAGAAAAAAGAAAAAAAAAAGGATGAGGAAGTAATGCATATTATTGTTGGCACTGCATCAAAATTGACATCACCGGAAATAATGTACATCACTGTTAACTATTCCCGTAGGTATCTTTTCCCTCTCAGGTTCAGAACTTATCTCTGTAGACTAATCATTTCAATCAAATGCTTTGCATTCAGTTCTTGGTAGAATGAGCTAAGAAATGTTACCATCAGTGGCGTCTGTCATCACTAATAGTAGCAGTTTGGGCCAAAAAAACTTTTTCCAACATTTTAACAGGGGTTTAGAATGTTTTTTTGGGTCTGGATTTTATTCAGCTTGACCAGCTGTTACGGACTCCCTTGGGACCATATTGAGGGCCCTTCCACTAGGTGCTTTACGGTAACGGTTTCCGAGCCTTTGGTGTTAGCTTTTGCTTTGCTGAAACTTTTCACAGCTGACTTGATACTAGTGCTCTGGCCTGACCTCTCGCCCTTTCAGCACTTTAGGGGTTAATTTTGTTGGTGGATCAGGTTTCTTTCCTGGGCAGGGGAAGGGCGATCCCCTCCTAGCTGGTACTTTAGTAACAGAGTTGCTGGGTGCCCGGGATTCCCCTGCCGGCTGGCCGGCGTGTGGGCTGGCTCCTCCGCTGGCTGGCTGGCTGGCTGGCCGGCCGACGGGGTTGCCATCGTGAGTTCATTCAGCTTCTTTGTCTGCTCTCTCTAAGGACCACAATGTAGTGAAATGCTCTGGCCTAGGAACCTTACAAGGTAGGACGATATCCTAAAATTTCTAGGGCCCGGGGCCGGGTGTGGTGCTTGTATTGCTTTGTCGTTCCTTGGATGGTACCGGAAAGCCGGGCAGAGCAGCCAGCGGTGCAGCTGCCAAAAATCGCCGTGGGCTAAGTGGTGGGGAAGCCACTGGTCAGGAAATTCAGCATCTTTTCCTTCCCAGCCCCATCCCCTTTCATTTTAACCTAGATAGTCTTAGAGGCAGCCGGAGCATTACGCAGACGTCCTCGGTTCACCAGGACACTTGGGGAATGTCAGGATTTTCCAGACCATCTTATCAAATTAGGCTGCTGAGACCAAAAAACTGGGTGTGGGTCACCAGCTGTCTTAGGTCCTTATCCCAGTCTTTTTTAGGGAGACCTTTGAGTCTGAAGGGAAGGGAGAGCTAAAGGGCTCCCTTTAGCAAGGGCTGCCGGTGGCTCAGGATCCCCTGATTAAAATGACTTGTAGTTGGAGGTTTTCTTTGGAATTTAAGAAGCTGGTTGGACTTGTGGTTGTGTTTACTAATACTGCGAATTACTGGGTGGGTTTTTTTTTTTTTTTTCCCCTGGAAACTAGGCTCCGGGCGAGACAGCATAGATTTAAGTAGGAGTACTTTTCTTGTTTGTTAGGGCTGCTATCTATTTTTAAGCCAGACAAGAGAAAAGGGAAAAACAATGTTCATTACCACGTACGACTTGTCAAGTATCTGAGAGACATTTTTCTCACTTACTTTTTCTTGCAAAGCCAACAATATTATGTTTTAATTTTGAGGTGAGGCAGTTGGGAAACAAGAGAGGTTAAGGAACGTGCTCAAGGTCACACGGATCCTAGCTGGGATGGGAACCAGGTCCGTTCTGCGGTTCTGCCTTCCTTGTTGGGTTTGGCAGATGGCTCGGGACGGTTTTACCTGTCAGTTTACATGTGGGTTCAGCCGAATGAAGGACAGTTTTGGACACTTTTGGAGGGCTCACCAAGGTGCACATGATACTGGCATACGTGGCCTGCCCCCTCTCAGATTCTGCTTGTTTCAGGAGGAGGGGCTGGTATATTAAGAAGCAGCTTGGCTTTGGCAGCGGGTCCTGCCTGGGAGTCCTTTGGACTCCTGGATGGAGCTGTAATTGCCTTTGCGCTTATACCTGGTTCAGGGGTGGAAGCCCAAGTGTAAGTCAAATCTGGCAAGGACAGTGGCCTTGGAGTTGGCCTTGGGCTGCTGGAACTGCGCCCTGGAACTCTCAGCTCCTCCTGAGAAGCTGGATTTATTGAGTCCTGGGGCGGGCGGGAGTGTTGTACACCCGGCATGCTAATGCTGACCCAGGCTTGGCACTGGCTGCTCACGTGTGTGCCGAGGGTGGCTAATTAGCTGGAGCTCAGCTGCTGTTGGGTCGCAGACCTGATTCTGAGTGTCTGTTTCGTGAGTTTCATTCCCATCTCTTTGCCCCAGAAGGGGTACCTTAAGGACAAGCCCACTACAAGCTGCAACGTGAGCATGGAACCCCCTCCCCTCTTAGCTGCCCTGAGGCAATCACACTTCTGTTTTGTGCATTCAGGTTCCTAGACTCCTAAGACGTATTGGGAAGTGACTGTGAGTATGTGTGAGTGGGTGGTGTTAACAACAGAAGTCTTGGGACCCCTTAGAGCCCCCCTCCACCTGCCGCAGACCTAGGGCAGCCAGTCAGTACCCTGTCTGGAATTTGCGCCCCCTCCCCCCTTACTTTTCTTTAACCACTTGGAGATGTTTGAAAAGTTATTTGATTACATTACACAGAATCCTGGGCTTTAGGGATAACAAGTAGGAGTTCTGAGTCCTTACATGACTGTGATCTTCTTAAAAGCATCTTCGCCTCTGCTCATTGGCTGAATGGACATGGCTAGGAGGAGCTTGGTTCTCAGAACCGGGCAGATCCGGGTTCAAAGCCGGCTCCACTCATGAGCTCTGGCACTGTGGACAGGTCACCACAGCGCCTGTAAGCCTCAGTTTCCACTTCTCTAAAAAGGCAATATTAATAGTTTGTGCCTTGGAGGGTAATAAGAGCGTGGGGGGATAATGCATGTAAAGTGCTTTAGCGAAGTGTCTGGAGCCCACTATTAAAACTTTGCAGCTTGGGTGAGTATTGCTCTTGTTTTCATTAATGATGGATAGCATGCTGAATTCTGTTGCTGTTTAGGGTACGCGTAACTTCTGATAAACAGAACAACAGAGTGAGTTGGTCAAGAAGCCAGCGGGCAGTGAACCAAGTGTCAGCAGCCTCCGATGGCGATGGCGGAGCCTTGGAGGAGAGAGGCCTTTGTGTAGCCGAGGCCAGCAGACATGCCGGTGCCTCTTGTAACAATGAGGGTATAAGGCATCTGGACCAGAGTTCTGGGGTTTCTAGCCCAACCAGGCCCTGCAGCCAAAGGAGGAATTTCACGCTTACTCAGGGGACCACCTACTTGTCGAAGGAATGAGTTACCAAAATGGGACAAAGGTGCCGTGGGGTGAAACTCAACCCTGGGCATTCTGAGTGCTGCTAAATCCCCTTGGAGTCTTCTTTATGCGGTTCCTGTTTCCCTCTCTCCACCTCAGATGCTTGGCCTTGCACCTGGCACCGTCTGTACAAGCTGCTTCTCCCCTGGGATGCTGCCCATTTATGGCAGTTGAAGCAGCAGGTTCTTGCACTAGAACTTTATCATCTGTTTCCCGTTGCGGGTCTGCACCTCCTTCCTGTGGCCCTTGCAAAGTGCCAGTGTCCCAGACTACAGCTAATAGGACCTGGTTATCTCCTCTATGCCTGGAGATCTGATCCGGTCCCTGCAAAAAGGCTAATGAGGGCTGGGTGTTAATTAGCACCAGATCACACAGGAACAAGCCTAGGTCTCCTGAAGGTGGAGGCGCTCTGACAAAGTAAGTGGAAAGCCAGGGTTCAAACTCGCATCTATTTTGCTTTTTTCTCCAGAGCTTGTACTACCTCCATCCAGAGCTCCGGGGGTTTATGGTACCCTGGCCCACTGCTCAGTGAGACTAAACTAGGACCAGGATCAGGATCTAATTCTGCCCTTGCTTTAACTTGAGCTCAGGTTCTGGGTCATTTTGCAGCAGAACAGCAAAACTATGTAGACTGATTCTGAGGGTGAATCCTATAGGGGTGTCTTGCTTGCTTTTTTTAAGTAACTATCTTTTTTTTTTAAGTGTAGAAACTTTAAAGTCTTTCTAAAACACGTGATAGGGGTTCATGAACATGTGTCCAATCATTGAACACTCTTGGATCCATGTTTGAATCCTGGCCTCAGCATTTCCTAGTTCCATGACCTTTGAATGACCTTGGGCCTGCCTTCCCAAGCCTCAGTTGTCTCATCTGTAGAATGGGCATAGACTTAGACTCTGTCTCTTGGTACCCAGGGGAACGTGTAAGTGAGCCCTCAGTCATTACTTTTATCCGTAGAGTTGGGAGGATTAAGTAAAAGAATGCAAGTAATATAATTAGCATGGGGTCTGGCACAGCTTTAAACTTCAGTTAAAGTTGGCCTCTTATCATTGTCAAATAAGCGGTGAAAGACCGGATTCGGCAAGAGTCCTGTTGTGTCCTTTGAAAGGGGATTTTTCTTAATAGGCCCAGCAGTGGTTGGAGAGGAGGTGATGCTCCTGAGATCTCCTGGGGAGGAAAGAGTTAACATACCTGTCTGGTGGGAAACGGAGGTGGCCAAACCCTTTCGCTTCCCCAGGGGTTACCGCTAAGCCCCGGTTGGGCTTGCTCACTCGTCCACACCAAAGGATCTCATTCCGCCGGCCCTGGGGTTTCAGGGGAACAATTGCCTTGAACAATAGCCAGAAAACAAGTTCCACCAGTCTGGGCTTTTGCAAGTGAATGCAGCTGTCTGACGGGGCCACAGGGCCCTGGAAATGGGCTCCGGAGCAGAACCAGAAATGCAAGCAGGTAAGGCCCGGACACAGCCCTTGCTGGCTCTGCAGCGGGAGTTTAGTCACCAGGAGAGAGAGAGGCAGAGAGCGGGGCGGGGGCCAGCCCCAGACTGTTTCTGAGAACGGTTAGGGCCTTCTGGAAGGAGACTCGGGTCTTTGGGGTTGGGGGTGGCTAGGATCCAGTGCTTTGTGAAGGCTGCTTGTGTGAACTCTAGTTACAGCACTTCATCTCTGCTAACCTGCCGGGGTTGATTAGGAAGCAGAGAAGGAATATTTATCTGCAATCTGATTTTTTACAACATCATGTAGGCATGTCTCGCTCCCTTGCATAAACAATGCTATCTCGCAGGGAGTCCATTTGGAAAATGTAATGACCCTTCAGATCCTTCAGTAACTCCTCTTCTCCGAGGCAGAGTCTTTTGCTGAAAGCCAGGATTTTTCGTGCCTGGGCATGTAAATCCTAGTGGCAAAATCTGTTTAATCACCCCTCTAACCTTGGGATTTGGTTTTGCCTTTTTGCTTCATAGGAGATGAAGTTGTAAATATAACATTGATTCAGAACCATTACCACTTCCTGCCGTTAAGGTGAAGTTGTAGGTGTAACACCACCTCGGTTCAGAACGATTCCCGCTTCCCGATGTATCTAGAATATTGCCCAGAAGAGCTCGATATTAAAATATTCTCCGCGTTAGAGGGAATTTCTCAGGGGGCCCGGGTGAAAGCAGATTTCCCTCCTTGGTTCTGTGGAATGTGAACTCCCCGCAGCAGTGAGAAAAACAGGGAGTGTGAGAAGCTGGAAGAATTTATGATTCTTTCACCTGCGTCTTTCATAGCAGCTAGCTTGTGTTGGGGCTGTTAAGACTGTGCTTTAAGCCCTCTGAGTGGCGTTTGAATTCCTGACACAGTGATGTCAGCATCTCTTGAAAGACTCTGAAACTGGATCGCCTTGTTTTATGGGCCTTTCCATTTTGAACGGATTTTCTGGTCACTGGAAAACCTGGATTCTGGTTAAAATGCAGGGTCTTGCCCACGCTGGGGCCTCAGTGATGGTATATACTTGGCTGCTGTCAGCTGATGGGGGTTCTTTGGAGATTAGGCTGGTTAGCAGACAGAGATTTCGAAGCTGATCTACATGTGCGTCCTTTCTGAAGAGAGTCAGCAGACGCGACTGAATCCTGTCCCGATGAGCTCTGGGCCCCATTTCATCCTGTGGAAAATGGCAGGTGGACTCCTATAGGTGCCGGGCCTGGTACAGTGCCTGGCGCTTAGTAAATGCGTCAAGAGTGGGTTTAAATATTCAATAAGATTGTGTTTCATTCCTTTGTGGATAAATAGTGTGGTCTAATGCAGACTCTATTGTGAATTGGGTTGTACCGCTTCTCTGGGAGGGTTTGCAAACTCCAGTCGCGGGGCCAAGCAGGTAGCATATATGAGTGCAAAGGCTCAGTGGTGTGAAGTGGGAGAGCCCATGTCTGCCTGGAGAGGACCATTAGTACTGAGGACGAGTTAATCATCTCTTAGTATAAGGTATTGGCACCTATTCCAAATATGTCAGAGACTCTGGAGCCGGGGCTGGGAGGGCCTTTAAAAATAATTATTTAAGGGGTGAAGTCAGCCATAGAGGAGCCCAGAGACTAGGAAGTGGAGTTCCCTCTTTGGCAGCTTTTGCTGGATGGGAGGAGATGCTCTGACCAGTGGGGACCTTCAGTGTGTCTCTTCACCTGTACCAGCTTCTCCCTGTATCCAGCTCCCTCCCGTAGGAGACTGGGGCTAGAGTGGAAGTGATGTGTCCGAGCTCTAACAGGAAGCAGTTCTGGGAGGCCTGGGGCCCGGCAGCCCTGGGCTTTGGATGCTGCTGACCGTTGCCTTGTGCTGGCACTTGGCTGGTGTTTTGAGAGGATACTGAAGGGTGTCGAAATGTCTGGAACCAGTGCAGCTTCCACTTGGTGTCCTTTGCTCATCTCCCATTGTACGTTTTCCTTCGTATCTGAGCTCCAGATTCTTGTCTGTCAGTTCTGCCTGCTCTGCGGTCAAGGATGGGAAGGAAGGGTCACCATATCCGCGGTAGCTTGTGTGGGTCCTGCACACGGAGGGCTCTGGCTGATGGGGTGAGAGGAATAAAATGGATCCAGACCCTCGGCTTGGGACTCAAAAACGCTGAGCTTGGGGGTCTTGAAGAAAAAATTGCAAATGTTTGATAGAATTCTTTCTACCTACCCATTGGCAAAGATAGGGGAAGGTCATTTTCAAATCTGATCACTAATAACTTCAGTTGGTGGTGGTATGACCAACAATAAAGGACATTTCATTGAGAAGAGAAAAGGGACATGGCTGCAATCTGGGTAGAAAATGATGCTTTTGGAGTTCCTGTTGTGGCTCCGCAGTAACGAACCCGATTAGTATCCATGAGGATGCGGGTCCAATCCCTGGCCTCTCTCAGTGGGTTAAAGATCTGGCATTGCTGTGAGCTGCGGTGTCGGTTGCAAATGACGTGGCTTGGTTCTGGCGTTGCTGTGGCTGTGGTGTAGGCCAGCAGCTGCAGCTCTGATTCCACCCCTCGCCTGGGAACTTCGTATGCTTCAGGTGTGACCCTAAAAAAAAAAGGAAGAAGAAGAAAAAAAACACCACCTTTGTGTTGGTGGTTCTGAGGCGGCAATGGAAGTATCTTCTTGCCATTTCTAGATGTCCCAGCCAAAGAATTTACAGGGCATAAACATCATACGCTGTTTTGTTTTTTTTTGTTTTTTTGTTTTTTTTTTTTGCTCTTTAGGCCACACTCGCAGCATATGGAGTTTCCTAGGCTAGGGGTCTAATCGGAGCTGTAACCACCAGCCTACTCCAAAGGCACAGCCAGGCTGGCTCCATAACCCACTGAGCGAGGCCAGGGATTGAACCCTCAACCTCATGGTTCCTAGTCAGATTCGTTTCTACTGCACCACGTCAGGAACTCCGATTTTTCTTTTTTTTTTTTTTAAAGGACAAGGAAACCAACCAAGTCTGGGCCCCATGTCCCTTTTAGTTTCCTATTGTAGAACCCGGGGCAGGACGAGGCCCCGGGGTTCTGCTTGTTTCTCAAAACTGTTGAACACAGTGCTCTTTCCACGAAGACTTCCGGAGCCGTCCTGGAGTAGTTACAAGGCAGTGTGAAGGTGGAGTGCGGAAAAGGGTGAAAAGAAGAAATGCTGCCTTACGTTCATTTATTCTTCTGGTCATTCATGTAAAAATCATTCATTCACTCAGAAAGTGAATTCTACTCTAATATTGTTCTAAATGTCTGAAGAATGCTTTGCGCCCCCTAAGAATGTCTTAGAATTAATTAGGTTTTACTATTCAGTTTATTGAAGCTTTAATTTTTAAACCTGTGTTTTCTTACAAATCTTATGTCAGGAATTTTTGTATAAGTTAAGAATGTTTACACTTATTTGATTTGTACTTTATTAATTCAGATGTAACAAACTGAATTTAACTAAATTAGTACTGTTTGCCAACTTGGATAATTAAGTTTCTTTAAGTATTGTAGATTGCATTCATGAATTTAACATAACATACCTGGTTTCTTCAACCTCTTCAAATGTTTGATGGGACAGATTTTAGCAACCTAACAGCAAAATCTTTCTAAGCATTTCAATAACTCTTGCAAATCAAGTAATTTATGACATTTGCAACTTCAGTTCGTCTAAAGAACTCCAATTCTTTCTATAGTCTGAATCCAGTTCTTTAATCCTTCATCTTAAAAATATCAGATCAGCTATCAGTGCTCATTTAGATTTAAATCATAGGACCAGTTTGTTTTTAGAATCCCTAATATGCTATGAATTTTTTAAAAATATTATCAATGTATAGATATTATCCCAGTGATCACAAAGCTTTTGCCCTAAACTTCAGTATTAAGATTTATTTCAGGAGTTCCCATTGTGGCTCAGTGGGTTATGAACCTGACTAGTATCCAGAGGATGCAGGTTTGATCCCTGGCCTTGTTCAATGGGTTCAGGATCCGGCATTGCTGTGAGCTATGGTGTAGGTCACGGACATGGCTCATATCTGGTGTTGCAGTGGCTGTGGTGTAGGCCGGCATCTGTAAGCTCCCATTCGATCCCAAGCCTGGGAAATTCCATATGCTGCAGGTGTGACCCTAAAAAGAAAAAAAAGGGGGGGGGGGATGTATTTTATTATCTCCTTTCATCTTTTTAAACCTTTGCCAGGGTTTGCAGTCACTTACACCAACTAAGGGGAGAACATTTATCCTCTCAGGTGGGCTTAAAGCCACCCTGTGGTTTTTCTCAATCAGATTCAAGAGCAGGATGTAGGAAAGGTCAACTGGTATTCCAGAATGATTGTTCTGGAGCCATGGTTGAATACACTGTCTTTCTGCCATGTCATCAGGGTCCCTCAAGCCTCTAGGCCGGAATTTTCTTTCACCGAACTACAAACACAAATCCTCTGTGTTTCTTTCAAGTTTCAGTCATAATCAGGTTTTGTCAGCTCTTTCAACATTTATTGCCCGACTTGGGTCAGTGGACTTTTGCACCCCATCCCAGGCTGTTCCTCACTGCCACTTGATTGGATTTAGCTCATGTTCTTACTGCCTGAATGAACTCTGCATGCTTGCCACATTTTTCTCGTCTGACTCGCAGCCGCATGTCTGGAGTTGTTTTACAAACAAATTGCAATTCCCCACTAGTTAGCACGAGTATACAAGTGACAGAAACTTGAGTTTTGAGCAAAAGAGTGGAATTTATTAGTTCTCACAGTTTGGTCTCCCAGAGGTGGCTTCTGGTTTTCAGTCTGGCTGGATGCAGGAGCGCCTGTGATGTCGGTCCTCTTGTCTCTGCTTAACTCCGGGCTGGCTGCCCTCTCAGGCTGGTGAGGAAGAAGTGGCCAGTAGTAGCTCTAGGCATCCTTTGCGTTTCTTCTGGAGTTGTGTGTCATTCTCAGCATCTCCTGCGTGGGGAGTGCTACTTTAGGCAGAGTCAGGTTTTTTTTCGATATTGTTTGTTTTTTCTTTTTACAGTCCCCTCGTCCACCCATCCCCCCCACCCCGTAGCATATGGAAGTTCCTGGGCTTGGAGTCTAGTTGGAACTGCCAGCCTACACCATAGCGACAGCAACGCCGGATCTGAACTGCATCTGCAACGTGCGGTGCAGCTTGTGGCACTGAGCGAGGCCAGGGATCAAACCCGCATCCTTACGGATACTGTGTCGGGTTCTTAACCCGCTGAGCCACAACAGGAACGCCCAGGCAGAGTTAAAGGGATCATGCCAGCACGTCACAACTGTGAAGAGGTTTAGGGACCCTGTGAATCCCTAAGAGGGGGATAGAAGAGCCAGCACACCCCGCGTTCTCGTGTCGAGACTGCACTGTGATCCCAGAGCATCGCGTGGGACTTCCCTTAGGAGGCGTTTTGGAACTCGCTGACCATGACCTAAGTGGCTTACGACCATTTATAATACCCTGAATTTCAGGGGAAGGACAAGTTGGAGCTAAGCGATTTTCTATCTAGATAGACTTACCAATGTCCCAAAAGATCCAGACTTGAGGGAGACATGGCCAGTTTTCCAAGTGCGGGGACCGGTGTGGCTTCTGTCACGCAGACAGCGCTGGACTTCCTTCGTGTCCCTGCCCCTTCATCCTCCTCCGGGATTTCCCGCTCCCCCTCCTCTGTGGGGCGGGTCAGCAGGCCTCCCCTCCCGCGCCGACTCGGTTATGAGGACTTCCTGTGAACTCGGGGTGACCCCGCGATGCTCTGAGCGCCCTGTGTGTGATACGGGCCACATGCCCCTCTGGGGACAGTATAGTATCTCGGCTTGAAGGGCCACAGAGGAAGAGCGGGTACAGTTTCAAAGCACCAGGTCTGGGGCTTAGATTCATGGCATCTGTTCCCGACTTCCCCCCTTCCTCCTCTGCAGCCGCGCTGCTCTCCTGTCCCCTGTCCTCCTCGCCGGATGATGGGAACTTTTAGGTACATTAGATTGCCAACCCCAGAGCCCAGATGCCATTAAACACTCGTGGGATTTTTCTTTTCCTCATGAGAGCAGATGTGAGTCTCTGCCCGCCTGTTACATCAGGCTTTTCCCAGCAGAGACTCGCTCGGTCGCCAGCCCAGGTGGTGTCATCTTTGTACCACCCGTGAGGCCGCCGAGGCCCCGGGGTTGTCACTCGTCAGGGGCTGCAGTGAGAGGGAGCCAGGCTGAGAATCCACAGCCGTTGGTGCGTTTGCATCAGAACGAGCCCCGTCTGTCCTGCACGTGAGTCCAGCTGGGAGGCTTTAAATCACGTACTGGGTGCCTGGAGATGGAGCCCACATGAGGCTCGCAGTGTTGCAGCAGCGCCTGGAGGTGGTGGCGGGGCGGGGCGGCGGGGCTTCAGGGTCAGAGAGGGTCTCACTGCAGGTTCTGCCTGCAGAGACCCCTGGATGGCAGCTCTCGAAGCCTTCTTCAGTTTCCACCTAATGAAGAAAGGGCAGCTGTGCGGGAATAGGGGCATTGCTGAGCATATGCGCAGACATTGAGTGGTTGGCACGCGGCGAGTGCTCAGCGAACGGCTGCTGTGAAAGATCGGGTGACGAAGGCCAAAGGGAGCACATGTCGTGAAATTAGACAGTTCTGCATCTTTTTTAAAAAAGTTATTTTATTGAAATTAAAGAAATGTACAGTGTTGTGTTATTTCTGCTGTAGAGCAGTGATTCCATTATAGATACCGTTCTTCTTCGCATTCATTTCCATTGTGGTTTATCACAAGATACTGAATATGGTTCCCTCCCTGTGCCGTACAGTAGGGCCTTGTTGTTTATCCCGCCTATATATAATCGTTTGTATCTGCTAACCCCAAACTCCCAGTCCATCTCTCTCCCACCCTCCTCCCCGTTGGCAATGACAGATCTGCTTTCTATAGGCAATTCTGCATCTTAAACCCAACTGCAATGTGGGCTGAATGACACCGGGCCGATGCTTGTTCTTTCAGCCTTGATCTCTTTATCTGCCCGCTACGGAGCATAATAGGTCCCTTGCAGGTGTGACGGGAAGAGTGGAGAAATAAATACATGATGTATCGGAAGCAGCTGGCACAATGCCTGACACTTGGGGTTGCACTTGTTACTGTCACTAAGCAGGTGCCTGTGAGTACCTGGAAACTAGGACAGACCGTGTGGCGGAGAACAACTAGAAAACCGTGAGAGACTAGAGAATGAACCCAAATGCGAAGACGGTGTGGAAATTCTGATGAAGGGATCGATGGTGAGGGTGGATACGAGTAGAAGCCTTTAAAAGAGGATTTGGAACCGGATGGAGGCCCGGCCAAGGCAGTGGAATCGCAAGAGGGAAGTCGGCTAAAACTTGGAGCTGTGGGGCCCTCCAGCCCTCCGCCCCCCGCCCCGCCCCCGAATTCATCCTCAGCAAGCTCCCTTCGAGCCCTCACTTCCTGCCTTTATCCCCCTTCTTGAGAACCACCTTTCCGGGGGCTTTGGCAGCCAAATCATCAGGCTGCAGGCAAAGGCGATGAAACCTGTTTTCATCAGGTTTCCACTAAGCCTCATCTTCCTGCCCCAGCCACAGAGCACAGGCAGGCACCTTGCAAGCTGGTGGAACCATCTGGAACTTCCTTTTGATTACGTGGAGGGGTATGGGGTGCTCCTGGCTCTCTAAATCTCCGACCCTGGGACTGCCTGTTGTTTGCTTTTGTTTATTCTGTTGAGAGAGAGTTGGTGTATGATATGGTCTAAGTTCAGGTATACAGCAGAGTGACTCACGATTTTTAAAGGTTATACTGTATGTATAGTTATCAGAAAAGATTGGTGATATTCCCTGTGCTGTATGGTACATCGTGTAGCTTATTTACTTTACACATAGCAGTTTGTACCTCTTAATCCAGTGCCACTGTCTTGCCCCTCCCTTCTTCCCTCTGCCCACTGTGACCGCTGTCCTGTTCCGTGAGTCTGCTCCTATTTTGTTATATTCACCAGTTTGTTGTATTTTTTTAGATTCCACGTATAAGTGATACCTTACGGTATTTGTCTTTCTCTTGCTGACTGACTTAGTGTAGTAATCCATCCTTGTGGCTGCAAATGACCTGATCTCATTCTTTTTCATGGCTGAGTAACATTCCACTGTATCTATGTAACACATCTTTTTAATCCATTCATCTGCTGATGGACATTTAGGTTGCTTCCATGTCTTGGCTATTGTGAATAGTGCTGCCAGGAACGTTGGAGTGCATGTATCTTTCTGAATTAATGTTTTTGTTTTTTCAAGTATTGTGAGTCACTCAGGAATGGGATTGTCCTGACGCTTGCATTTCTGAGGCATCAGGGTACCACCTGGCAGTCGTTTCAGCAAGACACACTGTCAAGGGTTAAGCCAGTGCTTCATCCTCACACAGCCCTGGGTGCAGATACTGGCCCTGCCCCTCCTGCGTGTGACATGCCAGCCTCTCAAGCCTGGTCCAGTAAAGAGGGTGGCTCTGGAGTCAGAATGACTGTATCGAGGTCATGCTCCATCTCTTCCTGTCTGACTTGGCTGCAGGGCATCTTACCTTTCTTTCTAAGGCTTAGTTTCCCCACTTTGTACAATAGAAAAACAGTAATACTTAAATTTTCCCACTCGATCAAGTAGATCAGTGTTACATTGTTGTTGGAAGCTTACTTTGTGGCCTGCTCAACTTTGCGCTCCCACGTGTCTAAACTGGCAAGTGTTCATTGAGCACCTGCTGTACATCGGCCGCCCTGCAACCAAACATGAAAAAATGCAACAGGCTTGACAGGGGTGGTGGTGGTACTGTGGACAGAGGACCGGGAAGGCCTCTCTGGGGAGGTGACATTTCAGATGAGAAGGAGGCAGGGACAGGAAGAGGTAAAATAAACGCAAAATCTTGGACACGAAAACTGGATCCAGTGAGTGATGGAGAGGGGCCTTGAGACAGGACTGGATCACAGGGTCCTGAGGCCCAGAATAGGGAGTTTGGGTTTTAAGTCCCTGAGAAGCCACTGGAGGGTTTTAAGCTATGGAACAATCGATCTGACTTATGTTTGACAAAGGTCATTCTGGCTGCTGGGGGAGAAGGGACAGTCAGGGCACAGAAGAGGAGCACAGAGCCCAGCTGGCCTGTGGGCAGTGACCTAGGCAGAGGAGAAGCTGCTGGAACCTCGGGGCACTGCTACCAGGAGGGTTGTGCCCACTGGGAGGGATGCTGCAGGCAGAGGTGAGAGGCGGTGGTGCTGGGAAGGAGGAGATGGTAGCCGGGAAAAGAAGAATCACGGGAGATTTGAGTTGCGTGGTGGGGGATGCTGGTCTCGGTGGATTTGGGGGTTGAGAAATGAAGAACTCTTGTTTTTGACACATTTTTGGAGAGAGATAGAAGAGACAGAAATGCCGGTGGAGTTGACAGGTTTCTGCTGACTCTTGCACTTTGCTCCCCCTCACTTTCTAAGTTCCAGGAGTGGAGTCTCGAGAATTTGTAGAGCAGTTCCTTTTCCCCCTCTGAGCCCCTGGGCGGGAGCCACTGCCGCCTCTTTTCTCTGCTTCCGTTTCAGATTCAGTCTCTCTCTAGGCCTGGGAGGTAGAGACTGGTCTTTGTAAAGTTCCCAGGACGAGGTTGAGATCAGAGTGGCCGTGCATAGGTGTTTAGCCACCTCCGCTCAGGGAGGCACCCTCACTCAGAGGAAGGTACACATCAGCCAGTTCAGCCAGCTGCCAGACGGAAGGAGATGGATGGCACCCTTGGAGATGAGTAACATTAGAGGCACAAGAGCTTTGTCTGGGCTTTAGGACGCCGAGAGCCTTCAGGGATGGTCCACGTGCGTGAGAGAGAGAGAGAGAGAGAGAGAGAGAGAGAGAGAGAGAGTGTGTGTGTGTGTCTCGTCAGGCTGAGCCAGCAAGGGGTGAGGGCTCGGCGCTCAACGCGTGTTTGTCTTGGCAGCTGGGATGACAGCAGCTCCGTCAGCAGTGGGATCAGCGACACCATTGACAACCTAAGCACGGATGACATCAATACCAGCTCTTCCATCAGCTCCTATGCCAACACGCCTGCCTCCTCGCGCAAGAACCTGGATGTGCAGGTAAGGGGCAGCGTCCCTCCCAGGCTCCTCGATTGGCCGTTCTTTGCCTGGAGGGTGTGTGGCACATGGCACAGTGTGATCCCTCAAGAGAGCTGGGGTGGGGACAGGGCTAAGAGCCCTGGCCCTGGAGACCACTATGTCCCAACCAGAGGCTGGGACTGTTGATCTGTGGGCCATCGCCTTCTGCCAGTGTGTTTTACTGGGCCCACAGTTTCACTCTCCTTTGAAGCTGGATTGCATGTCAAGTTTTTTGGGGGGAGGGGATATTATTATTTTTTTTTTTTTTAGGACCACACCTAAAACTCCAGCATGTGGAGTTTCCCAGGCTTGGGGACCAATCAGAGCTGTAGCTGTCAACCTCCGTCACAGCCACAGCAACGCCAGATCCGAGCCACAGCAATGCCAGATCCGAGCCACATCTGCGACCTACACCACAGCTCACAGCAATGCTGGATCCTTAGCCCGCTGAGCAAGGCCAGGGATGAAACCCACATCCTCATAGATGCTAGTCGGGTTCATTAATCTCTGAGCCACAATGGGAACTCCTGGATTGCATGTCAACTTTTTAAAGTGCATTATTTCACATGTAAGTGAGCTTCTGGTTTCTCTTGAAAAGCCAGATGTTGCCTCCTTGAGTCTACATTCTCCACATGGCAACAACCAACAGATGTCCAAGTGTCTGCCCCTTTGGGACAGGGCACCTGTGCCCTGGCGTGCCGACTGGCTGCACCCTTCAAATGCCTGCCCGCCCCCACAGCATCCCTTGGTGGTCAGAGGCGGTGGTTCTAACAAGCCCCTTTTACTAGTGTACAGTGAGGTGCCATCCTCACGACTGCTCCCCATGTTGGGACTGACCGGCACAAAGACGGGTGTCATTGGCATGTGTGGACCAGAATCTTTTCATGATGGGCCCCTACCACCCATGAGGGTAGCTGCCTCGGGTGAACCCATGTGAAGGTCAATGGGGACAGTCCCCCAGAGGGACTTTGGGAGGGCAATGACATGGCCCCCGTCTTCCATTCCCTCCCTTCCATTACCCACTTCCTTTCTCACTCTGACAGGCAGGAGCTGCTTTGGGAACGTCTTTGCTTTCAAAGGCCTTTTCTTTGAGGACAGGATTGAAAAAAGGATGTGTCAGAGCCGGGCTGTAATCCTGTCCTGCAGAAATGGATACAGAGACTGACCGCTTGATGAAATCTATCAAGTGTTGCCTCTGGGGTTGCCTCTGACTTCTTGAATTTTCACTTCAGCCAGAATTACTAATTACTCTTGGAGAATCAGGGTGGGTTGTGGTGATGGTTAAGAAAAAAAAAAAAAAGCTACCCAAGGAGTTCCCATTGTGGCTCAGCAACTTAAGAATCCGACCAGTATCTGGGAGGATGCGGGTTCAAGCTCTGGCCTTGCTCAGTGGATTAAGTATCTGGTGTTGCCACAGGCTAGGTTGCAGATGTGGCTTGGATTTGACCCCCAGCCTGGGAACGTAACATATGCCACAGGTGTGGCCCTAAAAAGAAAAAAAATAAATAACTACCCAAGTGAATAAATTCATAAATGAATTTGTGAATAAATTCATAAATTATGAATTTATGAATAAATTCATAAAATGTATTCAAATTATATGCCGAAGGCGTTCCCATCATGGCTCAGCGGAAATGAATCTGACTAGCATTCATGAGGATGCAGGTTCTATCTCTAGCCTTGCTTAGTGGGTTAAGGATCCAGCATTGCCGTGAGCTGTGGTGTAGGCCGCAGACTCTGCTTGGATCTGGCATTGCTGTGGCTGTGGTATAGGCCAGGGACTATAGCTCCAATTTGACCCTTAGGCTGGGAACCTCCATATGCTGTGGGTGTGGCCCTAAAAAGACAAGAAAAAAAAACATTATATACTGAAGATCATGTAGATCATGTATTTAGTTTCTAAATGTTACACCTCAATTTAAAAAGATGATTAAAACCAGGAGTTCTCCTTGCAGCGCAGCAGAAACGAACCCCACTATAGTATCCATGAGGATGTAGGCTCAATCCCTGGCCTCGCTCAGTGGGTTAAAGATCCCACTTTGCCGTGGCTGTGGGCGCAAGTCGGCAGCTGTAACTCCAATTCGACCCCTAGCCTGGGAACTTCCATATGCTGCAGGTGTGGCCCTACAAAGCAGCAAAACAAAATAAAACCAGACAAAAAAACAAAAACCCGAAGCCATGCCACCTGAGTGATCAGTGTTAAATTGGTTAATTAGGCCCAGGTTAGAAACACCCAGCCAAACTATGTCCCTACCACCTGCCAAATGTTATAATACCCACCGTTTTCTTTTCCTCTCAACACTAATTTTTTTTTTTTTGGGGGGGGGGACTCATTCTGATTTCAAGGTAACAACAGCAACCAAGCTTCTAGACTGTTGTTAGATACTGAGCTGGGGAACTAAGGGAGAAGGAGTGACGAGACAGACAGACAGAGTGAGGGGAGAGAGAGAGGTCTGTCCATCAGCGGGTTTCTGTCCTCTTTACCTGCAAGACAGGGAGAAGCTTGCCCCTAAGGTGCTCAGGAAGCCATCAAAACACTGTTAGAACAAGCTCCCTTCCTAGCAAGCTGGGGCTAAACTCTCCTGTCCACACTGATCCAGGGTAAACATCGGGGATTTACAAATGATGTATCTGAATCCGATTAATGCCAAGGCCCCCTTCTCTTTGGCCAGCTCTTTGCTTTCCTCTAGCAAATGTCACATCCGAAAAGCTTCAAGAATATTACGCAGTCCCGTCTTTGAATCAAGACTAGAAAGTTAAGTTCGAGGGAGGCAAAGGGTTTACTGTGCATTGGGTTGTTTTGGGGCCACAAAACCTACCCGAGTTTAAACTATTTAAATGAAAATGAAGCACGTAGGTCTTGGAATAAAATAAACGCAGACTTGTGCCAGTGGTTACTGAGATTCCTACTGATTTTTGTGTTTGTTTCTTTGAGTGAAACATTTATCATTCCTTGAAATATTTTATCCTTTTTTTTGTGGTTTTTATTTTTTTCCATTAGAGTTGGTTTACAGTGTTCTGTCAATTTTCTGCTGTCCAGCAAAGTGACTCAGTCTCTCTCTCTCTCTCTCTCTCTCTCTCTCTCACACACACACACACACACACCCATTCTTTTTCTCACATTATCCTCCATCACATTCCATCACAAGCGACTAGATACAGCTCCCTGTGCTGTACAGCAGGACCTCATTGCTTATCCACTCCAGATGCTGAGATGGCTTCTTTGGCACCCCTTTGTTCTTGTCCAGGGAGCGTCTCCAGGTATTTGAATCCATAGAAACTGCAGCCTTCTTTCCCTCCTCCCCTGAGCCACCAGGCTGCGCTGCCCCCTCTGCAGGGCTCCGTCACGTCCCCCTCACCTGCCGCTTTCCCCGGACAGGCAGGCAGCACAAAACCTCCAGGCAAGGCACGGAGAGGCAGGAGAGAGTGGCCCCGTGTGTCCCCTGCCAAAGCAGGTTAAGGACAGGTTACCTGCCCGGGTCTTCATATTGGAAAAGCCTCTGAGGAACAGCCAAAAGGAGCTGTGTCTAAGGAACAGGGGAGCTTTTGTGTGGAAGCCTGAGGAAGCGGCTTATTGAGCTGAGGGAGATGGGAGGCAGAGGTCACGGCGAAGCGGTCCTCGGGGATGGGAGTCCCCCTTTGTCTGTGAGTGACGGTTTCCTCAAGGAGGCTGAGAAGCGCTGAGAGGGTCCCCCCCCCCCCCCAGCCGGGTACACGTGCCCGGATCCTGGCATCGGCCTCTGGCCGCTGCGTCTCACTGTGCAGGCCAAAGAACCCCCTGCCTGAGGTCTGACAGCCCCTTGTCCGACTTTCTCCAGACCTGGAGGATCTGGCTGGCGTGTCAGCGAAAAGGTATGGTCTTTGAAGTCAGGGTTGAGGTCCTAGCCCTGTGACAGCTTTGGATAAGCTCAGCCTCTGCCTTCTTGTTCATAAAATCATGGTAATTAGGCTTATCTTGAAGGGTGAGTGTGAGAGTGATAGGGACATACTTTATCTAAACATGCTTTCTTGAGTTCTTAATAGTTGCTCAGAGGTTTTCATTTCTTTTCTTTCCTCTCCTTTCCTTTTTCTCTTTCTCTCCTTCTTTCCTCTGTATCACTTATCCCTCTGCCTCTCTCCTCCATTCTTGTCAGGAGCCAAAAGTTGACTGTTCTTCATCTATTTCGTCTATAGTTTCAGAGCATTTCCTTTTTTTTTCTTTTCTTTTTAGGGCCACACCCGCGGCATATAGAGGTTCCCAGGCTAGGGGTCGAATCGGAGCTACAGCTACTGGCCTACGCCACAGTCACGAAAACCCGGGATCCAAGCAGCATCTGCGACCTACACCACAGCTCCCAGCATCACCAGATCCTTGACCCACTGGGTGAGGCCAGTGATCAAACCCGCATCCTCACGGATACTAGTCGGGTTCATTACCCCTGAGCCATGACAGGAACTCCATTTTTGTTTTGTTCACATTTCATTTTATATTTTGCAGCATTTTATTTTTAGGACAGTGTGTTGGTGGCAGAGGACTGTGACACACACACACACCTCTCTCCCACATACCTTTCGTCTGTCCTTTCAGCCCTTGTTATTCAGCATTTCCTCTTGGTCTGTGGAAGGCTCCATTCCGGGTGCCAAAAGTACCAAAAGAGGCAAGATTCCTCTCATTTCCACTGCCTTTGAAATAAGTATCCAGAGGGGGGACAAAGATGCTGGGTGAGTTTACCTTTTTTTTGGGGGGGGCGCACCCGCAGCATGTGGAGGTTCCCAGGCTAGGGGTTGAATTGGAGCCATAGCTGCTGGCCTACGCGGTGCCCCAGGATGTGGTACATGCTCAGTTTTCCTGACCTCTTAGAGTGCGCTTGAACATTATCTCCAGGAGGTTAGCGATCTGTACTTGTTCTTATCCCCTGTAGTATTCGCACTACCCAAAAGCTTGCTTGGCACAGCGTGGCAACCAGGAAATATTTGTCGAGTGACAGTTCACGGAGCCGAGCTCTTTTCTGCCGCAGTGCCTTTGCACGAGCCCTTCCCTCTACCTACCATGCATGCTCTTCCCTAAAGTCTTCTCTCAGGAAGTTTCTTCCCATTCTTTAGGACACTTCTTTTAAAAGGCCTCAGCGGATCGCTCTCCGCTCCCCCATCATCATAATCTCAATTACATCAGTGCCTGTATTTCTCTCTCAGACTCCTCACCCTGTTCCGTTTATTTGTCAGGTGGTTCCCATGCCCGCCGCTGGCACGGCATCACGGACCCCAGGAGGGGTGGGGACCAGTCTCACAGATCCTCAGGCCCCCCGTGGTGCCTGGCAAACCGTGGGCATGGAGAAAATTCTGGTTGAACACGCGGGAGGTGTGGAGGAAGGGACCCTGGCTGAGGAAGCCGGGACACAAAGCGAGTGTCATGAGTTTCTGCTCATCTGTACAGTGAGATGAAGGCAGCCCACTTACCTGCTTACCCTCCCTGACAGGGCGCAGTCGCGATCAGATGAGGTCCTTTGGTTTGAGTGCGTTCACTCATCCACTCCTTTACTCGTCTGGCCTGGGCTGGGCGCCTGCCGGGGACGCCTCTGTCTGAGTGCCTTGCAGCAGCTGAACGTGAGCTTCCCGCAGCCCAGAACCATTTCTGTCCTCCTCCGTCTGGTGCCTGGTACCTAGCAGGAACTTCAGCGTAGGTTTGAGGAATGACCGAGCAACTGAAGGCGCCCGTGAGGTGGCTGAGGGAGAGAGAGGGAGGCTGCGGAGGTGACAGGGAACCGACTGAACTTGAGCTGCTTGTCTGTATGTAGCTTTGGTCCTGTTCAGCCAGTGCATTTCGCTGCTGTTTGTACCGCTCTTGGGTGATAGGCATCAGGCCAGATTCTTACCAGGGGCTCATTTTGATTCCCTTCCTCGCTGGGGTTGCCCACTCCTGGCAGCTGTGTCTCAGGGGAGCCGCCCTAAAGGGCAGCTGACCTCGCTTTCCCATTCTCTGCACTGCTTCTCCCTCTTGAAACCTCAGACTGGCCCCGAGCCCCAGGGAGGTGCCCAAAGCTTTCTGGTTAGCCTTTCAACTGCAGCAAATCATTAACATCACACTTCTGTCCCCTCCTGGGCTCCATGGCCGGCAGGTCAGGCCTCTTCCAAAGAAAGCTAGCTAATTATATCCCTTGTCTGCACAAAATCCCACAAGAGGAGCAAAGCGGGGGCATATAAATGGAGCTGGGGTGGGAGCAGGCACCCTCTGGCTTTTAACATCAGGGGGAAGTGGCTTTTGAGGATTTGCTTCCTCTCAGCCCCCCTCTCTCTCCCTGATTCGAGGGGAACGTGCAGCCGCCCTCGCTGGCTTGCACTTCATGTGTTAGACGGTGGCGCTGTGCTGGATCCTGACATCCGGAGGGGTAGAGAGCCGGCAGAACAAAGGGAAATGGGCTGCGAGGCTGGGAGCCGGGGCCAGACCGGGCTGTCGGAGTTGGAGCAGGCTCTTCGCCAAGTGGCAGAGCTGGTGCCTGCGTTCTTGCCACATCGCCGTCTGCTGGTTCCCTTCCATGGGGCTCTTTCCCTCTTTTTCTTTAGGCTCCTTTTCCTCTCCACCCTCGCTCCCTTCTAGGACATGCTCAGATTCTCTCCTCTCCTGGGACCCAACCAATCGGGCTTTCTAACAAGATAACCAGAGGACAAAGGCCCAAACATGATCGAGTCGTCCTCTGTCGGTCTCTCCCTTCATGTGTCCATCCAGTGCGTGAACATTTTTGCTCAGGGGTAAGGGGCTCCCTTAGCCTGGGGCTCGAGAAGGACTAATTCTGAGGGTCTGCTTCACAGACCGACGCCGAGAAGCACTCGCAGGTGGAGAGGAATTCCCTGTGGTCGGGCGATGACGTCAAGAAGTCAGACGGAGGGTCGGACAGTGGCATAAAGATGGAGCCGGGGTCCAAGTGGAGGCGGAATCCCTCTGACGTGTCTGACGAGTCCGACAAAAGTACGTCGGGCAAGAAGAACCCCGTCATCTCGCAGACGGGCTCGTGGCGGCGGGGCATGACAGCTCAGGTGGGCATCACCTTGCCCAGGACGAAGCCGGCTGCCCCGGCGGGCACGCTCAAGACCCCGGGAACCGGTGAGTCAGAGGCGCACGCTTGCCTCGCGTGCCCACCTGTCAGTTTCAAAACCAGAACCGTGGTCACGCCTGCAAGGACTTGATGTTTTTAAGTCCCTGTAAATGCGCAGGTATTTCTTCTTAAGGTTTAGACTCTGCTTGTAGCTTTCAGAAAGGTTCGTATCCTTACCGTTTTCCCAGTGGAAATATGTAAGCATGTGAGCCTCTTAAACGCTGAAGATGAGTTCAGCTGCCGAGGCATGTTGAATTGGTTTAAGCCTGTACTGAGTAAGAGCTAAGATACCCAGTGAAGGCTTTTCAAGGGCACGTGGTTACGAGCTGTAGCATGTTGAGTTTAGGCCGTCTGTGATGTAAGGATGTGTGTAAAACAAGGGCAGTGTTTTCGCAGGAAGGTCAAGTACCCCCCTGAAATGGTAGGGACAGCTTTTTAATGGACAGAGGGAGAAAGGTCAGTAGAAGGCAAGATTTCTCTCTCAGACATGAGTGATTGGCTGGCTTTGCTTTATTCTGGGTAAATTTAGACTGCTTTGCAAATGAGGAAAATCACTGACATCTCCTAAAAGGCTCACCGTGACAGTGGTAGACAAGATTATCTTTAGAAAAAGCTCTTTCCTCTGTCTCCTAAGGGGACTACTTTCCCTCAGGAGAAAGCAAACCAGTTCTTGGGAGGAGGGGAGAATTTTAAACAGACCAAGCTGAGTGAACTGGCTTCTGGGTTTGCAGACTAACTTTGCTGATGTCCCTCTTAGGAAAAACAGACGATGCAAAGGTGTCTGAGAAAGGAAGGCTGTCGCCTAAAGCCTCGCAGGTGAAGCGCTCCCCGTCCGATGCTGGCGGCCGCAGCAGCGGTGACGAAGCTAAAAAGCCCCTCCCTAGCAGCTCCAGGACGCCCACCGCCAACGCCAACAGCTTTGGGTTCAAGAAGCAGAGTGGCTCCGCCGCTGGCCTGGCCATGATCACAGCCAGCGGGGCCACCGTCACCAGCAGGTCAGCCACGCTGGGCAAAATCCCAAAGTCGTCTGCACTTGTCGGCCGGTCCACCGGTCGGAAGACAAGCATGGATGGGGCTCAGAATCAGGACGATGGGTACCTGTCTCTCAGCGCCCGGACCAACTTGCAGTACCGGAGTTTGCCAAGGCCCAGTAAGTCCACCAGCCGGAACGGGGCTGGGAACAGGTCTAGTACCAGCAGCATCGATTCCAACATCAGCAGCAAGTCGGCAGGCCTGCCAGTGCCCAAGCTGAGGGAACCTTCCAAAACAGCGCTGGGCAGCTCCCTGCCAGGTCTGGTCAACCAGACCGATAAGGAGAAAGGCATCTCATCTGACAACGAGAGCGTGGCTTCCTGTAACTCAGTGAAGGTGACCCCGGCAGCCCAGCCTGTGTCCAGCGCGGCTCAGGCCACTCTCCAGCCAGGGGCCAAGTACCCTGATGTGGCCTCTCCCACGCTCCGCAGGTAAGTGGGTCAACGGCACTGAGCGGAACTGGAATACCCAGAGTGGCATCCTAGATTAATAATTTCCTGTTTCTTCATGGAAGCAGCCTCTTTTTTTTCTCCACTTCAGTTCTCAGGTGAAGCCATTTGGTCAGATGCTGCCAGCAGGTTTGCAGTCAGCTGCTTGTTTTCCCCTGTCGGCATGAAAACCATAAACCTCTGGAATCAGTTGCCCCGGGTTTGACCCTAGGTCTACCCTCATTAGCCATCATATCACTCCATTTAACACTTCTGCCTCCGTTTCCTCATCTGTAAAATGGGAATGATGTTACCTACCTGAGAGTTCTTGTGACCATTAATGTATGTCGCCATATCCGGCCCATAATAAGTACTCAATAAAAGTTAGCTGCTATTGAAGATGAGATCCTATTACACCCTTAAATCTGGAAAGGGAGCTCAAGGGAAACAGACGGTTTTTTTTAATCTCTGGCTCAGATTCCTCATCATTATGCCAGACAGTGATCACGGCCAGATCTTTTTCCCAAATATCCCCTGAATACTTTTTTATACTGAACGCATAATTCCAAATTAGTCTCTGAAATTTTAGCTTCCTAAAAAAAAAAAAAAAAGCTCTTAAAGCACAAGTGTTCCTGAAAAAGAAATGGATTTCCTATTACCTTAAAAAGGCATTTTCCCACATTTGCACACTGGGGAGACATCTGTGCATGAAAAAGGTGATTATTCACTTTTTCTAACAGCTTCTTTTCAGTTTACAACTTTTACCTCTTCATAGTACTTCTTTTAATAGCCACTGGACCATCCTCAAAACTGCAGTTGCATAGGGCAGAGTTCATCCTACCTACCCAGGAGACTCCTTGTAGGAAAGAGCCAGTTCCAAAGATAGAAAATTTACCAGTGAAAAAAGAAAAATTGTGTGCACATGTACATATTTGGGGATGAACAGGAATGTCTGCAAAGACTTCAGAAGCAGCATTCCACATGAAAGGTATAATGAAGCAGTTCACTGCACTTTGTCTAGACTTGATTATTAGAATTTCAGTAATGATTATTTTCTCAAGGGCAGGTCCTATTGGGCTGCACTTTGTTGTTTTAACAGGTTGCCTTGTAAATGAAAGTTTTCTCTGCTTCTTGCCTCAAGTCTTATATGTAATATTCGCTCTTTGGCATTATAGATTTCCTTTAGTAACTACAAAGGCATTTTACTAGACCCTTAGGCTAGTGTAATAGAATACTTGAGAATGCAGGCAGCCTCTTAGGCTCTGCATTGAGCACCTTTCAGCCCATTCCTGACAATTACATTTTTCCTAAATCGTTAAGGTGTGCTGAATTCCCTCCTTGTGTATTAGTCTGGAGAAGAGGACTCTTAGGTGAAGTGTGATTGCTCTCCTGAGATGGTTTGAAGGACTAACAGACAATAGATTGGACTTTCTCTGTGTAGTTACATGTAGGATGAGGAGTAATACATAAAATTCAGAGGGAGGTGGATTATGAGACTGATGCACTGCCTACTGAGCTAAGGAGGCAACTAGAAGAAGGTGGGTTAGCTTTTGGTTTCGTAACAACTGGAAGTACTTGGCAGTGGAGCCAGTTAGCATGTGGAGTGAGGTAGTGAGGTCCCCATCACTGGAACTATGTAAGCACTCTAAAGCCAAGATTCTATAGTAGGATAGTTCTTTCTCCATCACCAGGCAAAAAGTGTTCCTTATCTGTCACCAGACATTGTGGTGAAGGTTGATAATGTGTTTGCTTATTTATTTTGACAGTAATTGATATTTGTAAGAATTGTTTAGAGAGGACAGAAATCAGACTCACATTACTTTGGGTAGCCAGATGACAGGCAAACCTGCTTATCATAATATGATAATATGTAGTAGTAGCCTCTCTTCAGAGGTACTTGTTCCATAAGGGTTTTTAAATTTTTTTTATACTGGAGTATAGTTGATTTACAGTGTTGTGTTAGTCAAAGGTGTACAGCAAAGTGATTCAGTTATACATATACATATATCCATTCTTTTGCAGATTATTTTCCCATATAGCTTATTACAGAACACTGAGTAGATTTCCCTGTGCTATACAGTAGGTCCTTATTGATTATCTACTCTATATACATTAGTGTGTATCTGTTAATCCCAAACTCCTGCTTTATCCATCCCCACTGTGTTTCCCCTTTGGTAACCGTAAGTTTGTTTTCTAAGTCTGTGAATCAGTTTCTATTTTGCAAATAAGTTCATTGGTATCTCTCCCTTTTTTTTTTTTTGACTCTACATATAGGTGATATCATATGATATTTGTCTTGACTTACTTCACTTAGTATGATAATTTCTAGGTCCATCCATGTTGTTGCAAATGGCACTATTCCCTTCTTTTTACAGTTAAGTAATATTGCATTGTATGTATGTACCACATCTTCTTTATCCAGTCTTCTGGTGATGGGCCTTTAGTTTGCTTCCATGTCTTGGCTATTGTAAATAGTGCTGCAATGAACATTGGGTGCATGGATCTTTTCATATTATGGTTTTCTCTGGATAGGTGCCCAGGAGTGGATCGTATACTAGTTCTATTTTTATTTTTTTAGGAACCTCTATATTGTCCTCTCTAGTGGTTGCACACCAATTTACATCCCCCCCGCCCCCCGCCCCACCACAGTGTAGGAGGGTTCCCTTTTCTCCACACCCTCTCCAGCATTCATTGTAGAGTTTCTGATGATGGTTCTTCTGACTGCTGTGAAGTGATACCTCACTGTAGTTTGGGTTTGCATTTCTCTAATAGTGATGTTGAGCATCTTTTCATGTGCCTTTTGTCCATCTGCATCCATCAGAGTTTTAGTGGTTAGAATAAAGCCCTTACGTTACTAGAGCATGAACTTCAAGACCTTTAACGTTAAGACAGTTTCTCCATCCTACCAAAGAGCCCTCTGTCAAGACAAGAGGGAAATGTGTGTGCCATTCCCTGTATTCTGATAGCACGTTTTTGGTCCTGGGCAGTGGAGGAGATGACAGGCAAAAGCATATCTGCGTGCCTGTCACAGAGACACAGATCACACACAGACTGTCCGGTCTGACATCTTGTGAACTCCACAGGGTTTTTGTGTGTCTCACTGGGCAGTACTGGTTCTCTAGCTCCAAAAGACGCATCTTCCAGGCTAGGCTTCCGTGTGACAATAAATCTGTGAAGATACATTGCCCAGGCCCGCCTCCAGATCTAGACTCCTGTTCTTGATTATACATGTTTGCTTAGAGATCAAAGACACCGAATCCTTTGGAGCTGAACTGTCGTAAACGTAAACGGAGTGCCTGCTTCGTGCCCAGGGTCATGGATATAGAGGTGATTAAGACACAGCTCTTTTGCCTCCAGATATTTCCTGGACAAGGGCAATTTTCTAGTTATTTATGGAAAGAAAAAGGAAGCAAGATCTTGGACCAGCAAGGGATGGGCCTGGAGAAAACGACTCCCATTTCCCTTTAGCTCAGATGCAGGGTCTCAGCGGCAGCCTAGAACCTGAAGGTGAAGGCTTTGCAACAACCAGTGCCCGCCGGCTGTGTAGCAGCCTCTCCCAGTGAAGCCCTTTCAGTAAGAAGGACCCTGCTCCCTGCCCAGGGACTCTCACCGGCACTGTGCCCTGCCCTCCTCTAACAACCCGCCCAGCCACCTTGGCCTTGGGTGTTCAACCCACACAACACTTTGTCTCTCCACAGACTCTTTGGTGGGAAGCCTGCCAAGCAAGTGCCCATCGCCACAGCCGAAAACATGAAAAACTCTGTGGTCATCTCCAACCCTCATGCCACCTTGAGCCAGCCAGGTAACCTAGAGTCCCCCTCGGGCAGCGGTGTCCTAAGCAGCGGGAACAGCAGCCCTCTCTACAGTAAGACTGTGGACAGCACCCAGTCCCCTCTAGCCTCCAGCCCCAGCTCGGCCCACTCGGGCCCCTCCAACAGCCTTACCTGGGGCACCAACGCCAGCAGCTCCTCGGCCGTCAGCAAGGATGGCCTGGGCTTCCAGTCGGTCAGCAGCCTCCACACCAGCTGCGAGTCCATTGATATCTCCCTCGGCAGCGGAGGGGCACCGAGTCACAACTCCTCCACCGGCCTCCTCGCCTCCTCCAAGGACGACGCCCTCACCCCCTTTGTCAGAACCAACAGTGTGAAGACCACACTGTCCGAAAGGTTGGTGCCGTTTGCGCGGCTGCCCTTACCTCCCCAAGGACGCCCTTTCGAGAGAGCCAGAAGATGACTTTAGGGAGCCCGGGGGTGAATTCACCTTTGCTAGGAGATTTCTCTCTGATCACTGCCGTCCTTCCACGGGGCAGCGAGTTTGGGGGTGGAGTTAAGCCCGGCTCTGCTTCCTCATCGTGGTTATTCCCAGTGCTAGGAGCGGCTAGAAGCCTCAGGGCAGCAGATGTCATGCTTCCATTCGAAATAGCATTCCACCGCTGAGGGCCTTGCATTGTATTCGGTTCTTTCATCCGCCGCTTCTTTCCCCGCCCCTCGTGGTTGCGCAGGCGCCGTGGAGCGTCGGGGGGGGGGCGGCGCACCCCTTAGGCGGCTGAGCAGATACGCTGGTCCTCCGGGCAAACGCCCTGCTACCCGAAGGCTGCGGGCCAGTGCGATGGGAAGTCAGGAAACCAAAATGGTCCTCAGAGCTCCCAGTGTCACTGCAGGAGTGAGAGATACGTGTCCATTTTCTCCACGTGGGGAAGAGATCCAGTATCAGCACTGGGCGTGGGAAATGTTCGAGTCGTTGTGTGTAACAACCCCCAGCACCCCACCCCTTCTTTCCAATCTAATATTCCTTCTCTTGTTTTCCACCTGCCTGGACTTCTAGCCCTCTCTCTTCCCCTGCCGCTAGCCCTAAGTTCTGCAGAAGTACTCTGCCCAGGAAACAGGACAGGTAATGATATCGTAGGCCGGGGACCCCACCGAGCCTCTAGCTTCCTCTGCGCCCCCTGTGTCAAGCCAGATGTTTTGTGTGAGGCTGTTGGCCTGCGGCTTCCGCTTGCGTTCGTGGCCCCGGTGTACACTGTGACTCCCCTGCCCCCACCCCACCCCGAGACAGG
>PVHT021183666.1:26644150-26814966 GCA_004024745.2 Catagonus wagneri | reverse complement strand
CGGCTTGGCGCTATGTCTGTAGGCTCTTGTGTTCCATGTGCCCATTTCCTGTAATGATAAGACTCTGCAGAGTACTGAGGCTTGACACACAAAGAGGCTTGTTGGCTCTCCCCCCAGCTGCCCTGTGGGTGGGCCTCCAAGATAGACATCGACCTTAAATTGGGGGGGGGGGGCAGGAGTTCCCGTCGTGGCTCAGTGGTTAGCGAATCCGACTAGGAACCATGAGGTTGCAGGTTTGATCCCTGGCATCGCTCAGCGGATTAAGGATCTAACGTTGCCGTGAGCTGTGGTGTAGGTTGCAGACGCGGCTCGGATCCCGCGTTGCTGTGGCTGTGGCGTCAGCCAACGGCTAAGCACCGATTAGACCCCTAGCCTGGGAACCTCCATATGCTGCCGGCGCGGCCCTAAAAAAGCAAAAAAAAAAAAAAAAGGGGGGGCAGCCGTGGCTGGCCCAAATGTAATAAGCGGATGTTGCTTCATGCTAGGAAAACCTGAAAACATTAATGAAAACCCAGCTTCACCCCATCAACAGCAAAAACTTTGTTTTTTTGTCAGATTCGAAGACCAAGGCTTTCAACCTTGCTCTTTGGAAACCCGAATGCCTTGACTTTATCAGGCGGCAAGTTGTAACACGCCAGGATCCTGCCCAGGGCCCAGCTCCTAGCTGCGCCCAATGAGGGCCTCGAAAACTGAGAGGGACCTGGAATTCCCTTGTTCCAGATGAATTCCAAATATGCAGACTGCTGGCCTCTTGAAACCCTCCAAGTCCCTTCTCTCACTTGAAGTCATCGCCAGTGGCCCTTGGGGGTGGGCCGGAGCTAGTTAGGGCTGCAGGAAGCCTGGCATCTCCCTCTCCGGGAAGCAGTGGCGGGCCAGACGGGCGACTGGGCCACCGAAGGCATGGGCTCTGCTTCAAGGTGGGGGCAACCCCTGAGTTTCGCTTTGATCCCGTGGAAAAGGAGGAGCCGTTGGGGGCTGAGTGGCTCAGGCCTCCTGGTGAGCGGGGTAGCGGGTGCCCGGGTGCGTGCGCGGCCTGGGTGTCCTTCGTTCCCCGTGGCTGTGGCTGTGTTGCATGCGTGGAGCTCCCTGGTGAAGTGAGTCTGTTCCTCCAGATCCTCCTTAGCCTTCCCCTCCTCACACTGCCTGCTTTCCTTGTGCTTCTCTGAGGTTCTCATGTTTGTTTTAACTTTCCTACAGTGACCCGCACCTTGATAGGAACACTTTGCCTAAAAAAGGACTCAGGTATCTGTGTTTCCTCCTTGCATCCGTGCCATCAGGTGTGGCTCTGGGGCTTGGCTGTGTGACCTTCTCATGGCTGGCGGGGGTGCGGGCTGGGCTGGGGTCCCCGCTTTGGCCACCGCAGCAGGACCCTTTGGACGACGGCTCGGCTCGCAACCCTCTCGTTCTCATCTCTCCATCTGTCGGCTTATGTGCTTGAGCAGAGGCTGTGTTCCTGCAGGCTTCCTGTGGTCTGGTCATCTCATGACAGCCATCCGGAGCAAGCCCGGAGAGCGTTCTGCTGCCTCCGGGGCCAGTGGGTTTACTCAGTCATCACTCCGCCATGACCATTCTGTTCACGGGCTGTCTTCCAAGAGAAAGAACGTGACTTGTAGCATGTTGATTTGTCAGCCAGGACACGAGCAGAGGGGAGAAATATCCACCCACCGCCCCCTCCAAATCTGAAGATATTTAACTTTTGGGCTCATAGGAAATTGCCAGAGACAGATGCTTTGCACTTGTCTGTATATTCTCATCAAAAATCGGGTTAGTTTTCAATGCTCAAGACATGGGTGGGATCAGTTTTTGGTGTAAAGGAGAAAAAAAAAAAAAAAGACTCCGTGGAACGAATGTCCTTTCATTCCCTCTAAGTCTTGGCTTGTTTTTGGCACTGGTCCTGGTGAAACAAGATGCTCTAAGTCCCGTTGCTCACCCATCCACCTCACTTTGCCAACCAGAGGAACCTCAGTTCTAATGCCTGCCCCATGATCTCAGTGTCTTACGGCTGCGGCTGTCATTTCTCCCGCCCTGAACACCTCATTCTTTGTAGCATCAGCTTCATCCTGCACTAAGCATTCAGTGCTTTCGCAAAACATGGAACTTGGAATGAAATGTTTCGTTGCTGTCATGTGTGTCTGTAGTTAATAACCAGCAGCTCTTAAGGCCAAGAGCCTTTTGCACAGTAATGGGAGGTAGGTATCAATGCTTCCTTTCAATAGGAGCTCCGAGTAAAGCCAGATCTAGAAATCTAAGAATAAAAGTATTGGAAAAACCCCCGACAGATGTCCCAAGGGAGGAAGTTCAGCACGGGGGCCTTAGAGTGGGAAGCGGTGAGGCCTTTTGAATTTAGCAGTTTTCATCATGCCTAAGAGGGCTTCTGGTCAGCACTCAGGCTAATGCTTAAATCATGGCCACTCTTTTTTTCCTTTTTTGGCTGCCCCGAGGCAAAAGGAGCTCCCAGGCCAAGGAACAGATCCGAGCCACAGTTGCAACCTATGCTGGATCCTTAACCCACTGTGCTGGGCGGGGCGTTAAACCTGCCTGCCAGCGCTGCAGAAACACCACCGATCCTGTGGCACCACAGCAGGAACTCATCATGGCCACTCTTAACATCAATTTGACATGGAAACTCCACTTTTGTCCCAAGAGGAAGCTCTCCTCTTTGAACATTAACATTTCCAAATGCTGTGTGTATTTCTGGAACAGATCTATCCTATGAAAATTGTGTAGCTCTGACTTCTAAAAGTTGGGGGTTTTTTTGCTTTTTTTTAAATTGAGACTAGGAATATACGGCAGGCAATCCTCAGGCAGATAGTGTGACCCAGAAACATGGAGGCAGAAACCTTGTTAGGTTCCCTCTCACTGTGACTCCCTTTCTAGCTCATCCATTCCAGACACACACACACATCTTGAACCGACACACCGGCAACTCCTCATCCTCAGTCCAAAGAACCCCTCTATTTCTGTAATCGGTAGTCACCCCATGGTAACCCGTTTATAAATCCAAAGTACTCTGGCCACTTGGCACTTGAGAAATTCGAGATGCCGCCCTTGGGTGTAATGCGAAGAGCATAGATTTTAGAATCAGGCAAATCGAGATTGAAATCTCAGCATGCGATTGAAGGCAGGCCATCCTAACCTCCCCCAAATGTGAAATGGCAATAACAGCATCTGCTTTGCTGGGAGGATCCGAGGCTTCGGGGAGGTAATGTCTATAAAGGCACCAGGCCCTTTGGAGACATTCAATACATCCTTACGAAACGCGTTCCAGAATAAATTAGGAGGTGGACCACGTGACTTCTGCCGACCCTCTCCCGTGCGAAGCCCGGTAGAGGATATTCGGGGTTCCCTGTGTGAAGACTGGTTTCGGCCCCATGGCAGCAGCTACTGTCAGCGCCTGTCTCCTGACACCTCCCTTTACGTGTCTGGTTTCTGCTGCTCTGTGATTCATGGCCACTGATTTGTGCTCCAGGATGTAGATGCCACGAGCTATCTAATTAAAACTTCCTCGGATCCCTGACAGCAGCTTGTTTTGTTGCTTCAGTCCTGTCAAGTTGGGGGCTTTGAAATGACACTGTCATGAATCAACATGTTACAGATACGCCCAGGGAAGGTCCCTTTGAGCGTTTACCAATCTCATTCCCTCCACACTGAAAGGAATTGCGATTTTGCCCCAAAGACAGCCAAGCAGCAAAAAAGATCTTGAGAAACTTTGTGAGTTTCGGAATGCGTAGCGATCTGACTTTTCAAACGTCATCCTTGGATATATGTCTATTGTATATATACATATATACGTTGATCGTCAGCTCCAGGGAGCGCATTTTCTTAAGCGTTGTTTGTAGTTAACCCCGGCCTGATCTCTGTCTGTCCAGGTATACGCCCACCTCCCAGCTTCGCACTCAAGAAGACGCGAAAGAATGGTTGCGGTCTCGCTCTGCAGGAGGCCTGCAGGACGCCGCCGTCAATTCGCCGTTCTCCTCTGGCTCCAGTGTGACTTCTCCCTCTGGAACAAGATTCAACTTTTCTCAGCTCGGTGAGTAGCCGCTTGGCATTAGCTGTGTGGATCAGCGCCTCAGGGCCGAGGGTATCCTGCGTTTTGAAAGAGACCTGCAGTCACACGGCTCTCAGTATCTGAGCGGCCCGCAGCAGGGTAGCCTGACTACAGGAGATTGATAGCAGAAGGAAATAGAAATGTGTTTTTGGTTCTCGAGTCAGTTATTTGCTCTCCATGGTGGGTAGAGGTAGGGTTATGGCAAAGAGCACACCATCCCTTGGAATGAAAAGGATGTGTTCTAAGACCTCCGAAGAAGTAGGTTTTATGGCATAGCCCATGTTTGGTCATCCTCGTTGCTTTACGAAACTGGAAATAAAGCTCAGGTTTTGATTGAACAAGTATTCTTGGAAATGCCTAATGGTGACATAATGCTTTGACTGGCACAGTGAGGAAAGGAAATGAATTTGTATCAGGTCCCTGCTGACGTGTCAGTGGATGCTATTTTAGAGAGAACAGACACCCACACAGGCTCTTAAATAAGGTGAGAGACAACAGCCCAAAGCTTTATAGGAAACTGTGTAAAAACTGAATACGATCAGATAGCAAGTACGATATGTAGTCAGAAAAAAGAAAGAACAGCCCCGGCTGGAATGACTGGGCAAGGTTACACAAAGGCCACAGGGCAAGAGCTATGCTTTCCAAGACTAGGTAGAGAGAGAAATATTTTTCCCAATCTCCTTTTGTTCTCTGGAGAGGCAGCCTTTTCTGATTATCATGAATAATAAACTGTCTTTAAGGACAGGTGTGGCTTGTAAACAAGTAAGACTTAACCGAATGCACACTTCGGAAATATTCTACATTTCCGAAATGGAAACTATTTTAATAGGAAAGCCAGTTTTGGCTAAGGTGGATGCACGCCCTTTGCACTGAAGCTCTGTAGGCATCGTTAGGAAACCTTGCCCATCGGAGACAGTGAGACCCGTGTTCATGTTATTCTTTCCCGGCTGTAACTCTGAGGCCAGAGTTTCTTGTCATGCACAAATGCTTCCCATCTGATCAAAAGCCCGATTGGACTATTTTGGGCTTTTGGCTTTAGAGAGAATTGTTCCAGATGAGCCCAGAGAGTAATTAGCTCATGCCTGGAAGGTGACACTAGCTTGTCCGAATGTGCCAAATTGGAACGCTGAGGCCCAGAGCCTCGCTTTGGAGCTGACCCACCTTTCCTCCCTTATTTTTAGCTGTAAGTGTGTTACTCAAATGTTGGTGTGACTACCTTTGAGAAGCTAGGCAAGGGAGAGAAGCTGACAGGGACGGGGATGGCTGAGCGTACGCTGTCTCCTCCGTGCACTGCCCCCATCAGGATTTGAATGGGGACATGAACTGCCAGCCTTCTGACTGACTCCTTTCCTTCCAGCGAGCCCCACCACTGTCACCCAGATGAGCTTGTCCAACCCAACCATGCTGAGGACGCACAGCCTCTCCAATGCCGACGGCCAGTACGACCCGTACACAGACAGCCGCTTCCGGAATAGCTCCATGTCCCTGGATGAGAAGAGCAGAACCATGAGCCGCTCGGGCTCGTTCCGGGATGGGTTTGAAGAAGGTAAGCGAGCAGGGGCATCTACCCGCTCAGGCTGTGCCAGGTGATTAGCGGTCCTCTCTACCCAGTTGATTTTGTTGACCTAGAGGCCCACCCGGACAAGTTTCCAGCTCACCCACTTACTCTAGGGGTGGGGCTTTGAATGGTAGGATCTGACTCAGTTACCCTCGCAGGACTTTATCAAAGAGGCTGCTGACAAAACCCTAGTGAACCCTGGAGTTGACCGAGTTCCACTTGTAAGCTTCTCTTGGACCCGGGCCCTTGCTTCTTGGCATGGGCCTCCATCGCTGGCGCACCGCCTTGGAAGAGCCGGTTACTGGAGAGTTCATTTCCCTGTGCCGACGTGCCTGCATGGCTTTGGGGGGGCTGTGGGCAGATGTGCCCCTCCACCTTTTTTTTTGCTCCAGGATTTTCTATTTCTTTTCTCAAGTAGCAGTTTTTTTTTTAAGTTTTTTGTGTTCAGTTATGCCCTTTTCCTTCTTTGCTTGTTAATTGAGAATGTTTGAGATGGGATTTTTCTGGTTTATTTATTGTAATTAGAATTTGGGGAAAAAATTATGGTAGGTATCTTCGCCAGCCATCTTCCTAACTCAGTTCTTTTCTCTTTGTTCCTCCAGTCAAGGCGTGAGGGGAGCAAGCAGATAAAAACATTGTAAAGGGAGTTTCCGTTGTGGCTTAGTGGTAGTGAACCCAGCTAGTATCCATGAGGATGCAAGTTCAATCCTTGGCCTCTCTCAGTGGGTTAAGGTCTGGCCTTGCCATGAGCTGTGGTGTAGGTCACAGATGTGGCTTGGATCCCACGTTGCTGTGACTGTGGCATAGGCCAGCAGCTGTAGCTCCGATTTGACCCCCTAGCCTGGGAACTTCCATATGCCCCGAGTGTGGCCCTAAAAAGACAAAAAATAAAAATAAAAAATAAAAAGGTCATGAAGGCACAATGCAACAATGCTCCCACCCCGTTAAAACTTTTCAAAGGTGGGAATGATAAGACATTGGTGTCAGTACCATTGACTAATGGTTATGAATATCAGTTAATACTACCAGGATTTGAATTCCAGCTCCACTACTTAGGTATATAGTCTTAGACAAGTTACTTCATTTCTCTGTGCCTCTGTTTTTTTCACTGATAAAAGAGAAATCCCTAGCTCATGGAACTGTGAGAATTAAATGAGTTAATATATATAAATGTTAATCCAATAATGTTAGTACCTGTCACAGGCTGAAAACTCAGCTTCAGCACTGATGTCCTGGCAGCTGGAAGTCCCCAGCCAGAGGAGGAGGACTCTTGGAGAAAATGGAGCCCAGGTCAGGGGCCTTTGTCCTAGTTGTGCTTTTTGTTTGCCAGTGACAGAGCAGAAGGGGGGCTGGGGAAGGAGGTCATAGGTGCTGCCCTCTGCTCCCGGGCCCTGTGAGGAAGAACGGGGAAGGAGGCCCAGCGGCCCCCAGGTAGGAAAGAGCAAATCAACTTGTGACTGCTGAAATCCCTCAACAAGTCAAGAGGGAGAGAAGTGCAAGATGCTGGCTTTTGCTTTGCCCGGTGTTCTTTTTAACAACATTTTTAAAGAGTTTAGTTACAGAGCAGGTGCGCCCTGGTTAATCTTCCTTAATTCTCCCCACTCTGATTTATGTCTCATTTGCATCCAGTGAGCAGACACTACTCTGTAAATCCATATATGGGAACCCCTGGGACAGAAGATTAAGGAAAGGTGGAGCTTGAGCTACTGAGGGTGTTTTGCTGCATTTAAGCGTGAGAAATCAGTGCTCTCACCACTCAGAGCAGTAGTAACGGAGAGTATGTTGACCCTCAAGTGGAGGGGTAGGCGGTCTGTCTTGAGCTTTTTCCAGGTCCATGGGCGAGCCATGCATGGCCACAGCGCCCTTGTCGGCCCTCCTGATGACAGCTCGCATCTGGAGTGTGCCCGGTGCCGTATTCACCGGCTCTTCCCCGTGTACATCTGAGGGAACTGTGTTTGGCGCTGCAACTTGTCCAAACAAGCACACTTCGCCTCATAAAGGTCCAGGGCCATTACAGTGTCATTATCAGATGGCTTGTATTTATCCCACCTGGAATCAAGCTGTCAGAGCACAACTGGGGAATATCTGGGATGTCAAAGTGACATTGATAAAAAGTGCTTGCCCACAGGCAGTGTCTAGACTTTTGTAAACCCTGATGATTCACGGAACTGAAGCTCAAAGGTAGAAGTCAAACCTGGGGAGAAGGGGTAGGGACAGCTATCTGATGCCACATTTCCCAAAAACATTTTCACCTTTTGGGAAGTGTGGCATCAGATTGATTTTATTTTTGAGTTCCTGTTGTGGCTCAGAGGTTATGAAACTGACTAGTATTCATGAGGATTCGGGTTTGATCCCTGGCCTTGCTCAGTGGGTTAAGGATCCAGTGTTGCCGTGAGTTGTGGTGTAGGTTGCAGACGAGGCTTGGATTCTGCATTGCTGGGGCTGTGACTTAGGCCAGCAGCTGCAGCTCCAATTCGACCATAGCCTGGGAACTTCCTTATGCCGCAGGTGCAGCCCTAAAAAAACAAAAAAAAAGATTGATTTTATTTCTTCCAAGGCTATTACATTACAAAGGCAAGACAAGATGGGGCTTCTGTAATTAGGTGTTTTTAATTCCATTGGGTGAAGACTTTTTCTCCCCCTCTTGAATATATAAATTCCCAGTGTTGCACAAACAGTTGGAAAAGATTCACATCGCATGTTTGGACCAAGTAGAGCATCTTTATAAGAGGCAGGTATATTATATATGCTAGAAAGCAGGATGGAAATTTAGGAAGAATTAGCACAAGTACTTGTGTGAGGTTTTTGTGGGATTTAATTAGCTCTTGCCATTTTGCAGGAAGTGGAGTTGTAAATATGTAGATGAGGTACAGGCATGGCCCAGGTGCAACCTTTCAAAGTTATTTCAGGTAAATTAATTTCCATCAGATGCATTATGCAATCTTCAAGTCAACTTTAATAGTGTACTTTAGGGAGATGCTTGAGGCATTTTTCACTTGAATGTCTTTGGAGGAAAAAAAAATCCAGGGACTTTACCAATCATTCCTTAGAGCTGGTGCAATCTAAACGAGCTTACATGGAATCCACAGGAATGGAGCAGCTTATTAATGCATAAATCTTGTTTTGCAGCTCACCTGGGTTTCTAGCCCCTGAGTTATATATTTGGATTCAAATCCTGGCACCCCTGCTGTTAGCAGGGTGACTTTGGGTAGGGGACTTGACCCTGCTCAGACTATTTCCTGTTCACTACAATTTGGAAAGTAATTGTACCCACTTCAAAGCATTGAAGTGAAGATTAGGTGAGATAAATCCTGGAAGGCATTTAGCAGAATGACTTTGAAAGGGGCTTAGAGTAAGCACTCAATCAATGGTAGCTATTGTTATAGTTGTCATGTTTTGTTTTATCCTTCTCCCTGTGGGGTCATTTCCATCACAGAAGAAGTTTATGGCAAAATTGAACAGAAGAAGTGACTTGGGGCTTTTTGCAGCCTGCACCAGGTTCTCAGCCCCCTGTTTTTCTGCTCCATCCTACTTTCCACTCGGCTCACCTTGGCCGCAGCTGGGCTTTCTCACGTGTCTGAGGCAAACCCCGAACCTTTATCAGTGCGGGCTCCGTTTTCAGTGCTGCTTCCTTCACGAGGTGAGAGGGTGGCCGTCAGAACGGCAGCTCTTTCTCACTGGCTCCTTCCGCAGGCCCCGGGGGTGGAGTGAGAACTGGAGTGCAGTGCCCAGGTTCACTTTTTCTCTCTGCTCCTGACCGGCTGTGTGTGCTTGCCCACATCACCTAGCCTCTCTGAGGCTGAATTTACGCTTGTGTTCATTAGCGGTGGAAATTTCTGCCCTGACTCGGAATGTTACCTACAGGTTCTCTGTGATGAGGGGAATCAGAGCACACGATAGTATAGATGGGAAAGTGCTTTCGTTAGCATGTGACTGAGTATATGTATATATGCTGCCCAAGTGTGACAGCAGAGACGTTTGTTCACCTTTTTAGATGGAATATGCCCAGTTGTCTCATTCTGTCTCATGATTTCACCCCTACTTATGCTTCTTCTCAAATACGCACTTTTTGCTTGTTTGGTCCCAGCTCATGCCTGGGTAGATTGAATGAGTGGCTTAGGAAACTGTTCTAACTATACCAAAATGCTTTACCAAAACCAAACAGAAACCTTCAGAAGTCAGTTAAAAAAAAAAAGGTTATTCAAGGGCAAGGTCATCTCCAGATTTCTAGCCTACAGATTCTGTTCCTGAATGCTGCGGGACATTAGGCAGGTCACGTAACATCTCTAGGTTTCAGATTAGTCAGTGGAGAGATGGCCTAGATATTCTTGGTGGTTCAGATTTGGGGAGATCTGTTCAGATTTGCGGAGGTACAGGGATAGGGAAGAAGATGCATGGGGTGCTTTTGCTGCTCTGACTTTGCCAGTCGCGTATGCATGTTGTCGTCCAAAAGTATCTCAGCCGCATGACCCACACTCTGCCTTGGCTCAGTTCGCTTGAAGGAGGCTGACTTCCGTGGTTCAGGCAGCCACGTTCAGTTTTGGGAAAGCACGGACTCTTTCTTTGGACCACAGCCTTGCTGTTGCTGTTTACAAGTGAGAGGAGTTAATTAGAGAGAAAAATAATTACCTCCGCCCGAAGCCTGCCAGATGTGCTCCTTGCTGCCTGCGGCCCCAAGCTTACTCCAAGATATTGCTAAAGGCAGTGTCAGTGTTTCCACCTGCATGAGGTAGAGAATTGTGAGAGACAAACGTTCATTTTGCAGCAACCAAAGCTCGTGCAGCAGCCGTGCGCTGGCCTCTGAGCGGGTGTCTGGCTGGGCGGCATGATTAAAGGATGGCTTCATGTTACCGGTACCTCGCCCCCCAGCTTGGCCTCCATTGTGTTTCCCCACATTGTCTGTGCCGAAGGGTTAAGTAATATACCCCTTTGAACCATTGGGCCACTAGGTTGGGGCATGAGAGTCCTCTGTTAATATGTGGACATCTTAGCATTGAAAGCCATTATTACGTGTGAACACCTTAAGCTGATTTTTTTTTTTTTTTAATGGGCACGGGCCCCTTGAATCAGGGATGAGGAAGAATGGAGAGAAAGACCTAGAGCACCCTGCACTGATTGCTAGGGAAGGTAGACCTGAGGGATGGGGCAGGGATTCCTCAGAGCAGCTGGCACCTTCTAAAAGAGAAGAGGACCTTGGAGTTTCCATTGTGGCTCCCTGGAAACGAAACCGACTAGTATCCAGGAGGATGTGGGTTTGATCCCTGGTCTTGCTCAGTGGATTAAGGATCCTGAGTTGCTGTGAGCTACGGCTTAGGCTGCAGATGCATCTTGGATCTGGCATTGCTGTGTCTGTAGTGTAGGCTGGAAGCTGCAGCTCCGGTTTCGACCTACAGCCTGTGAGCTTCCGTATACTGCAGGTGTGGTCCTAAAAAAGCAAAAAAAAATAATAATAAAATAAAATAAAAAATAGAGGAGGACCAGAAGGGCAAGCCACGAGCCATGTGGCTAGAGGAGGGGAAATCCCATCCAGGTGGCCGTCAGGGAAATGAAGAAGGGCTCCGGGAGCAAATCCTGTTTGAGCTGATCCTGGAGACTCGGACTGGCAGGCGTGAGAAACGTCCTGAACCAAGGGAACCTCACGGGCCGAGAGTGAGATGGCAGAGTACTGGCAAGGCATATGCTTGCGAGAGATGTGCAGGAACCGGACAGCGGTGGGAACACGTCCGGGAAGAGTGGGAGGTCAGAATGGGTTTATCAGGACGGCGGTGTGGAGACACCGAGGGGTGGGCGGAGCCGTGGGGGGGGTATCTGTGGGCAGGAGCTTCTGCCGACTGCTGACCTGAGTCGAGTTCTCTCCTTGGGTGGTAGGTGGCAGCCGTTCATTACACGTGGGAAGTTCCTCCCCAGGCTCCCACTCTCAGACCCCAGGTGAGAGCTCAGGGTGGGGCAGGGGCAGCCCAATCCTGGTCAGGGGAAAAGGGCTGTGATGTCTCGACAGGCATACGTCTGTCTTTCAGACAAGCTGTCGAGAGATGACTCAGAAAATTCTCATTAAGGAATCTGGTTCCCGGGGGGAGAAGTCAGCCAGAATACCTAGCCCTACAAAAGACAGTGCTTTACAATTATTTGAAAACAGATCGTAAAATGTCTCCATCGTCTGGGGGCAGGAGGTAGTGAAGGGTACCGTGATGGTTCTGCATCCCAAAGTACCAGTCGTAAACAGAAGAGAAGACACCGCTTGTTTGTCACTTTGCAGGCAAGATAGAAAGCAAAGAGCCTGCACGGTCGTCTAGAGAGAATTTGCGACGGCCTGCAGCCACCTGTGTTCAGAATAATCGGCTCATCTTTTGGCTTATAAAATGACAGATGCTAGCAGGATGTAACATATATAATGCAACAGCATATAATGTTACCTCTGAGCCCTAAAAGTACACATTAGAAAAAAGAAAGGAATAAAGTATACTGGGACAGGGCAGGTAAAAGTTGCCTCTGGGTTAATGGAGTTATGCATCACGCAGGCCATGGCAGTGACTATCCCTCTCTGTACCTGGAAATTTGTACCTGGTAATTATGTACTATTTTGATAGGCAAGGGGGAGAGGTGTTTAAAAGGTTGTAAGAGAAAAATGTGGTAATAGAAAAGTGACTCCCATAGAACATTATTCCTTATTTGACAGTGAACAGTCACTGAACCAGGATCGGCTGGGTGAGGGTGAGGTTAAATTGCTGAAAGCCCCGTATCGTCCTCTCATGCCGAGTTTCTCCTTCCCTCCCCCATTTTGGCTTCATAGTAACCAGCTGTGCAATTCACCTTTTCTTTCTTTTTCTTTTTCTCGCTTTTTTTTAATAGTTCACGGATCTTCCCTCTCCTTGGTTTCCAGCACGTCGTCAGTTTATTCTACAGTGAGTATAAATCAGTGCTGCGTGGCTGTGGTCATGAGCGCTGGGGTTCCTTTGTCAAGTGTGTCAAAAAGAAAGTATAAGGAATTCCCGTTGCGTCTCAGCAGGTTAAGAACCCAACATCAGGAGTTCCCATCGTGGTGCAGTGGTTAACGAATCTGACTGGGAACCATGAGGTTGCAGGTTCGATCCCTGGCCTTGCTCAGTGGGTTAAGGATCCGGCTTTGCCGTGAGCTGTGGTGTAGGTTGCAGACGTGGCTCGGATCCTGCATTGCTGTGGCTGCAGTGTAGGCCAGTGGCTACAGCTCCGATTAGACCTCTAGCCTGGGAACCTCCACCTAAAATGACAAAAGGAAAAAAAAAAAAAAGGAACCCACTATCGTGTCCTGTGAGGCTGTGGCTTCAATCCCTGGCCTCGTTCAGTGGGTTAAGGATATGGCGTGGCCTCAAGCTGTGGTGTGGGCTGCAGAGGCAGCTTGGATCTGGTGTTGCTCTGGCTGTGACGGAGGCCCCAGCCGCAGCTCCAACTTGCCCCCTAGCCTGGGAACTTCCATATGCCACAGGTGTGGCCATAAAAAGAAAAAAAATAAAAATTAAAAAAATAAAATGAAATACAAGCATGTCTCCCAGAGAGAATATTTTTGTTATAAAAAGGATCAATTAATGAGGGAACAAGATTCGAAATTCATGAATAGCTGTTGCTTATAATGTACAGCCAATAAATAGGGAGCTGACTGCTTTGTTCAAGTGGCATCATGCTTCTGGTGGGAACTAGTTAGGATGTATGAGAAGCCTTGGCCACCTGCTCGTAGACTTGGAAAAGTAAGGCCTTAACTTTTCAGCCTTTTGTCTGCCTCAGTTTCTTTATCTGCGAAGTAGAAAGAACAGCAGCCCTACCTTGTGGAGTTGTAGTGAGAAATAGATTTATGAAGATTATTATTTACAGCAGTGTAAATAGCTTGAGGACAAGGACTTTTTTCTAGTTTTATTCCTAGTGCCTAAAACCGGGCCTATGTAGGTGTTTAAAAAATAGGTTTGACTGGAATTCAAAAGTGCATGTAATGCAATGAATAGAATGCACACAGCACAGAGGAAGCTCCCGTAAATGTTAGCTGTCATCAGCGAGAGGGCTGAACAAAAGCCAAACCTTATCAAATATGATACTGGATTTGTTCACTGATGCCTGTTACTTTCTATACCTAGGTGCATAACTGTTTATCTTAAAAACTTTAATTCGGGAATTCCTATAGGAAAAAGACCATTTGATTAATTGGGAATTGGGAATTCTTTAATCTCTGACTCCATGGAGGATAGATGTTTTAATAATTCCGTTTTTGGTAACGCCAGGGTTCTCGGCTATATCATGGGACAAACTATAGACAGACCCTTGTAAGTTAAAGGCCTTCTTGGAATCACGCTCCAAAGTCCAGGGCCTGGAGTTCCCATCGTGGTGCAGCGGAAATGAAACCGACTAGGAACCATGAGGTTGCAGGTTCCATCCCTGACCTCGCTCAGTGGGTTCAGCATCCGGCGTTGCGGTGACCTGTGGTGTAGGTCACAGATGAGGCTCGGATCCCGCGTTGCTGTGGCTGTGGCATAGGCCGGCAGCTGTAGCTCCCTTTAGACCCCTAGCCTGGGAACTTCCATATGCTGCGGATGTGGCCCTAAAAAGCCAAAAAAAAAAAAAAAAAAGTTCAGGGCCTGACTGTTCTTTCTTAGGAAGCAAACAGACATCAGTGGTTGCTGAAACGGTCTGACTCAAAGGATATAGAAATATTCTCTTTCGTTCTTCCTCATCTTGTCCTCCAACTCCAAAATACTCCTTTCCTCTGCTAGTCATCTTGTCTGAAGTTTCATCAGAGTCCTGGCTTTCATTGTACAGGCTTTATGTGTAGCAACTTGGGGAGGGCGTTATTTAAGCCATTATCTACAAAGAAGCCTAGTGATGGCTTTCTCTCAGCTCTTGCATCCACTGAGTCCTTTCCTCTAGACCGAAACCCTGAGTTACGGGTACCGGAGATAATCCTTTCCAACCAAGATTCACTCCTTCAGCCGTATTTACCCGCACCAAATGTATGCCAGCCTCTGGACTGAGCCCTGAGGGTATGGTTTAGGTGGAGAAGGGAGCCTGCTGCCGAAAGAGGAAGCCCGAGGCACAGAGGGCACCGGGAATGTGGGACTCTAGTCACACGGGGTTGGTGCCGTGCAGCCATAGCAGACATTTCAGTTTTCCCAGAGCCCCACGTTTTCCCAGAGAGTTCCTAGGCTTTCCTGTTGACTGCACAGGAGGCTGGGCGCTTGTCAGCAGAGTGAAAAATGGGGTGAAAAATTAGACCCCTAGCCTGGGAACCTCCAGGCTGCATTAACCCACCTTGGAGGGAAAGAGCGTGAGCTCCTCCGCCTGTGAGAAAGCGGATGTAGGAAATAGTCACTCGCGATTCCTGCTGCACACCCTTCATGCCAACCGCTGAGGGTTCTTGCATTCACAGGCCTCTCTTTCAGTAGCTCTTGTTATGGGGGGCTGAACCTGAGACTGATGTTTTCGTGAAACTGAAGTTGTCCTTTCTGAGTTGATGCCAATTTGTAAATTACCAAAGACCTAGTAAGGATGATTTTCAAGTCCATGTTTACCTGGATAGCAAGAGACCTGAGGCTCTAATGAGAGATTTGGCTGGCTTTGAGAAGTTATCTCCTTATTCTGGATGTCTCCGTTTTGCCCTGGGTCTCAGGGAGCTAGGCCAGGTGGTCTCTGAGGTCCCCATAACCTCTGACATTCTACTCGTCCTTGAGTCAAAGGTTCACATGGACGGTTCTTTACATGTGCCTTCTCTAAGAATATAGGTTGCTTTGGCAGACTTTTAAAAAATCTAAGCGGTGAGTATTTTCATGGTGGAGTGGTAGCCTAATTCCAAGGGAAACTACAAGTCTGGTTGGACTCTGCCCAGTACTGATGTTATTATCTGTTATCTGTTATTAGCTACTTGGTGACGAAATGCTGAAACAAATGCCTTTGTAAATGTTAAGGTGAACAAGTTCCTATTTGTTGTCTAAAGAGAGGTCTTTGGAATCTCTCAAGTTGCCACCAACCCAGACCAAAGAGTCTGTTTAGTACCTGAGTGTTTCAGAGGTTCTTATTGAATAATAGGCTTTTATCCCCCCCCCCGCCCCCGCTGAAATCTCTATGATTCTTAGATATTCAAGAATGGACATTTTGGCTGGAATTTGCCTGTAATTTGATTGACAGAGGAAAGGAAGGACAGCCTGATGCTGCTCAACAAGTGCTATGGAGAAGTCAGGGCCAGCCCTTGGAGTAGAAAACTAGAGTTGATGCCACATCTGGCATCAGACTTGCTTTCTTGGTTGGGAGGGAGGTGCAGCTGAGCTCCCAGGGGAGCTGCTCAGTGGAGACAGGCCCGGAACTTCACTCAGAGTCCCCAGATGTACAGAAGGGCAGCAGCTGCTGGAGGCAAGGTACAAAACATATGATTTCTCCAGGCTGCTGTTGAGAACAGGGGCCCTACCCCAGAGGCAGGTGGGCAAGGAGACAGACTGGCAGCGGCCTAGGTAAGGATTATTAAGCCTATTGATAGAAGTGTTGGTCCTCTGAGGATGGCTCAGCCTGCGAACAGACCTTACGTGCCTCCCAGATGTTAAACGGCTGTGACGTTATCGCCGCTAACTTTTCTCCTTTGGATCTGACTCCAAAGCCAGGGCCCTATTTCTGGAAGGCCTCCAGGAGAATGTTACTGTAGTAAAAGAACAGGAGAATATACTGGGTAAGATCGTAGGCTCTGGAGCCGGACTACCTTGGATCCAATCCTGATTCTAGCACTTATCAGCTGTCACCATGGATACATTATATTAGTACCTTCTCAAAGGGTTGTTGTGAGGATTAAATGAAAAATGAGTGTAAAGTGCTTGGAACCGTCTCTGGCAGATGGTGGGTATTCAGTAAGTGCTGCTTGTTACCAGAATGTAAGCAGCATGAGGTAAGGGACTTGGTCATGTTTGCAGCTGTATCCCAGGTTCTTAAAACAGTGCCTGGCAGATTGTAGGAAATCAGTGGATATTTGCTGGGTGGTGGTGGTAGGGATGAATTGATGGACAGGCAGAGGGGACAGAAAGAGGGAAAGCTGAATATTATTTGAGAGCGAAGAGTAAGCCCTGAGCACATTTCCCAACCTTCTCCTGAAAGCGTTTCTTAGATGAAGAGATTGTCCAGCTGTGTGACTTTAGGTGAGATACCTGGCCTCTCTGAGCATCGGCAGGAATCCAAACTTACTTTGTGGAGTTACTGTTAAGGATTAACTGATTTGGCCCCGCGTGTGCCTAAAAACTAGTTGCTGTTGTTAAAAGCCAGCCTGGAGGAAAGGTGTCTGGGGCAGGATCAGGGCAAGGGTGGTGGGCAGCAGGATGTGAAGGGTGGCCAGACAGAGAGAATCTCTGCACTTGTCCCCGCTGACGGGTAAGGGAATGCAGGGCCTGGTGAACCGTCCCCCTCTGCGTTCTGATCTAACAGAAAAGTAGACGCCAGTGTCAGAGGCTGATTTTTTTAAAAACAATGGGGTTATCACTAGTGAAACTGGATTTGGACTCACGGAGAGCCCTCAAGGACAAAATAGGATCCTCCCTGCTTTTCACACACCTACTGGCTCCAGGGAAATGCAAATAGTGGGGTGTGGAGAAAAGGGCAGGAGCGCCTCCAACGTTCCGATAATGTGTGTATTGAGGGGTTGGGGGTATCTTCCTTTATGGGCCCCCAAGGGAACCCCAGGAGAGAGAAAGAAAGGTTCCCCTTGCAGCAGTTTCCCCCAGCCCATGTGGGCTCCCCCTGTGGGAGAAGCTAGGGGGTCTTGCAGGCTCTGGCTGGTAGATTGCTGTGTCACCACAGACCCAGGACCCAGTATGGAAAGCTTTGCCAGTAGCAGGGTCTGCAGGCTTTGTCCTTACTCCCCAGGGACTCGAGGTGGAACAGCAGGAAGATGCAGGCCACCCTCGTCCTTACAACCAGGGGCATCATCGCCAGGTTGGCTGGTAGGGGCTCCCAGCTCCCCCTTGCTTTGGGGGCCTGGCTGCCCTGCTGCTCTTTCCACTTTAGGGCCCTAGGAAATTGGCAGGGAGGGATAAAATGGAATAGGATGAACCTATGAGCTGTCCCGTGAGGCAGGATTGGCAGATTAAATAAAGGGTGCCCAGTTATATGTGAAATTGAGATAGACCACAAATAATTTTTTAGTATAGGTATGTCCCCAATAGTGTATGGGACATACTTAAACTAAAAATAAAAAATTCAAATGTGACCGGGTGTCCTGTATTTTTATCTTCTGAATCTGGTAAATCTTTCATTGTGGCTCGTCCCCTTCTCATCACACCTTCTTCCAGGCACCATTTCCTTTCATCAACTCCACCTGCAGACAGGGGGGCTCCTCATGACCCAAATAGCTAGACCATTTCCTCATTCTTCCTAATTTCTTAAAACAATGTGCTGTTTGTATTCGGCCTTCCTAATTGGTCACGGTAATTGAACCAGGAAACTTTGTTCAGGAAAGTCCATCAGGAAAGAAGCTAACAAATCTTCAAGGCTGCTGTAAGTACCCAACAGGGTGCTTTGCCCGTAGGCAGGATTCTGCTGTTCTTTGCTACTCGACTGGTCTAATTTCGTCTTTGTTTTCTTTGCAGCCAGAAGAAAAATGCCAGTCGGAGGTAAGGAACGGTTTGCGGGCTGGATTTCCTCTTTCTCTATTATCAGTTATTTCGCCCAGCTCCACCAGGATGTGGAATCCCAAAGCCAGTAACTCTGTCCCTTGTCATCTTTAGATTCGCAAACTGCGGCGGGAGCTGGATGCCTCCCAGGAAAAGGTTTCAGCTTTGACCACCCAGCTGACAGCCAATGTGAGTACCGACTCGAGGAGGCAGCCATCGCGGGGGGTGGGGGGCAGCCACTGCCACCTTCTGAGCATTATAGAAGCAGGGTGGTGTAATAAAAAGGACATGGGTCATAGCATTGTGGGTGTGAGTGTCGGCTCTGACACTTACTGGCTCTGTGCTTTGGGCAGGTTCTTTAACTTCCTTTTTTATTTTTTGTCTTTTTGTCCTTTTATGGCCGCACCCGCAGCATATGGAGGTTTCCAGGCTAGGGATCTAATTGGAGCTGTAACTGCTGGCCTACGCCACAGCCACAGCAACGTGAGATCCAGGTCAGGTCTGTGACCCACACCATAGCTCATGGCAACGCTGGATCCTTAACCCACTGAGCGAGGTCAGGGATAGAACCCGCAACCTCATGGTTCCTAGTAGGTTTCATTTCCACTGCACCACAATGGGGAATCCCAGGTTCTTTAAGTCCTGAGCCTGCCTTTGCTCACCTATGCCTCTCAGCGGTGTCATGGGATCAGTACCTGGAACAGAGTAAGCACTCAGAAATGTTCATTTCTCTTCCCTTTCTCTTTCTGAAAATGTTCTTTTTTTTTTTTTTTTGGTATTTTTGCTTTATCTAGGGCTGCACCCACGGCATATGGAGGTTCCCAGGCTAGGGGTCTAACAGGGGCTGTAGCTGCCGGCCTTAGCCACAGCCACAGCAATGCCGGATCCTTAACCCACTGAGCCAGGGACCGAACCCACAACCTCATGATTCCTAGTCGGATTCATAAACCACTGAGCCATGACGGGAACTCCTGAAAATGTTCATCTTAAGAGGAAAAAAAAAAAGGGAAATCTAAGGCTCCACATTAAATAGCTGTCTGCTCTGTAATTATAATATACACAATTACGTGTTTAGGAGACTCTGCCACCCGGCGTTCAATTCAGCAACTGTTGAAGTGCCAGCTCTGCCCCAGGCACTGTGAGTTCAGCAGCAAAGCCAGCACACTATCCTCTAGGTGTTCTTTCTCTGTGCAGCAGAGAGACACAGCAGTGTTGCTATAACATCATAACTGTTATGATAAAGGGTGACGGTTGAGGAAACATATAGGAGGAGCCCCTCACTCAGTCTGGTTGGGGTGGGCAGAGGTCGGGAGAGGCTTCCTGCAGGAGGTGACGTCTAATGGATGCCGTGCAGGGGAGGATGCATGGGAAGGACGGCATTCTAGCCAAAGAAAGCAATTCACGCAAAAGCCCGAGGTGCAGAGGTGGTTGTGTTTGGAAACTACAAGGAGCTCAGGGTAATCAGAATCCATGGCTTAAATGTGGGGAGGAGGCCAGGAAGAAGGAGGCGTTGAAGAAAGGCAGGGGTTGGGCACCTTCTGGAGGCTCTCAGCTGTTAGGTGGAGAGTTTGGGATTCGTACTGAAGATGGCAGAGCGCTCTCAGTGAGTTTTAAGCAGAGCGGTGAGGTGGTTAGGTTAGCTTCATAATTGTGGTGTCGTCCTGGGATCTGAGGGGGCAGAACAGAGGCAGAGGCCTCCTGCCCCATCAGACCCGAGTGTAAAGGGCCCTGCTGCAGAGCCGTGAGTCAGTGCGGGCTGAGGCTCCGAAAGCCTGAAGTTTTGGAAGATGCGGGGGCTAAGATGCGGGGCTTCCTGCTCAGGAACCCATAACCCAGTCTGAGACTACAGATCCGAGTGGGGAGCCCATCAGAAAGTGACCTCCGTGACCCCCAGCAGGCTGTTAAAATGAAAAGCAGCTTCAAAAGGCTGTCAGAAAGAGGAATTCCTGTCGTGACTCAGTGGTTAACGAATCCGACTAGGAACCATGAGGTTGCGGGTTCGATCCCTGGCCTTGCTCAGTGGTTTAACAATCCGGCATTGCTGTGAGCTGTGGTGTAGGTCACAGACACGGCTCAGATCTGGCATTGCTGTGGCTGTGGCATAGGCCGGCAGCTGTAGCTCCGATTCAACCCGTAGCCTAGGAACTTCCGTATGCTGCAGGTGCGGCCCTAAAAAAGCAAAAAAAAAAAAAAAAACAAAAAACAAAAAACGTTGTCAGAAAGAAAGAAAAAAGGAGGGAGCAAGCAAGAAAGAAAAGGCTGTCTTCTTTGGACCAGGAAGACAATCAATATCGACGTGGCGCTTTGCCCACGTAATTCCTGGCTCAGGCCTCGTTTCCTCAAGCAAACCATTTCCCTGTAAAGTCTGCCCGTGAAGTGCCTAGCTCAGTGCTTGTCCTTGATGACAGGCTTGATAATTGGTAAGTACCCGTAGCTATTCATTTTCCCGCGCTCTCTTCCATTTCTGGAAAACTGTGATTTTTTTTTTTCCCAAAACCCTAGTACCAAATGTTTTGTAACCCTTTATTTTCTTGAACTCTCCCTCCATCTGCAACTCTATCAAAATATCAGAAATTTACGTGAGATCTGAAATTTGGGGCTCAGAGCCCAGTTAAGACAACAGAGGTCTTCCTCTATGGGTAGTTTTCAGTCGGAGTAACCAGATGCAGGCATTCGAATCCAGAATCTACCCCAGACCCAGTGAGCCAGGGTCTCCTCCAGACATGTGAGGTTTGACAGCTAGTGATTTGGAGCGACTCCCCTAATTAAGAATTACAGCTGTCAGAGTTCCTTGGTGGCTCAGTGGGTTAAGGATCCAGTGTTATCACTCCCGGGGCACAGGTTCGATCCCTAGCCCGGGAATTTCCATTTGCCATGGGTGCAGCCAACAACAAAGTAACGACAGCTGTCATTCGCTGCCCCTTACTAATTAAAAAACAGTCAGGAATTTACTTATCAGTGAACTTGGATCAATCTCTTTGATGCCCTCATGCTGCCCTCAGGAACTCTACCTTGGGCCACTTGGAATTCTACTCTCTCTTCCAAAAGAGTAGTGAGATCCCTGACATTATTATTTTTCCAGAAGTGCATTTTGCTCTTCGCAAAAGCTGTTGAATCCAGTTTTGTTTTAAAGTCAATATTTAGTCTTGCCACACACCACCAGCAGTGCTAACGCATTTCACTGTCTGCCATCTTTCTCGCTAGCCACGCTGTGGCTGTTTTCCTAGGACAGACTACTCAAAGCCACCTTCTCGGGGTGTTTTTCTGCCACTTGTGTTTGTTTTCCCTGGGAGTGTGAGACGGCTGCTTGCTGAGAAAGCTGCTCTGCGGCTCGGAACCAGGCTCGGAACAGCCTCTCAGCCTGTGTTTTCATAGTTGCACCCGTGACACCAGGCCCTTTTGCTCACCAGCAAAATGTGATCCTCTGGTTCTTCAGAGCAAATGCGGTTTCTTCCTGAGTTTCCAAAAACACTCTCTTCATAGAGTCTTCTTTGCGGTGTCAGGTTTTTGCTTTTGTTTTTAGCTGAAAAGAAATGATAAGTGCCCACACACAGAATCCACACATAGAATCTTGGGCGGCAGTCAAAGAATTGAAATAAACGGAAATCGGGTCCTTTACATTTGACCTTGTCACTGCTTTGAAATACCAGGATAGTTGTCATTCTTTTTCACGTCCCTGGCCTGCCTCGTTGCCTTCATCCACTGTGTAACTTCTTGAGTTGATTGACTTTGGTTCTGCCACATTCTCCAGAGCAGACTGAAGCATATCTCTTTATTCTAAAATGCGGAGGCGTGGAGTTCCCATGTGGCTCATCGGTAACGAATCTGATGTATATCCGATGTAGTATCCGTGAGGAGGCAGGTTCGATCCCTGGCCTCGCTCAGTGGATTAAGGATCTGTCTGCGTCAGTGTAGGTTGCGGACATGGCTTAGATCTGGCATTGCTGTCGCTGTGGCGTAGGCTGGCGTCTACAGCTTCAATTCAACCCCTGGCCTAGGAACTTCCAATATGCTGCAGGTGTGGCCCTAAAAAGTAAGAATAGAATAGAATAGAATAGGGCATTTTCTCAATTTGTAATAAAGAGAGGACATGCAATCAGAAAGAACCTGGCCAGTCCACTTCACGTTTCTGTCACCAGTGCCCTTGCTCCCTGACAACTCGTACAGCCATTGGGAAAGAAACTCAACAGTTGATCCTCAAGATGTCTTAGCCTCAGCTCCCCCTGTTTGATGCAGTAACAGACACCTCTTACTCAAGTCCCTCCTCCCCAGACTGAAAGGTCCATGGTCCTGGCCCTCCTCACGGCTCAGGGTGACGGCTCCTCCTCCACCCAGCTGCTCCCTTAGTCTTCGCTCTGAGTGTCAGTCATCGTTTCCTCTAGGATTTTACAGAACCATCAGATCTCATTACTCCCAAGGCTCAGGGAACCTGCTAGTGCTTCTGATTCCTCCTGTAGCCTTTTGTGCATCTACCCACCCCACTCCTAGAACCCTTTTTTTTTTTTTTAGGGCCGTGCCTGTGGCGTATGGAAGTTCCTAGGCCAGGGGTCAAATCAGAGCTGTAGCTGCCAGCCTACACCCCAGCCACAGCCGCAGCAACTCCAGGTCCAAGCCACGTCTGCAGCCTGCGCCGCAGCTTGCTGCAACTCCAGGTTTTTAACCCACTGAGCTAGGTCAGGAATCTAACCTATATCCTCATGGACACTAGTCGAGTTCCTGCTGAGCCACAACAGGAACTCCTAGAACCCTTTATTGAGTTCTCCATACCTGTGTTCCTTTTTTTATTTTTTTTTGGTTGTGCCTGTGGCAGGCAGAAGTTCCCCAGCCACAGAAGCCACCCAGGTCATTGCGGTGGTGATGCTGGCTCCTTAACCTGCTGAGCCACAAGGGAACTCCCCCACCTGCATTCTCATGGTGTCTTCTGTCACCGCCTTACTCCCAGAGCTCTTCCTTTCCCCTAGTCTCCAGGCATTCCTGTGTTTGCAGCTCCTTAACAGGTCACGGGTCATTTTCAACTACTGTTCCATTCAGTGTTCCCTTCAGTGTTCACGGTCACCCTGGGAGGAACACAGATACTGCTCCCGTTTTATAGATGAAAAAAACTGAGGTCGGTAGGATTAGACGATTTGTCCATTCTTTATGGTTGGTTTTAGCAATATTATCATGATCCTCGGTCAACTAAGCAGTATTTCCCCTCCCGCTCTGTGGAAGGAGGAAGACGGTTTAGTGTTGGGACATCGAGTGACATCTTGCCCGTGAAGAGGGAGGCAGAGAAAGGGCCAGACAGGAAAACATGACATCTCTCAAATTTAAGATACACCTTTTTTTCATGTTTTTTAACATCTCTGCAAATTGGATGCATACTTCCACTATAATTGGCAGCATCTGGAAAACCATCTTCGTGATATATGAAATAAGGGTGTGTCTGGTGGCGCCTTCTAACGGAGGTCTGTAAGAGTGCACGGGAGACCCGGGGAGAATCATAACTCCTGGGGGAGCAGGGGCGGGTTCTCTAAGGAGGTAGCAGATGGGCCTTTCCGTGGCTTTTCGTTAACCAGGATTATAACAAGCAAAATCTGCCAGCTGCTTTATTCATGCATCCTACCGTCATGCTCAGCATGGGCCTCTACAGTGAGCCTGGTGCGTGGGGAACAAGGCCGTCCTGCGGTGCGGGAGACACAGGCGTACATCAGCAGTCACAAGAGTGTGTGCGTTTTTGACGTGTGAGAGCACAGAGTACAGATCAGCCGTCCAGTGTCCTTGTGAAAGTGAATACGAGGGAACCCACGCAGTCTGGGGGTGTCAGGAAGGCGTGCCCTCTGATATCTCGAGGGGGATATGTAAAAATCCGTTTGGGAGGCAGTTGGGTGGAGAGCATTGGAGGCAGAGGGGAAGCGTGCAGAGGCCCTAAGGTGGGAAGAAGCACCCAGCCTTCGAGGACGTGAAGCCTCGAGTAACTGGGTCCCCAGGAGTGGGTGGTGGGGGATGGGACTCACCTACGCCGCCCATTAGGATTTCAGTCTCTAACGTCTGGAACCCTCTAGGCGCTCCTCCCTTGCCAGATATCGTAACTGAAGGCTTAAATGTAACGGAGGGTGTCTCTCTCCTCCAGGCTCACCTCGTGGCAGCGTTTGAACAGAGTCTTGGAAACATGACCATCCGGCTCCAGAGCTTGACCATGACGGCCGAGCAGAAGGTAAAGCAGAAAGGACGCCCTCTTCCTCCCTGCCCAGCGTGAACAACAAACCTGAAAACAGTCTTCTATTTATTCCAGGGGATTGTATAGATTTTAGGGTAACTTGTTGAACTGTTGGAATTGAATTGGAAGGAAAAGGTCTGTTGCGTGAAAATAGGACCCAGGTTGAGGGGCCGTAAGAGTTTCAGCAGCAGATCTTAGTCCCGTGCCTGGCGCTGTCCTGCGCTCACGTGTGCTCGCGGAGACGGACCCAGCCTCGTGTGGGAGACCAAGCCTCGTGGGGCTTCCTCGTTCTCCACCCTCCTCTAAGCTGACGCTAAGACGCGCCGCAGTTGAACTCCGTATAGAACGATTTGGCGGATGACTGGGATTTCTTTTTTCTGTTCTTTAGGACTCAGAACTGAATGAGTTAAGAAAAACCATTGAGCTGCTGAAGAAACAGAACGCGGCTGCTCAGGCTGCCATTAACGGCGTGATCAACACCCCAGAGCTCAACTGCAAAGGTGAAGGGAGAACAACAGCCTTCGCACCAACGACCTGCCTGCCTTTAGGGAGCCTCCCCTGACCGCAGCCTCCCTGCCCGAGGGTGGCCGTCCGTGTGGGTCAGACAGGTCCTTCCTAGGCACTTAATCCAGTTCCTTCCGGCCTCTAGGAAGACAGCCGTTCCAGCTCATCCTCTTCGCTGATATATCTCAGAATGGCAGAAAGATGTGGCTCTTAGCAAAGCGTCTGAGTATTTCACAGCTTTAACTTCATGAATGGCTGTGATATTTATGTATCGATTTGGGACAACCTGAAACAGGGTCGTCTCACATTTGTCCCAAGAAACCTTCTGGAGGGAATTGCTTTGTCCTTGTGTATCTTATTTGGGGTGACGGGGTGAGATGTGGGCATAAGGAAGAAGTTACCTCTGGGGAAAAATGACATTAAGAGCACTTAGTAGAAAAGGAATAGTGATAGCTGACATCTAGGGAACATTCACCATTGTTCTAAGCGCTCTGCTCAGGGTTATTTAATTATCCCGTTTTCTCGCCACACCCCCCTTATGAGCGCAGTACTGGTCCTTTCCGCGTTGCACTGAGCTTCTGAGTTGGGAGTCCCATCCTGAGCTCACAGAGTGCGAAAAGCAGAAGTGAGGCTAGAACCCAAGTCCGCCCCCTGAAAACTGTGCTCTCAAAGAGCAGGCTGTCGGTCATTCTGTCGTGGAGAACACTGTCTCCAAACATTATTTTGGTCTCACTGACGTTTGGCGGCTGTGTTGTTTCTGGTACCACTGTTATCTCAGACGTCAGGTCTCCCAAAACAGCGAGGCTAGACGTGACATGGGAAGGACTGGCAAGAGCTGTCCAGGCAGAGCCGAGGGCCTAGAGCCTTCCAGGAAGAGAGAACAGCGCCTGTCAAGTCCTGAGAGGAGTAGGGCGTGGCTTGTTCAAGGGCCTGAAAGAACACTGTACAGCAGGGGACACTTACAACATACGTGACCGCAACTCAGGGACACATTTTAGTGACTGTCTAAAGCCTAAAAAGAGTGAGTGGGGGAGGTACTTCTCTCCAAGCCTCCCCTGGCTTCTGTTTTGTAGAATGGAGGGAGCCCTCCTTTAATTGACCGAAGAGGGCACAGCACCCACCTACTCAAGGACCTTAAAACCAGCCCTGGGGGACAGAAGGTGATGTCTAATGGGAAGTACCTACTGGTCCTCGGGGGATGTGGATTGAGGTGTAAATCTTGAAACAAAGGTAGGGGCTCAAGTCAGCAGCTCCTGATGTCCCGCCTTGGGTCTCTAGGAAACGGCACCTCCCAGCCCGCGGAGCTCCGCATCCGCCGACAGCACTCCTCCGACAGCGTGTCCAGCATCAACAGCGCCACCAGCCACTCCAGCGTGGGCAGCAACATAGAGAGCGATTCGAAGAAGAAGAAGAGAAAGAACTGGGTGAGTGCACATCCAAAGAGTCTCATGGGTACTAACAGGCTCAGTCTTAGAAACAGTGCCCCAGCCCCAGAAAGCACTGTCTGGCTCTTCATTTCAGGGCACAGACCTTTGGGAGTCAATCCAAAGAAGTGGTTTATGGACAGGTTTCTACTAAAATCAACATTGTGCTCAGCCAAACACCAGGATTTATGAAATCACCACCTCCCTGTAGTTTTTCTGTTTCATGAGACTCCACGTGCTGCAGTCATCTTCCATTTCATATGTGTTATTTCTTCATCATCATCTGCTGGCCACAAAGTTCCCGGGAACTAGAGCAGAGTTATTCTTAAGTGGTTTTTTCGTAGTTCAGAGTACTTTTTGCAATGTGTATCACCAGTTATCTCATCATTAACCATAGCCCTTATCTGTTTATTTGCACAATTGCCTATGATTGCATGAAAGCACCCTTTCTGAGAAAATTTATTGACTGTGTGGTGTCAGTAAAAATTTCACAATGCAGTTGGAAGCAGTTAGTGACTGGTTCTGAATTGGGGGAGTGAGAGTCATACCTCAAAATGGAAAATTTAATAGAAGCCTTCGGCAGTGCAGTGTTGATCTATGTTTCCATAATCCCTTGAGTTACTCGACCTTCTGTACAGTGGCATCTTGAACGGGGTTTCCCATTTTTCTTGGAAAATTCCACTTCACTGCCCCGCACCCAATTTTTAGTTCTGCTGTCTGGGCTGTGGAATTCTGATGGACATTTGCTGCTCCCTGGCTTTAGCACAGGGACACCCCAAGTTGATCTGAAGTTGGCCGTCCGTCAGTGCTGGCATCATCCTGTTTTCGCAGTAGCTTCAGTGTCCTCATTCATTCCATACACTTCTCACTCATTGTGTGTTATCTTGGATGGGTGGCAAGGTCTAGTGATGGAGGAGTTGAGGATTTAGTCATTTTGGCTATTAGTGACTTGCATTGGAGGCAAGCTAAAAGGCCAGTTCGGGAGGGAGTTCCCATCGTGGCTCAGTGGTTAACAAACTAGCCTAGTTTCCATGAGGACGTGGATTTGATCCCTGGCCTCACTCAGTGTGTTAAGGATCCACCGTTGTGGTGAGCTGTGGTGTAGGTCGCAGATGTGGCTCGGATCCCGGGTTGCTGGGGCTATGGTGTAGGCCGGCAGCTGCAGCTCCAATTCAACCCCTAGCCTGGGAACCTCTGTATGCTTAGCACGATGGCCCTAAAAAGACAAAAAGGCTAAGTAAATAAATAAATAAATGGCCAAGTCAGTGTGACCCTCTCATCTTTCCGATTAAATTTTTCCTTAAATTACTGATGACTTTTAGTCACCTCATTTGCCATGACTTAAATAGAATTAGCTCATGTCACTGCTTCTAATATACCGTTGATAAATATGGTCCAGTTCTCAAAGTGATGAGAATTAGTTTCTAGGAAAAATTGTGATTATCCATTTCCTTCAATTCAGGAAAAAAAACTTGTGTATTTTAAGGCAACTCTTGGTTATCAGTGCTGTTGGGGGGGATGGAGAGTTGGCACCCTCAGATAACCCAAAGCGTAATTTTGTCTCATCTTTGTGGTCTCTTCTTCTACCTGGCATTTTACCAGAGCTTGAGGCAAGGGTTTAGATAGACAGCTTGTGTGCCAGGATTTCTTCTGTTTCTATGACTATTCTCTGGAAATATGGCCAGAAGTAGGAAATGAGCGAGAAATGGGATCCAGACTTGCCCACAAGCTGGACGTACAGTTTATTTTGAGTGAAACTTTTATTTTTTTAGATTTTTTTATTAATGAATTTTATTACATTTATAGGTGTACAACAATTATCACAACCAAATTTTATAGTGTTTTTTGGCTGCAACCTCGGCATCTGGAAATTCTTGGGCCGGGGATCAAACCTGAGCCACAGCAGTGACCAGAGCCACAGCAGAACCGGATCCTTAACCCACTGAGCCGCCAGGGAACTTCTAGGTGAATCTTTGATGGGAGAAAATTCCCATTATTTCAGAATGGCTAAAAATGGGAAAAAAAGCCTCTGGAAAAAAGGAAATTACTTTTTAAAAAAGCCTTTTTTAAGAAAAAACTTTATTTTTTGGCCTAGAAAGATACGTGCTTATCATGGCTTTCAGAGGAGACATGGCCCTTTGAATTTTTTGTGTTTTCCTTAGAATTTTCAGATCCATCTCATGGTTTGGGGTTTTTGCGATATATCCGTTCCTTTTTCCCAGTATGGTTAATGCATTTCTTTAAGATAGCCGTTTCTCTTTTTTTTTTTTTTTTTTTTTTGAGCAACAAGCGAGATGGCTAATTTTCTGCTTTTGTTATAGTTTGTGTCTGGAAGTACAGCGGGAGCTGCTAAGTACATAGAGCTATGCAGCCCAAGTTAGGACCAGTGCAGTAATGAAGTTACCCTTGCTAAGAAGAGAAGGCCTGCCCTGCCCTCATCCCTGAAAAAAATACGGAAACATTAAGGCTTAGAGATTACTGATAAAAGGCCAGGGAAGAGTAAGGGGTATAGGAAAGTGGAGCAGTCATTTCAACCAGATGGAAGCTGGCAGATCTCGAATGACAGGGGCCTTCCCAGCTTGCTGTTCCTCTCCTTCCTTATAATAGAGGAAGATGCCCTCCCTGCTTTGAAAGTTTCCTGATCCTACCAGGAACCTCCTGTCTGTATAGTGTTTATTATGAGCCATGTCATGTCTGAAAAGTCCAAAGCTTTCCCTGTCACTGGCTTTCTCTGTTAAAAAATTGTCTTTTTTTCCTTCCCCCTTCCCCATTTTTTGCTTGCGTTTTCTCTGGCAGGTCAATGAGGTAAGCGAGACCAACGTTAATATCAGATACCAAGCTAACCCATCCATTGATATGCCTAACCTCATCCGCATCCGTCGCCGTGTCTGAGCACCGTGCTTTGTTGCTGTGTTAACCCCCTGCTCCCGACATCCGGCTGCTGAGCCAGGCTCTGTCTTGCTGTTGGCATCTAGTCTTGACCCCAGAGTAGGCATGGAATGTTACCCACAGGTCCAGTCCGTCCCCCCAGCTGTCGACACCAGATAACGCTCCTTCCCTTAATTCTCACTGATGCGAACGAGCTGTTGGGACCCTTTTTCATTGCGGGGGAGGGCGGGGGTCGGGGGAGAAGGTGGAAGAAGTCATTTGCTCTTTGGTCTGCATGGCTCCAGTGTGCCGAGGCCTGAGCGTGGGTGGCCGCCCCCGCCAGGCTGACGGTCTTGTGTGTTCAGTTGCGCAGCTCCTTCAAGCAAGCCTTCGGGAAGAAGAAGTCCCCCAAGTCGGCCTCCTCGCATTCAGACATTGAAGAGATGACGGATTCTTCCTTGCCCTCCTCGCCAAAGCTGCCACACAACGGCTCCACGGGCTCCACGCCCCTGCTGCGGAACTCTCACTCCAGTTCTCTGTGAGTCTGTCTGCTGGGGTCGCTTCCGTCGGGCGGCACCCTTGGCCCTTGGGAACCCTCTCCAGTAGGATCGGCTAGAAGTCTTGTTATGTTATATCTGCTCCTTGGGGGTCCCTTTTTTGTTTGTTTTTTGTCGTTTTTAGGGCCACACCCGCAGCACGTAGAGGTTCCCGGGCCAGGGGTATAATCAGAGCTACAGCTGCTGGCCTACACCACAGCCACAGCAACGCGGGATCTGAGCCGCGTCTGCAACCTACACCACAGCTCACGGCAACGCCGGATCCTTAACCCACTGAGCAAGGCCAGGGATCGAACCTACAACCTCATGGTTCTTAGTCGGATTCGTTTCCGCTGAGCCACAATGGGAACTCCCCCTTGGGGTCCTTTGTGTTTTGCATTCCTAAGACTGTGGATGTTCTTTCAGTGTCTCAGGACTGGGGAGACTGAAAGAGAAAGGAAACTGCAGCTTTCGTTCTGCTGGTGTCCGTGTGGATAATTAGCTGGCTGGTCCTGGCAAGCGGCTTCACTTCTCTCTGTTTCCATTTCTTTGTCAAACTGGGATAATGGTTGTCTGCTTATCCTGCCCTAAGGATTGAACAAGATAAGTGGATGTGAAAAGCTACAACCATCAGGCTGGGACAGGGAGATGACAGCGGAAGTGTTGGCAGTTGGGTTCCTTTGGGTGACCAGGCTTAGAGAGATGACACTTTTTTTTTTTTTTTTTTGGCTTTTTAGGGCCACACCTATGGCATGTGGAGGTTCCCAGACTAGGGGTCTAATCAGAGCTACAGCTGCCGGCCTTCGCCACAGCTACAGCAATGCCAGGTCCGAGCCGCATCTGCAACCTACACCACAGCTCACAGCAACGCCAAATCGTTAACCCAGTGAGTGATACCAGGGATCGAACCCACAACCTTATGGTTCCTAGTCGGATTCATTTCCGCTGCGCCACGATGGGAACTCCAAGAGATGACACTTTTCTTGGAGCACAATTTAGCATTGGAGTTCCCTGGTGGTGCAGCGGGTGAAGGATCCAGCATTGTCAGTGCTGTGGCATGGGTTCGATCCCTAGCCCGGGAACTTCCACAGGGCAGCCAAAAGGAAAATGTAGTGTTAACCCTTTGCCTGACATCAGCACTTTGAAACTGGAAGTTGAAAAAAGCGGAGACACTGGGTGGCAGTTTTCCTGACCAGGGGGCTCTATATGTCACAGGGTCACTCATCACTGTGAACTCTCCTAGTCAGGTGTAAATGAGTCCGTTTGTACGGAGCTCTTTGGGAACACGGCTGGTTGAGTGAGAACAGGCGATTGCTCACTTGGCATCGACTCAGGCGCTGTCCCCTTGGCACCAGTTACATAGAAGGGAAGTCGTCTGTTCTTGCCCAGCCAGCCTCCCGTGGTTCCCACTCAGCACCCACTCATCTTTTTTCCCTCAGGGACACAGGGAGACGGTCCCGCGCCCCATCTAAAAACCGAAGGCCCAGGCTCTAGAGGCTTGAGACAGAGAGGTGGGGACCCAGGTGCCAGCTTGAAAAGCAGCACAGCCAGTCCCCTGCAACAGCGAGGAAGACGGCCCCGACCCCATGGGGCTGAATTCCACCAGGGACCTGGGTAGAACCAGGAGAGAAAGGGAAGAAAAACTGGAGCTCAAGTGGTCGGCAAGGGTAGTTCCCATGAGATGAGATGGTGCCGGGGAGAAGAGGGGCTCTGTGCCTGGGCTCGGAACAGCCAAGAGCCGGGGTTGGACAGGGGTGTGTGTGTGTGGGGGGGGTGACACCTCAGTTTCCTCCCTGGTGAAAGTGGGTGAGTAACATCTACAGCGCTGGGTTCTCGCGAGGGCCCAGTCAGGCCCCATCCATGCAGGGCCACTTGCTACCTGTCTCAGGCATCCGGCTCTGTGGGGCCACCCTCAAGTCCTCTCAGCCAGCCAGCCTGCCTGCGGGGACAGCAGCCTGCAGCTGCGTCCCAAGGCCAGCTCACCAGATGGTGCAGGCAGTGCAGATGCGAGAGAGGGCCGGGCCTTTCTAACACGTCACCTGCACCGACCACACAGAAGACAGGCAGTGGATGTCAGGAGACAGAGCAGAGGGTCCCACCCGCCGGGGAAGCGTGGCCGTGTCAGGGACTGCATTTTACGTAGATTAGCAGCGCCTCTTCTCTTGGGGAGCACCCTGGTAATAGGGTGGCCGTGGGAAGCGCATGTCTGTTCTTGGCGAGGTGAAGACCCACGTGCTGATGGTCGGACTGTGTTGCCCGGCCCGTGCCCTGTGCGCCGGCATAAGGGGTTAGACCAATGACGGGGGATGTGAGTCCTCTCTGGCCTGCAGGGTGCCCCCCGGGGGTCGATAAAACACAGGCTGCCTAAGCCTCACCTCCATCACCCTAGGGCGTCCCCAGCCAGTTGTTTCCCTGACCAGGAGTAAAAGGAAATCCTCATCGGCTCTCTATGTACCGATAAAAACTTTTCACATGAGAGCCTGCGTGGGAGTTCCCGTCGTGGCGCAGCGGAAACGAATCTGACTAGGAACTACGAGGTTGTGGGTTCGATTTCTGGCATTGCTCAATGGGTTAACGGTCTCGCGTTGCCATGAGCTGTGGTATAGGTTGCAGACGTGGCTTGGATCTGGCGTTGCTGTGGCTGTGGTGAAGGCCTGCAGCTGCAGCTCCGATTGGACCCCTAGCCCGGGAACCTCCATATACCGCAGGTGCGGCCCTGAAAAGACAACAAAAAAAGAGGCTGTGTGAGCAAGACACGACTTAGATGGTTCCCAAGAGGCCAAAGAGGATGTTAACTGGATTCCCACCCCTGGGGACTGGGGACTATGGGGACAGGACACAGTAGACATCATGCCACTTCTGGGTGTCTGCTCTGTGGCAGGCGCCATTCCTGGCTCTGGGCACAACAGTGTAAAGATGGTCAAGACCTTATCCTGGGAGTTCCCATTGTGGTCCAGAGGGTTAAGAACCCAGTATACTGTCCGTGAAGACACGGATTCAGTCCCTGGCCTCACTCAGTGGGTTAAGGATCCGGCATTGCCACAAGCTGCAGTGTAAGTTGCAGATGCAGCTCAGATCCCGCGTTGCTGCGGCCGTGGCGTAGCTGAGCAGCTGCAGCTCCGATTTGACCCCTAGCGGAGGCGGCCCTAAAAAGAAAAAAAAAGGCTGCTAGTCTGGTGGACCCTGTACGTGAGGGGGAGAGAGGGGCAGTAAGCATGTAAATCTGGATAATCTAAAAGAATCTGATTGTGCTAAGGGTTCACACTGAGCACGGAAATGGTGTGTTGGGCTACAGAGCACCGTGGCAGCACCTGCAGACAGGGTGGTCAGCACAGGCCCCTCTGAGGAGGCGATGTTTCAGCTGAAATCTGCATGGCAGGAGGGACTGCTGGTTAGTTCTGGTCGGTGACACTGACTGCTGTAACAGACTCAGTCCCAAAGCGCAGCAGCTTTACCTGTGACTGGTTATCTCCGATCCCCTCCAAACCCAGGCGGCTGCAGTGTGGCGACGCCAGCACACGGCTCCTTCCATCTTAGGGACCCGTGTCCTCTGCTGAGTGTCCAGCCAGCGGAGGGGGGAGAGGAGAGGACGGGGGGGCGTCCTGCAGGCGGGTGTTACGGACCAGGCCTGGGAGAGACGCACGTCAGCTCTTCACACGGTCTGCCGAGTGGGGCTGAGGACCTTGGAGGGATGAAGTGCAGTCAGTGTGCCCCGGAGGGAGAGGACGGGGTGAACACGGAGCCACCTCTGCCCCCCAGCCTCCCAGCGAGCAGGGAAGCCTCCCGCAAATAGTGCAGGGAACCCAGAAACAGGCCTGGTGTGTGTGTAAGAGGGGCTGGCCAGCAGCCGTGTGCTGGGCTGGCCGGCAGCCGCGTGCTGGGCGCGAGAAGTGGTGGGAAAGCAGGGGCAGGGCTTGGAACATGTGAAGCTTTGAAGCCAGAGTGAACATGCCTGCGATTTTCTGTGTGCCAGGCAGACACTGGAGAGTTCCATGAGATGGTCTGAATGAGCGTTTCACAAAGATGAGTCTGTGTTCGGTGGATAGGGGTTGGTGGGGAGCCGGAGTGGATGAGGGAGACAGTGGAAGAGGCTCACAGCACACCCCCTTGCTGGCCTGTTTCCTGTTCTTTTTTTTTTTTTTTTGTCTTTTGTCATCTTAGGGCCACACCCGCGGCGTGTGGAGGTTCCCAGGGTAGGGATCCAATCGGAGCTACAGCTGCCGGCCTACACCACAGCCACAGCAACGCCAGATCCGAGTCGCATCTGCGACCTACACCACAGCTCACGGCAACACCAGATCCTTAACCCACTGAGCAAGGCCAGGGATTGAACCTGCAACCTCTTGGTTCCTAGTTGGATTCATTTCCACTGAGCCACGGTGGGAACTCCCCATTTCCTGTTCTTTGAACTTGACACACTCCCCACCTCTAGGCCTTTGCCCAGAGACTCACTTCCTTCGGGTCTCTGCTCACTGTTACTGAGTCAGGTCAGTAAGGCTTGACCTAGGCACCTTGCATAAAACGACACCCACCACCTTGCCAGCACTCCCAGCAGCCCGCTTCCCCCTGTCTTATTCCTCACCTTGGCAAACATCACCTGTTGTGTAGCTTTTCCTTGGTTATTTTTACTTTGCCCACCCCTCCTTCCAGTCTGCAGTCGAATCTCCATGGAGGTAGGTTGGTTTTGCAGGCATTCAAAATGTTAAGTGGCGTGAGTGAGTGATACTAGTGGCGCATCCTGGATGGATTGAGGATTTATTCCGGAAGGAAAGTTGTTAGCACGCGGTGACGTGGTGTGTGAGGGAAAGAGAGGAACCCTTGACTGTTCCTAGATGTGCAACTTGAGGGCTTGAGTGTGTGGAGGCGTTGTTTCTGGGCAGGTGGGAGACGCCCATGGGGCCCGTGGGCAATCAGGAGCTCTGCTTGGACCGTGTGAGGTTACCCAGGAGATGTCCCTGTGGTGACACCAGCAAGTCTGGAGTCCCTGGAGGTAGAGACTTGAGAGACGTCATCCCGAATGCTGCAAACTGGAGGGATTCCAGGAGTTCCCGTCGTGGATCAGTGGTTAACAAATCCGACTAGGAACCATGAGATTGCGGGTTCGATCCCTGCCCTTGCTCAGTGGGTTAAGGATCCGGCGTTGCCGTGAGCTGTGGTGTAGGTTGCAGACACGGCTCGGATCCCGCGTTGCTGTGGCTGTGGCGAAGGCCGGCAGCTACAGCTCCTGTTAGACCCCTAGCCTGGGAACCTCCATATGCTGCGGGTGCGGCCCTAGATAAGGCAAAAAGACAAAAACAAACAAACAAAAAAACTGGAGGGATTCCATGGGGCCTGGATGGAGATGGAGAGGAGGCAGAGGGCAGGACTGAGCTCTGGGGCTCTCTGATCTTATTGAGGTCCAGAAAGAGAAAGCAGAGCAGCCAGCGAGGTGGGTGGAAACCCAGGAGCAGAGAGAAGAAGCCGTTCAGAGGCGGGTGTAGTAACTGAGCCAAAAGCTGCCTGATGCTGAGTGAGATGAGGGGCAGGCGGCAGTGGTGCTGTCAGCCTCTGGGAGGGACTCGCGGAGCCCATAGGCGGGGTGCGCCCTCCAGACCGCTGTCCCCATCGGGACTGGGTGGGGCCGCTCTTGGCTCCGCAGCCCCTTCCTAACATTCCACAGCATCCATGCACACTGCGGATGTTTGTTCTCAGTCTCGTTTTTCAAAGGGTGGGAAGAGAGCAAACGCTTCTTTCCGACCTCGAAGGGTTTGCAAGAATGTGCAGAGCGAGACACAGGGAGTTCAAAGAAGAAACCACAGGCAGAGGAGTCGGGACCTAGAAAAGTTCCTACCCCGTAGGTAGAAGGAATGGGCATGTGGGAAGGCAGTGTTTCCCACACTGGGGTGTGTAAAACTAGGAAAGCTCCCAGCCCTGCCTCCTGGGCAAGGCGGCGGGAATCTGCGGGAATCAAGTGTTAGGTCCTGAGTAGGAAAAAGTGAACCTCGGGCACCTCAATTAAGTCCATGGAGGGGACAAGCCGGTGTCGAGTGCCTGTTGGATGTAGTTCAGGGCCACAGTCAATCTCTTTATGCCTCAGCCTCCCCATTTTTAAAGTGGAGATAATTGTAGTACCTCTTCCTAGAGTTAGTGTGCACGTAGTGCATTAAATAACACACTACGGAGGCTGGCACAGTGGTCCACAGACTCAGTAAGCATTTGCAAAGCACCCATTATGTGGTGATCGGTGTGATCAGACGTTACAGATGAGGCTGAGAAAAACCCCGGTCCTGGAAGAGCCAGCAGCCATACAGGGAGAGACCTGTCACAAGCAACCAGACCCGGTGACACAGCCAAAGTCTAATGCAGGTAGCATCTAGGGGAGAAGGCTCTGTCCTGGGTGTTAGACACAGGTGCCCACTCTTAGTTGGGGCTTGTTTTCAACATCATCTTTGCGTTGTCGGACACGCCTCCTCTGCGGCCCTGCAGGTGTGTGTTTCTGAGAACTGGCTGGGGGCGCACGGGACCCCTTGGACTCGTCGTGCAGTGACTCCCGTCAGACTTTCTTCCTTTCAGTTTCCTTCCCTTTGTAAAGTCCTCAGTTGACCAAGCGTCGCATAGTAACCCATGTGATAAATTCCACAAAGCAGGTGCCGAGGAACTGTGGTCTTTCTTGCTGAGAAAGTTTTCTGGGGAAGAAGCCCAGACCATGTGAAAGAGACTAGACCAGAATGCCTCGCCACGTGACAGACGGTGCAAACCACAGCTGATCGTTCTCGGCAGTGAACTGGAATCTTCGAGATCTGTGCCGGGCATGGTTTGGCTCCGTCCAGAGTGTCACAGTGGAGTTTTGTTCAGATTTCACACTCCGTTGAAACCCGGAAACCAAACTCCTTTCTCAAGAAAGAACCAGTTTTTACAAGCTCTCCCTGCAAACCTCCCAAGCCAAAAGAAGCATGACTGTGTAGTTAAACCCTACAAACCACAGGTTATTCAAACACAGAGAGCCGGGAGAAGAGGGGGTGGGTGGAACAAGGCGGAGTTTGATCTGGTTTCTAAAGACATTGCGCTCTCTCTAGCCCTTTTAGCCCTAAATCTGTTGGCCTCGGGTTCTCGTAGGTATGAAATGGGAATAGTTAGATTCTTAGGGTCCATTGGAGGTTTCAGAAGATGTTGAAGTGGTGGAGTGTCCTGGGCTGCTGACAACTTTTAAAAATAGGAGGTCGTTTTGTATCTCTCAAAGCACTTCAACCTCAGGTCAAGACAACAGCCACAAACAAGATCTGGCTGTTCAGGTGTTAAATTTTTCTTCTAGTCCTTTCTGCGCCCCCCCCCCCATACAATTACATCTCTTTGAACAATTGTCATGGTTTTCCTTTGGCAATTAACACTTTCACACCCTCTACCAGTTTCCCAGGTCAGGTTTGGTTTGGCCTCAAATCCAGTACTTTGGGTCTCAGAAGGGAGACTCTCATGATTATTTCTGCAGAGACCAGGTGCCTACCGTGTCTCAGAGAATCAGCTTCAGCTTTGTAACTTTATGAACTTGGGTTTGTTTTTTGTTTTTTTTTTTTTTAATTTTCTGTTTTCAGTTCAAGAGATGTCAAAGCTTGCTTTTCTGTAGAAGCAACGCCGAGTAGTTATGTTGTGAGCCACACGGGAAGCCCAGAGCTTTCTCTTCTGGATCATCCTACACCTGGTTCCTCTAATCTTTGAAATCAACAGGATGTTTTAGCAGAACCGTCTTTTATCACATTGCCATTTCCAACCTTCAGCTAGACACTCATGATCCTCCACCTCGTGCTGACTTGCAGGGTTATCTGAAGGGCAAACCTCACTAATCAAATAAGCCCAGCTCGGAAGGGCCAGGTCTTAAGACAGAGGCTTTCACAGGACCTCACGGCCCCTGATCTGGCGTCTGCCTGGGGAAGGAGGACCGCTCGCCAAGCTGTGGCACATTTTCAGATAAATTTTGGCTCTCAGGTCCCATCATCCTCTCTGCCCTCTCCCGTCCCGAGGTGTTTCCCGTCCTCCGTGGGCTTCTGAGGCAGTGTGGGGGTGGGAGAGTGAAGGTTTCTCTCTCGAGACACGTTTAGGGGAGTGGGTTTTAACATGTGATCCGAAGCAGAGGAGCTTCTTCCTTCCACCTGTTTCGTTAGGTTTCTCCCCCTTTTTGGCAAATAAAAATCACCCTCATCTGTCGGACCCTGGAGTGTCTAATTTTTAAAGCAGACAGTTGACCTTATTTCCCTGAGTGGGTTTAGATCTCAAGGGCCGTGTAGTGTCATTATAGCTGTGTACCCATCGTGGAGGGTTTCAAACCCCCAAGGTTAGTATTCCCTTTTCAGTGGCTTCTGTTTATCGCTTGATCACTGGAATTTGGCTAAAAGGCATACTGAAGCCGTTCTGATGGCCAGCGCTCTGCAGGGTCGACAGCAGCAATCAAGTCTATGCATATCAGGTGCTTTGAAATTTTTTGGTTTGGTTTGGTTTGGTTTTTTAAGGCCACATGTGTGGCCTATGGAGGTTCCCAGGCTAGGGTTTGAATCAGAGCTATAGCTGCCGGCCTACGCCACAGCCACAGCAACGCTAAATCTGAGCCGTGTTTGCAACCTACACCACAGCTCATGGCAACACCGACTTCTTAACCCACTGAGCGAGGCCCGGGATCGAACCCCCATCCTCCTGGATACTAGTCGGGTTTGTCACCCCTGAGCCTCGACGGGAACTCCCCATTTGAGGTGTTTTGGATATTGTCCCCTCCAGGAAGCACTGGGCAGCTGTTTATACAGGGTCATTCCTGAGCAAACCTAATGATGACCATGGAGCCATCTTGGTCAGTAACATTCCTCCTTTTCTAGCATCTCGGAGTGCATGGATAGCGAAGCCGAGACGGTCATGCAGCTCCGAAACGAGCTGAGAGACAAGGAGATGAAGCTGACCGACATCCGCCTGGAAGCCCTCAGCTCCGCACACCAGCTCGACCAGCTCCGGGAGGCCATGAACAGGATGCAGGTGAGAACGCGGGCTGAGCCCCAGGCCCCCTGGGGAGGGGCTGCGGCCGAACCCGGCGGCAGCCTTCTGCTTTCCCAGCCCTCTTTACACACTCTCCCACGTGGTGCTGAAACCCGTGTTTGCCAGTGTAAGAATAACCAAGCCCCTTTTTTCATAAGACCCAGTGGCTCTGTCACTGCCTCATTTATACAGCACTGTCCCCCCTACCTGGCAGGATCCATTTGACTCTTAAACCCCACCCACCTCCAGATCCACATTCCAGACTCTCCTCACCAGCTGGAGGGAGCCACTGTCCGCTCCCTTTGCCGGTCCCAGGAATTTGTTTCATTTATTCCCTCCACTGGGATTGCCTTCTGCGTACCAGCGGGACCCTCCCCTCAAGGCTCAGCCTGACGCCTCCTCCGCAGAGCCTTCCAAGTCCTACGCATAGCACGGTTAGGGTAGGCCGCCCCTCTCCGTCCTGAGAGATGTGTTCTTACGGCCCCGCTCACCTTCCAACGTGGATTGAGGGCATTTGAGTCTTTCTGAGCTCTTCTGTTCTGCGCTCCTTTCTCTGGATGCAGCACCAGTGCTTATACCACAGGGGAGGTTCTTCGTGAACATTCTTTGCGTGAAACACCCCTTGTAAGTTTTACTAAACGGGACCTTACCGGAGAGCAGTGTTTCCCAAAGAAAGGAACACCTGCTTCACACGAGGCTCTGTGCAAGGAAAGCTTCTTGATGAGCATTTAGAAATGCTGCACGCTGTGCCCCTCTTGGCTTCACAGTGCATACCGACTCACTGAAGGCCCTGAGAAGAGTCCTGCAGTAAAGGTCTGGCTTGAAAAGCCCAGAGTTTCTCAAACTTCTTAGATAAAACTTTTTCCACTTACCACGCAGACTCGGAGACATTTCTGATGTCCTGTCCAAGGCCAGCTCTCGGACCCTCCGCCTGCCAGAGAGTTCTTGTGTATACAGCAGAGGCAGCGACCGCTGTCGAATCCCTCTCACGGTGTACCTTACTCTGCCTTGGCTGGGACACTGCGGGGGACTTTCACGTCCCTCCTCCCGAAAAGGCTGGCTGGCATTCTAGCCACCTAGTAAATGGGCTTTTTTCTTACCCTTCACAGAGTGAAATAGAGAAACTGAAAGCTGAGAATGACCGGCTGAAGTCGGAGTCTCACGGCAGCGGCTGCAGCCGGGCGCCCTCACAGGTGTCCCTGTCCGCCTCCCCGAGGCGGTCCATGGGGTTGTCCCAGCACAGCCTGAACCTCGCTGAGTCCAGCAGCCTGGGTGAGTGGCGTCACGGGGCCTGTAGCTGGCACTCTGGTCTCTAAGCAAGAGCCCCGAGATGAGCAGATCAGCAGACCAGATGGGGAGGCAGCGGAAGTGTGTGCACTTAGGGTGTGTGTGTCTGGGTGTGCGTCTGCTACCAACATGAGCCCAGCCGTTAGACTGCTGTCATGCTTTGCTCCAGCGCCCCAGGTTCTCCAGGCTGTGAGCTTGGATCCCCTCGCCCACCATGCTGAGTTCTGTTCGACCCATTTTAAGAGGCTGACCTGCAAAGCTGTATGCTGCGTACAACGCCCCCCATGGTAGCCGATCCCACTCGGGGCCACCGCTTGGTTTATGACCTTCCTGCCTTGGGGCTGGATTCCAGGCTGGCGCGATAATTAGCCCAAGTGATGTAGGTTTTCTTTGTAAGCATTATCGAGGCTGACGCTTTGATTTTTTTCCTCCATGATGCTGCTGTTGCTATCGTTTCGGTTGAGTCCCTTGCACTTCCATTTGGCCGGGTACGTTGTCGGCCCTCTGGCTCCGTGGCTGGCCCACCGTTGGTTTCTGTGGTTGCGTTCTCCATTCTGCCCTCTCCCCTCCCCCCGCCCCCACCCCGCACCCCGACACCTGGTTTGTGCCGCTGCTGTGCCGACAAGCAGCGGGGGTGTCAGGAAGCCGGCTTTGCTGTCCCCATGTGCCTAAGGCTGTTGATGTTTTCCATTCGCAGACATGTTGCTGGATGACACTGGTGAATGCTCGGCTCGGAAGGAAGGAGGCAGGCATGTTAAGATAGTTGTCAGCTTTCAGGAGGAAATGAAGTGGAAGGAGGTTAGTTGGACCCCTCGTCCCGCTCGGCCTGTCCTTTCCCCAGGTAGAACTCCCTAGCGTAGCGACCTCCTGGCCACACGCCACCACCTCGGAGCTGAGGTGACTTGGAAACAGCACTAACGCCTTCTCTCACTGACCCTAACCTCCGCCAGCGCTCCGACACTCTGCGAGTGAGCGAGCCGCCCTTCGCGCCCTCTCATGTTTGGAAAGTCTGTAAAGAGGCCGAAAAGCGGTACACGCTGCACTTTGATGTAACTAAATACTAACATCTGTCAGAAACGGCTCTTCTGAATTTAATACATGCTCAAAGCACTGCAAAGGCAGCCAAGCACATTTAGCACAGAAGGTACGGAAATAAGCTGACCAAATTCAGCCGACCGAAAGCACCAGTTTTATCCAGTTGTCAGAGGCCACCGAGCAGGTAGACACCGGGAGACAGAGCTGGCCAAGCTCAGGAGCACCCAGGCAGCTAGAAGCGAAGATGTTAGGGGGCGTCCTGACTTGCCAAGGCTGGGGAATCTGAGCTTTCTGAGTAGTTTCTGTTCTCTTCCACATTCTAGAGGTTGTACCCCCATCGGACACTGTTTTAGGGTGGGGGTGGGGATTGACAATCCAAGTTGATTTTTAGTCATTGATCAAATCCAAATGATCCTGTGAATGACCATCTCTCAGATGAGTGGGGAAGAACTTCATGGAGCCCTTCATGTAAGTCCCCTTGAAATTTTTGTTTGCTTGATATCTGTTAATATTTTAGCCAGCATGCTACTGGCTCTGAGGGCGTGGGAGACTGCATTGCCCATCAGAACAAAGCATCTGCACCCAGACTTCTCTCCCAGGGGCTTCCACTTTGTGGCTGGCTGTCTAGTCTCACTGAAGACGGTAGCCCCGGGATTTTGGAGCTGGCAAGGGACTGAGCATCATCTAGTTTAGAAAGAGCCGACAAACAGCTCCATTTTCAGAGCTTAGCTAGTAGAGTAATAGACTCTCGAGGGGGAAATCCATTCATAGAATATTCTGTTAATAAATGCAAGTGTGGAGTTCCCGTTGTGGCTCAGCAGAAACGAACTGACTGGTATCCATGAGGACGCAGATTCGATCCCTGGCCTCACTCAGTGGGTTAAGGATCTGGCATTGCCATGAGCTCTGGTGTAGGTCGCAGACACTGCTCAGATCTGGCGTTGCTGTGGCTGTGGCATTGGTTGGCAGCTGCAGCTCCGATTCAACCCCTAGCCTGGGAATCTCCATATGCCACCAGTATGGCCCTAAAAAGACAAAAATAAATACATCCATACATACATACATACATGCAGGTAATACCTATAAACGCATTTTATTCTAATAATCATCACTATAGATTTTACATTTCACAAAAGTTTGAGTCACTTTCAAAACCTCTGTTGTTGTGGGTCACCACAGCATCCAGATGAGGTCGGTGGCCCAGGTGTTTTTAATCTCCAATTTAAAATTAAGACACCCAAGACCTAAGGATCCCAGGGCAGGTGGTGCGGCCAGATCATCTCACTTCAAAACTGTGCAAAACTGGTGCTCTTTTCTCTGCTAAATTTGCTTAACTGCCAAATGCACCCCCCCCCACCTCCCACCAGTCCTAATTCTATATTCATATGAGCATGTCTGATGTTTTAAAACCGAACAGAATGGAATGTTCCGTTAGTTTCCTTTCATCAGTGTGATCGTTTAGCCCCACTAGGCAGAGCCCTATGGGCAGAATTGCAAAAGAAGTAGAAAAAGATGATTTTTTCATGAACTTCCCAGAGTTTTATTAGTCTTCTGAATTGAACATGTACAAGAAATCAATATTATTAAGCAAAAAAGAAGAAAAGAAAAAAATAGAAATATATTTTTTTCCTGAAGGAGTTTAAGATCTAGCAAGGACACAAATTTGATAGACAAATAAGACAAATACCTAAAAATAAACCAGTGCAGACTGATATATCACCATATGAGCTGTGTACGGAACTGGTGAATGTGAGCTCTGAGCCTGGTGGGTTAATCGCTGAAGGCTTCCTGGAAGAGGTGAGTTGGTAAGCAAGATTTAGAAGGGGAGAGATGGCAGAAAGTTCTATGCAAGGGAGATATGCTCTATGCACCATACGAGGCGCACAGTCAGTAGAAGGTTCTAGAAGGAGAGGAGATCCTCTCTTCCTGACCTACAGGTTGCTATTCCTGACCTACAGGTTGCTATTTTCGCAGTGGAGGAGGGAAGTGTTTCAGACTTACTGCATTCAGTCCACGTTATGTCTGGCATTAAAACAAATTGGACTTTGATTCATTCCCCTCTCAAACCACTGGTGGCGTCCTAAGACAATCTGAGTCCTCTGCTCACCTGAGTCAGAAAAGGTCCACCCGTTTTTCACCTGCGTACATTTCCTTACCCTCAGGATTGCAGACCACACCTCTTTCTCATTGGCTGCATTGGCGTTAGCGGCAAGACAAAGTGGGACGTGCTCGATGGGGTGGTTAGACGGCTGTTCAAAGTAAGTGTTCCGTGAAGACGGCTGTGGCGGTCCGCGGCGGGAGCCTGGGCCTAGGGGCGGAAAGGGCGGTTTGTGTCCTGAACCTGGTCGTGTCTCAGGCCTGTCCCCTCTCCCGTATCTTTATGTTGCTGGGACTTGTCCCCTGGCCCCCACGTGGCAGAAGGAGGACGGTAAGTACGGACTGGTAGCAGTGGCTGGCCAGCCAGGGGGTCATGTCCCCAACCTTAAGCGATTCCACAAGCCTCTTAACGGTGAACTGCCAACGTCCACACTCTCGTCACCATAGAATCATGTCCTGTTGTATATGGCTGGGGCTCAGACGTCACATTCTGTCCTTCGTTTTGGTGGAGGGATTGGAGCTGACTTGCCCAGCGTCCTGTGCCAATACCTCGGAGTCTGGGATTTGTGCTATAAGTGACATTGGTTTCGTCTGACCCCTGGCTAGTGTCAAGGATGTTGGCACAATTCTTTTTCTGTTCATTCTAATCACATTGTTGGAGTGGGTGTTTGCCCCAGGAGAAGTCACTCATGAGCATCTAGATGAACGCTGACCTCCTGGGTGGTTTGAAAGAAGCTTTTGGTACATTCTTTTTATTGACCTAAAATAGGGTAACCAGAAGTAGTCAATAATCACATTCCCTGAGTGATCAATAATAATAGCCCAGGTTCCCGCTGTTGGCGCAGTGAATAGGAATCCGACTGCAGCAGCTGAGGTCACTGCAGAAGCAACGGTTCCATCCTTGGCCCCACGCAGTGGGTTAGAGGATCTGCTGTCACCACAGCTGCTGTGGAGGTTACAGCTGTGGCTCAGATTCGATCGCTTGACTGGGAACTTCCATATGCTGTGGGTGTGGCCATAAAAAATTAATAGTAGCCCACATTTTTTTGTGACAGAGACTGCCGTGGTCTAGCTGAGTTGGTCTGATTTCAAACCTGACTCTTAACTCCTGCGCTCCAGTCTCCTAGCATCTAGACTCAGTTGGCTTCACAGAGGGAAAACTCTGTTCTTTGACCCGAGCTCCCTCCCCATCTTGGAGGCCAGTCTACAGAACTTACGAACCAGGGATGGCTTCAGACCAGCTGGAGCTGCTGCTGCCCAGCCAAAACCTTACCTCTGCTGATGGGCATTTGGGACGTCCTTGGATTAGAAAGGCGACAGTTTGGGGCTGAAGAGAACCTGTAGGGAATCGCCCGTGAGGAAATGAGACCATTAAGGTAGAAGCTTATTATCAAGATGCCACCTCCGTCATTGTCTGGCCACTTGGGGCCCGTGGACCAAGTTCACTCATCCAGAACCTTTTGGTTACTCGCCTAAAACGGAATACTTGCCAAATTAAATGCTCATTCGTTTGCTGAAAACTCAAGAGCTGTTTTTTTTCTAGCAGCCCTGGGTTTCGTTCCCTCTGTCATCACAAAGGTCCTTGGCCTTGGCCAGAAGAGGCTGGTGGAGAGATTTCTTGTTAGAATTACCTTTTCATGCATTTTCCAGCAGCAGTCACAGGCCCTGATGTCTTCAAAACATCAACTGAACTTGGAGGAAAAGCAGCCGAACTTTTCCATGCTTGGTTCATTCAGACTAAACGTTTTCAAGTCGTTAGTGTTTCCTGCCCACCCCTACTCCACCGCACCCCCATCACTAACCAAATAAATCTGTACTTGAAGAGGCCTGGGAGGGAGTTCCCATTGTGGCCCAGTGGAAACAAACCTGACTAGTATCCATGAGGATGTAGGTTCGATCCCTGGCCTCCCTCGATGGGTTAAGCATCCCATGTTGCCATGAGCTGTGGTGCAGGTCACAGATGCGGCTCGGATCCCGCGTTGCTGTGGCTGTGGCGCAGGCCGGCAGCTGTAGCTCCGGTTCAGCCCCCTAGCCTGGGAACCTCCATATACTGCGGGTGCGGCCCTAAAAAGCAAAAAAAAGAGAGAGGCCTGTGGTACGAGGGCATCCTCCCAGTAAAAAGTCAGCTTCTCAGCCCCTCGTTCCACAGCTCGATTTCCACTTGGACATGAGCTGAGAAAGAGGAAAAAGATGATTGTAAATCTTACCCAGGGAAAACGTGAGTCACAGGCAGACTTCTCGCCGCATGTCTGACCGGGTCTTTATCTTTCCCAGGAGTACATCGCTCACGTGGACCCGGTGAGCCAGCTGGGGCTGAGTTCCGACAGCGTCCTCGGCTACAGCATTGGGGAGATCAGGCGCAGCAGCACCTCTGAGACCCCCGAGCTTCTCCCCTGTGGCTACCTGGTCGGGGAGAACACGACCATCTCGGTGGCCGTCAAAGGTAATCCGGCCGATAGCAGAAGTGGGAGCTTCTAGAATTGCGGTGTTCGCCTTGGGACCTGGCGCGGGATCCCGCGGCTGCAGTTTTGTTTGTGCCTGTGTATGTGGGTTTTTTTTTTTTTCCCCTTGCACTCCAGTTACAGTCAACTCTAAGCAAATTGAACAGTCCTCCGCTTTTTCAACCACCAGGGCAAACAAATAATTTTAGTTTGTCCCTGAAATGATATAATAGAAGGAGGCCCTGTTAGCCTTATGACTCTGAGATGATGGAATTCTAAGAACCCTGTTGAAACGGGGCTCTGCCCATGCCAGTGAGTTACCCTTGCTGGCGAGCTTCGGAGGGGTCTCGTCCTGCAAGCGGGGAAACCGCAGTTCGCTGTGGGCCAGCGAGGAGCTGCTCAGAGCACCCTGGGGAAATTCTGAAGCTCCTGCCCACGCACGATGCTGCCGCAGCTTCCAGTGGCTTCATCACCCAGAGAGGTTACTCCCCGGCCGGCCTGTGTGGCCATAAAATGACAAAAGGCAAAAAAAAGAAAAAAAAGAATGAAGATCTTGCAGATGGAAAATCTGACAGAAATCTGTAAACCAGCTATAATGCAAAAAAAAAAAAAAAAAAAAAGAATGAAGATCTCCCTCCCCTAGTGACAAGTGGCATGTTCCTGGTTGAACCTCACTCTTATCTTGCTGACATCCCACAATTCCCTAAGTGCGGCCTTGGGCTGCAGCTGGCAGAAACCTACTCAAAACTAGTTTTATCGAAGTTCCCATTGTGGCTCAGTAGAAACGAATCTGACTAGTATCCATGAGGATGCAGGTTTGATCCCTGGCCTCGCTCAGTGGGTTAAGGATCTACCATTGCCGTGAGCTGTGGTGTAGGTCGCAGATGCAGCTCAGATCTGGCATTGCTATGGCTGTGGCATAGGCCAGAAGCTACAGCTCCAATTCAACCCCTAGCCTGGGAACCTTCGTATGCCGCAGATGCAGCCCTTATTTAAAAAAAAAAAAAAGTGGCAAACAAAAAAACTAGTTTTATCAAGAAGGCTCAGTTATCTGGAAAATCAACAGGAACAGGCTTCAAGCACAGCTGGATCCAGCTGCTCCAGCAGCACCAGCAGGACTAGGCCTACCTTGGTTTTGCTTGTTTTTTGAGCTTTCTGCACATGGCTGATGAATGGCCTTGATTCATCCTTCTAGCCCAGGAACCTAAAAAAAAGAAAATGTTTTTCTGCGTAAGTGTGACAGAAACTTCTTAGCAGTGATTCTGGCCCACCAGTGAGTCAAATGCCCATCGCTGAAACACAGCCACTGTGACCAGGGAGAGGCTTTGGCCCAGCCTGGTCATAAGCCACCCCCCCTCCATGGGTGAACGTGGTAGGTCAGCCCCACTTGAACCAGCTGGAATGAACTCCCTGTAAGAAAGAAGGGCAGGTTGCCAGACACACCCAAACCGTAGCTGTCCACTCCAAGAACCCTTTAAGGAAAGCCTCGTGCATCGTGAGCTTAAATTGCATTTCTCCCCACTGGCGAGCAGGTGAGCACTACAAGCACTGAAGGGTAAAAGAGCGACCCGTTCCTGAGACCGGTCCAAACATCTGTAGAAACAGTGACAAGATTATCTGCCTCTGGAACAGAACCCCATCTGGTGCTGCTGTTAGCGCATCAAGTTGTTTTAGTGTCTCGAGGGACCTGGCTTGGGTTCATTTTTAGGCAATGCCTGACTCTCCTGTTTTCCTGTGGTGCCTGACACTTCTGCCCTCCGGGCATTGAAAACCACTCACAGATTTGAGCTGAAAGAGATCCCTGGGCTGAGATGATTCATGTCACTGGTACCAGGGGAGGGGCTGTGGCTTTGTGGGCCCTGAAGTGAGTTCGTCCACAAAATAGTCATTCGCAAAGGAGTTTATGGGAAAAGCCGAGAGAGTAACCTATATGCCGAGGGAGGGGTCTCAGGGTGTTTGTTATTAAGTTTAGACAGGAGACCCTAGGCTCCATACGTTGCCTTGAGCTTTGAGCCTATAGGCTCTATGGAAACCAGGTCTAGGAAAGTCCCTGTACCCCAAAGAGGTCATTTGGGAGCCTTCATTGGGGTTAGTCTAGAACAATCGCTGCATTTAAGAGCTATCCTTGATTGGAGAGGATTGGAAACAAGCATATAAATATGTTAGGAGGGTCTGTTTGCCATGAATAATTATGTGGATGGAAAATTCTCTTGTAAAACAGAATGAATGCTTTTCACTTTATTTATTTATTTTTGGCCTGGTTTCTTGAGGTACTTTTTATTTATTTTTTTTATTTTAGTTTTGCTTTTCAGAGCCGTACCTGCAGCATATGGAGGTTCCCAGGCTAGGGTCCGAGCCGTGTCTGCAACCTACATATACCACAGCTTACGACAACACCAGATCCTTAACCCACTGAGCAAGGCCTGGGATTGAACCTGCAACCTCATGGTTCCTGGTTGGATTCGTTTCCGTAGCGCCACAACGGGAACTCCCTTGAGGTGCTTTTTAAGTAGCGTTACCTTACGCTCTGGGCAAGTAACCTTGGGGATGACGTTATGAAAACAGCTCTTATAAAGCCGGCAAACCTGATGAATGAAGCTGGCCTGGGCCGGACGGGGAAAGATGTTTTCTTTCGATGGTATTGAGGCTCAGAGGTCTCAGCAGGGAGCATTTCAGCCTAATTCTGCCAGCATTCACATCCCCAAATCAAACCTCCCGCCTTGCGTTTTTCCTCATTTTAACAGTAAAAGAGTTGATGCCTTCTCAGTACATCTGAGTGTCTACAGCAATGGCATCTGGCACTCTGGAGAGGGCAGGGAGAAGTGATGGCCCCGGGGAGGTTCCCAGCACATATGGGAGATTCACATTCAGTTGGAGCAAACACTGCCAGTAATGGTAAATCCAGACAGACCGGCAGGGTCCAGAGTCTTAGGAATTCTGCAGAGGATGGGTGAGGATTAAGGGTCTAAGTACTAAAGTGAGTCTGGAGTTCCCGTTGTGGCTCAGTGGTAACGAATCTGACTAGTATCCATGAAGGTGCAGTTTCAATCCCTGGCCTCACTCAGTGGGTTAAGGATCTGGCGTTGCCTTGAGCTGTGGCGTAGGCATTGCTATTGCTATGACTGTGGTGTAGGCAGGCAGCTACAGCTCCAATCCGATCCCTGGCCTAGGAACTTCCATATGCTGCAGGTGCAGCCCTAAAAAGCAAAAATTAAAAATAAAAGTGAATCTGGTCCAGGGAAGCCAGCCAAGCTAGTGGCTGGAGTACACGATGCTGGTGAGCTGGGGGCCTGCAGTGTCCCTGCGTGGGCAGGAGTCTTAGACGAGGGTGCTGCTCAGGAGAGGGATGGCTTCAGGTTTGGGCGGTCCCACCCAGATGAACAGGCACAGAGAGCCGCCCACTGCAGGGCTGCATACACTTCCCGTCTCTCTCAAATGCAGGGCTCGCGGAAAACAGCCTGGACTCGCTGGTGTTCGAGTCCCTGATCCCCAAGCCCATCCTTCAGCGCTACGTCTCCCTGCTGGTGGAGCACCGGCGGATCATCCTCTCTGGGCCCAGCGGCACCGGCAAGACCTACCTGGCCAATCGGCTCTCGGAGTACCTGGTGCTCCGGGAGGGACGGGAGTTGACAGACGGGGTCATTGCCACCTTCAATGTGGACCACAAGTCCAGCAAGGTGAGGAGGTCACTCAAGGGTCACTCTCTGGCCCTTTCAGAACTCCTCCTGTCACCCCCACCCTGATGCAAAGCAGCCTTTGCTACAGAGCTCACCTTTGGTGCTTATAAAAGCCTGGGGAAGGAGGTCACAAAGGAAAGATTTGACCCAGAACTTCCCAGCACCAAGTTCCACCTGGAAGTCGATGTAGTTCATTTCTTCCTTCGCGCTCTATGACTTGGGCATGATGCTCTGTGCAGGTCCTTCACCCTAGTATCCATGAACGTGCAGTTTCAATCCCCAGCCTCACTCAGTGGGTTTAGGATCCGGCATTGCCCTGAGCTGTGGTGTAGGCATTGCTATTGCTATGGCTGTGGTAGGCAGCTACACATGACGCACCGTGCGGGTGCATCGACTCAGGTCTTCCACGCACGTCGACCAAGAATTCACCGCGTGTTTTTCCAAGATGAAAGCTTCCTTTGTAGAAGAAGAACTATACATGCAACTACGCACGTTTACAGACTGCCCGCCTCCGGGACAGGCCAACTGGCCGCCCCACAGCGGGGCGTTCATAGGAGTATTTGTCATGATCCCATTTTATGGAGGGGGAAACAGAGGCTCGAGGCGGATGCCGTGTCCCTAAGCCCACTCAGCACTGAGCAGGAGACTGGAGCTGAGGTCAGCCTCTTAGACCCCAGACCCAGCACACAGACTCGATCCTGCCTCTGGGGGCATGGTGGAGATGTCGGACAGGGTGACCTCGTCCCAGGCTCGGGTTGTGAGGTGTTCTCTCAAACGTGATCACTTTCCCTGCAGTGGCTGGTGATGGGTTGTTGAGTCTGGCTGACCCTGTGCAAAGGGGCTGGAGAGTCCGGGGTGAATCACCCCGGCAGCCCCAGAGATGCAGCTTCCTGGACCTCCTTCCAGATGATGCGTTTCAATGGGGGCGTGCTGTGGGGGCTGGGAATCTGCACCATTCACACGTCCCCCCAGTGACGTGAGTGCAGGGGCAGGACTAGGGCACACGGTCAGCTGTGAATCAGCTAGGGAAGGGACCGGCGAGAGAAGGATCTCAGGGAAGGGACCAGTGAGAAAAGGATCTCAGGCCCGTGGCTGAGGGTCGAGCCAGGCTAGACTGCAGCCCGCCCCCACTCTCCCCTCGGCCAGATACCCTCGTACAGAACACGTTTCCTAAGTGTACCCCGCAGGCCTGCCTAAGGGAGGGAGGGCTCCCTGCCTCAGGGCTCCTGTCCTTGGCAGGTGCGCGGGGCCAGGAACCCACGGCAGAGAGGAACTGAGAAAAAGAAGAATGACTAGTAACTTTAAAAGTTGGGTGTCTTCTGTTCCTACAAGCCACATTTTGGCTTAAAGGGGAGGCCTGCATGTGTGTGCACGCGTGTGTGTTTATGTATTTATTGGAAGCAGAGGAGATATGACCCCCTGGGCATCCAGGCCAGCGGCAGGACAGTCTGGCATGGGTTGGGCTGGGGGAGTGGGGCAGGCGCCAAGTCTGGATCCAGCCCTGCTGCCAACCCTCTGTGCCATCCCAGGCCAGTCACCCGACTTAGATGTCCCTCAGCCTCCCCGTCTGTGACACGGAGGTGGTCCTGGTGCCCATCCCAGAGGCTTACTGTGGGGCCACCCGAGTTCGTGTGTGTGAGGCTCCTAGAGCCGTGCCCGGCCCGAGGTCACGCCGGTCGTCATCGTGATGGGAATACCATCGGGCCGTCGTCATGGGTTCTCTGGCTGGTCCTTAGCTCACCGCTTCACCTTTCTCCATTGCACATTCTTCTTTCTTTTCTGACCCTCCCTTGGCCCCAGCTGGACGGCGCCGTGCATGTGTTCCCGCTGCAGATGATGCTCCAGCCGTTCTTCACAGTTCGGGCCAAAGCGCACACTTCACCCCGACCTTCCAAGGCCTCCTGCGCGTTCATTATCTGTCTGCCTCAGCCTATCATCGGAAGGATGTGTGTGTGTGTGTGTGTGTGTGTGTCAGGGGCTGGACTTCCGCGTAAACCCCTCTCAGGCAGGACTGTGGATGTACAGAGATGTATGAGGCACCTGCCCTTGGCAGCTTCCTGGAAGGTTGGCAGAGTAAGAAACGTCAAGAAAAATGATGGTGCTTCTAGATGGTGATAGAGCAGGTGCAGAACGATGCCTGGGAAGCCCCACAGTGCCATGCTCATGCCCAGGTTTTCCATTGTCTAGTGAACTCCAGAAGGCAGGGCCCAGGCCTTCCTCACCTCTGTCCATTCGCACGCCCTGCACCCAGGCCGTCGTGGGCAGGCACTCGGCACACGTTCCCCGTCCTGCCTCGGGAAGGGCCCCTCTGCCGTGCTTGCCGAGAGAAGGCAGAGCACATGCGTTTTCCTGGAGGCGTTCACTGCTCATTCCTGCTCCTTTGGCCTCCGCAGGAATTGCGCCAGTACCTGTCCAACCTTGCTGACCAGTGTGCCAGTGAGAACAGCGCCGTGGACATGCCTCTCGTCATCATCCTGGACAACCTGCATCACGTCAGCTCCCTGGGCGAGATCTTCAACGGGCTGCTCAACTGCAAGGACCACAAATGGTAAAAAGCAGCACTGGGCTTCATGAGAAGTCAACCGGGGGGTGGGAGCTGGGGGGGATGAGGAGGAGTGGGCATGCGCTTGGCTGGGAGCAGCGTCGGGGGAGGGGCGGCTGCCAGCAGCATCTGCCTAGACTCTTAGGTGCCCCCGATGCTGTGAGACCTTCTCCAGCTCTCTTGCCTGTCGTCTCCCCCACAGCCCTTACATAATCGGCACAATGAACCAGGCTACCTCTTCTACTCCCAACTTGCAGCTTCATCACAACTTCAGGTAAGGAGTCACTTTTCCAGCAGCTGTTAGAGGCGGGGAACTGTGGGCGTTTTCCCCACGGTTAGCTCAGTTGATTCTCACAAAAACCTCAAGTGGATCACAGTATCCTTCTCAGCTTACACGTGCGGAGAGCAAAGTGACTTGTGTGAGGTCACACAGCGGGTCGGTGGCAGAGCTGACTTGCACCCAGGTCCCTCTGACTCTTAAGTCCTGGAACAGCAGTGCCCGGGTGGGGGCTGCACGCACACAGCCCTGCACATGCCCCAGCCACGTCCCTCACCCCAGGAGGACATGAGCGGTGAGAGCTCTTCCTTCTGAGTGTCCATGTGGCGCGGGAGTGTGGGCCTTCAGGCTCCCTCTGCCGTGACTCTGCTGTTGCTGGGCTGTGTGGCCACTTGCCATTGCTAAATGCCCTGTGTCCTGTGCTGACACCCAGCTCCTCCAGATACTCCTCCCCTCCTGCCAGGGCCCCTAGATGAGGGTGAGCAGCCGTCTCCTGTCTCATTTGCACCGGCCAACCTGCAGGCATCTCTGTTGAAAGCAGACCTGAATTATAATTATCAGAGAAATAGTCTTCTTCCAGCCACTGAGATCGGGGCCCACTTCTGCCTCCAGGTTGTGCCGCTCTTGTCCGTGCTTTCTCCCTGATGTCCCTGAAGATTTTCTACCTCCCGCTTCTCCCATCCCTGCCACATCATCTCCCGGCACACGGTTGCAACCACTTCCTAACCGGTGTGTCTGCCTGTACCTTGGCCCCCCTCCAGGCCATCCTCTGTGCCAATGGTAGCCGAAGTGAACTTTCTAGAATTCAGATCTGACCACAGACCCTCATGCATGAAGACCCTCAGTGGCTCCCCATTGCCTCTAGAATGCCCCACCCTGTTTGTTCTGCCCCAGCACGTGCTGCAGCATACTCTCCACCCCCACCCCTGCTCCTTGCTCATGTGGCTGCTCCATTCATCCCCTCTCATCTCAGCTCAGAGGTCGCCTCCTCTGTGGAGCCTTCCCTGATTTTCCTGGTTTCATCATGTCTCGTTCCTCTTAGCTGCCTCCTCTGCTCGACTGGGAGCTCCTGGGGAACAGGACTTGTGTCTCAGTCGCTGTTACAGCCCTGCAGCCCAGCACAGGACCTGACACAAAGCACAGAGGGCTGTTACCTCAGTGGTTAGAGCTCCAGCTCTGGTGTTGGACTGTCGGTTCTTCTGTTGACTAGCTGTTTGATCTTGAATAAGTCACTTTTTAAATTTTTATTTATTTATTTATTTGCTTTTTAGGGCCACACCAGCAGCAGCAGATGCAGGTTCCCAGGCTAGGGGTCTAATCGGAGCTGTAGCTGCCAGCCTATGCCACAGCCACGGCAACACGAGATCCCATCCAAGTCTGCAGCCTGCACCACAGCTCATGGCAACACCAGATCCTTAACCCACTGAGCGAGGCCAGGGATTGAACCCACAACCTCATGGCTCCTAGTCGGATTCGTTTCCGCTGCGCCACGATGGGAACTCCCTGGTCTTGGACAAGTTACATAACCTATTTGTGCTTCAGAATTTCTCTCTGTACAGTGGGGGTGGCGCTCATTTCCACATCCTAGAGGTACTGTGAGGGATTGTGAGTTAACATCCGTGCAGTGTTCAGACCAGCATCTGGCTCACTGTGGGTCCAATTTTAGTTAGTGAGCTTTGATTCATGAGCTGAGCCGCGGTCTTGGTCATGGAAAAGCCTTCCTGACTTCCCCCAGGTGGGTGCTTTGTGCCAACCACACGGAGCCCGTGAAGGGTTTCCTGGGCCGGTTCCTGAGGCGGAAGCTCATGGAGACGGAGATCAGCGGGCGGGTGCGGAACGTGGAGCTGGTGAAAATCATCGACTGGATTCCCAAGGTCTGGCATCACCTCAACCGCTTCCTGGAGGCTCACAGCTCCTCTGACGTCACCATAGGTAGGGGTCCCCCCCTCCGCAGGGGATGGGCGGAGCCTGGGGCTGGGGTGGGAGTGCTGTCCCCGGGCCGTGCCCCAGGTGGCGGATAGAGAAGGGGGCAGAAGGACAGTCACAGCCCCAGACGGACCCCAGCCTGAGCCTGGACAGAAACTCCAGTGCTCTCCCAGGTGGAAACCACCTTGTGGGATTGGCTTTACTTTAAAAATAAAATAGTATCAACATTCCTGAGGCATGGGCTTCAGAGAAAAGAAGGTCAGTGATACTCCATCATCCTAACATAATCGTTGTACTTTGAGCTTATTTTTTCTGTCCCTGTCCATGCAGGTTTTATGTAGTTGCATTCATAGTGTCCATACAGTATGTTCCTTTTAGGTTTTCACTTTGCGTTGTCTCATGAACATTCTGTGTGGCTCTGCAGGATCACAGCTCTGCCAAGTAACCCGCAGCGGGTGTACTGTCACCGCCTCCGCCGTTCTGTTCTCTTGGACACTGAGTGTCCTTCCATTTCCAAAGGTCACGATTAATAGTATCTCAGTGACCCTCTTTCTCCATAAAGCCTCCCCTCTCTTGGGGGGTGATTTCCGCGAGGAGCGAGGTCACAGGGTCGGGTTAAGGGGTCCTAGTGTCTGCTCTGCACCCACCACCTGGCAGCTGGTATTTCTGCTGTGGCTCAGAGAGTGCAGGGTCCCTCCTGTGAGGGACGCTGGGACAGGCTTCTCCTGCCCCCCACTGACTCTGACTGATATCCCCTGTGGTTCTCAGGTCCCCGGCTCTTCCTGTCATGCCCCATCGACGTGGATGGTTCCAGGGTGTGGTTCACTGACCTGTGGAACTACTCCATCGTCCCCTATCTCCTGGAAGCCGTCAGAGAAGGACTTCAGGTGAGACACGCTCCAGCTCCTCACAGTTTGGGGCACCGTTCTAGTGTCTAGAAAAGTCGTCTTACTCTCTGCCTCCAGAAATCTGGCTGATGGGAGGGGACAGCCGCTCACCTGTGAGGCCATCCTCCTAGGTATAGGACTCGCTGGGCTGCAAATCTTGCTCTGCTACTGTTAGCTGTGTGACTCTAAGCAAGTTGTTCAGCCTCTCTGTGCCATAGCGCCCTCATCGATGGAAGAGAGAATGACAGTACCCCGCCACAAAGAGTTGTCTCCAGGGTTCAGTGAGATTGTGGCTGTCAAGCACTCAGCATAGCAAGTGTACTGGAAATGGGATATGCTTGGTTTAAGCTCTGTATGAGTTCTGGAACAGAACTTGGGCAGAGATTTTTTTTTCTTTTTTACCCACAGCATATGGAAGTTCCCAGGCTAGGGGTCAAATCAGAGTAATAGCTACCAGTCTGTGACCTACACCACAGCTCACAGCAATGCTAGATCCTTAACCCACTGAGAAAGGCTGGGAATCAAACCCATATCCTTGTAGATACTAGTCAGGTTCAATACTGCTGAGCCACAGTAGGAACTCCTTGTCTCCATTTTTTAAGAGAAAATTGTATCTCAAAGAGAGTAAGTCCCACTTGGGCAGGAAGCCTTTATTCAACAGTACCCAGAATTCTTCCAAGCACACGCCCCAGCCCTAATCAGAATATGTATTTGGGCAAAGAAGCAAGGGGGAGAAGAGAGAGGTGAGGCAAAAAGAGGAGGAAACAGCTCTCCTTGCCCACCTGCAGTTCCTTCTGCTTCTTTTGAGCAGCATAGGTTTCCCAGAGGTGCTCACCTACTGTGGTCTGGAGAAGCACCCGATGGGAACAGAGACAGGCTTCAGAAACGAAACAGACTCTAGGAGTCCAACAGACAGGAGATGTTTCCATTGGCTCAGGAAAATAGCAGTTACTGGATAGCTGTTTAGGTTTGTGGTCCTTACAAATTGATTTAATTAAAGACTATGAGAGTTCCCACTGTGGTGCTGTGAGTTAAGAATCCGACTCCAACCGCTCAGGTTGCAGCAGAGGCGCAGGTTGTCTCCAACCCAGCACAGTGGGTTAAGGATCTGACATTGCCACGGCTATGGTGTAGGTCACAGCTGCGGCTCAGATTCAGTTGCTGGCCTGAGAACTTGCATATGTGTCCGCTATAGCCATAAAATTAAAAAAAAAAAAAAAGACTAAATTGTGGTTAATTTACCAGGTCAATGAATTTATCTACCTAGAGAGATTCCACTGCACAAAGCCGAAATCTTTCATAGCAGCATCAGAGCCCAGGTGCAGCTGCCTCCTGGGTTACTTTTGTGATTTTTTTAGGCTGTCCTCAACCCTATTATTCCACCCAGAATCTGCTGGTGGCTCAGGGAACCGAGTATTATGTTTCATAGAGTGAAGTTCTACATAAGATTTCATTTGACATAAAGATTCTTCTATTCCACAAAAAAGTTTAAAATTTCTCACTCCCCTTCCTGTTGCCATGAGTCCATGCTTGCTGCGTGCTGGGCCCCATGTGGGCCGTTTCCTCCTCGCCTGACCCTGGGAGGTGAGTGGTGTGGCCATGAAGTGAGTGCACTGTGGTTTAAAGCAGGTGCGCCCTTGGCCAAGGCCATAAGCTAAGAAGAACCAGAGTCTTCGATTGGGCTCTAGCCGTGGTAGGCAGCACAGAGACCCTGCTGAAGTTCTGTCTCACCAGGAGCTTCCAGCCAGCCCTTCCAACAGGCATGGCCTTGCCTGGGGGAGACCTGGCATCGCCCCCTAGTGGATACCAGATATCTTTGCAAGTTTTGACTCCTGAGTCTTTTCCCAGGAGAACGTGTACACGTGCATACGCATGCACGTATGTGTGTGTGCACGCGCGTGTGCTCATATACAGGGACTGCTTGGAGGTTCTTCCAGAATGTGTCCCCGATGCCTCTGCGTGTGCTGTACATTTGCGTCCTGCAGTGTCAGAAGATGCCCAGTGACCACAGTTTCAGGTTCTAATGTCTTGGCTCCCGATTCCTGACCCAGTGAGCTTGCCAGGCTCCTCCCTGCCCTGGGAAAGTGAATCTCCTATCTGTCAGTTTATTGGTCTGTCGTCTGTACATCTGTCTCTGTTACTTCCCAGAGCTGCCCCGGGCTCTGGAGTAGGACCAAATAGCTTTATGATATAGCCTTTGCTGGCGACGGCTCTTACCCAGCCATTCGTCACCTGGGCTTGGACGTGTCCAGCGGCAAGTGGGGAGGCCTGTAAAAATACTCTCTGTTATTGCAGGTGACGTCGGATGCGCTTGGGTGTGCATTTGTCTTATGACTCAGTCCCCAGTCCTGTTCCCCTTTGGAACTGTCATTGTAACCACTTGCCAAAGTGCCTAAAGTCTGTGGAGTCACTCAAAAGACCTCTATCCCTCCACTGGAGGGGGGCGGAGAGTGGTTTCTCAGATGACCCAGCCTGCTCGGAGACCCTGAGACACCTCCCACCTCGGGTTCCCCATCCATAACCTGAAAAGTGTGGACTGGAAGAGTCTTTTCGGGCTGGCTGCGGAGCCCCAAAGTTCCTTAAACGGCTCAGTGGTGACGTCAGGGGAGCAGAGCAGAAGTTTAAAAACGACTGCGCCAGCCTCTTCCTTAGCTCGGGATCCCAGCCTCTGTTATTCTCTTTTATCCCAAGCGCCTCCTCTTCAGGTTGGAGGATGGAGACGGAAGCGGTAGCTGTCAGAAACGAGTCTCAGTGAAGTCTGGCCAGGGAAAGTCAGCTGAGTTCTGTCGGGAACGCCCTTGGAAGGAGAAGCTTCTAAAACTTGCAGGAATTGGAGTTCCCGCTGCGGCACAGTGGAAACAAATCTGACTAGTGTCCATGAGGATGCGGGTTCGATCCCTGGCCTCACTCAGTGGATTAAGGATCTGGTGTTGCCATGAGCTGTGGTGTAGGTGGCAGGCATGACTCAGATCCCGTGTTGCTATGGCTGTGGCGTAGGATGGCGGTCGTAGCTCCAATTGCACCCCTAGCCTGGGAACTTCCATAAAGCAAAAAATAAAAGAATTAAAAAAAAAAAAAACTTGAGGGAATGTTTCTAATCTGGAATAGACTTTTTCGCTTCTAAATATCCCCCAACACTTGTGTTCCCTTCTTCTCTGACCCACACGCGTGCACACAGGCACCTTTGCAAGAACTCTTCCTGCTCGAGCTGTGAATTGCCTTTAGAGTGCCAGACTGAAGTCTCGGGCCTGAGAGTCACCACCGCCCCAGGTTAAGGAAGATTTAGCAACAGACAGAGCCGGAGCACTAGACAGGAGGGGCACTGGTGCCTGACAGCGATGAGGTCATAGGAGGCGGTGTGTGTCTTGAGTGGCGGCGAGGCGGCCCCGGTGAAGGGGGGTAGGTGGGCCTCCCTTCACCGGCCAGCACAGGCGGGCCGGGAATCAGAGGGCGCTCCGGCAGTCAGGGGCGGGGAGGAGGGTGCGGGCAGCAAGCCCGGCCCCCGTGACTTGTCCTTATTGGGTGGACAGCCCGGCCTGCATCTTCTGCTCCAGGTTTTAACCGAGTCCCGTGACTCTGGCTGATACCGAGTGGTTCAGAGTGGAGCCAGTCAGAGGGGTGGAGAGAGGAAAGGCCCGGCAAGGAAGCCAGGGTCCTGGGTTCACATCCAGCTCTGTTTCAGAACCTTTCACAGCTGGCTCTTCTCTTTAAACCCCAAGTTCTCTCCATCTGGTAGAATTAGGGACCTGAGACAGGTGACCCCGGTTCCTTCCAGCCGAGGTAGCCGGTGGCCTGGGAGGGGCATGGCAACTATCAGTCAGAGCTCAGCTCTGCTCTCCTGTCAGCCCTGTCGCGCCTGCCACACACACACTCCCCTCCTCCCCTCTCAACTGTCCTAGGAGGACAGAGGGAGCAGACAGACAGACAGACAGATCGTGGTCTAGACATAATTCCACTCCAGAGCCCCCTGTGGCTCAGGGGTCTTTGGTCTTTGTATCTGTGGTCCCCTATAGTTGGGGTGCCCTTCCGAGCCACTGGCGACACTGGCCAGGGTGGGCACATCTTGCCCTGGCTGAGAGCCGTGCTGCCACGTCTGCTTGGATTGGACTTGGACAGACCCGGACGCCAGTTCTCCCTCCTCTCCTCCCTGGGCCCGGTTCCTCGTCTGGGTATTGGTGCATCCTCCTGGAGTCACGTGGGGGTTAAATAATTGCCGAGGGCGTCTCATGGTCCTTGGCACACGGTGAACTGTAAGTGGTGGCAGCAGGGCCTGTGTTAGAGAGGGCCGTTGTTTCAAGAGTATGTGGGAGTTCCTGTTGTGGCTCAGCCGAAACAAACTTGACTAGTATCCATGAGGATGCGGGTTCAACCCCTGGCCTCACTCAGTGGCTCCAGGATGCTGCATTGCCGTGAGCTGTGGTGTAGGTTGCAGACGCAGCTTGGATCCCGCGTTGCTGTGGCTGTGGTGTAGGCTGGCGGCTACAGCTCCGATTAGACCCCTAGCCTGGGAACCTCCGTATGCTACAGGTGCGGCCCTAAAAAAGCAAATGAATGAATGAATGAATGAATGTGTATTTCTTGAAGTTGCCGAGGGAAGTCACTAACATCATGTAATTATTAGGTATTTCAGGCTTAAGGAGAGGCATGGCCCTCGTCTTACAAAATTATATGATAATTCTGTTAAGAGCACATTAGTTGTTGCGGGCAATTTAGAGAAACAATGAGCGAGGAGAAGCACTTACAATCCCAGCGCCCACAGGAACCCCTGCTAACAACTAACTGCTTTGAAAGTGACTAGAACCTCTACAGAGGGGCTCTGAGCACCAGCCTCACTCTGACAGGTGGGGTTTTATTGAACCTGGGCCTTGGGGAACCTCTGCCTGTAGTGCTGATGCCCAGAACCCCGTCTGTGTGCCCTCAGTGGGGGAGGGAGGGCAGGCGCCCAGTGGGATGACGGCTCCTCGTTTCAGCTCTGCCTTCAGCGACATCGCGTTGGTAAGGGATCTGCCACAGTGAGAGTATCTGCCACGGAGACTGGCAAATGCTTCAAATCAGGCGGTGGATTTTCAAGTCGGATCAGCAGGGCTCGGAGTTTAGGGCGACACAGTGAGCGCGTGGCAGAGCTGGGATGCGAACCCAGGTCAGCCGCCTCCAGAACCAACACTCTTCCCCACTGGGTCACGTCGCTTTCATGTCGCTTTTTAGCACCTCGAGCCATCTGTGCCTTGGCCGATTTCCATAGGCTGGAATTCTGCAAGTGGAATGACTCCATCAGGGGAAGCGTAATGCTGGGTTTGGAGAGGTTTTTTGTTTTTGTTTTTGTTTTTTTAAAGCGGCAAGACCAGGGCTGCAGAAGAGGTCTTGGCCCTCATCCTGACTGTCCTTCTCTGTCTGTTTCCAGCTCTATGGAAGGCGGGCCCCCTGGGAGGACCCCGCCAAGTGGGTGATGGACACCTACCCTTGGGCGGCCAGCCCACAGCAGCACGAGTGGCCTCCCCTCCTGCAGCTCCGGCCCGAGGATGTCGGCTTCGATGGCTACTCCGTGCCCCGGGAGGGGTCCACCAGCAAGCAGATGCCCCCCAGCGACGCTGAAGGAGACCCGCTGGTAAGTTCTCGGCTTCCAGAGCAGCCTGGCACTCACTGAGTGCTTCCTGGTGTTGGGCGTAATGCAGGGCACGCTGGAAATTTGGAGGTGACTGAGCCCCCAGCCCTGCTTAGGAAGACTAGACCCAGCCCGAGATTTCGGGACGTTTTTGCCAATATTTTCTTCCTTTGGTTTTTCACTAATGTCTTTAACCCTTCTGAAATTTTTTTCCAGGTAAAAGGTTAAGAGTTTGCTTTTTCGCGAGTTCCCGTTGTGGCTTAGTGGGTTAAGAACCTGACTAGTATCCATGAGGACGCAAGTTCAGTCCTTGGCCTCAGTGGGTTAAGGATCCGGCGTCGCCACAAGCTGCAGCGTAGGCTGTAGATGAGGCTCAGGAACTTTCATGATGCTGCGGGTGCAGCCCTAAAAAAGAAACAAAAAAAAAGAATTTGATTTTTCTCCTTATATGTCCCTACACCCCTCTCTGCCCTCTGTTTGAGTGCCGCCTTGATCTTGTCTCATCCTGTCCCGTTAACCTCTCCTACTGGTAATGGAGCAAAGGCAGAGCTGGCTAAGGAGCAGAAGCACGAAGGGTCAGGAGCGCGGGCAGAGAGAGCATTGAGGGCTGGAGAGACTCATGCAGGGGAGAGCAAGGGGGCCTGAGCGCGGGTCGCCTGGCCAGCGAGAAAAGCCTTTGATGCGACTTGAGCATCTTTACTCCACCCCTGGTAAAGCAATGAAGGCTCTTTAAGAAGAACCCTGGGCCAGAGCCCGTAACACTCCGGTTGTGGCACTCTCTACCAAGGCGAGCCCCATACGCAGGCCTATTGTGAAATTAGACCTAAGAAATCAAAAACCCTCTAAAAGAAGGTGGAAGTACATACACCAGAACCTCCCATGGTTAAGGGAGCATTATCGTGCTACACATTGAGCCCTGCGCTCCCTTAGCAGCTGAAGCAAAAGGAAGAGCTCTGCAGAGCACGTTACTAACTTAGCCCCTGAAAGAACGTATTCCTAAGAGAGACCATGGGATCCAAAGACGGCTGATGGGCTGTTCTCTCCCTAGTGACTCACTGATCTGTTTAGATAAAAAGCAACGATAATAATAGGTGCTTTGGGGCTGTCTGCCACTCGGGCTGGCGAGATGCCGCTGTTGGTCCTATGGAGACTTTTTAAATAGGAACTTTAAATGGATTTGTGGCTTGTGTTACTCATTACAGCTAATTTGCAGCATTTACAACAATGGGTTTTCCAGAGGGAAAAGCCATTGTTTTTTGTTGTTGTTGGGTGTGTGTGTGTGTGTGTGTGTAAAAGCCTTTTCTGACATCAGTTGTTACTAAAAACCAAAGTCATGGAGATATCTTTGTGGGTTCAAGCTCAGGAGGTCTTAACTTGCATAGAATTTAGGGTATCCAGAGGAAGGAGTGGCCAGCCCGTCCCCAGACGCTCTTTTCTCTCAACCAGGAATATTTGGGTCGCTGACCAGACACAGATGGCATTTAGGGAGGACCTGGGTTCTCAGCATGGTTACAGTTAATTCCCCTTTCCAACCTCAGGCCCCCAGAACTCAGCCGTGCTGGCCCAGCCACCCCTACTGACCAAGCTGGATGCTCGGCCTTTCCCCTGAGCCCCATTCTCTCTGCCCAGGTCCACGGTCTCTGCTGCCGTAGCCCTTGTGTTCACTCGTCTCCCACCCGCAGGAGACCGAGACCTCTAGGAGGACAGGACTGTCTTGTTTTCATCCCACACTATGTACTGTGGGTACACGGGGAGTGTTTGATGAGTGAATGAATAATCTCGGCTGCGAAGGACTTTACCTTTGTGCCTCCGCGCCACCCCTTCCCGGTTGCGGCTGTGTAGGTGGACACCGGCTTGGGGTGCTCCTGTGATTGGCTCACCAGGCACTCTGCTGGGCATCCTGGGGGGCAGCTGGCCAGCGGGCAGCTGGGTTTCACACCCTGCCGCACCAGGTCTCTCAGAGAGACCCTAGCTTCCTAATTATCAAATACATACACATGTAATTTATAAATAAAATCAAAGTTTTTAGTGCCTTGTTTCCAGGTCCACACAAATGACCAGTAGACTGTAGACCAGGGGACATACAAGTGCCCAGTCCTTAAACTCTTGTTTAAGACAGATGATGGTGGAATTCCCATTGTGGTTCAGTGGGTTAAGAACCTGACTAGTATCCATGAAGATGTGAGTTCGATCCCTCGCTCAATGGATTAAGGATCCTGTGATGTCATGAGCCGTGGTGTAGGTCTCAGATGCAATTCGGATCCTGAGTGGCTGTGGCTGTGGTGTCAGCCAGCAGCCGCAGCTCTTTTTCGACCCCTGGCCTGGGAACCTCCATGTGCTGCAGGTGCAGCTGTAAAAAGAAAAAAAGAGATAGAGAGAGACAAGTGATGGTGAGGATGACAGCGGATTTATCACACTTATTAAGCAATTAGTCTATGCAGGCGCTGTTCTAAGAGTTTATTACACATCATGTCCTTTCAGTCCCTGCTTCACCCTATGGGATACCTGCTGCCGTTCCCTGCGTTCTGGAGAGGAGGTCGCGGTGGTTCAGATACATTAAATAATTGCCCGGATGTTTCTGTATTGGAATCCAGGCCCCTGGGCCCTGAGGCTCAGCTCGTACCTGGTGCTGCGCTCCACTGCCCTCCCCATCAAGGCCTTGACAGGAGCCTGAGCACGGGGGACTCCAGGCTGCCCTCTGGCCAGAGCTGGGGGACAGATGGGCTTGACACTCCTCGAAGGGGGAGCCATGTGCTTTGAGGTCAGTGGTGTTGATGCAGGTGTTCCAGCAGCTGGGTAGCTGGCATCTCACCCAGCCTGAGGACTCCGTGTGGGTAAGGTGCCCCTCCCGAGTAAAAAATAAATATCGTCCTTAGGACCTTGTATTTGGTTTTCAGCTCTCTCCATATATCAGCTTAATGCACACCATAACTCTAAAGGGGAGGTACAATTAGTCACGTGCCAACAGTGAAGAAACCGAGGTATAGAGACTAAGTAACTTGCCTAAGGTCATGCAGCTAGTGTGTGGTGGAGCCCAGATTTGAACCCTGGAAGCCTGGCCCAGAGTCATGCTCTCGTCTACCGCCTCCACTGTGGGCGGCAGTGCCCAGGTAAGTCTGGAGGAGGCGGCGTGAGCTTCCGAGAGGCCAGAGGTGGGGGACTGGCTGGACCGAAAGCCGCTCACGCTTTCCGCCCTCTCCGCAGATGAACATGCTGATGAGGCTGCAGGAAGCAGCCAACTACTCCAGTCCCCAGAGCTACGACAGCGACTCCAACAGCAACAGCCATCAAGACGACATCCTGGACTCATCGCTGGAGTCGACTCTGTGATGGGGCGGGGCCGCAGGGGTCGGGGCCACGGCTGCCCGCCCTCCTCCCGCCTCCATCCTCCCACCCTCTCCCACTGCACCCTCTGCGCCATCCCGAAGATGCCCTCCTGAGCCAGCACCCCGGCTGCGGCCTGAGCGCCGCACGGAGACCCAGCCCCCTCGTCCTCCAGCCCCAAGCTGGGTGCGTGCGTCCCGGGCCGGCCGCCTTGGTCCGCTTCCTTCCACAGTGAGAACTGCACTGTCGTCCGTTTTAATGATTGTTTTGCCTTGTTGCCGTGACCTCCATAAGACGCTGAAAGATAGTTCTCGGGAAAGGATCCTCACCGTTGACATAAAAAGGGTGGAAAAAAAAGAAAAGAAAACCCACTTGAAGCTCTGAAGCCAAACAGCATCCTGTCCAGAGACAGAAGAGACTAGAGCAAAGTTGGAAACCACGCGGCTTCCCTGCAGCCCAGGTCTTAGGGCCACGAGCCCGTGTCCCGCCGGTGCCCTCCGACCCCGCCAGCCGCACACGGATCTGGTGCGAGCTGGGGCCAGAGCTGCGACCCTTGGAAGCCTTAGGAAAAACCGTGCTTTCTCTTTTGTTTTTTTTAAATGGTGCTCTCCTTTCCGAGAGGTATCTCGCCTGTTCTGGTTCATCCCCACCTTCCAGACCCGTCAGCCTCCGGTTCGTCCCTGAGTGAGAGGGAAGGAGTGAGAATGTGGCCGAGCCTGAAGTCGCCGTCAGGGCGGAATAGCACGTGTCTGTTTCCCGCACGTGTACGAGCCGATCAGGTCTCGCTCCTGCTGACACTGTCCGGTGAGAACTGGTCTAACTCGGACGAACTCATCACCCCTTTGAAGATGAGGTTGTGTTTCTCCTCCTCTGACTTCTCATTTTTGAGGATTTTTTTTCTTCCTCTCCCTCCCCTCACGGTCAGAAATCCATCCTTTGGTGAACGTGAGAGCCGCAGGAGTCGGCTTTGGGTTCGGTCCTGCTGAGTTCTGGTTTTCAGTTGGCCATCCTCCCTCGCTGCCTCCTGCTGGGGCCGGGGTCGCTGCGTCCCTGGCTGTGGACCAGGACCCCCTCCCCCGCCCGTGGGTGAGAGGGACCTTGCCTTTCCCCCTCGTCCCCGAGGCCGCAGGACGCACATCGCCGCCTCCAGCGTGCCAGCCCCGACCTCAGGTGGGCTGTGAGGTCCCCTCGCAAAACGCTTGCACTTTCCCCAGAACCGACATGACGTCATCCAAGTCGACGGGCGAGGCGGCCGCTCCCTTCCAGAAGCCCCGGCCTCCGGCGGACGGACGAGTCTTGCCTGACCTCTTCGGTGCTGACCTTCCCAAAGCGATGCCTTACTGGTTTTGTACTCACCGTGTCCGCTGGTGGGTGCCGTGCCTGCCTAGGGTCCATTCTTCTGTTTTCCCCATCAGAGCAAACAGGGCTAAAAAGTCACCTCCTCCCTAGGAGAACTCAAGTTAACGTGACTTCTCATCCAAAAGACTCATTTGTGTGGGCGCGTGACCGTGGGAAAGAGAAAAAAGGAAAAGATGCCGTTTTGTTCCTTTTTTTTTTAAGTTTTTGTCAGTCTCCAGCTAACACCCTGACTGCACGGCAATCTGTCTTGTGCGGAAAAGGCAAAAGTTCCTCCATCTTACCTGACATGGCAGATCCACGCTCTGCCAGCGTGTCTTCGGCATACTGGCATTCTCTCTGCAGAGCGTGGTAAATCTTTGAGTCTGTTTATTTCTGCTTTACAAAGAAAATCTTTACTGGACCCCCACGGAGGCGGGGGCAATCTCTGTTAATGATCAGGGGTTTTATTCCATGTCTTTACGTTTCTGTTCCCGAAGGTCCCTCCCTCTACGTCAGTTCTTATTTTACCATGAGAGCTTAGCCTGAAACTGCTCTCTTTCCGTTGCATTTGCCGTTTTCTCCCTCCTCGAAAGGAAGAGGGGAGAGTGTCCCTCTGATGAGTGAATGGAAAACCTCTCCGCGCTCTCTGTCCTTGCATCTCGGTGAACCGCCAAGCCTTCTTTAGTCATCCGGGTGTGTGGGTGTGTCCTGTCCCGTCCTGTTCTCCATAAAGTGTGTAAAGCGTGTCTTCGGCCTGTGGCCACAGGCCACACCCTGAGCCTTCTGGTAAACCTGAAGAGTGGTCCTTCTCAGTTTCTCTCCCAGCAATGACCTTACACGCTCATACTGTGAATTTGGGAGGAGGTGAACTTGACTTCTCCTCATAGGCAGTTTTCCCAGTCACCTTGTGAGTAGACACCTGCCAATATCCTTTGAAACCTTTTTTTTTTTTTTTTTTTTTAACGACACTCTCTTTTTCTTTTCTCCCTGGTCCCACAGACCTTCCCTCCCACCGGGCCCAGGCTCCTCCGGGCCCAGGCCTCTGTCCCTGGTGCTGCCTGACAAGTGAACAGTGGTTTCAAGGAGTGTAGCCTCGTTCGGTCCACAGTCCGTGTCCTTCCTGCAGTTTCAGGAAGCAGGTTGTCTGAGGCGCACATTTCGTACTTTGGTCGTCCTTTAACGTTCGTGTCACTCACCTTGGACAAAGTGGCTTTGTGCTCCTCTAGGGCTTTGTCGGAAATGCTTCCATTTTGCCTTTTTCTACAGTTAGGCTGATTTTGAAATGTATGGAATTCTATGCAACATTTGTGTTGAGTTACTGATGGAAGCCAACATTTTTCCTCCCCAACTGCCAGGAATTTTACAGGCCATCAATGAAAGGGGAATACCTTTTAATTTAAGCGGGTGGGTGGGGTAGGGGTGTGACAAGGAAGGAGACTTGCCTAGACCTTTGTTGTATCTTGGGGACATTTTTTTTGTATTTGATCGTTGACGCTTAAACTTCAGAATTCTGTGTATTGCAAATTGGATCATGCCGAATCTGCTTCAAAAGGAAAAAAAAAAAAAAGAAGAATCCAACTTTGTGGATCTGAAATGGAAAGTTTGCTGTTTTGACCTAGTTGTTTCCAGTGGAGCAGTTTATGAAATATGTTCTATAAGATGTACATTTTTTCCTTGTAACATAGAAATTGTAAATAATTGATTAAAGTGCTGCATTTTGATGAATTTTTTCTAGCCATTTTTAAAGAGAAAACTAGGAATTGAGTATTTTGTGTACGGTATGTTTCCACACGCCCCTCCCCACCCTCCCTCCCTATTTAATTTTCATTTCTTGTCATGAGGTTTTTGGATTTGCCAGTGATCTGCCGGCGATCATGCCCCCCCCGTCATAGAGACTAAAGCTGATGATTGTACCAGTCTTAAATTATTCACGATTCAATAAAATTGATGCTTATTTATTCAGATTAGTGGTTTGGCTTTTCTGTGCTAGAGAATGCCCCTTGTCGCAGTTCAGGTTCACGCCAGGAGGAAGTCATTCTCATTTGGATCCAGCAAACGCGGGGGAGAGGCTTCCAAATCTGCAAACCCGTCTTTGCCACTGCATCGTCAGCACCCTACCTCCTCTCGGGTCCCCCGCTCAGTTACCGCGTGCGTGGAGCTGATGAGCAGCGCAGGGCTTCAGGCTCCTCGCAAGCTTTGGGGGGCTTGTGCAAATGCGGGTTCTGATGGAGTAGGTCCTGGGCAGGACCTGCGATTCTAGTCTCTGACAAGCTCCTGGTGATGCCAAACCACACTTTGAGGCAAGCGCCATCAGCATCCAGCCGCCCCCACCCCCAGTCAGCCCCTTGGCACAGGAAAGTTGTTTCGTTTGCTTGTTTGCTTGTTTATATATGAAGTACCTGCTAATTGCCACATGCTTTCCCCAAGCGCTGTGATCTAATCTGCAAAATGACCCAGAGGCGGCAGAGATCCTTACTGCCATTTTGCAAGTTAAAAAAAAAACACAGGTTCGGAGAAAACAGCTCACCGAGGATCCGGTCAGCTAAGAGGTAAGAGAGCTGGAGTTTCAACCCCATGTTCCAACCGTAAATCCGGCCCCGCTGGGCTGCCTCTCATCTTAGGGAGCCGTTCCACACCGTGGCTGGTAGCCACTGCAGAGCACCGGCGCTGGGAGGCGACGTCCCATCTTAGCCTTCACTTTCACCAACAGCAGCAACTGGAAAGGCTTGGTTTGAAGTGAGGTCTGTGGGCGTCCCTGTGAAATTGAGCCTACCCAGCTGGCTCAACCGCTAGTGATGTGAAATGTCCAACTCCTCGTTAAGGCACGTCAGTGGCCCAGCCAAGGGGAAGGACGGGCAAAGAATCCATATGTTGCACACAGGCAGTTTTTGTTTTGTTTTTTTATGGCTGTGCCCATGGCATCTGGAGGTTCGCGGGCCAGGGACTGAATCCCAGCCACAGCTGCAGCAACGCCGGATCCTTTAACCCACTGCACCTGCCGGGGTGGAACCCACACCTCTGCAGCGACGCGAACCACTGCAGTCAGGTTCTTAACCCACTGTGCCACAGCGGGAGCTCCGAGCATAGGTAGTTTTTAACGCCTATCCAAAATACTGAAGGGGAGCTAGCAGAATGGTGTGGAAACTAGATATCCTGAATTTCAAAGATTTTCCACATCAAATATTCCACCCCCTGGCCACACGATATACTCTGACATTATCTAGGAAATAGAAGTATACATAAACCGCATGACGGGCTAGATGGCTGTTTCAAAAAGGAAGGAAGGCAAGGAGGCATTTAAGTGCTCAGTGTGTGCCAGAGCTGTCCTGAGAAGGTTACGTCCTGACCTGTAATCATAGTGTCTTTAAGAGGTGAAAACAGGCTGAGTAATGTTACCTAAATAACCATGTGAAAGAAATGGAAGTCTCTTGTTTATCCAGTTCTAAAAGCCACGCTTTTTCTGCCACATGCAACTGCAGTCGCGTTAGATTGGACTTTGCAGGGAGGATTACACACCTTTCTGCACCAGTTATCTGCTGCTGCCATAGCAAGTGCCACCCCACCCCTCCCACTTGGTAGCTTCTGCAAAGAAACACTGTTTCAGTTTGCGTGGATCAGGCTGGCTGAGCTGGGGCCTCGGGCTCAAGGTTTCTCACCAGTCTGCAATCAATGCGTCTCAAATATTTACAGGGAATATCTAAAGCAAGAACCGGAGGGATTTCCCACTGTGGCTCAGTGGTAACAGACCTGACTAATAACCACAAGGATGTGGGGCCGATCGCTGACCTCGTTCAGTGGGTTAAGGATCCGGCGTTGCCGTGAGCTGTGGCGTAGGTGGGAGACGCAGCTCAGATCTGATGTTGCTATGGCTGTGGTGTAGGCCGGCAGCTGCAGCTCCAGTTCGACCCCTAGCCTGGGAACCTCCATATGCCAAGAGTGTAGCCCTAAAAAGACAAAAATAAATACATACATATATACTAAGAGCTATAGTAAGCATACAAAACTAAGAGCTATAGAAGGCATCATATTTAATGGTAAAATGTTGAATGTGTTCCCTTTCAGATTAAGATGCCTCCTATCACCATGAAACATCACAGCAGAGACTACAGTCAGTACAGAGACGTGAGAGAAGTAAATCCTGAAGCCTGGAAAGGAAGCGATTGGACTGTCTTTATTCCCAGATAGCTTTATGTACTTAGGCCATCCGAAAGAAGTCACAGATAAATGATTAGAAACAGTAAGTTGGAAAACTTTGCAGGATACACAGTCAGCGCATGAAAATCTGTTGAACGTCTCTGCAGCCAAACGTTTAAAACTTTAAAAATACCATTTAAGAACATCAAAAATATCAAATACTCAGAAATAAATTCAATGTAAGATGCAGCAAGACCTCTACCTAGAAATCGATAAAACCATGGAGAGAAAAGAAAAACCCAAAGAAACCAAGGACTGTGGGATATGTGCGGGTGAGATGATGCAGTGTTGTGAAGACATTGTTTCTGCCCCAGAAGGTCTGGAGAGCTGATCAGTCCCACTCAAAAGCCCGACATAATGTTTATGGAATTGATGAGATGGTTTTATAATGTATATTGAACTGCAAAGGGTGAAGTCTACCAGGGAGAAAGAAAACCAAGCAGAAAGAGATTTCTCTACCAGATATCAAGACTTACTACCAGGAGTTCCCGTCATGGCGCAGTGGTTAACGAATCCGACTAGGAACCATGAGGTTGTGGGTTTGATCCCTGACCTTGCTCAGTGGGTTAAGGATCCAGCGCTGCTGTCAGCTGCAGTGTAGGTTGCAGACACGGCTCGGATCCTGTGTTGCTGTGGCTGTGGCGTTGGTCGGTGGCTACAGCTCTGATTAGACCCCTAGCCTGGGAACCTCCATATGCCGCAGGTGTGGCCCTAGAAAAGGACAAAAAAAAAGACTTACTACCAAAGCCATCAAGTCGGTAGTGGTCCAAGAAGTCACGAATAGTTCAAGAAAATAGAGTAGATATTCCCCCAAACAAACGCAACACGTGACATGAAATCATGAACGACACTGTCTCAGACCAAAGGACCTAATTTTTTGGAGAAAGAAACTTGACCGAGGTCACATGACTATGGGATCCACTGGTTCCTACGATAAAGCTGGAGACTGGACTATCGTTTTAAAGGCTCCAGCTTGGGGAAGACATTCTGTTGTTGGAGCACAGTACACCTCACCCATCAGCTGTCATGGGTGGTTGGGTGCCCACTGGCTAGCATGCATGGTTATGCAAGCAGAGTGGTGTCTGAGTGCCCCCCTCCCCAGCAGCCCACCTGGGGAATTGTTTGCTTCTCAGCTCTAGAACTTTCAAGCTCTGCAGACTCCGAGGTGCCTGCCCTGTGTGTGTGGCAGGGGGCAGGCTAGGGGAAAGATACTTCTGCTTTTCTTCCACTGGATTTAAAACTGCATCTCTTGGGGAGTTCCCATGACGGCTCAGCAGTGACAAATCTGACTAGTATCCATGAGGACACAGGTTCGATCCCTGGCCTCGCTCAGTGGATTGAGGATCCAGCGTTGCCGTGAGCCGTGGTATAGGTCACAGATGCAGGTCGGATCCCATGTTGCTGTGGCTGTGGTGTAGACTGGTGGCTACAGCTCCAGTTTGACCCCTAGCCTAGGAACTTCCATATGCTGCAGAAGCGACCCTAAAAAGACAAAAAAAAAAAAATTACATGTCTTACCTGATCACTTAGGGCTGCTCACGCTCGTAGTGACAGGAGTTACTGTGCTGGTGGGGTGGTGGACGCTGATAGTGATGAGGAGCCAGGGCTGCATAATGGAAACAGGCAGAAGTATGTCTGGAACTTGGCGAACACTCAGGGGTGTCTCTTGGTATCTCTATGCCCGGTGATGGCTTCGAAGGGACATTTGCCACCATCAGAGTCCAACAAGGACAAGGTAACCAGTGGCTCAGATTCTTCAGGAATGCAGGTCTAGGATCCAGACCCACAGAAGTACTGGCTGATGGAGTTCCCGCCATGGTACAATGGGATCGGCAGCATCTCTGCAGCTCCAGGATGCTGGTTCAATCCCCAGCCCAGCACAGTGGGTTAAAGGATCCGGCATTGCCACAGTGCCGCGGTGTAGATCACAACTGTACCTTGGATCTGATCCCTCACCCAGGAACTCCATATGCCTCAGGGAGAACAAAAAAGAAAAAAGAAAAGGATATGCTGGCAGAGGGTGACACAAAAGGACCGGGAAGAGATGCAGAATGGCAATGATGGCCCTAGGACCCGCTGGACCAGCGATGGCCCTCTAGTCCCACTAACCCTCCCATTCTGAGTCTTTGTGTAGAGATTGTAACGAGCCACCACCTGGCAGCATCAGTAACAGAGCAGACTCGGTCCATCGACTGAGAGCATCACAAGGCATTGGCGGAGCAGACACTGTGGGTCCACAGCCCTGAGCCCTCGGGGGACAAGTGGTGCTGACAGCATCCCACCACGAGGCCCCGCGTCTCCTGCCTCTCTGAGCAGCAATGCTCTGGTGTCCCTGGGGACAACCTCCAAACAGTAAGTACACATGGTAGTTAGTAGATGAAAGCCCAGATGGGAGGCACAGTCTCTGGAGCTCTTTAGAGGCTCCCCAGCGGGACTGTCCCAGCGGTGACCAGTTACCTGCAGTGGTGACCAAGGAGCACTGTACTGGCTTTCTCCCCTGCTTGTCTTTTTCGTCTGCTCCCTCGTTCAGAGCTGGCACATCTGGGACACAGCCCTGAGAGTGAGTCCGCCTTAGAATTGGTGCCCTAGATGCCTCACCTGCCTCAAAAATGCTTCCTGACCCCATGGCACAAATTAGCTCTCTCTTCCCAAGTCCTTTCTCAGGATCCTATAAGACAATGCAGCAACTGCACTCTTAGATGTTATTATGGATTGAATTATGTTCCCTGAAACATATGTCAAAATCCTAGGAGTTCTCTTCGTGGCTCAGAGGTTAATGAGCCTGACTAGGATCCATGAGGTTGCAGGTTCGATCCCTGGCCTTGCTCAGTGGGTTAAGGATCCTGCGTTGCTGTGAGCTGTGGTGTAGGTCGCAGACGCAGCTTGGATCCCATGTTACTGTAGCTGTGGCGTAGGCTGGCAGGAAAACAAGACTGCTTCCCCTGTCTTGCACTTACTCCATCTCCCACGTGCTCCCAGCTCTGGCTCCCCTGGCCCTGCCATCTCTCCAGAGTGTGGGGGCCGGTGGGCTTGAGTCCAGCAGGAGAAGATACAGGGGAAATGTCTGAAGGCACGAATAGGGAACAGGCTGCTTTACTAGAGAGCAAGCGCACTCCGTCGCCGTGGGAGACCGAGCACAGGCTGCAGGACCATCTGACACAGCAGCAGCCGAGGGAGGCCCGCCCTGGTTGGCAGGTGAGTCTAAGCGGTTTTGGAGCCTCACTTGCCTGGTGGGATCACTTCAGACAGGGTGTAATGGAAAGAACCCTGGGGACTGAAGACCTGAGTTACTGGCTCCTCTCCCGAATGCCTCCCTCGGAGAAGTCCCACCTACTCTCAAAGCCATCGTTTCCCTATCTGTTTAATGAAGGGATTGGACTAGCTCCGTGGCTCCCTGATGGGGCTGATCGCAGCTTCCCAGGAAGCACATCAGAAACAGACTAGGGTCTCCCTTTAGCACTGGGGAATCAGAATGTGCTGGGACGAGGGCTTCTCCCAGCTCCTGCGTTTCCGGGCTGCAGTTGTGGGCGGCCCAACCTACTCAGAGAGGCCACAAGGGGGCAGCAAAGCCCAAGCAATGCCAGTTCTCCATTGGGCCGGACAAGCCTTTCGGCGATGCCCCCCGCCCCATCCCCGTCTCCGTCTCTGTCTCTCTCCCGCTCTCTCTCCCTGGATCCTCAGGAGATTGTTTTCCCTTCTATCCCATGCTTGCAGGATGAAGCTGCGTTCCCTATAAAGGGAATAGCAGAAGGAATTCATGTGCGGCAAGCACGTTGTTAAGCCAAGTACTTTGCCTTCGTGCATTCCTCTGATCTGGTTAACGATCCTATAAGGTTAGTATCATCGTCCTCATTCCAGAGAATGACTAGTTAAGGGACTTGTCTCACTAATCGGAGTCAGAGTGTAGATATGAATCTAGGGCTGGTCAGATTCCAAAGCTTGGAGCCTCTCCCAACCACGCAGCACCCTCCACCTGCGGCTGCCTAAACACCACATTCATAACCTCGTTGGTTTCCCGTACATAATACAATGGAGCCAAGACTTCAAAGCAGGAGAGGAAGCGTTTGTTCATGGATTTTTTTAGTGGGAAATTGCACTTCGGTTCCAGACTTCCTACCTCCCCCAGGCCATTTGATCTACCTTCCCGCCTAGAAACAATCAGCCAGAGCAAGCAGCAGTCTGTCAGGTGGGCATTGCCTCCTCCAGCTACCAAATCCCCACCAGTTCTGGTCCCCTTCACTGTGTCACCTTTTGATCCTCAAAGGCATCTGCATATATGAGCACTAGTTAAAACTGCACCTCTGAGAGTGAATGTTTGCAGGTGGAGTCTAGGGGGAGACAGAAAGAATTTAATGCATCACTTACTAACAGGACAGTTGAAAGAATGAAGAGGAGAGCTCCACTTGTGAAGACTAGCTTTGGAGGGACCCCTCCTGGACTTTATTGCAGAATTTTGGCCATCAGAGTTCTCTTTCTCGGGCCTGGAGCATCCAGCCCCTCCCACTTGTCATGCGGGTGCGTCTTCCTTACCTCGCATTCTTCTGGGAGGGGGAAGCTACCATGTGAAACAGGAGGAAAGGCAGAACCAGGGCGAGACCATTTCCAAGGGATAAGGAGTGGCGTTTTGCAGAAAGTCAGTGGAAGTCCTCCTGGCCGGTGCGCCAGGAGGGAGCCTGTTTGGATGGGAGGCCAAATATAATGATGGAGTGGAGTTGAGGAGCAGAATCAGGAACTAGGAGAAGGAGTTTAATTGGCATAAACTCGTGGTTGTAGCGTAGGCTGGCAGCCGCAGCTCTGATTCGACACCTAGCCCGGGAACTTCCATATGCCACAGGTGCAGCCACTAAAGGAAAAAAAATAAATCCAACAGCATAAACGCGTCGTGGTTAAGAGCATGGCCTCCAGAGCAAGACTGTTTAGCTTTGACGCTTTCCTCTGTCACCTGCTAGCTGTGTGACCGCCAGCAAGTTTCTTAACACTTTATGCCTCGGTTTTACTCTCAGTAAATGTAAAACAAGTTTATTAAATAGAGCCGACCTTCCAATGTCGTTATGAGGAATAACTTAGGCGATGCATATAAGATCTGTAGACTAGCACCTGGTAAGCAGTGAGTGGTGTTTAAATGTCATTACTCTGTCTGCATGTAACTTGGCCTTAAGTAAAAGAGGTCCAGCTTCCCATCCTCTCCAGGCTGGAATCCAAAGCCGTGTGTCCATTTCCGCTTTATCAAAACCCACTCCCCTGGAGTTCCTGTCATGGCTCAGTGGTTAACGAATCCGACTAAGAACCATGAGGTTGCGGGTTCGATCCCTGGCCTTGCTCAGTGGGTTAAGGATCCGGCATTGCCGTGAGCTTTGGTGTAGGTTGTAGACACGGCTCGGATCCCACGTTGCTGTGGCTGTGGCTTAGGCCGGCAGCTACAGCTCCTGTTAGACCTCTAGCCTGGGAACCTCCATATGCCGCAGGTGCGGCTCTAGATAAAGGCAAAAAGACAAAAAAAAAAAAAAAACCTCCCTCTTTCTCCCCACTCTCCCTGCTGCAGGAAATGCCATTCCCCCATACTCCCTTGCTATCCCTGAGTCCACCCCCAAGATTCATTCCCCACCCAGAGAAGGCTTCACCTCCTAGATCACTCCCACGCCTTGTCTTTCTCCTGCTGTCAGAACCCTTTTCTGCCTGCCTCTTTGCCAGCCTGTTCTGTGGCTGCCTTGTCTCCTCCCCATACACACACACGCACACACACACACACACGTGTGCACAATCAGTGCCCATCAGAGCCTGCTAGGTGTGTGACACACTGTCCCTTGTCACCACCCCCCTCTCATCTTCACTCCCATCCCCTGCTCTGGTCTAATCACCAAAGTCTGCTTCTCCCTTCAATTCATGAACATGCTCCAGAATCTGCAGATTTAAAAAACAAAGGAATAAACAAATGGAGTTCCTGTTGTGGCTCAGCGGTAATGAACTCCACTAGCATCCATGAGAACGCAGGTTTGATCCCTGCCCTCGCTCAGTGGGTTAAGGATCCAGTGTTGCCATCAGCTGTGGTGTAGGTCGCAGACACAGTCAGGATCTGGCGTTACTGTGGCTGTGGTGTAGGCCAGCAGTTGCAGCTTCGATTTGACCCCTAGCCTGGGAACCTCCATATGCCACAGGCGTGGCCATAAAAAGACAAGAAAGAAAGAAAGCAAGAAAGCAAGAAAGAAAGAAAGAGGGAGGAAGGAAGGAATAAGGAGAAAGAAAAAAGAAAAACAAAAAATAAAGGAAAAAGCCAAAAACCTCCCTTAACAACACATACCTTTCCAACACCACTCCCATTGCTCTATTTTCCATAGCCAACCTGATGAAAAACTTGACTATACTGGTCTCCAGTGGCTTTCAGACATTTTGACCAGAACCCACTGTGAAAAACATTTTATGAAGCAACCCAGGAGACACACACACTCACACAAGCACCCACACTCAAACACGTACACTGGCACACAGTCACATATAAATACGCATATAACATTGAAAGAAACAGTTCATGAAACATCACTCGTGAAATGTACGCTGAGATTTTTGGGTCTATTCAATGCTAGGTTAGGCCACTTCACTTACAAAATCAAGTTGGAGGTTACAGACTGAATGTGTCTCTCCCTCGCCCCCCACCTGCTGCACCCAGGTCATATGTTGAGACTCCATGCCCAGTGTGAGGCTGTTTGGGGTTGGGGGGGGGTCTTTGGGAGGTGATTGGGTCACCGGGGTGCAGCCCTCGTGAGCAGGATTAGTGCCCTAAAGCAGAGACCAAAGCTCACTCACTGCTTCCTCCAGGTGAGGACAGCATCTTCTCCACTTGAAGGACGACTGCAGACCAAGAGGCGCCTCTCAACAGACAATGACTTTGCCGGCGCCTTGATCTCAGATATCCAGCCTCCAGACTGCGAGAAATAAACTTCTGTTATTTACAGGCCACCCAGTCTACGGCGGTTATGTTGAAAGAGCCTGAACAAACTGAGACACTGACCTAAAATTTGCCCCATTTCCTCCCCTCCTGTTAATTTTTTTTGACATTGAGAAGTGCATCAACATATTAGCGTTCAAAGGACAGCATGATAAACTTTGTAGTTACCACTCATAATTTACAGATTACATTACAAATTAAATCTGTCCTATGTCCTTCAGGTTTAAAAATGTGTCCTCTACACTCCCTGCACCCGGCTCCCATTTCCCTTCCTTCCTCTTTGGAGGCAAGAATCACGTGTTTCCTGTGTTCTTAAACTTCTGCTAAATCTATGTGCATGTACAACAGGACGTGTTTTTCTCAGTATTTGGAAATTTTGTATTTCATGTTTAGATTTTGGGTTTTCAGTTCATGTGAATTTTCACAAACAGTGTGAGCTCAGGTTTAAAAGCGTGCATGGTTTTGGAGTGACAGTTGTCTCAAACTATCAGTGATTGAAGTACCTGCTTTCTCTCCATTGAATGAAATGCCTTCTCTATCAAACAGCGAAGTTTTGTGTATTGGTTCTGTTTCTCTGTTTCTGCGGCATTTATTCTTCAATTTACTTTTCTTCTTTCACCACATCCATGTCATGCAGAAGTTCTCAGGCCAGGAGTCAAACCCCATGCCATAACAGTAATGCTGGATCCTTAACCCATGGAGCCACCAGGGAACTCCTATTCTGCAATTTACTTTCATTGGACTTAAACTCCCATCTCAAATAAAACTAGTCTTCTCAGCATCCCCAAGGATTTCTGGTAGCCAAGTAATTTCTCATCTTCACTACCTTTTAAGAAATTTCAGAATTGATATCCTCCTGCTTCTTCAAAGTCCCTTTGCCTCTATAACAACCTAAGAGTCCTGGTTTTCCTCCTACTACTAGGATTGCCTCCTTTGTGGGTATCTTCCCCTCCACCCAGTCCCCCCACAAGCCCCCCCACAACAAGCCCCCCCCCAAGCCCTTCCTTCTCCTTCTCCAAACTTTCTTTGGCTTAAAAAAGCATATACAAATTGGAGTTCCCCTTGTGGCTCAGCGGGAATGAACCCGACTAGTATCCATGAGGATGTGGGTTTGATCCCTAGCCTTGCTCAGTGGGTTAAGGATCCGGGGATTCCAGTGAGCTGTGGTGGAGGTTGCAGACACGGCTTGGATCTGGCGTTGCTGTGGCTGTGGCATAGGCCGGAAATTGTAGCTCCAACTGGACCCCCTAGCCTGGGAACTTTCATATGCCGCGGGTGCGGCCCTAAAAAGCACACATGCACACACCCCACAAATTGTATGCAAACATGTTTCCAAAATAGAGAAATGAAGCAAGGTACAACCCTAAGAACATAAAACATCCCTTTTCATCCTGTCCCATCATCTGCTTTCCCACAGAGACACCATGGACGACTGGGCATGTGAGGCAGAAGCCGCGAGTCCCTCAAGCCAGTGCTTGGGTCCTCTATCCGTCCTCCCCTGCATCTTCTGTAATGCAACCACCCAGAGGTTAGATTACATTGAAACAGCCCGTCAAGCATTGACCACCTTATGCTGGCTTTGCTCCCTTAAATAGGCTGTCGATTAATCACACCTGGATTAAGTTTCGAGCCAGCACGGCGCATGTGCAAGGTGGGAACCCGTGTCTCCAGGAGGATCCCGGAACCATAATCTTCAGTCTGCGGAACTCAAAGAATGAAAACGGTGCCACCAGAGCCCTCTGCAAAGCTAGGAGTCCTTCGGGAAAGAAAATTCAGCTTCCAGTAGCGTGAGTAGCTTGATTACTCTACCTGGACTGAATCCAGACTAGCCATTCAGCTTCCAAGTTTAAAGTTCGCCTAGTCCCTTGAATTTTGCCCAGAGCCCTGGAGAGGCGAGGTAGGTCCAAGCCTGCCTCCTGTCCCCTTGCCACTCCACCTCGCAGCAAAGCTCTTCACAAAAGCTGGTGCCCTGGTATCGGCCGCGACGCGTGTTGGGCGGCGAGCCTTGCACAGTAACGGCCTTTCCCTCCCTTGCAGCTCTGTGACTTAAGTTCTGCCTCATGGTCAAGCGGAATGGCTGTGTGCAGTGCAGGGATGTGCCCTCAGAGCAGAAGACATGCCCTTCTCCTTCCCTTTGCTCCTTTCTCCTGCTTGGTTGCCTGAGCCAGAGCTGCCCCCTCGGATCTTCCAGTACGTGGCAGTTTTTACCCACCCCCAGCAACGCTGTGACGCCAGCTGGGAGTCCTTCAGTTCCACTCAGTGCTGACACTGTGCACCTGGAGGTAGTGTCAGCTGCCAGAAGTCAAGGCTCAGTCCCAGGAGACTTCTGATGCCAACTGCCACAGACCTTCCAAGCCACTCTCCCAGCCCCTCCCTGTGTTCACCGACCAGGAAGCTTTCCAAACCCTGTCCCTGTTCGCTTTAATGAAGACTTCATTACCTAGGTAGGATTGATTGAATCACTGGCCATTGGTGATTGAACTCAATCTCCGACCCCTCTCCCCTTCCTAAAGGGGAAGGTAGTACTGAGAGTTCCAGCCCTTTAGTCACACTGGCCCCCATCCTTTGGTGTTTCCCCAAAGTCACCTCATTAACATAAACTCAGGTTGGGGGTGAATGGTGTTGGTTATGGGTACCAAGATATTTTTATCTCTCTTAGCACTGAGACAAGTCTGAGTGTTTTCAGAGCTCTGCGCCAGAAAGGGGGACAAAGACCAAATGCGTATTTCTTCTTAGAAATCACAATATCACAGACCTCAGAGTGGGAGCTGCGTAAGGAGGGAGGCAGGAAGATCCAGAAGGCTTGAGATGCTAGTCCAATCCCATGTTTGCATACAGAAGAGAAATGTGCTTGGTGTTGTAAGCTGTTGCCATTTGGGACTTTCTCTCACACCCCAAACTGACCTCACTCAAACTCTATATCCTTTAGGATCTTTATTAACAAATACATCTTTTCTTCTCCATATATGAGTTCATGTAATGATACATGCATTGATATAGTCATTGATTTTGGTCAGTCTCTTCCTCTCCTACTGGACTGTAAGCTCCTGAGACCCAGGACTCACTCAGGTGTCACTCCATCCTCAAGAACAACCAGAGTCCCAAACACACAGAAGGCACTCAGTAAAATGCCCGTTAAATGAAAGAACTGTGACCTGGAGTTAAGAAACTTTGGTTCAATCACCATCTTCGCTGCTTCCAGGCTGTGCCACGTTGGAGAAATCAATTGACTTTCCAAGCCTATGTGGAATGTGGAGGAAATGAAGGCTGCCCTGAACGTCTCATGGGATTGATGTGGAAATCAAATGGGATGAGGTAAGGTGAAACATTTAAATGGGAGGAGTGAATTTGCTGTTGAGGCGAGGAAAACTTGTGTGAGGTCTTAGAAGGAGAACCTGCTTTCTCAAATACCTGTAGGTAAACTAGGTCTCTCGAAACCAACCTGTGCAAGGCCTTATTCATAATTGATAACTGTTCAATCCCGGTCGCCCCCCCCCCATTATTCAGACTTTTTTAAAAAGAGGGGCTTTCTTGGACTACAAACTTTAGCTCTGCTTAAACCATCAATGACTGTAAATGAGTCCTTTTAAATTAGCGATGAGGCATGTGAGTAGCAGCTGCTAGTTGAAATGAAACTTTGGGCGAAGAACAATAAAACCTCAGCTCTCTCACCTCTTGATCTGCTCTGCTTAGCTTCTTGGTGATTGCTGGGGTGTGATATTTACAGAAAAGTTTAGTAAGGTGCAGGAGGTGGCCTGTCCTTTTCCACTGGATGCCTACATGGTGTAAATAATCCTCTTTTAACCGCAGTCTCCACATGGTCCTAAAACAAGATGTTTGTGCCGAAAAGAATTCCAGGAGGCATTACCCTGAGGGCGGTGGCTTTGGAGGCGGGAGAGCAGGGACGAGTAAGTTAAATAATAGAACCGTCAGCACTGCCGCCGAGTTTGGGCAGGGGGTGGGGTGCGCGCTTTTGTTTGGATTACCAAAGCGTGAGTGGAAACTTCACTTTTCCCTTTAATCACCACCTTACTCTAATAGTGCCTTTTGCCCTGTAAGCTGTAAAGAGTGGGGTCCTCCTTTCTCCCTCGCAACCCGTCTGTACAAACACAGATGGATCTTTTAAAAATAAATGTTTAATTTGGGGATAATTTTAGATTTGGAGAAAAGCTGCAGGGATAATACAGAGTTCCCACATCCACAGCGCTTACCTTCCCTGGTGTTATCTTAACCCTGGTGCCCGTGCCGCAGTTAAAGCAACATTGGCACGTTATTCTCTTCAGCCCAGGTCCATGCACTATTCAGATGGTGTTAGTTTTTTACCTAATATCTTTTCTCTGTTGCCATCTCATTTGATTGGGATCGTTTTTGCATCTGTGTCAAAAAGGCTTATGTTTTTTTTTCTTTTAGAAGTAAAACCATAAACTTAAAATCAGAGAGACCCGTTTTTGGGAGAGTGTGACATTGCGGACTTACAGGTCTTTGCCAGGAAAACCGTTCCTGTGGTTATTTCATATTGTCTTTCCATATCGGATTGTGGGATCCCAGCTAAAGACACTTTGACAGGAAAGCGTTAATATCTACCAGAAGGATCCCAAGCAGAGGCTGCATTTGGGAGGTGGGGTGGAGACTTGGGTTCCACGAGCCTCTGTCCTTAGTGGAAAGAGAAGGTGCTGGAGTCTTGGCCGTCCGGGTAATTAGGTGACATTTACTCAGCCTCAGTTTCCCATTCTGTCCCATGCAGATATTGATGCTTCCATGGGAGGTGGCAGTAAGGCTCAGGTATGCAGTAAATGAAAGCTGTAGCAGTATGTCCAGCACACTGGGACTCAGTAGCCATTACTGCTATTCTTTCATAAAGAAAGGGGAGGGACTTCCCCTCATGGCACAGCAGAAACGAATCCAACTAGGAACCATGAGGTTGCTTGTTCGATCCCTGGCCTCACTTAGTGGGTTAAGGATCTGGCGTTGTTGTGAGCTGTGGTGTAGGTCACAGAGCTGGCTCGGATCTGGTGTTGCTGTAGTTGTGGCGTAGGCCAGCAGCTGTAGCTCTGATTGGACCCCTAGCCTGGGAACCTCTATATGCCACTGGCGCGGCCCTAAAAAGCAAAAAAGCAAAAACAAACAAAAAAAAAAGAAGAAGGAGGCATTTTATAAATGTTTTACTTAGCAGCTGCTTGTTTCAACTTACTGCCTCTGAATAAAAACATCTTGCAGGATGGCGCTCCCACGGTGGTGCAGCGGGATCTGCGGCCCCTTGGGGACTCTGAGACCTGGGTTCGATACCTGGCCTAGCACAGTAGCTTAAGGATCTGGCATTGCCGCTGCTGCAGCTTAGGCCATGATTGCGGCTCGGATCTGATCCCTGGCCTGGGAGCTCCTCGTGCTGCAGGGCAGCCAAAAGTGGAAAAACAAAAACAAAAACCATCTTACAATATCACTGTCTACAAACACACTTGGAAACATTCTGCCCTCTGCTCTTCCTGGTGTGTCTTTCTTGAAAACAAATGGTAGATGATTTCCTCTTCCTGCCCCATAAAAATCATATCATCCTTCCAGGCTTTGGGCAGATGTCAACACAGAGCCTTCCTAGACGCTCTCAGTGCTAACCGGGAATATCTGAGTCTTTTCCCTCATTAAAAAATAGTCATCCTGTGGATTAAAGGAAATTGTGTGTATAAAGTGCTAACCACTGCGTCTAGCACATAGTAAAGTTTTCTGAAAATAATAACAACGACAATAATAGCCTTTCTTTGAGATCGTGGCAGTGAGAACGCAAAGAAGAGCAGGAATCTACTAAGGACTTAAATACCAAGACAGGCCTTCGAGGTCGACCCCTTGTGTGGAATGGAAAAGAGAAGGAGGGCTCAGTAACGGCACTTGTCTCTAATTTTTGAGCACGAAAGATGAAGGCATTCGTGGAGTTAGGGGCAAGATTTGAGTAGGGTTTTTATTGTTTGTTTTTTCTTTGGGGTGGGGAGGGTTGCTTGTTTGAATGGAATGTTGCAACTAGAGGCCATGCCCTTGCTCCTGGGCGTGTGGAATTTAACAAGTTCATGGGACACCCCAGGGCAATGACTGTAGGCGGTCTGGGTCTGGAGGTGAGGAGACAGGTGTTATGAGTACCTGGTTGGGGTTCACCATCAAACAGATATTAGCTGAAACAGGGCAGGGGCAGGGAGGGGAGGAGAGGGGGCGGAGGGGAGGAGAGGGGGCGGAGGGGAGGGGAGGGAAGGGAGGGGAGAAGACCACTGGGGTAGCTGGCAGAGAAAGCCGCAGCAAGGGCTAAGGATGAAACCTGGAGGAACATCTACTTTAGGGGAAATACAGAGCGTGACGAGCCCAAGGATGACGCTCGAGGGGCTGAGAGACGTCTGGCAGTAGCTAAAGGGACCAGAAGGGGGACTAGACTTTTTAGGGCACGTTTGGGGAAAGGGATCAAGTTGATTGCGTTTGCAGAAAGGAAGGTGCTAATGAGGAGGGGCCGAACAGGAAAGAGAAGGGCTTCCTGGCCGAACAGAAGGGTTGACAGAGGGAAGAGTGACAGAGGATCTGAGGAAAGCTGGGGTGGGGTTGTAGCTGGGTTTTTAAGTGGGGTAGTATGAACTTGGCCTAAGAGTTTCCTCCCACCTCTCCCTGTAGTAAAGCACTTTACATGTTTAAATAATGGACTCTCCTAGTGTGATCTGGGGACGCCTGGAAGTTCCCAAGACCGTTCCATAATTGCATAGTGCGGTTTTCTGGAGGCTGCACGTGTGACAGTGTCTCCTTCTGATGGCCAGTGGGTTGTGTGCTTGTATAGTCTTATGTCTCTTAGAATTTTCCAAGGTAGGGAATTTAGATATATGTGCATTTTTAGCAATTGACTAGGTTTCTTTCTCAGTACTTCTTCTGTGTTCTTAAGCTCTCTTCAGTTATGGCATCTGTAATCGTATTGCCATTCATTAATTGCTGTTTTGAAATTCCCAAATTTTCCTTGTGTCTGTGCAGAGACCCAAGAAGTTCACTTGATTGTCCTGTTTAGCAATATTTTAAATTTTTTTTAAAATGTTCTACACTCTTAGAACATTTCTACACTTAGAACATTTTTTGGAAAATGTTCTACGCTCTTTGCCCAAAACTGCTACTATTTTAGATTTTTGTATTTTAGTTTCAAATAAAAGAAAATGTATTTGTTATATATTTTTCTTATATTTAAAGATGAGGAAGTTCCTGTTGTGGCACAGCGGAAGCAAATCTGACTAGTAACCATGAGGTTGCGTGTTCAATCCCTGGCCTTGCTCATTGGTTTAAGGATCCAGCTTTGCCTCGAGTTGTGGTGTACGTTGCAGATGTGGCTCAGATCCTGCTTTGCTGTGGCTGTGGCTGGCAGCTTAGCTCTGATTCGACCCCCAGCCTGGGAACCCCCTGTATGCTGTGGGTACGGCCCTAAAAAGCCAAAAAAACAAAAAGAGAGATGAATTGTTGGCTTTGGAAAGGGAGACTAGAAGAGTCACTTTCTCAAGCCATAGCTGCACTGTCTACTTCCTTTTTTTTTTTTGTCTTTTTAGACCCACACCCATGGCATATGGAGGTTCCCAGGCCATGAGTTGAATTGGAGTTACAGCTGCCGGCCTATGTCACAGTCACAGCCACAGCAATGCAGGATCCAAGCCACATCTGCAGCCTACACCACAGCTCATGGCAACGCTGTATCTTTAACCCACTGAGCAAGGCCAGGGATTGAACCTGCATCCTCATGGATACTAGTCAGACTCATTTCTGTTGAGCCACGACAGAAACTCCATACACTGCCTACTTCTAAAGATGCTAAAACAGATGAAAATGACATGTCAGAATTCAGGGAAGGCAGGAATATACTGCTCCCCACCCCACCCCCCAAAAAAACAAATTGAATGAAACTGCAAAACAAAAGAACGTATGTTAAGGAGTTCCCACTGTGGCACGGTGGGTTAAGGATACGGTGTTGTTGCAGCTGTGGCATAGGTTGCAGCTGGGATATAGGTTGCAGCTGCTGCTCAGATGCAGTCCCTGGCCTAGAAACTTACATATGCTGCAAGGGCAGCCAAAAAAAGAAAGATAATATGTTAAAAGTTATCTTTTCCCTCAGCCTAATTGAGGTAAAAATTTACCTTTAGTGTCTTAAACAACAGACCATTTTTGGACTGTATTATGGTTCCAATTAAATTGTATTATCCTTTTGAGGCCAGTCATTCAGAGTTTAAAGAAAGGAATTGAATTTCTAAAACAAAGATACACAAAGGGTGAGGCACACTTAAAAATTAAAACTTGTCTGTTACAACTTTTCAGACTAGAAATGGGGAAGGCCACGAAAGCCTCTCACAGAGCAAGTTAGCATCTTGCGTTAGCTAGGGAAACACCCTCGGTAGCTGAGAGATTAACTAAACCCCGGCGGTGTTGCTGAACACCTGCTGGATGAGAAGTCAGCAAAAGACATGGTGACACCACTGCTTTCTTGCGATGGAGTAACTCGTCAGAGATGCAGTCAGTAAGTCATCGGCAGGGATTCTCTTGTGGCACAGCGGGTTAAGGACCTGGCATTGTCACTTCAGAGGCTTGGATTGCTGCTGTGATTTGGGTTCAGTCCCTGACCTGGGAAATTCCATGTGCTCCAGGTGTGGCAAAAAAAAAAAAAAGTCATCTGCAAAACTGTACTTTTGCCCTGAAAATGGACAAAGCTGTAAAAATGCCTGGACATTTTATTTGGTTTGTATTTGCTTTGTACTCACAACTAATTATCAGAAAAGATCTATAAATGCTTGACAACAAACGTAAGTGTTAAAGTATTGCATACCTTTTTATTTTTCTTTTATTGCTGAACCTACGGCATACGGAAGTTCCCAGACTAGAGGTCAAATCGGCTTCAGCTGCAGGCCTATGCCGCAGTCACAGCAATGCAGGATCCGAGCCCCATCTACCACCTCTGCCACAGCTTGCAGCAACACCAGATCCTAATCCTGAGGGAGGCCAGGGATTGAACCTGCATCCTCAACTATGTCGAGTTCTTAACCTGCTGAGCCATAGTGGGAGCTCCTCAAATATCCTTTTGAATCTCATGTTTTATTCAGCTGCTTTGTTGACATTTTTATTGATAGTGCAAAAGCAGTTGTCAGTACAATTGCTGGCAACTTAGTCCAAATCGAGGCAGGGGTGCTAAACTGTAGCAGTGGTCGGTGCATTTTCTGCTGCCTCCTCCCCACAGACAGCCAGCTTCACTTAATGTGGTTGATAGGACGGGAAGAATTATTAATGTTCTCAAATGTCAACACTTAAGTATATAACATACAATCTTTTCAATCCTATGTATGAGGAAATGAGAAGTATGCGTAAAGGATATCTGCTGCCTCTGGAAGTGCAGTATGGTTATTTTAAGGAAAAGCTCTCTTGTGCATTTGTTTGAACTAGCCACGTTTTTCATGGAACCCCTTTTTTTACTTGAAATAATGAGTGATAGACAAACTATGGTTTCAGACTTGGGTATCTTGTAGACACTTTCTCAAAAATTAATGAAGTGAGCCTTTCCCATGAAGAAAAAGTAATAGCACTTGTTTCCACAGTAAAAGTTTAGCTTTCAAATAAAAATCAAAATTTTGGAAAACTCGTGTCTGCTACCATGAGCTTGACAGCTTCTCAATACTTAAAGACTTTTATGATGAGATGTGTGATGGTATTAACAAATGTGATGTTTGATAATTAGGAAAAGTGTTAGAGTTCCCTGGTGGCCTAGTGGATAAGGACTTGCTGTTGTCACTGCTGTGGCTTGAGTTTCTGCTTTGGCTCGGGTTTGATCCTGGCCTGGGAACTTCTTCATGCCACGGGCAAAGCCAGAGATAAAAAAGTGTCAACATGTAGAATATCTGCATTACCCAATGAAGCAATGTTTTCCAAATGTCCAGTGAATGATCTTACACAATCAAACATGGGTAAAATATCCATTCAAATTGCAAGGTAGACCAATGGACTTTAATGTAATAGAGTTGAAACCTTTATTGATAGATATTTACATTCTAAATTGCTGCTGAACTTTAAAAAAAAAAAAAACACCTCTTGCCAGGTTTTGCTATTGTATCAAAGAAGCATCTGTTTTTCCAATTGCATATTTGTATGAAGCTAAATCTTCTTCCAACTGCAACAGATTGGAAAACAGATAAGAGAATTCAGCTATCTTCTATTAAGCCAATCATTAAAGAGATTTGCAGGAATGTAAAGCAATGCCATTCTTTTTTCTAATTTTTTTGTTTTGTAATATATACTAACCTTTTGTAAAATACGACATTAATATGGATATTTAATGTTTAATGGAATTGCTTTAAAATGAAGTAGTATTTAAATTTTGTCTCTCTTAATTTCTTATACCAAAAATATCCATTGATAAAGCCCACAGAAACAAAAAAGTCTTTAGGAGTTCCCGTCGTGGCGCAGTGGTTAACGAATCCGACTAGGAACCATGAGGTTGCGAGTTCGATCCCTGCCCTTGCTCAGTGGGTTAACAATCCGGCGTTGCCGTGAGCTGTGGTGTAGGTTGCAGACGTGGCTCGGATCCTGGGTTGCTGTGGCTGCGACGCAGGCCAGTGGCTACAGCTCCGATTAGACCCCTAGCCTGGGAACCTCCACATGCTGCGGGTGCGGCCATAAAAAAAGGCAAAAAAAGTCTTTAGATATTCGGTGATTTTTAAGAGTAAAGGGATTTTTAACACCAGAGTTTGAGGATCATTGGCTTAGACCACAGGGAGGAGGGTTTGTGGTACAAGAGATTTGGGTAGATAAGAGAGGTTTTTAAGTAGCCATTATTTTATCTCATAACTTCAAAATATTAAAAAAAAATCAAGCTCTAGGAGTTCCCACAGTGGTACAGGAGGTTGAGGATCCAGCATTGCTGCAGCTGTGGCAAAGGTTGCAGTTGTTGCTCAGATTCAGTCCCTGGCCTGGGAACTTCTGTATGCTGCCAGGGGCGGCCATTAAAAAAAAATAATAATAAAGCTCTATTAAGATTGCCTGTTGGTCGGAGTTTGCTTAAATGGGTTTTTACCAGTTTAGCCAAGGAAGAAGGGTGATGTATTAGAGTTAGAGGAGCCTGAATTTGAAATCTGGCTGAGGTAAGCACGGGGGAAATCATCAAAACTCCTAGCCTTAGTCTTTCCATTTGTAATGTGGGAATAGTAATCTACCTTAGATGGGTTACTATAAAGATAAAACTTTGTGTAAATCTTTGCTGCTTAAAGTGTGTTTTGTGAACCAACAGTGGATTAGCAATGCTAAATACCCAGAACTCTGAATCGTAATCTGCATTTTGATGAGATCCTTAGGTGATCTTATTAAAGTTTCAGAAGCGCTGATGTGTAAGGCATCTAGCAGAACGCCTGGCTCCCACATTATAGGTGCTCAATAAAACCCTTTCTTTTTAGTATTTGTTATTCTTCAGCTTATAGTTATAACTATCTCAGTCTTAATGACTAAAGTAATTGGTTTGATTTCTAAAGGCACATTGGACCAGCTAATTTGATCTTTTTTGTGTACTTTGTTATCAGCCTAAGTAATCTTTTGACTCACGTGAACGATTTAGAGCTTTCAGACCTACGGTCTTGACTTGAGTGTCTCTGTCCTTCTTTATTTGTTCATTCAGCACTTGTCAAACAACTTACCACAATATTAGGGCGTATGCATGACATTAGGGAAATACTAGGTAAAATGGACATGATGCTTAGCTAAAAGTTGTGATGCTCAGCTAAAAGAGCACTAAAATGAACCAAAATGTGCCATTTGTAATTCATAAGAAATAAAGCTTTGTGCATATAGGGGGATAGAATACACTTAAAAAAAAAAAACTCCAGCATATTTTTTTCCTTTTCTAGGTTTTTCTTAACATTTATTAATATAGAAAAAACTTCGGTAACATTATATAATACTTCTTGTTTTGAACTTTACATTGTTTATAATAACACTGCTTACCTAAATTTTTTTCACTTGCCTGCCATAATTTTGACCACTACTGCCATAATTTTGACTAAATCTTCTAACCTGTGAGTTACATTTCCAGTTTAATTTTTTAAATTGAGTGAAAAAATTAAAATTTACCATCTTAACCATTTTACATTTATATTTCAGTAGTGTTAATTATATTCACATTGCTGCTCCACAGATTTCCAAGAACTTTTCCATCTTTAAAACTGAAATTCTGTACCCGTTGAACAGCTATTTCCCAAGACCCCAGCCCTTGGCAACTGCAATTCTACTTTCTGTTTCTATGAGTCTGACTATGTTAGATACCTCATGTAAGTGCAACCATACAGTATTTTGCCTGTTTATTACTAGTTTATTTCACTTAGCATAATGTCCTCAAAGTGTATTCATGTTCATGTGATAAGATGAGACAGGATTTCTTTTCTCTTGAGGGCTGAATAGCATTCTAGTGTATGTGTATACCTTTTTTCTTTATTCATCCACTGGACATTTGGGTTGTGGAAGCTGTTGTGAATAATGGGAATAATGGATATGAAAGTGAATACCTCTTGGCTATTGTAAATAATGCTGCAATGCACGTGGGTGTGCCACCAGAGTACTTTGATGTAGACACAAATCCCTCCCCATACCTGAAAATGGTTCTCGACTGTAGGTAATAACTGCAGCCTTGAGCTGGCAAAGAGCAAAAGGTGGGCCATTTCTGTTCAGGTTTCCATCTCTGGATATCCCTCCCAGCCATAGCAGAGGGAAGGAGGAAATAGCCTGAATCACTCAGAGCAGGGGTTTCCTGCCTGAAAGACCATAAACCTACCATATGCAGGACTCCATGCTAACCTTCATATGTATTGAGGAGGAATTGTGGGAGATTTCTTGATTTAAGGTAGTGATCATAATGAACATCACCCCCCCCCCCAAATTCCCCTATCAATGGAACCGGTGATCATTAGAGTCAGGAATGGGCCCAGCAGGGCAGGCTATCAGAACCTTAGCATGGAGGGGGCTGTGTCCTTTGAAAAAAGAATTGAAGATAGAATATATTCAAATTTCATTTTTTGTTGTTTTTAAATTTTTTTATGATTTTTATTTTTTCCATTATAGTTGACTTACAGTGTTCTGTCAATTTCTATTGTACAGCAAAGTGACCCAGTTTTATATATATATTCATTTTCTCACATTATCCTCTATCACGTTCCATCACAAGTGACCAGATATAGTTCCCTGTGAGATATATATATATATATATATATATATATATATATATGTGTAGCTTGGCCACTAACTAGTTATATATATATAACTATATAACTATATATATATATAATACAAACTACTAAAAAGTAAGCCTAATAACTTTTCCCCCTGGCTGTTGGTGTTTGGGTTAGGATAATAAACAAATGTATGTCTGTGTGGCTAATGTGACAGAGATCAAGCTCCCAAAGGGCACAAAGTCCCTGCCAAGGTTCTAACCTGATGTTCTTTACTGCAACTGAAAAGAACAGTTTTTTGCTGAAAGTTAGTTCTTAAAGAACTTTAGTTTCACTGGGAAGCCCCAGAGCCTGAATCTGGGCTCCCAGGTCCTGCCTGTAAATGGCATTCCTAACAAAACGAGCTCATACACAAAAATCAAAGCCAAAGTTGGGTTTCCCTGGGAACTAAGACATGTACCTCCAAGGAGGGAAAGAAATACCATTGCAAACTTGAACCACTTAAACTGACTTCCATTGATTTCTTTCAGTCCATCATTTCAGTCCTTAGAGTAGGGCAGAAGGATCATTGCAGACTCAACTTGTTGGTATCACTCTACTGGTGGTATTTTACTTGTAACTGTAGCAAACGTGGCTGTTTAATGGGTACAGGGAAGCAGAAAAGGCACTGGCCCAAGAATTAGATGGGTTCTAGTTCTAGCTTGGCCACTAACTAGTTGAGTGCTTTAGACATGTGCCATCCCCTCTTGAAAGTGAGCGTACCTTCTGTAAATGCCAGCCGCACTTGGACTAGAATATCTCCAGTCCTTGGACCAGAAGATCTCTAACATTCTGTGAGTTAGAGAAACCGCTTGGCCACTGTGTCCGTGCTACTTTTTATTTGGCATTTGTTCATTTGATACATATATACATATATAAAAATCTGTACATGGTAAAAATACAAAATAAGTATTTCTTTATAAGTTATTCAATGAAACAGCTACCTTTTCAAAGTTTAAACATCATTGCAAAAAAGAGAGAAGGAAATCTAGTCAGTCCTTTATATCATTCACAATAACCTTGGTATAAAATATCCATACATGTGTACAAAATATGTGTACAGTTCATAAAAGCTGTGCAAAGACAGCAAAGTTCCATGAAAAAAAAAATCAAAGAGGCTTGGGGGTCTCTTTCTGTTCACATCATGCCCAGTGCTCAGTGAAACCTCCCCAGAAATAATAAAAGGGCACAAGGTAGAGTGCTTGGTGCATGTTTTGTGGATGCAGAACTAGTAGTAAAGAAAAGGCTTTAAAAGACACATGCAGAAATAGAGACTGATTCTTTTTCCCATGTAGGGAACTCCCTTCTTAGCTCAGACACCATTTGGAATATGACACCTAGAAAAGACTCAATACCTCAATATGTGGTACCTTAGACCAGAAGGCACAGATACTTTTTTTTTTTTTTTAATTCTTGAGGTTTCTAAGGGCACATTATGGGAAGATGGGGTTACCAGAGTCTGGAGTTGGGTGGAAGGCCCTTGCTACCTAAGATGGGGAGGTGGAGGGAGCTAGAAAGTCAAGGGTCTTGAAGTTATATGCTGGATGCTGTGCCGCCTGTCTTGGTCTCCTGCTTTATATAGGGTTTTTTATAGGGCTGTTGCTGCTGAAGACCAGCAGGGCCTGGCTCACAGCTCAACCCAGGCTGTGGAAGTGAACACCCCACTGTATTTAAAATAGCTTGCAATAAACAAGACAGCCAGGAGCCCTCCTGGAAAAGTTAAGGCTGGGACCAAAGCCTAAATTTAACTTTCCTGGGGAGGGCTGTTGGGAAGTAGTGTGGGGAAAGAGAATGTCATTTAGGATAATGGAAGGGATGGGGTGCCCTGGACGAGGTGACAGCTCCACAGCGGGGAGCCGGGCAGCGTCCGGGCAGCAAGGACCAAGTGAACACGCACTGAATCCCACCCTCTTCAATTTCAAAGCACTTATAACAAGCACCCTGGGCGCGGGCGGGCTTCTAAGACACGGTGATCTCCTCCTCCTCGCCCTCCTCATCCTCCTCGGAGTCTGAGAAGTCCGAAGGTTTGTCGGGGCTGCCAGAGTGCGCGGGCGAGGGGGGCAGCGGCCCTTCGAGCCGTTCGACCCGCAGGTGCCGAGGGTCCGGGGACGCGTGATAGACCAGGCGGTGACGGGGGCTGCCCCGGCCCTCGTCGTCGTCTTCGTCGTCCCCGGGACCCTTCTGGCCCACGTCGCTGAGGTCAGGGTGCGGATTGAGTTTAGTGGGAAGGGTCTGCTCGCGGCAGCCCCCGCTAGACAAGAGCTCGCGCTCCTTGGAGTTCCGCCACTTCATGCGTCGGTTCTGGAACCAGATTTTCACCTGGGGCGACAGGGGGGAGAGCAAGGGAGAAGCGGAGGTTAGCGTAGCACCCCCGCCACCGCTCCAGGGAGGACTGGGAAAGAGGCTCTGTCCTTCCCCTCCTCGCGCGCCCCGCACCCTGTAAAGTAAGCCCGCACGGGGGTGTGGCACCTCCCCGACGCCGCCCCTACCTGGGCTCGGCTCGCCTCACCCGTGGCCCCGAGCGCACGCACCTGGCCCAGATGGGCTTGGGGTGGGGCCATGCGGAGCTCGGGGGACGTGGGGCGGGGAGAGAGGCTGTCTTTCCCCGAAGAGCCTCCGCGGAGCTGGCTCGTGCACTTATTCCTTCTCTAGACCTTACCCCACCTGGGCCACGGGACCTAAGGGGTGTCGTGTCTACGGTGTGTGGGGGTAGGGGCTGCGGGGAGACTGCTTCCACCTGTGAGTCTTTCAAGCCCAGCTTGGCCGCCAGCTTCTTGCGGTCGGGCTTGCTGATGTACTTCTGCTTCTGGAACATCTTCTCCAGCGCTTTGCGCTGGACGTCGGAGAACACGGCTCGACGCAGCATGCCCCTGCGAGGCTTGCCGCGGGCGGCCAGCGGCCAGGAGAAGGTCCCCGGGATGGGCACGACGCTGGAGGACGCTGCGGAGGCCAGGGGTGGGAGGTGAGTGAGCGAGTGGGCGGCGTCCCGCCCGGGCCGGTGGCGTCCGCCCCTCCCTTGCGGTCTCCTTCGGTTTTTCTCTCTGGTCCCTTCATCTCTTTAAAGCGCGCCTTTTTCTCCGCCCGGAGAATAGGCTACGAACCCCGCAAACCTGCAAGAATGAAAGGGCGCTTTCCGCCCAAATAACTTTGCCTTTCAACCGTGCAAACCCGGATTAGGTAAAACCACGGAAACGCAGAAAACAGACCCCACAATAGCCTGTTTCGTTTTTCTATTCAACGGTCTCAGGGAAACAAACCTGCGTGTATCAGCTAAAATAGCAACAGAAAAAAAATTTACAAAAGTCAAAATAAAATTTCCAGCGGAGGCTACTGAGTTCCCCCCTAAAAACGTTGATGGCTTTTGCATTCTTTAGATGAAAAGGAGGTGCTTTGCTGATTTGATAGAGGAGAAAAATCTGCTTTGGATTTTTTATTTTTTGAAAAATCCAATCAGTATTCATCTTTTTAATATTAAGCTCTCCTCCCCTCCCCCACAAAATGTAAAGAATTCGTCCCAAATACATGAAAAGTGGCAGCTAATTAGCACATTGACCGCTTCCCAATGGGTATTGGCATGATAAAAGGGGGGAGAGTTTCGCTTTAAGGGAGAAAAAAAAAATCCCCAAAAGAAACAGAGACTCTAATGAAGCGTGAATGGTAATTGTGTAGTAATGAACTAACAGAAAAAGACTGAGGACAAGCAGCGAAAGCCATATATTACTGGGACAAAAGAGATTTACACTTTCAAACTAAACACAACTGCAGGCCAAGACCATTGGGAGAATACTGATGGCAGGAGCTTCTCTTCCCCGAATCATTTTCATTAAATGGACATGAAAAGCTATTTATAAAGCTCGGGTTGTTTTTGTTAGAGCATTGAGATGGGGGAGAAAGGGAGCAAATTCCATTATCAGCCGCAGCATGAATGGTGGGGGGGGGTCGTTGGTGAATTCTCTCTCCCCCTTTCAAAAATCAATTGCTTGTTTCTTTCGCTGATATCTGGGAGTGCTGTCGAGGTTTTACCCATCCCCCACCGGCCATGCCTAGTCTCTCTCCTCTTTATAGGAGATCCTCTGTCGCCTCGGTCTTGACCAGCTGCAGAGTTTTTGAGCCATAGTTGGAGTCATCACTGGGATTCCAGGATGAAAACCTCACGGAACCTGCTTAAGGTGTTCCTCCTTTAAACGGGGACCCAATCACGGGCTTTCCTCTGACTTATTTTAGGAGCTCAACGATGTTTACAGTGAGATATCTGTGGGGGGAGGCTATGAGAAGAGTTTGGGAAGTCTGGTTGGAAATAGGTTGCGGCTGTGGGAGGACCCAGTCCCCCTCCTCCTGGGCGACCCCTGGCATCCCACACAAGAGGGCGCCGCATGTGGTCTTGTGAAAAGCCCGCAGCCCTGAATGATTCCTAAAGAGAAATTAGCCCCGGCTGGTAGGTGTCTCTCCGCGGCTTGGAGGCAGGAGGGCTGGTCTGTGTGTGGCTGCCCGGAGGAGCTGACCAATTGGTCATGGTGCTGAAACCTTTGTGGGGAATCGTGGCCAAGTGCACTGACTCTGTGGGAAAACGGCGGCGTGAAGGGATGCCAACAGCTCCTCGCAGGGAAGGGAACCGCCTCAAATTGGGACCATGACAATTCCTGCTAATTTGTAGAGCAGGGAATTGGTGCAAAGTGTCAAGCAGTCACCGCTTGTGCTAAATAGGGCATCAAATTGGCGCGACGGATTCGTGAATGTTGTACGCCTCGCAACCTCTGAACCAGAGCGTAACCCCGTGGGGTGGACGGAGAAATATGGCTTCTGGGTAGGGAGCGACGGGGTGGGGCCGGGGCAACGCCCAGCGTCGTGAAAGGAAGAGGAAGGAGACCTACCTGGGAAATAAGAAGATCTGATGAAAGGCTGGAAGGAGCCTTCAAAGTAGGGAAAGGCGAAGGTCTTAGGAGGGACACTCTGGAGCAAGGCAGGGGACGTTTCTAGGAAACAGTGAGGGAAGGAGGAAAGGAAGGAGGGAGACAGAATTTGATTACCTACATGATTATTGTACAGCACATCGAATACAGGACATGACTAACCCTTCAGTCGGTTTCAAAGGCATCTTCCTTAGTGTATTGACAGGGTGAAATAAATCGTTTCCTAACACTGTCTCCATCTGTGGAAATCCCCCCCCCCCCCAGTGTCATCCTTGGGGCGGTGAAGAAAGGGGCCGCAGAGCCAGAATACTAGCTAAACATACCGTCTTGGGCTCTAAAAAAACTAAAAGTTCAAGCGCAGAAAAGCAGACGCCCAAAAGCGTTGCACTCACTTTTGCTGCTCCGGGGGACCGGGCACGCTTTCAGAATGCAGGTGTTCAAGTTCATTCTGAGTGTGGGGCGAACTTGAAGGGTTCCCCCCACCTCCCCGGGAATCGCCTGGACCCGAGTCTCACATTGCTTGACGTGGGGCCTCGGGGATCGTGTGGAGGCGTGTGCGCTGCTGTGTGCCTGGGTGCCCGCCGCATGTAGGAAACCGGGGCCAGAAAGGCTCTGCACCTGTACCGGCTCTCAGCGTTCTGCCCTACTTACCGGTCCTGGGCGCCGAGGAGAGGATGGCGTTCACTCCAAACTTGAGAAACGTGGGCTCGCTGGCAGGGGAGACAGCGGTCTGCGATGCGCCGCCCCGCCGGCTGCCCGGACCGGGGGAGCCTAGGTCGGAGGCCCCTGTGTCTGTGAGAGCCGCAGGGGCCCCCTGCCTAGGGGGCGACATGCTGGAGGTGGGCACGCTGCGGGGCAGATAGGCGGGGGGTCGGCTGATGCGGATCAGGTCCTCCACCAGAAAGCTCGAGTGGCCGGAGAATGCCGACTGCAGGGACTGGGGCAGCGTTAAGGTGGGCGTGGGGCGCAAGAGGCTGGGGTACCCGGCGGGGGGCGTGAGGAGCCCGGGGAACATCATGTTAGGCGCGGGGCGGGGCGGAAAAAAACCTTCTTCCAGTGGCCAGAGGGTAAATGCCTGGCTTCCCGCCCCTCCCGCCCCCGTTGCGCCCTCTCTCTTGGGCTTAGCTAGCGTCTTCAAGTAACGATCCCACTTGGGCGTCTGCGAGTCCTCCGTGGTCCTCCCGTCGAGGTGATGATGGTTTTATAGTGGCCCGCCCGTTAAAGCGCTTTGAAAAGTGACAGCTCTGACAATGAAGTTCAACAAAGTTCTCCACTAGAGCTTCATTCGCCGGAGGCTCTGGGCGCTCTGATTGGCGCAGGGGTGCAATTTATGATTGGATTAGTCTTCATAAGCATGGCCCGCACAATGGGCCGGCAACAAAGGCTGGCGCGCATCAGTTCTGCATATCGACCGCCTCTTTGCAATACAGTGCGCCCCCAAAGCTCTCGCTGGGAGTTTTTGTTCCGAAGCAACACCCGAGCTAATTAAATGCCTATTTAGAAGTTTCAGATGACATCTTGCCTCATAGAAAAGGAATTATTTAAAGAACACACTAAATTTATTGGCAGCTCCCCTGCTGAGCCTGGAAAATAAATCAATAAATATTCATAGAAATTCATCTCCAGGCAATCGGTAAAACAATCCTCCCCCCTCATGTGGAGGGCAATGGAAAAGTTCAAGTCAGTGAACACGTAAATATACTCACTCTTCCATCTTTGCCCTGCACCTTACTCCAGCTGAGGCATAAAACAGATGTGAAGAGTGGGTTAAGTGAGATGCTTTGAGGCTGTTAGAACCGCATCCCTAGGGCTGAGGTGGGAGAGCTTGATTTATCTCATGTTGGGGAGCTAATTGAGTTTGAGGGAGTTGGTGGATACCTGAACAGTAATATGGCTCTCCTGCAAACTCCCAGAAACCTGGAAAACAATTTCCTGCGTGGACCAGTTTTTCTTTACAAGTGTCATTGAGGAAGGAACCGCACCTCCCCTGGGGGAGGAGCCGAGAGGAGTGTTGAAATGGGGCAAGGCAGTGGGGTTCCGTTCCCAAGGGCTTAGCTCGGCCTGAAGCTTCCTTAGGCAAGGAGACCTGAATGCCATGGGTGCCCCCGCCCTTTGCCACCTCTAGGAGCCCTTGTCAGTTTCGGCTGAAACTCACAGCCTGGACTTTTAAAAGCCACAGCAATGAAGTTTGGGATTCCTCCCAAGAGGGTTCTCCCCAATGCTAGGTTCTTAACCGGCCAGAGTTTTGCTGCTTCTTAATCAACTGCAACGTACAAATTCGTGGAAACTGCAAGAAGGATGTGGTTCCCAAACATATTGGTCCACATCAGGAATGACTATTCTTACTTAATTTGGTACCTCAAGAACTTCCTGCAGGTAGTACTCCGCCCTCTGGGTTGGGGCTGGGGTATCACTGAGCCTCGTTTCTCTCTTTGGCTAGATAACAGATGTGTTAAATGTCCCATTCATTTCTTTAGTGTGGCTGAACCTCCCCAAAGAGAAGTGTGCAGCCCCGCCAGGCCGCCCTGATCCTATTAACCATGAACTAACTGTCACCTTCAGCTGGTTTTCCTTTTTGCTTTTTAACACAAAGCTTTCTAAAAAATCTTATTAACCAGCTTTATTTCTCTCGATGGTTTTGTTCAGGGCGTTTTGTGTTGATGATCTCCATGTCGCTGCTTTAACCATTCAATAAAAGTGCATCTGCGATTTATATCACATTACACCAGAAACGGAGCCCACTAAAGCTCTTCCTTGATTCAAATTAAAAAGTTAGTTAGGGCCAGGCTCTGGAGCCAAATTAACGCTCTAGGATCACGAAAGTTCAGAGTTTCTGAGACCAAGACTGTTTATGGAGGCACATTGGGCATCAGGTGGTGGAAAACCACTAAGAAAAGAAACAACTTTTAAATAAGTGGTATTTAAATATGGGAAACGTGTGGCCCAAGCTCACTGGCATCCCCTGGAAACAGAAGAGAGAGAGAGAGATCTTTGACGAATGTCATATGTTCCTCTTTTTGAAGTTTTGCTATAAATTAGGGGGAGAAAAAGATGAATGTATTTGAACACCTGCACGTTAACCTTGCCACAGAGTTTTCCTTCGAAACCAACCCGTCCCACTAACTGCTCTCTGAAGCAGGAGGACCAGTTCTGGTTTTGCATTCTCTCCTTCCTGCTCTTTCCTTTTTCTCCTCTTCTTCAATCTCTTTCTCCTCTTCCTCTTCTTCCTCCTCTGACACTCCCTCCCTCCCTCCTTCCTTTCCTTCCCCCTCCTCCCCCATGGAGCGGCTGCCAGCTCCCAGAAGGAGGAAAGTCTGTGCTAGAGTTGTTGAGTTTCCCATCAAAAACCACTTGCCCAGTCTACGGGAAAGGAAGATAGGAATAGAGCCTACGCTGGCAGTTTTGTTTTGAGAGGCGGTAAGGACTCAAAGCCAGGACAGGCCTTCCTAATGGCCCTCTTCCCTTGACCTACTCTCCCCTTGGGGTATTTCCCTGGGTGTATTCTTACAGTTACTAATCCACTGACAAGCTCCATGCCCCCTCTTACACACACACACACACACACACACACACACACAGACACGCCATCCTGCCTCACTATAGGCTAACTGCTGCTAACTTTCTTTTAAAAGGGGGGCCCGACGTTTTTTGGAAGGTAGGTCAACCCCTTGCTGTGATCCACGTGGACTCGGCTTCCAGCAGTTTGTCTCCATGACCTCCTAAAGCGTTCCTAAGGCGCCAAAGAGGAAAAGCGAGGGTGGGGGCGAGGGCTGGCCGCCTGAGAAAAGACAAAATAAATCCTAAGGAAGCAAGAAATCAGAGGAAAGGATCTTACTTTAAGTGATCTTCTTGAATGCGTCTTTTTCAAACTCCTCGATAGCCTAAGGACTGTGCTGCGCGGCGGCGGCTGCGGCTAAGATCTGTGACTAATGCCGTTTGACCTGAGCCCATGGGGTTTTGTGCGTCCTGCCATTCATTGTAATGTTGTTATCTTCAAATTTATTTCGGAGAAGTCACTCGCGTTCTTCTCTCCCAGAGCAGAGCTTTCTGTCTCTCTTTCAAGGGAAAAGAAGAAGGGAGGGGGAAAAAGAATCGGAGGAAGTCTTGGTTGGGGTGAAATTCCTTGCCCGTGCTGTGGGCCGCAATTGCTCGGTGGGGGAGGTCCCAGCAGAGGCGTCTGGGGCGACCCCTGCCTTCCAGGCCCGGGCCGTGGCGGGGGTGGCGGGGGCGGCGGGGGGGGGGCGTGCGCGGGGAGCTTCCAGAGCCTCCCGGGATGGCAGTAAGGGCTCCCGGATCTCAGCAGGGGTTTCTTTACCCCGGTCAGTGGAGAGCGGGCGGGTCCTTGCCCGCGCGCCGGCCCGGCCACCGAGTACCCATTCCATTGTGGGCCGAGCCGCCGGTGCCTGCCCAGGGAAGCCAAGGCCACTCGTGGGGACACGAAGGGCCTGCAAAATAGAGTGGCTTGAGACTCCCCACCCTCAGAAAAGATAACGAGTGGTAAGTTTGGGAAGATTGGGTGCCCGAGGTCGCACTTTGCAGGGCTTCACATCCCCGGGCCGCCTCGCTCCGGACCGAGCTGCTGACAGAGCGCTTAGCAAGTTCGGCCGGATGCCCAGCGGTGGCTGCTCAGGAAACAGTGCGCGACGCCTAGCTTCTGTGGTCCTGGGGGAAAGGGAGCCGAGAGGCGAGGCAGAGGCGGAGGGAGGCGAGGCTCAGGCCAAAAGAGCTTTCCTACCGCCCCAGCTCTTTGCTCGAGCCGCTCTATTAAGACACCTCTAAGGGGTTCACCTTCAGAATAGGCTACAAGGAGCTACCGGCCGCCCCAGCCCTTTCTCGCATCTCCCCTCACCCCTCATTCCTTTCACACTCACTCCCCCCTTTTTTCCTTGAAAATCCGTCTATTGTGCCAATCAAGCAGATGGTTTGCAGGAAATATAGCTTGGCCTCGCTGACCGAAACTAATTTTAACTAGCTTTCCAAGCCTGAAACGTTTGTTTTGCTCTTACAAAATAGCCCCCAAAACAGCTGGCAAGGGTGAATTAAACCCATTAAAGACACATTTATAAGAAATTATATTCACATAGATTGCCTGAACCCCCTTGTGCCGCCTAAGAGGGGAGATGAGCGCATTTAAATGAAAATGTCGCCCAGCGCTCCCCTCCTTAAGGTAGCCTGAAAGTCTCAAAAACATTTTACTAAATAGATTAACTTGACTATTGTCTTGCATCACATTTATCAGCTTCATTAAGTGAATAGCTGAACAAATATATTACGCATGCATGAAAAGCTCTTTTTCGAAGAGCCTCATTGTATCCTCAGCCCTGACAGGTGGTTAACTGTGTGTTGTGTTTTTTTGTGGGTTTTTTGTGTTTTCTTTTTTTTTTCCTTCTTCTTCTTTTTTTTTTAAGCCCAAAGAAAGAGGATCTCTGTAGAGCGGTGCTGTGCGCAGGCCGGGCTTGGCGGGAGTTTAACTGGCTGTTTGGACTCTGCCGTGGAGCGATAGCAGCCACTGGAAGATGTTGGCAAGGGCAGTCTAAGCCCATTCAAGAGAATCAAAATAAAGTTTTGGTGAGCCGAGCCTTGCGTGCTTTTTCTCTCCATCACTCCCACACCCTTGTCTTGGAAATTAAGTTTATAATGCTTCTTTTCAAAGCTTAGGCCCACCCCCCATCTCTTTAGAAGTAAATTCCTTTTGCTTTTCCTTGATTAACCAGCTCTCCGCAGACCTGAGGAGTTAAATATCCTTTTAACTCACTGTGGATCCATTTCACTTTGCGGTGTGTCTTTGGGGAAAGTCCTTTTTTTCCCCAGGCCTCAGTATCCCTGTGTGCTAAACGAGCGATGCCCTAGAGAGCTTCTCTAAAGGCCCTTTCAGTTCTGACCTTCTAAGGCTTAAAAACTCTGCTCTCACCCCACCTCAGGGCCCCAACCCCGCAGCTTCTAGCATCTTTCTGGGAGGACCCAAATGACTGCGTTTCTCAGTAGCAGGGGAGCCCTGAGTCGGGGAAGAAGCGTGGAGTGAGCTGGTGGCTTCAGGGCAGATCGAGTGGGCTTATGCCCCTTGGGTCTTGAGATCCACCCTTAGGCTGCTGGGCCCTGGCATCCATCCACCATCCCACACTGCATCCTTCCCTGCAGGTGACTCCTCTTCCTTCTTGGTCCCGCTAAGAGGTGTGGCCCTGACACCAGGTATAATACAGGAGGTGATCCTCCCTGGCTCGCTTTCCTGGTCCTGGGCATCACCTTTCGGCCTCTTTACTCCTTGAACCCTGCAATAAACCCTGTCCTCACCTGGCCCAGCTTTTTTCCCCCTTCCCAAAGCCTAAAACTGGAACTACTGATTTCTCATCCCCAAGATCTTTTTGGATAAAAAGGCTAGGATGAAGGTGGAGTAGGTTGATGGGAGCACTGGATTGGAAACCATATGGGATGTTTCTGTGGACCCAAAAGGGCTGCTTTTGTCATGGGGAGGAGAGAGAAGAGAGAGACTATGAAATCTATTCTGTCTTCTTTCCTGTCCCCAAGGACTCAGGGACGGGGAGCAGGTGCCTGTTAGCGACCTGGGTTTGTGTTGGGGTGGATGTGCCAACCTCCCTGGAGCTGGTGATCCAGTACGTTGGGTGGAAGATCCTGGAGAAATGAATGCCTCCCCCCACCTCCCGGCCACATGTATTTCAAGAACAGAGGAGTTTGAGAAGACTGGTCTTGTTTATGAAGAGTGGCCAGTGAGAAGTCAGTGCTGCAAGGTTTACACCAAGCTTTGGAGCTATCTCTAGGAAGCTTGTTGACTTAATATTAAACCTCAATCTTATCCAACACTTAAGAGCCCACAAGGTTTGGTACAACCACTATGTAAAACCATGTGGATGTACCTCAGAAAACTAAAAATAGAACTACCATATGATCCAGCAATCCCACTTTAGGGCATGTATCTGGACAAAATTTTCATTCAAAAAGATACACGTACCCCTATGTTCACTGCAGCACTATTCACAGTAGCCAAGACATGGAAACAGCCTAAAGGTCCATCGACAAATGAATGGATTAGGAAGATGTGGTGCATATATACAACAGAATATTACTCAGCCCTGAAAAAGAACAAAATAGTGCCATTTGCAGCAACAAGGACGGAACTAGAGATTCTTATACTAAGTGAAGTAAGTCAGAAAGAGAAAGACAAATACCATATGATATCACTTATATGTGGAATCAAAAATATGGCACAGAGGAACCTATTGACAGAACAGAAACAAACTCATGAACTTGGAGAACAGACTTGTGGTTGCTAAGGGGGAGGGGGAGGGAGTGGGATGGATGGGAAGTTTGGGGTTAGTAGATGGAAACTATTGCATTTGGAGTGGATAAGCAGTGAGGTCCAGCTGTATAGCCCAGGGAACTATAGCCAGTCACTTGTGATGGAACATGATGGAGGATATTATGAAGAAAAAGAAAAAAAATGAGCCCACAAGGGAAAAAGACTTGCCTGTGGACTGAGACTCTCATTCCTGAACCAGTATCTTGCTTCACCTTCTCCTTTTTCTTTCTTTCTTTTTTTCATATTAAAAAAAAAAGATGGTGTGTTTTCAGACATAGAAGAAAGAGCAGCGTTTTGCAGATCCAGGGTCAGCTGGTTGGAGAAGGTGGGCAGGGGGAGGGGGTAACATCCTTGGCTAAACATCCCTAATTCTTTAGCTCGACTTTGAAATTTAGAATTGCCTTTTGGGGACAACGGGGTATTTTTCTAATCTAGATGCTCATGGGAGAGTTAGAGGTAAGAAAACTAGTTCTTGGGGTTCCCACTGAAGCACAGTGGTTTAAGGATCCAGCCTTACCACAGCCATGGCAGAGTTCGCAGCTGTGGCTCAAATTCAATCCCCTGGCCCGAGAACGTCCAAAGACCAAGGGTGTGGCCAAAAAAAAAGAAAGACAGTTCCTTATAATTAGTAAAAATTAGTTTAAAAAATTTTTCCTCTAAAAGGTAGGGAGTCTTGCTTTGATCAGAGAAGGGACCGATCAGATAGGCCATTTTGAACCCCGAGTCCTACTTGAGAGGCCAATGTTCTGACATGTGTGGGGCTCTGAGTTGCTGGAGGATTGTTTGCCTGAGGCTGTGGATGGCTTAGAGGTTACTGCCGGAAAGAGCAAGGGAAAAATCCGGTCAAGAATTTTACCTGGAGTTCCCATTGTGGTGCAGCAGAAAGGAATCTGACTAGTATCCATGAGGATGTGGGTTTGATGCCTGGCCTCGCTCAGTGGGTCGGGGATTCAGCATTGTTGTGAGCTGTGGTATAGGTGGCAGACCTTGCGTGGCTGTGGCCGGCACCTGCAGCTCTGATTTGACCCCTAGCCTGGGAACCTCCGTATGCCGTGGGCGTGGCCCTAAAAAGCAAAAAAAAAAAATTTATCTGCTCTGCAGTTCTGCTTCATCAGCGTAGAGAAACAAGAGGGAGGAATAAGAGAATGTGGCATTCATTCCTCTTATGTGGGGAAGGGATGAAGGACATAGCCTTTTTTAAGGTGTTACCTATACTGCACAAAGGCCTTAAGACTAACTGCCGGCTGCCATCCCCAGGAGGAAAATCAAAACATCCCCTAACCTGCTCACCCTCATCCACTGTCGACTTTCCCTTCCAACTGCAGAGAGAAAAAGAGGGTCATCAGACAGAAATGCCTTCCGTTTCCTTCCTGCCAGCCTGCTCTCTATTCTATTCATATCTCCACTAGTCAAGCCCTCTCCTGCCGCCTTAGGGACAGTATTAGTTATTTAGTCTCCATTTGCCCTTCCAATTCCACATTCTCCCCCTGCTTTTGCCTTAAGAGACTGGCAAAATGCATCTAGGAAATGCATTAACTCTTGGATACCTTGCCGGTTGGTTTCTTCTGGTTGGTTTCACTTAGTGGGAGGCAATGGCACCAACTCAAGGATCTGAGGAGAGAAAGGTTGGGCTATTTCTTCCTCCCACTCCCTCCTTGGTTTGTTGCATTTCTGTGACAATGGCAGCTGCAGCTTCCCAGTTCACTGGGCTCTGGCAACATTGTCTTGTCAGCCTCCGGACCTTTCGGGCCTGGGGACGTTATGGGATATCAAGGATTCCCACTGTTACTAGACTTTGGGTGCCTCAGCATCCCTTGTTTATTCCCTTATCCCTGCCCACACTTCTGTAAGTGGTTTCTTCATCGGAAATATTTGCCTCTGAACTCATGAATGATCCAGGGACTTTGTTTTTCATTATTATTCTCTCTGTATCTTTGATATCCCCTTCGCCACAGGTTCTTTCAAATTGCGCTCATTTCAAAAGGACCCTCTCTTGGCCTTATGTCCATTCTAACCACATCTTCTCACAGACTTCCTCGAACGTTTGTGAAGCCTGAGATAAAACTCTGGATGGATGGAAGCCTGTGGGCCATCCTATTTGACTTCCCATTCTGACTCCATCCTACATCATGACGCGCTGTACTCCCAAGAGTGTGGTCACCTGGTTCACATATCCTAGATCCATCCACACCCACCACCTCTACCACCAAACAGCCGCCTCTGGTCCATGCCTCAGGTTTAGGGGTGGTATACTCTTGACCTTTTTTTCCTTCCACTGTGACACGAAGGCCAAATGTTGGGGTGGCGGAGGTGCAACAGGTAATGAACCTGGATCCCTGAGTCATGACTTGGAAGAGGACCACCTGTTATGTACTGGACTGTGCCATAAGTAAGAAATAAGCTTTTATTGTAAGATTTGGGGGTTATCAGAGAATGCATCCTATCGTGACTAATGTACCCATCAAAATCATCTTCCTTGTGCCTTGTGTTTTGAGTAGAGGGGCTCAGATCTGCTGTGCAGGTCTCATGCTGCTAAGGTGGTTATCTAAACATGCATAACATCCCACACATGTTAAAAGGAAAATCCCTCTCATGGAGTTCCCTGTGGCTCAGCGGGTTAAGAATCCAACTAGTATTCATGAGGATGTGGGTTCAACCCCTGGCCTCGCTCAGCGGGTTAAAGGATCCAGCATTGCTGCAAGTTTCAGTGTAGGTCACAGACTCAGCTCGCATCTGGCGTTGCTGTGGTTGTGGTGTAGGCTGGCAGCTACAGCTCCAATTCGACCCCTAGCCTGGACACTTCCATATGCCATGGGTGCGGCCGTAAAAAGACAAGAGAAAAAAAAAAAAGGAAGAAAATCCCTCTCCTGGGAGCCTTACTTGAGGACTTCCAGTGATAAGGAACTCACTATAGCCAGTAAGAGATAACCTCTGGTTAATAAGCGATAAGAGATTAAGGAAAGACAGCAGATAGATTTCATGTGCTGAATCTCAGTGACTGGTAGTTGCATTTAAACTACTGCATAGAGCAGGATTCTAAGATCAACTCTGGGTAGCATGGGAAAATTTTCTGCTGTTAATCAGTAATGCCTTCCGGGGCTCCGGTGGGAAGAGTGGTGGACCCGCGGTCCCTGCGGTCTGAGAACCACGGGGAGAGAACGCATACAAAGGAGGCTTGCCCTTAAGTGACAGGACTCAGAGCACTGGGTCTTGGAGTGATGATTCCATTGAAGCAATAATTACGGCTTCCATTTACTGAGGACTGTGCTAATGGCTTACATATACTATTTCCTTGTCTCCTTGTAACAAGTCCATTTTACAGGCCATGAAACTGAGGCTCAGTGTTCCCTCATGGCTCAGTGGGTTAAGGACCCGGTGTTGTCACCGCTGTGGCTCTGGTTACAGCTGTGGTGTGGGTTCCCTGGCCTGGGAACTTCTCTGTGCCATGGGCACGGCCAAATAAAAGTGTAAAGTAGCTGGTAGGGTATCAGGCTGTTAATTTAGTGGCGGAGGCAGATTTGCACCTGCGTGGTCTGATCCAGAGTCCGTGTTCCCGCTCCATCGCCTATACTGTCTATGGGATTGGGGAGGGAATGGCTAATACCAAGATGTCTGAATTTTTGCTGTGGGGCCTGTGTGGTACGTTCTCAGAGATTTAGCAGAATTGCTAGCCTCTATCCATTAGATGCCTATAGCACACCTCCCCCTCCCTCCCAGGCCAAACTGTCTCCAGACACTGCCAGATGTCACATTATGGGCCCACACTGCCCCCTGGTTGAGGACCAGTGAGGTTAACGGCAGGCAGACCCCATGTTCGGAGCACTTCTGGTTCTGGGCAGGCAGGTGATCTGGGAAGGGGCTGAAGCATCATATGGCTCCTTAGAGGGGTCCATCAGGGTAGCCCGGGAGCCTCTGTCACATGGAGAAGACAATGAGTCTCCTAAACTCGTGCTCCTAGGTGGTTTCGGTTGAGGGGCTGTACCGAGCAGGACTGAGCTTGCAAAAGAAGGTTCCTATGGCCCCAAAGTGTGAGTAAAGGAAGGATATGGGGTAAGGATTTTAACCAGACCGGTCACCCTGAATGCTACTGAGAGCTCGCCGCTGTTGCACGTCTCATAATCTCTAGATGCTGAAGGACTGTTGGTTCACTGAAAGAGCCCTCAGACCAAAGGAAGGGAGCAAAGTAGTTGAACTTTTTATTTATTTTTTTCTTTTTAGGGCCACACCTGTGGCATATGGAAGTTCCTGGGCCAGGGACCGAGTCAGAGCTGCAGCCGCAGGCCTACGCCACGGCCGCAGAGGCACCTGATCTGAGCCGCCTCTGCCACCTATGCTGCAGCTTGTGGCAACGCCAGATCCTTAACCCACTGAGCAAGGCCAAGGATCAAACCTGCATCCTTAGGCCTACTACGTCGGGTTCTTAACCCACTGAGCTACCATGGGAGCTCGTGAACTTATTTCTGAGTAAAAATATGGTATGAAACAACATTCCTGAATACCCACTAAATCTGCACTTGGCAGACACTGAGCAGCAAATTTTAGGCATCTGTGCCAAGGCATCAATGTTCGGGTGAAAGAAAAAGACAGCGTCTCTTTTAGTGGAAATCAATTACCAAAATCCAACTTGTTCACCTTTTAAAGGGAAGTCTCTTTTATATGGAAACCGAGATATTCTCTTCTGGCATAAACAGAAAGCAAGTTGCTTGGAAAAAACAATATGAATGGTTTTTGGCAAAACCCATAACTTTCCTTGTAGGTGAGTGTTCTCAGGGAAGGTTCGTATATTTCAATTCTTATTACCTATTTTGTTTTCTCTCATTTCTAAAAGGGAGCAGCTTCCTAACATACTATTTTATTAGCCTACGTTTTAAAGGGTTTCTCAAGTTCAGAGTCTGCAGAGGGGTGGTGATTACAGAAGGTATTCCTGTCTTCATCCATTTGGAGGGACAGACATTGCTTTAGGGTCTCTGTCCTCTTTTAGAGAGTGCTACAGGAGTTATAGCTATTAAAGCTGATTAACTACAAAGCTGACAAACCAGCCAATAGCACCAGTTTATGATCGTAAATGACTTCGGCCCCTTTCTCAAGAAAAACCAAGCGCTCCCATCACTTGGGGTTGCTTTTTTTTTTTCCTTCAAAATAAAGCCGTCTTTGTTTTTGTCCTCTCTCATTTCCATTTTCGCTATAGACCGGTTCACAGATCCATATATATATATGTGTATTTTTTTTTCTGCCATCACTCAAGATATTTGCTCTCCTCTCCGGGCACTAAGTGGTAGACAGCATGAAGGGAGTGGGGGCCTGCGGTCGGGGCTGTTCACATTTTGCCTCTTAATCTAATTACCAAGGTGGGGGCTCCAGAAACCGAGCGGCCTACATAGAAAAGCCTTCCCCCCACCTGGAGGATTGTTTAGCCAAGCTTTTCAAATGGGCAGAGTTTGGGGGTGGGAGTGGGGAGAGAAATGAATCTTTTTTTTTTTTTTTAAGTTTCTATGCAGAGCAGAGGAAAGAATTTAGTGGTTGTCAACATGAGTTTAGCACAAAGGTACGGTTTGAAATGTAGGTTCATTTTGACTGAGCTCAGGTCATGCAAGCCTAGAGAAACCTGTGCTGCGGTTTGTTGTGTGTGTGTGTGTGTGTTTAAAAGAGTTCCGAAGATGCCAGGGCGAGAGTTGAAGTGGGGGTGGTGGTGGCAGGGAGCGTCCCAAGGGAATGACGTGCATTAAAGGGTGGCTTCTCCAGGGGTGTTGTTTCCAGAAACTCTCAGGGACTGACTCTGTGAAAGGGCAGCTTTGAATGAACAGCCCCAGCCAGGCCCGATTTTGAACTGTTTTTCAGCCCTTGATTCCTACAAACAAAATAAAATACCTTGTCGAATAGAGCCCATTGAGCGAGGATGATGGGTTAAGGCTGGGGGTACGAGGTGGCAGCGTGGGTGCTTGTTTATCAAGGACGAGTTGTCCGTTGTTCCTGGGGCCGGTGAAAGGAACGACGCCAGAATCTGATGGCTGGGGTAGCATTGATGTGAGGTAACGGGGTAATGGGATTGAAAGGGAGCCATGGTATTTGTGTCAGTTCACATTTCGTCAAAGGAATAATATGAGGTGCTACCTAGCTGAGGCTTTGGCCTGGGGGTTCAGTTAGCAAGCACCCAGGCCTCATTGGATTCAAATATAAATTAATTCTCCCAGGAGCATTGCCTGATTAATTTATTTGCATAATAGTAGAAAAACTACAGAGTGGTTACTCTTTTTTTTTTTCTTTCCCCTTTCTGTGGAGATTTGGACAAGAAAAGGTTTAAATTCATTTGAAAGAAGAGTGTGTGAGAAGTCAGCAGCCTGAGCCCCCTCTGCGGCTCCCAGAGCTGTTTTCTGGATGGAAAGGGTTGGAGTTGAGGCATGGCCTGTTTGTTCGCTCAGGAAGTTTTAACTCTTCCCAGGAAAAATCACCTTCTTCCGAGGCCCTTTGCTGGCGCTAGTTGCAGGAGACTTAGCCCTTGGCTCAGATGCTAGTATGAGGTTCAGCGGGGGAAGCAGGCAAACTGCCCCAAGCGAGCTCTCCCCCTTGGTTCAGGTTCTGGTCCAAGCACATCAGCGTTTCAGAAAACATAGAGCTAGGTTCAATTCTGACTTACTCTGGTTCACTGGTGTTTCTGAAAAGAATCTCGGGTCGATTTGCCATTCCACAGAGAGGCAAAGTAATTTGGTTTCTAAAACTCCTGCTGTTTGCAACCGCTGTTGACTAAGCACGTTTATTCACCTGCTTAGCACTGCCTGGTTCAGTTTGCGGGGGTGGGTGTGCCCATGGGATCAGTGTCATCGTTTTGAGTAACCACATTATAAAAGCAGAATGAGAGAAAAGGGGCTCAGGATTCCTGGGTTTCAGATTTTCAAGGTCAAAGTTATTTTTCCTGTGGACATTTCAATAATAGAAATTTTAAACGTCGCTATAAACATTACTGAGCGAATCCAGCCTTGATTACTTCCAGCCCTTGCTCCAGAATAAAGAGCCTTCTTTCCATAGTCCTGTAGACCCTATCTTTAGTACCTCTTACTCATTCTTATTACCTTTATTCCCTCATCATCCATTGTTGTGACAAATAAAGTGCCAAGCCATTCAAACGAAGCTGCCATGTTGGCTCAAAATGCTTCTGTTTCTCTAAGTTCCAGATGGAGATACTTTAAAAACAATAGCAGGGCCAGTCCTATTTTCTAACTGATTGCATGGTTAATTCCGCATTTTATCACGAACACTTCCTGCTATAAAAGAAATGCGTATGGTAGGTGCTCAATAAACGTTAATTTCACTTTCCCTTGGCCTGACCGTGTCCAGGATGACAATGAGAAAAATTCTCTTGTTACTTGGAATGTCAAGGAACAAGGGCCAACTACAGCAGAGAGAGTAAAGTCTGTTCTGGGCAAGTCAGCTGCTTTGGGAGTGCCCCCCAGCCTAGGATCCCTTTCTTTGGGATCTGTATTCCCTCATCTCCTATTAATAAGGGTAAGCCTCCAGCAGTTCCTTTTTTTAAAGATTTGATTTTTAAGAGCAGATTTAGTTTTCCAACAAAATCGAGAAGAAAGTGCATACATGCATAGCCTCCCCCATCACTGACATCACCCATCAGAATAGTACATTTTTGCCAATAACGAACCTGCATTGACACATCGTATTCACCCAAGTCCATAGTTTACCTTAGTGTTCAATCCTGGTGTTGCACATTCTGAGGGTTTGGACAAATGTATGGTGACATAAAGCCATCAGTACAATCTTATACAGAATCTTTTCATTGCCCTAAAAATCCCCTGTGCTCTACCTAATTTCCTCTCCCTGCTGCCTCCCCCACTCCCCCTGGTAACCAGTGATCTTATTATTGTCTTTACAGTTTTGCCTTTTCTAGAATATCATCTCCTTGGAATCACATAGACTGACTTCTTTCACTTAGTAATATGCATTTAAGCTTCCACCATGTCTTTTCATGGCTCGATCGCTCATTTCTTTTTAGCACTGAACAATATTCCATTGTCTGCATTCCGTTTCCATCCCGGAGGACATCTTAGTCGTTTCCAAGTTTTGGCAGTTATGAATAAAGCTACTGTAGACATCTGGGTGCAGGCTTTTGTGTGGACATAAATTTTCATTTCCTTTGGGAAAATTCCAAGGAGTGCTATTGCCGGATCGTAGGGTAAGAGTGTGCTTAGTTTTGTAAGAAACCTCCAAACATTTTTCGAAGTGCCTGTACCGTTTTGCATTCCCACCAGCAAATGTGTGAGAGTTCCTGCAGCTGCAGATCCTCACTAGATTTTGGTGTCATCAGTGTTCCAGACTCTGGCCATCCTAGTAAGCGTGTAGTGGTATCTTATTGATGTTATCATTTGCATTTCCTTGATGCAAACCAAAGAGTATACTTACTTTCAGAGTATACCCAGTATGTTTACTCTGAAAGACAGTCATCGTTTTTTGTATGTGGAATCATGCTAGTTACCGAGCCAGGGACGTTAACCCGTTCTCAGTCCCTCCAACATCTTATCAGGGACACGCAACAAACACATTCCCACTCACACACATGGATTCTCACCAGTTGAGTATTAGTGGGAAGCTGTCATGACTGGGGGCGAAAATGATTTCAGTGCTCACGGAGTGAAACAGATCAGGTGAGTTGGTCCTTGGTGCCAGCAGGGCAGGAACTTGTGAGCAGCAGCAGCAGCCGCGCTTTAGGGAGTAGAGGGTGGCTCATCCCGGCTGCTGTTAACAGTAAGAAATGGGTGTCAAGGTTCCGGGCGTGGCACCTGGAACACCCTGGAAATCTCTAGGCGGGGTCTGTAACGCTCCACTCCGTCCTGGATAAAAACTGCATGTGAGAGGCGCTGAGAAAAGTGGAGGGGTTGTGAGGACAGCACAGAGTCTCAGAGAAGGAAATCAGAGTCATGCCACATGGCCTTAAGTACATAGAACTAGGGCTAATTGAGGAACACCTAATATAAATAAGACCTTTCTTTTTTCTTTTTTCTTTTTTTGCTTTTTAGGGCCGCACCCGTGGCATATGGAGGTTCCCAGGCTTGGGCTCGAATCGGAGCTACAGCTGCCGGCCTTCGCCACAGCCACAGCAATGCGGGATCTGAGCTGTGTCTGCAACCTACACCATAGCTAACGGCAACGCCAGATCCCTAACCCACTGAGCGAGACCAGGGATCAAACCTGCAACCTCATGGTTCCTAGTCGGATTCATTAACCACTGAGCCACGACGGAACTCCCGAGGATCTTTTTTCTCCCCTCCTTGGGCCAAGGCCGTGGCATGCAGAAGTTCCCAGGCCAGGGATCAAACCTGCGCCACAGCAGTGACAATGCCAGATCCTTAACCTCGTAGGCCACCAGGGAGCTCTGGGGAAAGTCTTGATGAAACAATTGTTTGAGGCAAGTTAATCAGTTGATGGGAAATGATCCAGGCAAACAGGATGTGTGCTGATAAAGACCAGAGCTAAGTCTGGGTCCTGCGAGAAGCATACTCAGAGATGCCTCCTCACCGGCATTTATTTAATGTACTCCAAGCAGGTTGTGCATATATATTACATAAAATCCGCTCCAGGACATATAAAGAAAGAGGCAAGGAAGCCTCTGCCTTTACAGAGATTGTACCATAGCGAGGATTCTGGCTGAGAAGTGAGCTGTCCTGGCTTGGTGATGGGGTTTTTCCATTTCAGGGCAACATTCTCGGGTCTCTAAGCTTCCCCTGGTGCTGGGCTCTGCTGTTGTCACCTTCACGACACACCCTTTTCCCCAAGGTGTGTCCCCAGACGTCATATCAAAGAGGGAAATCTTCAATGGCTGTGGTTTCTAAAGTAAAATTATTATGTTTTACTGTTCATTCAAATTCCCATGATGAATTTGGGTGTGTAGGGCCAGCCCTTCAGGGACTGATTGATTACTTATTTCCTCTCAGGCACACAGTTTTCTCTGATGTGGATCCTGCTTCCATGAGACCAGGCATTAGGTCATGGCTCCAGCTGTGCTTTTAACTCACCGTGACCTTGGGCAGTCACTCCACCCTTGCCTCCTGATTTTAAAATCTGTGAAGTGGAGAAATTGATAACATATCTGACTTTCTCAAAGGGATATCGTTTGGGAGAAATTAGTGGATTTTTAAAGGGCATAAAATATTTGGCAAATATAAATATTAGTTGTCATTGGTATTACATCACCTACCCCACAACAACTACTAAAGTGACTGCTCCTGCCTATTCTTATTCTATACGTCTTTTTCTTTTTACAACTAGGGCTGAAAAGCAGAGAAATATCAAATTATGACCATGTTCCTGGTGACAGGCTTTTTTCCTCTTAGATAAACATTCCTTTGCAGGTCCCTCCCATTGGTCCAAAGCTTGTCATAGTATGTATACAAGTCCCTTTGCATGAGGTGGCCATGGATAAACACCATGATTTTTTTTTTTCCTTGCTTTTTGGGGCTGCCCCTGTGGCATATGGAGGTTTCCAGGCTAAGGGTTGAATTGGAGCTACAGCTGCTGGCCTACACCACAGCTCGCGGCAACACCAAATCCTTAACCCACCGAGCAGGGTAGGGATGGAACCCGCATCCTCATGGATACTAGTCAGCTTTTTTTCCACTAAGCCATGACGGGAACTCCCACAGCATGTACTAATTAATTAACCCAGGCATGATAACCTGTAGCTAGTGGGTGATTCTCCCCCCCCGCCCCGGGGCATTTAGCAATGCCTGGAGACATTCTGGGTTGTCACAAATTTGGGGACTGGGAGATGCCAGGAGAATGATCCTGGCATCTAGTGGAAGAGGCCAGGGATGCTGCTGTTCAGTGTCAGGACAGCCCCTCAGAGCACTGTCTGGCCCAAAATGTCGACAGTGTCAAAGGTGAGCAACTCTGAACTAATCTAAGAACTTTCATTTTCCTCTAAGTTTGTTTATTATAAGCAGGTTTGCTTTTTAATTTTTTACCTTTTTGGGGGGGGCTTGAGGGGTAATTTACATATGGTGAAATATGCAGATTTTTTTTTTCTTTTTTGGTCACCCCACAGCATATGGAATTCCTGCCAGAGATCAGATCCGAGCTGCAGTCGTGACCTAAGCTGTAGCTGCAGCAACACCAGATCCGTAACCTGCTGTGCCAGGTGAGGGATAGAACCTGTGTCCCTCGCGCCACAGCAGGAACTCTGAAATGCACAGATCTTAGGTTTAGTTGCAGTTTGATCACTTTCGGCAAATGCAAACGTCCATGCAATCCAGATTCCTTTCAATGTCTAAACCGTTTTCACAGCGCTTAGGAAGTTCTCTCCTACCTCTTCCCAGTCAGTTCTTCCCCCCATCCCCCCGTCCAAGGCAGCCACTATCTGATTTTTGTCACCATAGATGATTACGCCCATTGCTTTTGAATATTAAAGATGCCATATCCAGAGCATGGTAGTTGGTAGGATTAGTTAGAGCAGGGGTGGTTAGACACCAGGGGGCTGGACTACAAGAATGAGGCTTGAGAAAGGTAAAGGACAAGTCACATGCAAAGGCCGGGTAGCTGGCATCAGAGAGGTCTCGCAGCAAACAGCTGGGAGAGATGGTCAGGTGGGAAGAGGAAAAAATAAAGGAGCACCAGGGACGGGGAGGAGGGCCCTGGTCGCGGAGATGTGGGTGGAGGGGCTGGATGAGGGCTGTTAGCAGACTCAGGCAGAGCCAGGCTGCTTGGACAGAAGTACGTGTTGATAACTTGGTCAGGGGGAGTGCATTTTTTTCCTACGGCGGCCTTAACAGATGACCACCAACTTGGAGGCTTAAAATAATATATATTTATTCTCTCACAGTTCTGGGAGCTGGAAATCCAAACTCAAGGCGTTGGAGCCCTGAGCTCCCTCTAGAGGCTCTAAGAGGAAAATCATTCTTTGTCTCTTCAGCCTCTGGGGGCTGTCAGCTCTCCCTTGGTTTCCTTGGCTTGTGGCCACATCCCTCTGGCCTCTGCCTTGGCCGTTATATTGCCTTCTCCTCTTCTAACTGTTCTCCTCCGTGTGTGTCATATAAGGACACTTGTCATTGCATTTACAGTCCACCTGGATAATGCAGGCTGATCTCATTTTGAGGTTCTTAATTACATCTATAAACACCCTTTTACCAAATAAAGTAGCATTGATAGGGGCTAAAGATTTGATCGGCATATCTTTGGGGAGGGAGGGGGAATTTTTCAGCTTAACATGAGGAACAAAGTTGACACAGAAGTTTCTAGAACTGGGCTATGAAGTCAGAGGGAGCCCACCGCAGGGCTGGCTGATGGCCCAGCTGACTGTCCAAAGATCCTAGTTCCTTTTTATTTCTCCAGTTGAAGGTGGGGGTTCCTTCCATGGGATGAATGCTATTAACATTTGTTGAGCACCCAGGCCTGCTGGGCCCCATGCTTTGTGCTTCATTATCAGGTTCCTTTAATTTTAACAAAGACCCTCTGAGGGAGCCATGGCATTTCCCACCCCTTCAACTTTGTATTTTGGAAAAAGTCCAACTTAGACATTGGAAGAAAAATATAATGAACATCTATATATTCTTAGCCTGGGTTCACTCATTGTTGCCACATTGCCTCATCTGTTCTCAGTGTGTTTACATATACACCTGGGGAAGGGAAGCTGAACTATCTGAAAGTAAGTTATAGGTATCATGATGTTTCAAACTTAAATAAGTCAGCAGCACTGCCTTGATTTGACACGTTAAATAATGGTTACTTTTATATGGCAAGTCAAAAAATGGAACCTCAGCAACATTAGGTAGTTTTCTCAAAGTCTCAGAACTAAAGTACAAACCCAGTGCCCGAGTACAAAGCTGACAGACTCTCCAAATCATGGTCTTTCTGCCTTTTTTTTTTTTTTTTTTTTTTTGCTGTTTAGGGCTGCACCCAAGGCATATGGAGGTTCCCAGGCTAGGGGTCAAATCAGAGCTATAGCTGCTGGCCTACACCACAGCCACAGCAACATCAGAACTGAGTCGTGTCTGCAACCTACACCACAGCTCACTCAACTCCAGGTCCCTGACCCACTGAGCAAGGCCAGGGATTGAACTCAAATTCTCACAGATACTAGTCGGATTTGTTTCCGCTGCATCACAACGGGAGCTCCCTTACTCACTTATTTTTTGACTCAGTGGTTTTGTTGGGGTGGGCGTCACTGAGGATACACTAATCAAGGCAGCAAGGTGGAAAGCTAATAGCTGGCAGACAGATGAATGACTAAGATAACTGCAGGGTCTGTTGATGAACAAGGGCTGGTAGGGGAATAGAGGTCCAGCCTGGGAGGTTAAAAGGCAAATAGCTCATGGCCCTGCCTTAAAGGAGATGTAGTGGAGCAGGATTCCTAGCAGTGAGAAGTGGTATTCTTAGCAGTGAGGCAACCTCCGTTCCACTCTTTCTTAGTAAGATTCAGCAGGAGATGCTTTACCAAAAGAGAGGATAAACTAAGAAAGGAGAAGACAGGGTCCTGGAAATGAGAGATCCAACCCAGAAGAGAAGCAAAGGGAGATCCGGGACAGCAAGATTAGAGGGTGCAGGAGAAGACAGAGAACTGAGGCGCCTCTGACGCCTTGGACCACACGGAGAAGGAACAGTATTTATGTGGCAGGAAGGGGGACCCCTTCCAGGGCCCAGGCATGAGCTCTTGTCTAACACCCAGAAATGAATTATCCAAGGAGACACGTGTGCTGACAGAGCCAAAGACTTCTTGGAAGGGGCGCCTAAGAGGAGAGCAGCAGAGCGAGGGAACCCTGGAGGACTGCTCTACCACGTGGCTTGCCATCCCAGCTTTTATGGAAGGGGGTTAGTTTCCAGGTCATCTCTGGCCCGTCATCTCGTTCAGCCCACACTTGATCTGGCTCAGGATCCTTTTTGGCTTGCACACCTCTCAGCCGAGGTGGATTCGGATGCCAAGGACCCTGGAAAGCTGGTTGTCTCCTCCCTGCTGTTGGCTCCTCCCGAATTAGCTAGTCTTCAGGGCGAAACCATGTCCCTTATCAGAGCCTGCTCTTGTGAGACAGCTCATGCAAGCGGCTGTAATCATGTCTGGCCAAGGTGGGCAGTTTCAGTCAGTAGTCTCCCAACATTTAGAGGTGTTTCAAAATTCTGAGGGAGAGTTTTGGCAGAACTTAATGATAAATACACAGAGAGCTATGCAGAGAAAAAGAAGACATATATGAGCTTCAGGAAGAAGAAAAACTTACACAGTAAAGGCAGGTAAGATAGTCTAAGACTGGCTCAACAATGCACAAAATTTGCACACTTGCAGTAAAGGATGCAGTAATGGTGATTGCTTTGAAATAACCATATCGTTATTGTGGGATAGTGGTGGGAGGCATTGAGCAAGAGGGTAAAACTTCCCCGTCCATTATAAAAAGGCAATAGATGATTCTAAAATGTGCACATCAGGAGTTCCCGTCGTGGCTCAGTGGTTAACGAATCCAACTAGGAACCATGAGGTTGCGGGTTCGATCCCTGGCCTTGCTCAGTGGGTTAAGGATCCGGCGTTGCCGTGAGCTGTGGTGTAGGTCACAGACGTGGCTCGGATCCCGCGTTGCTGTGGCTGTGGCGAAGGCCGGCAGCTACAGCTCCTGTTAGACCCCTAGCCTGGGAACCTCCATATCCCGTGGGTGCGGCTCTAGATAAGGCAAAAAGACAAAATAAATAAATAAAATAAAATAAAAATAAAATGTGCACATCAACAAAGAGAACTAGAAGCTAACTGTTTAGAAATATGGAGGTAAATACCAGAAGACATGCCTTAAAAGTCATGAAAATCGTTCAGTCTGGAAAGTGGGAGGAGAGGCATGAAGGGAGAGGAGGGTGAAGGATTATTACTGTAAGCCTTGTAGTGTCATTAACAGCTAAAATGATGTGCATGTACTACTTTGATACAAATAAAAATGTACAAAAATTGGTAAAGGGGAAGGAAGAGAAGGAGGAAGACAGAGAACGTTAGATAGTAGAAAGAGGGAGAGAGGCCGAGTTGAAGAAAAGACCATGGTTGGTTAGAATAAATACAGAAAAAACAGCCTCGGGAAGATAAGGACAGGAAAGGGACTTTGATCATTCACAGAATGGATAATCAGACTTTTAATTATTTAAATTAGACGTTCAAGAGTGCAGGCTGTATATCCAGCAGAAAACAAGGAATCGATACTCTTTGATGTTGAAACCAGGTTATCTAGATTTGATCAAGAATTCAAAATACTTCTCATCACGCGAGCTCTTAAGATTGACTGGTTCTTTAGACATTTTTATCTTGAAAATGTATGTGCTTTTCCCTCATTCCTAAATTTTATTAGCAACTCTATTAAAGCAATAATATAGCTATACTGAGTGTAGTTCAACTTTTTAAAGATTTAGTAATTCATCCAAGATTTTTCCAGCAATAAGATTGCCACTTATTTTCAAGGACTTCCAGTCTAGAGATAAAAACCATAAATAAGACCCCAGATTTGCCCTTGAGAAGTTTAAAATCTTCAAGGGATTTTTTAAATGTATTAAGTTAGGGCACAGGGCATAATATTTGTATTTTTCTAACTTCTGTTTGGTTTGCCAGGGCAATCTATTCTGTATTTTTAAAATCTTAACTAATACTAAATTTGTTTATTGGCCTATATTTTTATTTCATTAATGATGTTGCTAATATTTTCTAGATCTTTCCCTAAAGGCATGTATTTAATTTCCAGTAAGTATTACCTGAGTCATTTTGGTTGTAAATTTTCCTATATTTCATTTAGGATAGAAGTATTGACTTTCTTTTTTTTTTTTTTTTTTTTGCTTTTTAGGGTCATATCCGCAGTATGTGGAAGTTCCCAGGCTAGGGGTCGAATCTGAGCTATAGCTGCCAACCACAGCCACAGCCAGAGCAACTCGGGATCCGAGCTGCATCTGTGACCTACACCAAGCTGACGGCAATGCTGGATCCTTAACCCACTAAGCCAGGCCAGGGATTGAACCTGAAACCTCATGGTTCCTAGTGGGATTTGTTTCCGCTGAGCCACAATGAGAACTCCGACGTAATATTTTTGAATTTTCAGATTTTATTTATCCATGCCCAGTATTCCGAACTGCTGAGTTTCATCATAGCTCGGATATGAAAAGAGTTATTTCCTTAAAGTCTCTTTTAAAATTTTCCTCTCAGTTTTTAATCTGCTATAGATTTTATGTAGAATGACGGAACCTTTTCACAGAGTCACTCCTGTCAATGTTTCCTTGCACGTGGTAGATAATAATTATTTGATTAAACAAATTTAGGATTGATGACGGTTCTTCTCTGGGGTCATAGAGGAAAGAGCAAGTCAGTTTGGACATATGTAGAATTTAAACACAATCTGATGAGAAATAGAATACTCTGAGTGCTCTTCCTTCAATTTAACACTAACTCTTTTAGCTGCTATTTGAACTACTTCTGAATTATATGCCCAGTGGTAGGTTTAGAGAAGCCTTCCCCTCTAATCCAGTCTCCTGTTTTCTTTGCTATTTTCTTCAAGCATTGAATCAAATCCAGAAAGCCCCAAACTGGCTTTCTTTGAAGTTAAAGACTTTTGGCTGCACCCAGCTTACGATGTCAAGTGAGAGTAAAGACCATTACTAAGACAGTAATAGGGTTAAAAAAAAAAAAGGAAAAGAAAAGAAAAAAGGAAGAAAAAGAAGGATATACAGAAGCTAGATATTCATTCTGATTTAGAATATATCGTTTCAGATTCATGACTATGTAATGGAACCAATATGACACACCTCTAGTCCTCTAAAAATGTTCCTATTCCCGGAGACATCTCTAGAAACCTAGAAATTTTAGCACTTCGGTTATTATTCATTTTACAAAGTTCGTTTGAATTATACGAAACGTTTGGCCTAACTTATCTATCATAGTTTGATTATGCTACATAATAAGGTAAAAATTTATGATATCTAAAGTATTTTTTTCCCATTGTAAATATTTGTTCACTAGTTTGTAACCGGATGACAGGTTATTTGAAAAGAGTAAATAGAGAAGCTCATGAGCATAGACTCATTCCAAAAAAACAGGGGCCAGAACAGGTTTCTAGATCCTTTGCACAGGACCAGGTAATGGAGGGCTCTGCAGGGTCAGCTTCCCTCATTTTTGCCCTTGTGTAATTTTTCCTCCGTTTTCCGCAATATTCTTAACCTTGCCGGGGCTGCTGCATATGTGGATCATGACTCACGGTTAAAAGCGCTAGTCAATAGTATGGTGATTGACCGGTTCGATGGCTGCCACACAGGTTAGTCTGGAAATGGTAGAAACTTTCTATGCTGGCAATGATGGGACCATAATTATAATATTCTCAGACTACTTTCAGGTAGAAGCAGCAGCTTTACCATTGCATCAGATCTGCTTATGAACTTACTTTTTGGAAAATAAAAAAAACTTTTCACAATAGTTTACTGGCTCTCTAAGACAACTAGGTATAACCTACTTTGGCACTTAAACACAGAGGGAAATGTAAACTTATGTCTAGAAAAGGGTGGCGACCATTGTGCGAAATGTATTTGCATCCAAGACAGTACGCCTATGGGTGCTCTTAGAGTCAAGGTTCATTTCACAACAAAAGAATGGCTCAAGGGGTTCCTCTGTTGCTCAGTGGGCTAGGGACCCGGCATTGTCGCTGCTGTGGCTCTGGTTGCTGCTGTGGCGTGGGTTCAGTCCCTGGCCCAGGAACTTCCACATGCCATGGCGTGGCCAAAATGAAAAAAAAAAGAAAGAGAATCACTCAAGTCAAAACCACAGTCAGGATATTTCCCCCAAAGTGTATCTGTTTTCCCAACTGTATTTACACTGTATTCTTATCTCTGTGGCTATTTTGATGATTTCTGAGTTGAGAAGAATTTCACTAAATTTTATCCCAGATGAGAAATTTGTAGTGAGGTTATAATCCTGAGGAGTGAATGAATATTCCAGGTGCAGCTCTAAATAGTAGCTGTTTGAGATGAGAACAGTTTGGTCTCGTTGGCAGCGGAATGACTGAGTTACTGTGAAACTTTGAGCCATTGCTGAAGGGGACTGGGGAAGTGGGTGTGCTTGACTTGAGGTTTTTTTTTTTTTTTTTTTTTTCCGTTCTACTATTTGGCATCACAATAAGACCCAATAATTGCGAATGACAGTGCAAATCAAGAATACTTTTTTACAGGGAGTTCCTGTCATGGCTCAGTGGGTTACAAACCCAACTGGTATCCATGAGGATGCAGGTTCAATTCCTGACCTTGCTCAGTGGCTTAAGGATCTGGCGTCCCCATGAGCTGTGGTGTAGGTCGCAGATGCGGCTCTGATCCCACGTTGCTGTGGCTGTGGTGTAGGCTGGCAGCTACAGCTCTGATTTGACCCCTACCCTGGGAACCTCCATATGCCGCGGGTGCAGCCCTAAAAAGAAGAAAAGCAAAGAAATGGAATACTTTTTACGTGGTGCCCATCTCCAGAAAACATTTTTCTCCTAGAGTCGGAGAATCCATAATGTGTCTCTTGCTAAAGAGAGAAAAAATTTTACTTCCAAGCTGCTAGTAGCCTAAACAGCTGCCAGCAGAGGAACCAGACTATTTTCTTTCTTCCTGCCTTCCTTCCTTCCTTCCCTCCCTCCCTCCTTCCTTCCATCCTTTCTTTTTTTGTCTTTTTGCCTTATCTAGGGCCACAACGGCGGCATGGAGGTTCCCAGGCTAGCGGTCTAACAGGAGCTGTAGCTGCCAGCCTACACCACAGCCACAGCAACACGGGATCCGAGCCACATGTGCAAACTACACCACAGCTCACGGCAACGCCGGATCCTTAACCCACTGAGCAAGGCCAGGGATCGAACCCGCAACCTCATGGTTCCTAGTCGGATTTGTTAACCACTGAGCCACAAAGGGAACTCCAGACTATTTTTTTTTCAAAAGCCTAAGCAGAACCCTTTTGGAAACAGCTCTAGCCTCTGGGTGAGAGGACCAGAGGGCTGATGGGACAGATATTCCGTAATAAACATTTTTCTATCAGCAAACATTCTTTTCTGACTGTACATCTCAGCCCTGAGATTCTTTCTCCCTGGAGTCCTCCCCCTCACCTCTTACTGGTTCCCCTACAAAACCAGCCAGGAATATTTTTTTCCTGCACAGTGTGCATAACTGAGCTGATTATTTTAGATTTGGTGCAATTTTTAATACATTGGATAGGAAGTAATTGGGTAGGATTTCCCCCCATGGCACAGAAGGACAAGTTGAGACTTTGAAAATGTCTTGCTTTCTCATTTCCACACAAGAAAGTGCTATCTAGACTGCAGAGTGCCTCCTTGTTCCTGGTCAGTGGCAGGGCCTGTGCCTTTTGGGGGTTGGCTTCTAGGGTGTTTGCATTGTCACTGTCTGGCTGGGAATAATTAGCTGATTAACAAGCACTTGCTTGGCGCCTGCTGAGGCTCTACACTTCAACGTCAGGCAGAGATTGATTATAGAACGAGGACATCCAGCCCTTTGAGAGCCTGTCACCTGAGTGGGGAAACGTGTGGCTTACACTCACCTGTGTAATGATCTGCTGACGATGGCAGGAAGGTAGCACTCTGCCTAATACAAGCCAGGCAATCGTCCTGGATAGAAATAGCCCCCTTCTAAGTGTGGTTGCTTAGAATCCCTAAGTCAGGTCCTGACTCTAGAACTTCTGGTTTAGGTTTGGACAAGGCTCTGCATGGTTTCTTGGCCTGTCTTCCTCCGGCTGCGTCTCAAGAGGAGCTGACCTGCACTCTCTGCGCTCCAGCTAGATCCCCCTCCCTCCACCCACCGGGCCTTTTGGGCTGCTCCCTCTGTCTGGGATACTCTTCTGTGCCCCCCAGCCTCCATCTCATTCCCGCTCACTCTTCAGGTGTCATTTAAAACGTCATTTCTGGGAGTTCCCGTCGTGGCTCAGTGGTTAACAAATCCGACTAGGAACCACGAGGTTGCGGGTTCGATCCCTGGCCTTGCTCAGTGGGTTAAGGATCCGGCGTTGCCGTGAGCTGTGGTGAAGGCTGCAGACGCGGCTCGGATCCCGCGTTGCTGTGGCTGTGGCGAAGGCCGGCAGCTACAGCTCCTGTTAGACCCTCAGCCTGGGAACCTCCATATGCCGCGGGTGCGGCTCTAGATAAAGGCAAAAAGACAAAAAAAAAAAAAACCCCAGAAAAACAAAATGTCATTTCCTGGAGTTCCTGCTGTGGTGCAGCGGTCAGGTCTCTGGGTTTGATCCCAGCCAGCGCAGTGGGTTAAGGACCTAGCATTGCCTGTGCAGCGAGCAGGGTGTGTATGATCATTTAGTCCCACTTGGGAGATGAAGGAGCTGGAGCTCACAGGGGGTCAGTGACATCCCCGGGATCACACGGCTGGTGAGAGGTAAGGCCCTGTCACCTGGATTTCTAGGACTGAGCTTCCCAGGACCACCCAAAGTCCTGACTTTCCTTACATGGGCCTCAGAAGTAAGGTGTGGTATCAGTCTTCTGGGAAATCCTACCTCCCGTTTCATTGGGCTTGGGAGCCCTGGGGTTCCTGTCTCTTAGAGACAGGAGTATCCTTCAGATATTCAAATGTCCCAGGAGTTCCCATTGCGGCTCAGCAGAAATGAACCCAACTAGTATCCATTAGGATGCGGTTTTGTTCCCTGGCCTCGCTCAGTGGGTTAAGGATCCGGCATTGCCATGAGCTGTGGTGTAGGTCCCAGATGCAGCTGTGGCTGTGGCATAGGCCAGCAGGTACAGCTTCCATTCGACCCCTAGCCTGGGGACTTCCATGTGCTGCAAGTATGGCCCTAAAAAGCAAAAAAAAAAAAGGGGTCCTGGTCACATGCTTCAGAAAGGGGAAGGAGAAAACTGGAACAGATTATAGCCTTAGATAGTATTTAATTTTTCAAAGTGCTAACCATCCCCAGTGCCATTAAGTTTCTCCACTGAGGCTTGACAGATATTATTTACCCACACAGCGGAGAGACAGAGAAGGGTTCAGAGGTAGAGAAACCAACTGGAGGGGTACCCATGCCTCTTGACCCCAGACATGAGTAGAATTTTTCACGAGGTTTATCTGCCACCCCTTCCCCACACACCCACACACAAATTTGGTTCGCTATTTTTCATCACAAGGAACTCGGTGGAAAGTCAACTCCTACAGTGACATCAGCTTTAATTACCCGGACTAGACAAAGATTGTCACTGTGATTGGGCACAGCACATGGTACCTAGTAAATGCTCACTGGGGCGGCACGCTCAAAGACTCCTGGTGGTTATGGGATAAAATCTAGACTCCTTTGTGTTGAGCATGTACAGAGCTCCATCTGATTTGGACCTCGCCCTACTCAGACTTGTCTTCTGCGCATGCTCCTTGCCCACCGTGCTCCAGCAGCAGTGAGAGTGCTGCCACCTACCCTTTGGCCTTCACGTCTGCCCCAGCTGTCTCCTTTCTGCTAGTCTGCTTAACAGACTTTTCCTCCTTCAAATCTCAAGAGCTGTCTTCTCTGAGAAGCCTTCCATGATGCTTCCAAACCAACTCAAAGTCAGGTCTTACGGTGAAGCACTTTTATTTTTCTCTCTAATTGGATGCACTAAAATTAAAGATAAGAGGAGTTCCTGTCGTGGCTCAGCATAAACGAATCTGACTAGCATCCATGAGGACGTGGGCTGGATCTCTGGCCTCAGTAGGTTAAGGATCTGGAGTTGCCGTGAGCTGTGGTGTACATTGCAGACGCAGCTCGGATCTGGCATTGCTGTGGCTGTGGCGTAGGCCAGCAGCTGCAACTCCGATTCGACCCCTAGCCTGGGAACCTCCATATGCCATGGGTGCAGCCCTAAAAAGACAAAAAATAAATAAAATGAAAGATAAGAGATTTCTGCCCCTCAGATATTTTCATTTCCCTGTCCTAAATGCTAAGCCCAGTGCAGAGAAGGCAATCAGAAAAGATTCCTGGATGAATAAGTTTATCTCCTTTAATCATAAAGGACCACTCCAGAAAGCCAGTACTTTACAATCCCATTTCACAGATGTGCAACTGAGTTCAGGAAGATGAAGGGGCCAAGGTTACCATGGCTAAGCAGTGGGGCCAAGTGTCAAATCTAGGAATGTCCACCGCCAAAGCCCTTGCTCTTTCTGCCATGCCACTCCTGCGGCTACCTCACTGTTCAGGGATGGTTGGATAAACAGCTAGGGAAGCAACAAGAAAATCCACTATAGACCAAGGCCATCCAGGAGCTCTCTGCACTGCCGTCAGGAAGTCCCGCACCTGCTCTATGAGTCTGCACAGCTCAGAATGTACCTTTCAAATTAGCTGGTGTGATTAAGGGTCAATGCCCTTGTCCCTCACATGATTGTTTTTTAAAAGTAGAGCCATTTTCCTGATCATATAGTCTATTATTTTCATGCCTTAAATGCTCGAGAATAGCTTTAGGACTGGGCTGCACCTGATTCGCATCAGTTTTTATGTTCTTGTAGACACCATCTCTCCCCCTGCAGATTAACCTGTGTTTGAAGTGTTGATTCATTTCATTCTGCATTAATGGGGGATTCTGAACTCTGCTGCTTTGAAACAAGCCCTACTGGTTCCATCAGCTGTATGGTTGCAGAGGAAATGATCTTCTGCCACATAGCTATAGAAAGTCGAGCGGCAGAAGTAAATTAACCTACCATGTCCACAAAAGGATATGCTGAGAATTGCCAACAATATTTATGTGGGCATTGTGCTCCCAGATACACTTGGATGGCAGTGAATTGTCAGTTACTATGACAAAATGACTGAAGAAATCAATCTGCCAAGTATGAATAGCTCTCAATGGGCTTCAAGGTTCTCAGGTTAAGGGACCCGCAAAGCTGACAGCGGTTGGGTCTCATATCGATATGACCTCCATTGGGGAGCATGTAAATTAGCTGAGATGGAGGCAAAGAGGTCTGTTCCCCCTGTTCCCCCCCCCCGCCCCCGAGAAGGGCATTTTCCAATATTCACATGGAAATGAAAGACCATTTTAGAAGGCCTGAAGTTCAGCCATGTTAATCTATTCAAGTCAGTCTTTTCTCCAGAAGAAACTGGAAGGCTTTTCTAAAACATGTACCTGTCCAATTCCAGAGGGAGAGGAATTTCTTTGACCTTCTCATATGACCTTTTCTTTCTTTTGATTTGTCTTCTTCCCAGCCTCTAGCTAAGTCATATTTGATTGCACAAAAGTAACACATTGTGATAAATCAATACACACACACACACACACACACACACACACACACACACAGCCCCAATAAGCTTTCCTATTTTCTTCCATTGGATTCTAGGCCATGGACTCATTGGATTCCCTGAGTCCTCTCCATTTCAGAGAGAGAGATTTTTATTTTTTTAAATTTTTAAAGTTTCATTAAAATATAGTTGATACAAAGTTGTGATAATTTCTACTGTACAACCAAGTGACCTGGTCATATATACACACATATCCATTCCCCAGAGAGTGATTTTTAAATAAAAGTTTTTTTATGAGTGAGTACTGGCTAAGTTCCCATTCTAATAAAAAGAAAGATAAAACTCTTCATTTGGAACAGCCACATGGTTTGTAAAGTCTAACTTCTGGAGCAAGATTAGGGAGGAATAAAATATTGAAAGCCACAGGCTGTTTAAATTCATGTCTGTTATCATTGATGATTTGTGCTATGATTTTAGGGTGAGCCATGTAGATCCTTTATATATAAATAACCCATTATATCAAATTCTGAGGAAATCTGATTGTCTTTATTTTAAAGGCAAAGGATTATTAAGATAATTATGATCAGAAAAATAAAAGAATTCATTTTTCTTTACCAAAAATTCAAACTATCAGACTTGGTTCTATTTCTTACCAGCTAAGTCTTTGTGAGCTCTTGGAATTATGTTTTATACATTTAAAACACACTATGAGAAAATATTTTAAAAAAGATTAGGATTTTATCCCATTGTAAACATGCTAACATGAGAACTGGAAGAAACCCTGCAGGAGGACTCAGAAAGCCTAGATGAGTACTTAAGATAACCACACAGTAACTGACAAATTTAGACTGAACCTCAGTTCCATCACCTATTAAATGGGGATAATTACAACCGTGTCACAGTTAATGACACTGAGAATTCAGAGATGTCAAGTTGGTCATCTCTGTAGTTGTTAAAAAACATGAAGTCTCCTCTGGAAAGGTATTATGGAGGACAAAAGAAAAAAACTCTAAAGGATTGCAAACAGTGTATAATTCAGTATTGAATATTATATTAGGATTTTTAGAATCAGGAGACGAGTTAGGGTTGAAGGAGTGAGGAAAGGCATAATGAAAAAATGCAGAAGTTGGTCTGGGGCTTGAATAACAGGTCCAAATATAGTTTTAGGCATTTATGTAGTATTCTTAATATGTAAAGAGCTCTTTAAAATCAACAAGTCAAGCATACCAAGAGCAAAAAAAGGAAGGGAGAATAAAAGCTAGTTCATAAACAAAACAATATCATGAAACATGTTAACATGTTCAACCTAATAACAAAGGAACTTCAAATAACCACATGTTTTCCTCCCTCCATTTAGGTGGTAGAAGTTTTGTTTTGTTTTGTTTTGTTTTTTTAATATCCTTGCCCAACAGTGAAAAGATTGTTTTCACATCTTGTTCTGGGTGGGAATTGAATACAGCCATTTTGGAAGACAATATGGCAGTATGAAGAATATGAAAATTATTGTTTAATCTTGAGATCATCAGAGATGTCCACAAAAATACAAAATACTTGTACAATAATGGAACCACTTACTGTAGCAAAAAAAAAAAAAAAGAATTACTAGATGCCTAACTATAGGGAATTGGTTTAATAAATTTTGATATGTTATATTAAGAAGAATGTTTCCAAAGACTTTTTAATGGCATGGGAAAATGTATCTGACGTAATAAGTGATTAAAAAGCCAGGTGCAAATTTATATATGATATTAACTGTATTAAAATGTATCTACATATGTGTATTATATATGTAGATATAGATGTATATTATAAAAAGGAAAGAAGGCGTTCCCGTCATGGTTCAGCAGTAATGAACCCTGCTAGTATCCATGAGGATGCACGTTCGATCCCTGGTCTCGCTCAATGGGTTAAGGATCCAGCATTGCTGTGGCTGTGGCACAGGCTGGCAGTTACAGCTCCAATTCGACCCCTAGCCTGGGAACTTCCGTATGCTATGGGTGCAGTCCTAAAAAAAGGCCAAAAACAAAAGAAAAAAGAAAATAGTGGCATCTCTGTGTGACAGGGCTGTGGATGATTTTTATTTTCTATTTTATAATTTTTCTAAATTTTCTACATGAACGTTGTGTTATTTTTTTCTTTTTTCTTTATGTAGAGCCGCACCTGTGGCATATGGAGGTTCCCAGGCTAGGGGTCTAACAGGAGCTGTAGCTGCCGGCCTTCGCCACAGCCACAGCAATGCAGGATCCGAGCTGCGTCTGCAACCTACACCACAGCTCATGGCAACGCCGGATCCTTAACCCACTGAGCAAGGCCAGGGATCGAACCCGCAACTTCATGGTTCTTAGTCAGATTCGTTAACCACTGAGCCACGAGGGGAACTCCTTATTTTTTTCTTTTTTGCATATTGTGATTTTGTACTTATTTGTAATCTAACAAAGAATTACCGATATCATCATTTTGCTTTATAGAAAATCAATTCCATTTTCTCAGATGTCTCTTTGTTGCCCTCTTCCCATTGGGTCAATGATTTACTTTTTGCTTCTCTAGAATCTTGCCCACATGGCATATTTCCCATCGAATTAGGGGAAACATATCCTCTTGTCAGATCACCTTTATGAAAAATTCTTTCCTCCTCTTGGCCAGATCACCTATCTTACAAGACTACAGCAGAGGCAGTTAAGAATGATGCTTAGGGAGTTTCTGTTGTGGCTCAGTGGGTTAAGAATCCAACTAGTATCCATAAGGATGTGAGTTTGATCTCTGGCCTCTTTCAGTGGGTTAAGGATCCAGTGTTGTGGTGAGCTGTGTGTAGTTCTCAGACATGGCTTGGATCTGGCATTGCTGTGGCTATGGCATAGGCTGGCAGCTGCAGCACCAATTTGACCCTTAGCCTGGGAAACTCCATATGCCACAGGTGTGGCCCTAAAAAAGAAAGAGAGAAAAATGATGCTTAGGAGTTCCCCTTGTGGCTCAGAGGGTTAAGAACCTAACATTAGTGTCAGTGAGGATGAAAGTTCGATCCCTGGTCTCACTCAGTGGGTCAGTGGGTTAAGGATCTGGCATTGCCACAAGCTGCAGGATGGGTTGTAGGTGTGGCCTGGATCTGGTGATGCTGTGGTTGTGGCATGGACCTCCAGCTGCAGCTCAGATTTGACCCCTAGCCTGGGAATTTCCATATGTCACGGGGTGGTTGTAAAAAGAAAGAAAGAATAAAAAGGAAGAAAAAAATAGTAAAAATAATAATGATGCTTAATGAAGAGCATGGACTGGTTGCCATTGTCATGGACTCTTGCCATGCCAAGATTCTGATTGCCTAGGTTCTGTGTAACCTTAGGTGAGGAACTTAACCTGTACCAAACATCTTTTGGGGGTGGTGGATAGTAAAAGATGCATAATGAATATTTATTAACTCGTTTAAATGAATGCTGCAAAAACAGGTAACAGGAAGAGAGGACTTAAATGCCTACTATCCTATCTATATATACAACCATTCTATACACACTACTTTTCCTATTTATACTTCTTTACTATATATCCCATATATCCTGCTATCCTATATATACATTTAAAATGTGCCTTCCTGCTCTTGAGTAGAGGCAGCATCTTTTAGAAAGAGTAGGCTTGAAGCAGAATTTCAGCCCTACCAAGTAGTTGCTGTTTTCCTTGTGCAAGAAACGTAAACTTTCTAAACTCATTTTACTCCCCTGTAAAAATGGAGACTCGTAAGTTTTCTTGTGATAATTACCTGTGTAATAGTACTGTTCAATAAATGTTTTCTTGCACCTCTACTCCCAAACCCTTATTTCTCCCTCCCTAAGACAAATGAAGTACATCTTTCCAGGAACTTCAGCCCTAACTCTAAAACTAAGTACGCTCCAGAATGACCTTCATTGTAGCTCCTGAGTATTTGCTGTGGGACTTGGTTAAGCAACTTTTAATGACAAACTCCCTTCTGATCAGCAAAGTTATGGTGATTAATGCTCCAAACTGTTGCCTTCAGCTCATTCATTTTCAAGCTTCTTTTTCTGTTACGCTTTGCTGTTACACTTAAATATGTCCCTCTAACTCTTCATTTGAACTTAACCGGCAGAATCAGCTTCTATTAAACATTAAGATTTTCTGTCTATGAGAATGTATTTCATTTGCTCTACGGTTCTGGGAAAACTAAGCAGATTCGTTTTTTTAAGGGAGGTGATCATTTGATAAGTGGCTGCAACTCTACCCTAAATGTGGTCATATTTCTTGCTTATGTCTTCCATAAAAAAGAGTAAAACTAAATACGTCCTCTTTCATTGAACTTGACACAGATGATTACAAATGACTTCAGAAACAACCCCTATGCCCTGTGAGGCAAATGATTTGAGCCCACCTCGTGTGACCTATAATGTTCATAGTTTTTAAGAATTTGGGAAGTAAAATTTTGGTTTGGGAAGTAATTATAAGAAAGCAAGATTACACACACACACACACACACACACACACACGAAAGTGAGAAAGAACTCAGTGGCATTGAATCCTAAAGGTCTGCCAAGCAAGAAGCCAGGGTGGGAGATACATAGTTCAGAAAAGGGTTCAGCTCCTTTTGAACCTTTATATTCTCTAATCCTTAAAACAGGTTTGCTCTCTTGTTCACATTCACTTAAGATTCAAAACAGCTGGGTAAAATCTGGAATAATCTAGGGTTACTGTGAACATATTTAAATTGAGATCAAATCTTAGTCTTTCCCCTTTTCTTTTCTTTTCTGTTTATTTGCTTCAAAGGGCTTCAGGGGCAGTGATGTGAGTTATTCTGCATGTGCTTGGTAGATTTTAGGCTTTATGAGAGACAAGATGCCTGCTGACTTTGTGAGCATGAAAAGACCACTCTGACCAGGGTTTTCAGATTTGGTTAGTCTGCACATAGTGACTCATGTGGGTCATTATTCCCACAAAAGCAAAAGACTTGTCTAATTGGACCAGGTGGGGAGCCTAACAGGTGGTTTATACCAAGTTATGTCTTTAAGACAAGCAGAGAAAATGTTTGTGAGAAATGTTATTCCAGTAACAAGGCTCACAAGTTAATTTTCTTTTTTTATTTTAATTTCTTATTGAAGGACAGTTGATTTACAATGTTGTGCCATTTTTTTCTGTACAGCAAAGTGACTGAGTTATACATACATATAGAAGTATGTATACACACGTTCTTTTTAAATATACTTTGCTATCATGGACAAATTAATTTTCAAATTGCCGAATTCTGAAGGATATTTTAGTGTTAGAAGATAAAACCTTCAGCTGTCACCTCATCCAACAGTATTGTTCCTCTTCTTGTTTGGCTTCACTAAAATTATAAGCAATTGCATTGATTTTTTTCCCTTCGCTGAAACTTGTAGAGAAAGCATCAAAACCAAATGAAAACTTTTTCTCAGCATCAACTTCTGTAAAAGGTGCGTTACTTATAATGCAGCTAAAATGTAGCATGTTTAAATTTGATTGTCTTATTTCTTCTTCATAAAGATGTAAATTTGAAACACACTTATTTAGTGGAGTTGAAAATAGTTTTATCTTCGCTGAGTGCTTTTATTTTTTTGTCACTACTCAAAGAGTTATTTCTAGGTTTTATATTTCTTGGCATTTTCCTAATGAGAAAAGATGTCAAGTGTCTTTACAACCTATTTAGTTTGTATTTGTTTTTGGAGAATTGTTAATTTAAGTATATTATGAATATTAGCTCTACTGCTGTATAAGGAAACTATGAGTGACTTTTTAAAGAGATCCAGTTTTGGAAAAATTAGACATGCAAAACAGATTAATAAGGAGGTGTTTATCCCTACTAGAAAAGTTCTCTTCACTTTACAAAATAATTTTCGAGTTCCTTTAAATATTGCAGTATTTGTACATCTGAAATGTGATTTTGTATAAAATGATTTTTTTCAGAGTGTGTTTATTAGTGTTAAACTTAGTACATAAATGTTATTGCATTAGCTTAATCATCCAGATAAACATGGTTTTTTAAAAAATACACTTTCATTTGAACTACTCACAAACTGAGAAATAACGTTATTTATAGAACATTAGAAACAGAATGAAACTTAGAAACACTTTAAGAGAGCCCGCATGCCCATTTGGCTTTTCACTGTTGAGCTCACAGAAGGTAGATGCAGAAAGCTGATCAGCATTATTGGTTTATTCCCGCTCATTTTGGAAATGTGTATGCATGTGTGCTTGTGTTTGGTGTAAGAGGCTGACCAAAATTTCACAGCTTAAAGATGATCAAAGGTGCATTTTCTACAGCCCTTTATTCTGCAAGTGGCAAATGAAAAGGAAGGGATTTTAAAGTCTTTATAAGTGCTTCTTATTTTTTAAAATACCTGTCATTCAGCTCAGACAAATGTAATAATTTCAAATGCTTTTTGGCTTTTGTTCACCTCCAAACCACCGCCCGCCTTCTCATCGCTGTTTCTTCAAACGTCTGAATTTGAGACATCTTTTCAAACTCCCCCCCTCCACGCGCTCTAAGTCACACACACCCAAAGGAACTGGCCAGAGAGGGAAAGGGGAGACATTTTACGAACAGATTTTAAAAAGGAAAAATATCAAATCAAGGACAATTTTGCCGTGGACGGTGGCGAGCTCTCTACCTAAGGCTATGACCCCCCATAAAAATCACGTTCAGAAATGATGAAGAGGCTGGCGAAGCCAACAGCCCAGCAAGAGGAGACAGAAACCTTGAGGAAAGGAGGGCGGGTTCATCATCTTCTAGATTTAAGGAGGGACCGGCAGGGGCTGCCTCAGGATCGCTCCCGGCTGCCCCTGCACACAGTTTGCGCAGAAAGCCGGGCGCTGGACCTTTTGAACTCTGGCCGCTGAACAAAAACGCTCTTTTGAAAATGTGGCATTCACTGGGCTGTCAGAATTAAGCAACACCAAATGAAGGCGCTCATAAAACTGCGTTGGGCTCAGTAGAGCTTCTGGTTTTAATCCCTACGTGTGGATTAATGTCAGGTGTTAATTTCAAACAGGGCAGCCCTTTGGAAGAAATAGACAAGGAAAAGTCATACCTATCGAACTTTGAAAAAAAAATTTTTTTTTTAATGCTAAAAGAGCTGGGTGGCGGTGGGGAGGGGGGTGCTTTTCTTCTCAGAAGCACCCCAGTTGCGTTCGTTACTTGCGAAGGGGAATTGTGAAGGCCGGCAAAGTTCGAAACACCTCTCGGCATTTCTCCGGGTCCTCTTGGAAAGGGCGGGTCTGCGAGGGGGAAACGCCCTGCACGCAAAGGCGTTTTGCAGGCGGCAGGAGCCTCCTCCCGCACCCGGAGTGGCCCCGGAGTCTGCGCCCAAAGGTAGGCACCTAGAGGCAGTCAGAATCTGCCACCCCCCACCCCAAATCAACCGTTCCTGGGAACACCGCCGTCCCAGATTCTCCCCAAAGGGCGGCTTGGAGAGGGTTGAACTTGGAGCCGTTTTTGAGTGCAGTGTGATAACAAAGGGCCAAATTGTGCTTCCCGGTCTGCGGGCGCTGGGGCATTTCAGACCCAAGTCCCCGGCTGGGAAATCAGCTCCCCTTGTCGCACTCGCACCCAGGACTCGGCACTGTTGAGAGCAGCAGGGCCCACAGCGTCCTGCGCTCGCCCCTTGAGGCCAAAGCCCGGCGCGTCTGCAGAGACGCGGGCACCTTCTGTCCCCCGCCGCCCCACCGTGGGTTGCTGCTTTTGCGCCGGTTGCTTTGGGCGGGCCAGCCCTTCTTTTTTCAGCACAAAGGGTTTGAGGTGCATTGCTTTCTTTGGCATAAAGCCCTCGCCGGGTCAGAGTGAAATCTCCGCTTTTTTCAGGAGCATGGCAACACAAAAGGTTTAAGGGGGGAAATTGTTAAAAGGAAGCCCTTTTCTCTTTAGGCTGAATGCAGTGGGGAGATTAAAACTTTCATTTGAGATTTTGCAGTATTCATGGTGGTGGGGCCATGAATGGGACCGAGTCAAAGCCCCCAGCGCTGCTGTGTGCGCCCTTTTATCTCCCGCACATCTTCAGACACAGGTTGTTTTGCACTTGAAAGAGGGGAGAGAGGGGAATGTGGGATTTTGACAGCTGATATTGGCCTCTGAACTCTTGATGGGGATTTTCTAATTAACCCCAAGTACCCATCAGGTGGCCAATACGAAATGATTTCTGTCCGAGAGGGCCAAAAGTTTCCTATTTTGATCCGATGGACGACGGGAGAGCTTTTAACATTCAGAATAAGGAAGTTTAGGAAGCGTCTCTGAACACAGAATTTGAAAAGCCTGTTGGAGCAGGTTGGATTGAAGGAGGCAGCCGGGAGGATGCCAGTAATAGGGGCTGTGTGAGAGTCGTCTTGACGTGGCCACCATCCCTGCGCTTGGGAAAAAGGGAAATGAGGTTCCCAAGATTCAGAGGAGATGCCTCCGTGTGCTTTGGGAGCGAAGTCGGCTAAGGAATGTGGGTGGAGAGCTCTAACTTTTAGTTTTACTGTTATTATCTGGATTATATCTGAATTCCCCTTTGTTAGGTGGTTTTAATTCTAGGTCAAACCCAGGACTCTCTGAGGAGACCCTAGCATGTGCTAAAATAGTTCTTTGTGATTTTAGGAAATGTACTTCCAGCTGAAGAGCTGATGGAAATGGTAGGCCAACCTTTGTAAATGGAGAGAGTACTACTGATTGGAGACTGCTTGGAGAACAGACTTGTGGTTGCCAAGGGGGAGGGGGAGGAGTAGGATGGACGCGGAATCTGGGGTTAATAGATGCAAACTATTGCATTTGGAGTGGATAAGCAATGACATCCTGCTGTATAGGGAACTAGATATAGGGGACTATATCTAGTTACTTATGATGGAACATGATGGAGGATAATGTGAGAAAAATTATGTATAAATGTATGAATGGGTCACTTTACTGTAAAGTAGAATTTCACAGAACATTGTGAACCAACTATAATGGAAAAACTAAAAATCATTAAAAAAAAGAAAAAAACAAACAGAAACAAAAGCAAAACTTGTATGGGTTGTCTTGGAACAAGTCCCAAGAAGAGACGATAAGTTTGGGTGATGAACCTCTAAATTCTAGGTCCTTTAGGGATTCAGTTTCAGTGTTGGGACTTGAAGTCCCTCCAAAGTGTATGTTTAAACAGGGCCCCAGGCAGGTGATTCTTCTGATTGGGCCAAGCTCCAGGGCAGTGTTTCCCAGGTTTCTGTGATGATAATAAGACTAGGAGGGCTTGTTTTAAAAACCCAAGCAAACAGACTTTTGGCGTCTTTGTACTGTAAACTCCAGCGGGTGGTTCTGAAAGTGTTTATTTTTAACAGACTTCTGTGAGGGCTTCCAGGGCCCCCAAATCTCAGGTTTTTCTCCTGTCCGTTTCTTTCACAGGTTCCTTTCCATTTCCCTGCCCTTCAAATGTTGAGAGAGCCCCATGGCCCAATCTTTAGCTCTCTTCTCTTTCAAATCCTCCTTCCTTGGTGATCTCACCTAGTCTTGTGGTTTTCTATTAGATCCTCAAGTCATGGCTCCAGTCCAGATGTCCCCTGAACTCTAGACTCTCCATCTAGTTGTTTGCCTGGTGCCTCCACTTGGCCTTGATCTTTGTTGTAGAACATTCTCTCAGCTGTCAGAGAGAAGGCCTTTGTGGCTGGAGCTTGCAAGGGTGGGAGGACAGTAGAGATGAGGTTGGAGAGGAAGAAAAAGCCAGATCATTAGGGCCTTTTAGGTTGTAGGAAGGAGTCGGATTCATTTCAAGGGGCATTGGAAGGCTTGAAGGGTGTAAGGAGTTGGGGAGCCATAACATGATCTAATTAAGATTTCAAAAGGACACCCTGGCTACCATGTGGAAAAGGAATTGGAGCAGGGCAAGGAATACTAGGAATGGAAGCCTAGATAGGAATCTTTTGCTGTAGTCAGGGCAAGAGATGATGACGTAGTCCAACCTCTTAAATAAAGTTTCTTTAAAAAAAATGTAATGAGGGGAGTTCCCTTTGTGGCTCAGTGATTAACAAACCCGATGTCAAACGCTGAGAGAGCCTCATGGCCCATCTTTAGCTCTCTTCTTTTTCTAATCCCCCTTCCTTAGCAATCTCACCTAGTCTTGTGACTTTCTACTAGATCCCCAAATTATGGCTCCAGCCCAAATGTCCCTTGAATTCTAGACTCTCCATCTGTTTAATTGTCTAGATGCGGGTTTGATCCCTGGCCTCGCTCAGGGGGTTAAGGGTTACCGTGAGCTGTGGTGTAGGTTGCAGACACGGCTTGGATCTGGCTTTGCTGTGGCTGTGGTGTAGGCCGGCATCTGTAGCTCCGATTCAGTCCCTGGCCTGGGAACCTCCATATGCCACGGGTGCAGCCCTAAAAAGCCAAAAAAAAAAAAAAAATAGGGAGCTTTCTTTGTAACTTTACATGGGAACAGTGAACAACAGTGCTTCAATGAACGTGACTGATTTTAATGTCAGGTTTTAAACGTGAAGTAGCTATGCACAAGTCTATCAAGACTCTAGTGATAAGCTCTTCTAATTCTTAAAAATCACAACAATGAAAACTTTTTTTCACACGGGGACCAAATTAAAAATATTTTTCCAACCATTCAAAAATTTCAAGAGTTGCAATGAACCATAAGGTCTTTTAATATTGAAATCTCTTATGATATTTCTAATGGGTTTCACATCCACTCAGATATTTCCATTTATTTATTTGTTCCTTCAACAAATATTTACTGAGGCTTACTAAGTGCCAGGTACTGGCCTAGGCACCTAAATACCAAGTATTTCAAAATAATGATTAAGCCCTAACTTGCAGAATCGGCTTGCCTGCCAGTAGTCATTTGTCACAATATGTCATCTAATTTATGTACACGGAGAGGGTAGAAGCCACCACCTGGAGCCCGCCTAGCCCCTCTCTTTATCCTGTGCTCTGTGCTCCTTGGGCAGCCGGAACTCCTCCAGTAGCTGGCTGGGTGCTCTGCAGCTGTCTGCCCAAGGAGACAGACCTTCTTGCCCAGTTAAGTGAGGGCCAGACAGCCAGGGCTACCTCGGCTGGGCTGCTCTGGGGATTCATGGCAGCTGGCGCTGCTCAGCGGCGCTGCTTTCCAGGGATGCTCGGGTAGCCGCATTGGGCCGGAGGCGGCTCTCCCAGGGCCTCTGATGGCCCCAGAATCCAGCTGGCGCCTCCCTCACAACCTGACACGTGGGTTCCTTGGCACTTTGGGGAAGGAGCTAGAAATCAACCAGTTTTAGTGAGCAGAACTATTCTGGGCAGAACTATGCCCCCTGCCCTGCCACCCTCTCCATCCACCCCCCAATTCATGTATGAAGCCCTGACCCGCAGTATGTCTGTGTTTGGCCTTTTGGAGGTAGTTGAGTTTACACGAGATCATAAGGGGGGTCTTAATCCAGTCTGACTGGCAAGAGGAGAAAGAGACAGGTACCGTAGGAGGCACGAAATACAGAGGAAAGGCCATGTGAGAATGCGGTGAGAAGGCACCCATCTACAAGCCAAGGAGAGAGGCCTCAGTGAAATTGAACCTTCCATCTTGATCTCAGACCTCCGGTCTCCAGACGTGTGAGAAAAATAATTTCTCTCGTTGAAGCCACCTGGTCTGTGGTGCTTTATCATAGCAGCGCTCGCAGACTAATGCAAGAACTGAGCCAAATGCAGAAACTTTAAACTTGGCTCCCCATTGGGATCATGTGAGGAGCTTTTGACAATGTCAGTGCCTGGGTTTTGCCCTCAGAAATTCTGATTTGATTGGCCTGGCGTGTAGCCTGGATATTAGGACTTTTTCAGAGCTCTCCAGGCAAGCCTGAATGTCAGGCAAAGTGAACACGGAGGTATGTGGAATGATTGGCCAACGGGGACCTGCTGTATAGCACAGAGAACTCTCCCCTGTATTCTGTGATCATCTATGCGGGAAGAGAATCTGAGAGAGAATGGATATGTCTGTATGTGTGACTGGGTCACAGTAGAAGTTATCACAACTTTGTAAATTAACTATACTTCAATAAAACAAAACAAAACAAAAATGTCAGGTAAGGTGAGAACCAGGGGTAGTGGGTAAAAGTTTCAAGGAAGCAGATTTAATTTGATTGGAAAAGAACCAAAAACAACAACAATTTTTTTTTGTTTTGGGTCAGCTTGATGAGGTGGTAAGATGACTGCCCCCTCCGCCCTCTGCCATCACATCACTGAAAGTATTTAAGCAGGAAGTTCCCTTCGTGGCTCAGCAGTTAAAGAACTTGACTGGGATCCATGAGGATGTGGGTTCAATCCCTGGCCTCTATCAGTGGGTTAAGATCTGGTGTTGCTGTGAGCTGTGGTGTGGGTCACAGATGCAGCTCGGATCTGGTGTGGCTGTGGCTGTGATGGCAGCTGCAGCTCCAATTCCACCCCTTGCCTGGGAACCTCCATATGCCGTGGGTGCGGCCCTAAAAAGAAAGAAAAAGTATTTAAGCAGAGGTGGGAAATGGTGCAAAGGTTTCCTGGGAGAGGTTGCTCTGGACGCCATTCTCCTGGGAAATGTGGCATCCGCCCCGTCACCTCCCTTCCCCTGACCCCGCAGGTGTAGACAGGTCTGCCCCAGCACCCTGGGTTGATTCTGACCCTCAGTGCTCCCTCCCTGATCTGTCCTACTGGAGGTTTCTCTGTACTTTTCCGGGTCCTCACCATCAAACGAAGAAGCCAAACCTGATGTATTCTTTCCAGATCTCAGATTTCTTCATTTTAATCAAGTAAAAATATAGCTTCCTGACTGTAACAGGGGATGGGAATTAAGTTAGAAACCTCAAGCTGTATCAAGTTCCTCTCCAGGAGAAAGGCAGATTTAGTCAACGAGCTATGCTTATTGTTACACAAATTGAATTAGTAGAAAATGAGAGGGTCACCTGCTGTAGATGTCGCTTTGGCCTCGGCGGGTGAGCGCTTGTCTAGACTGCCTGCCCGGGAAAGCGTGCTTTCATGGTGGGCACACCTGTCAGCCTCGTGGGTGGATTTTTTTTCCTTTTTTCTGCTAGATGCTTTTTGTCCTGTAAGACGGCCCAGTAAGTCAGCGTAGAAGCGGGGAGGGGGGTGTCAGGCGTTCAGGTGATCTCTGTACACCCCTAATGGCTGGAATCGTGGCCTCCGGTGGAAGGGGAGACCTCAGAGGCCTTTCTGCTGTTAAACCTTAGGACTTTGAGTGGGATCTGCCTTCCTACATGCTTTATTCCACCTTGTGAATTTGAGGCTTCAGCCTGCTCTTGTGACTTTGGGTCCAGTCCCAGGTCTCCTCTTTGGGACTGTCCTCTTGCTAAGTGCAGTTAGGGAGTGGAGCACCGCTCTTCTGCAGTGCCTTTTATGCCATCTCTGAAACTAGGTGTGACGCTTTGGCATCAAACCGTTTGATGACTGACAATGCAGACAGGGAGTAACAGAAGTGGAAAAACTTGAAGGTGTCAGTTCTTCGGCCCTGCAGATCTTTTTTCTTTTTTTGGCAGGGGTGGCGGCACCAAGGTTTCGGCATATGGAGGTTCCCAGGCTAGGCGTCGAATCAGAGCTACAGCTGCCGGCCTATGCCACAGCCACGGCAGTGCAGGATCCGAGCCTCGTCTACGACCTTCACCACGGCTCACAGCCACGCCGTATCCTTTAACCGACTGAGCAAGGCCAGGGATCAAAACCGTGTCCTCATGGACACTAGTCAGGTTCGTTACCACTGAGCCACAGTGGGAACTCCCCTTGTAGAACTTTAGAGTCAAAACTCCTGGCCTACTTTTCTTGCTTCTTTCTGGTGGAAACTAAAAGCCTGGCATTGTTACCTATCTATTGTATGTATAGTAGTGTGTATATGTCAATCCTAACCCCCTAATTTATCCCTCCTGTCCTGCATTTCCCCTAACCATGAATTTGGTTTTAAAATCTTTGAGTCTTTTTCTGTTTTGTAAGTTATTTTGTACCACCATCACCCCCCACCAAAAAAGGGAGTTCCCATTGTGACTCAGCTGGTTAAGAACCTGGCGTAGTGTCCATGAGGATGCAGGATGGATCCCTGGCCTTACTCAGTGGCTTAAGGATCTGGCATTGCTGCAAGCTGTTGTGTAGGTTGCAGATGTGGCTTGAATTCTGAGTTGCTGTAGCTGTGGTGTACACCTGTGGCTGCAGGTGTACACCAATTCGACCCCTAGCCTGGGAACTTCCATATATCTCAGGTGTGGACCCCTCCCCCCAAAAAAGCCTATCATGAGAACGAGCATCATCAGCCTCTCCCTACTCCCTGCTAACCTTAGGCATGCTCAGTCTTAGGCACGATCAGTCAGGGTTTCCAGGGAAACAAACCAATGCAATACACACGTGTGTATATTTTGGATGGATACATACATATACACACATGTACACATAAACTCAGAATGGCTTAAAGAGTTAAACCTTAGACAAGACACCATAAAACTCCTAGGACAGAACACAGGCAAAACATTCTCTGACATCAACCGTACAAACGTTTTCTTAGGTCAAAGGCAACAGAAACAGTAGCAAAAATAAACCAATGGGACCTAATCAAACTGAGAGTCGAAAAGACAACCTATGGAATGGGGGAAAACAGTTTCAAACAATGCAACTGACAAGTGCTTAATATCTAAAATATACAAACAACTTATACAGCTCAGCAGCAAAAACAAACCAACAACTCAACTGAGAAAATGGGCAAAAGACCTGAATAGACATTTCTCCAAAGAAGATAAATATATAGATGGCTAACAGGCACATGAAAAATTGCTCAACATCACTAATTATTTTTTTTTTTGTTTTGTTTTGTTTTTTGCCTTTTGTCATTTTATGGCCGCACCCGCGGCATGTGGAGGTTCCCAGGCTAGGGGTCTAATCGGAGCTCTGGCCACTGGCCTGCGCCTCAGCCACAGCAACGCAGGATCCGAGCCGCGTCTGCCACCTACACCACAGCTCACGGCAACGCCGGATCGTTAACCCACTGAGCAAGGGCAGGGATCGAACCCGCAACCTCATGGTTCCTAGTCGGATTCGTTAACCACTGCGCCACGACGGGAACTCCAACATCACTAATTATTAGAAAAATGCAAATCAAAACTACTATGAGGTACCACCTCATGCCAGTCAGAATGGTCATCATTAATAGATCCACAAATGACAAATGCTGGAGAGAGTATGAAGAAAAATGTACCCTCCTACACTGTTGGAGGGAATATAGATTGATACAACCACTATGGAAAATAGTGTGGAGGTACCTCGGAAAACTAAATGTAGAACTACCATATGACCCAGCAATCCCATTCTTGGGCGTATATACAGATAAAACTTTCATTGGAAAAGGTACATGCACCCCTATGTTCATTGCAGCACTATTCACAGTAGCCAAGACATGGAAACACCTAAATGTCCATTGACAGATGAGTAGATTAAGAAGATGTGGTATATATACACAGTGGAGTACCGCTCAGCCGTAAAAAAGAACAAAATAATGGCATTTGCAGCAACATGGATGGAACTAGAGACTCTCATACTAAGTGAAGTAAGTCAGAAAGAGAAAGACAAATACCATATGGTTTCACTTATATCTAGAATCTAATATGCGGCACAAATGAACCTCTTTACAGAAAAGAAACTCATGGACTTGGAGAACAGACTTGTGGTTGCCAAGCGGGAGGGAGGGAGTGGGACGGACTGGGAGTTTGGGTTGAGAAATATATATATAGAGAGAGAGGGAGAGAGGGAGGGGTATTTATTTTAAAGTGTTGGCTAACGTGATTGTGAAGGCTGACAGATCTGAAAGAGGAAGGATTCCATGCAGATCTCTAACTTGGAAACCAAGAAACCAGGGACTTGCCTGTGATCACACAGCTTGGTTGTTGCAGAGCAGATGTTATAAGAGTTCCCAAGCTCCTGTGATTTCCACTCGACTGTATAAAGGCATTTTGCATCCTCCTCCCTCAGTTTCCTTCCTCTCTAAATTTCAACCAATTAGAAAGAAGAGAGAAATGGGCAAACTTTCCAACTCTATGCCCTCCCCGTCCGAGGGTGCACCACTGGAATTCAAAAAAAATTCCCTTGAGCAAAGTTTCTCTTTGGTGGGTCTCCGTAATTAATTATGGTGGTGCTGCTGTGTGATGTTTGCATTGTACAGGCGTAAATAGAGCCTGATGAGGCTGGTAATAGGGCAGGATGGGCAGGGTGGACGTGGCAGAGGGAGATACTGTCCGCTGCGCTGGGCTGTCTCCAGGTGGAAGTGAATGCTACCGGCCTACAAGGCTGCCGGGGTCTGCCTGGTTATCGCTCCCCAGCCCAGGCTGTAAGAAGAAGGCACAGTCATTGCAGTTCTGAAGGCTGCTGGAGCCTGTGAAGAATAAGTCTGATCTATCTTGCTGACATTTTGGTTTCAGCTGTTGCTGTGACAAATTGTTTACCAAAGTTCAGCCCAAGAATCAGTGGGGTGTGTGTATGTGTGTGTGTGTGTGCATTTGGCTAGGGGTGGGGCCGGTTAAGGAAGCATGCTAAATTTTAGGAAGCCATAGAGTGCGTGATGGAGGTCATGAGAGAAATGAGTTCTTTTTATCTTAGGTCATTCTTCTCATTTAATTTTAAATCCAGAATGCAAATTGGTTATTAATCGCAGTCTGTGAACATTTCTACTTCATGTTTTGGAATGTTTTGGTTTCAAGTGACTGGATGAAAAATCAAAAGTTCCTCTATTGATTTATTTGTATGATTTAAATCCCTTCTCTGGGAGCCTGAGAATGCTGACATTTCTGTAAAATATTCCTATCCATGGCAGGAAGGTTTCCACTGGGAAAGGATTTGGTAGCAGAAAACTGAATTCCTTTGTCTCTTGGCCAGATCCATTGGTTTTGTGTCGTGGATGTACCCTCAACTTTCTACTAGTGATTTTCAGTTCTGACATGAACTTCATACATTCGAGGACTGGAGGAAAATTTTAGGGGGAAGAATTCTATAACAATAACAGGATGGTCTCAAAGTCTCTTATGGTCTTTTAAGTTACAGCATTCTATGTACAGTATTTCAGTATATTTTAACTATGTACTTGGTAATTTCATTCAAATGGCCCATGAGCACCTTAAAGCCAGCACGCGATAATCTTGTTATTTTCTGGCCCAACCTTGCTCCTTTTGTGTTCTCTGCATTAGGAACAGGAACCACGTAGCTCAGAGTTGTCCAAGCCAGATCCCAAAGGGTCTGTGCTCTTCTCTTTTTTTTGTGCCCCACATCTAGGGTAAACATATAATTAACCAGGTAATAATAATAATAAGTGCAAGGGGACAACTGTTCATAATGAAGCCAAGACAATGAATAAAACTGCTTTTTTTTTTTTTTTTTTTTTTTTTTTTTGCTATTTAGGGCCGTACTGGTTCCCAGACTAGGGGTAGAATCAGAGCTCCAGCTGTCAGCCTACACCACAGCCACAGCAATAAGGCGGGAGCCGTGCCCCATATGGGACCTACATGAAAGCTATGGCTAAGTCCAGGGATTGAACCTGTGTCAGATTCGTTTCCACTGAGCCACAACGGGAACTCTGTAAACTGAAATTGTCTTGGGCAGACTAGAACGTACGGCCTCCAGATCATCTCCGTTGGACTCGTAAATGTCACTCGCTCTGTTTCCCCTTTCATTTGCCCCTTGCCACTGCTTTGGTTTAGGCCTTTAACCAGCCCTCACCTGGACTAACTGCCTCCTAGCTGGTCTCCCCACTTCCAGGGCTGGCCTTCTCCAGTCCACCCGCCATCCCTGGCCAGGGCACCTTCTGACCTGAAGCCCTGGGGGGGCTCTGTGGACTAGAAGGTGAAGGCCAAACCCCTTAGTGCACAGCACAGCGCCCTTCTTGGTGGCCTCCTCCCCTTCCCGCGTCCTTCCCACCCACTTCTTCTCTGCACCCACTTCTCTAGTTTTTCTGACTTGCTTGCCGAGCCACCACGAACCATGTGCCGTGCTTTTGTGGATGCTGTTCACCTGCTCAGACTGCTTAGCCCTCTTCTCTGTTGGCCTGAAATTGCACAAAATTTAGCTCAGTTGTCCCCTACTGGAGAAGACTCTTATAATAATTATGGGTCGAGCCTACGAGTACCCCGAAGATAAGAGTTAGGCTTGATCTTCTCAAGAAGCTTTGGGCCTCAGGCAGGACCATGACTGGTTTTTGTGTGACTTTAAATAGGGATCCCCTCTGAGCGGTTGCAGCTCCCACAGGCCCCTGGTTGGCAAGCAGAGCTCAGCCGGGGTTTTAGATCACCACTCCCACCCACCCTTTGCTCTGTGCACAGATCGTATAATGGCCCAAAGGCTCAGGCCTCCCCAGCACCTTGCATGCAGCGGACCCTATGCTATTGGCTGTTGGATGCATGTCTCCCAGGAGTGAAATCACCGGGTCTCACTGATGTTACGCCAAGTCTTCCGAAGTGCGTGCGCCGTAACCCTGCCCTTCTCTCTGAGGACACCTTTCTGTTTTGCTGCTAACAGCCCTTCTGCCCCATCACCCAGGACTCTTCCCAGTGAATTCTTTGGTCATTTGTTTCATTTTCTTACTGTCCTTTTTTTTGGCTGATAAATGCCGTTTCAGATCGTCAATGCCTTTTTTTCAAAGTGACATGGACTTACGTCCACTTATTTAATTTTACCTTCTTGACCGGCTCACTGGATGGGCACAGCAGTTTATAGCCGTCGTTTATCCAAGTGAATTTTTGATCCCCCCCAAATTGTGCTTTTGTTGTATTCTTCAGGTTGCAAGTGAGAGGCTCAGTCTGAACCAACCTAAGTAAAAGGGGTCTTTAGTCTGTGGAGTTTTTTTTTTTTCTTTTTTTAGGGCTGCATCTGCGGCATATGGAAGTTCCCAAGCTAGGGGTTGAATCAGAGCTGTAGCTGCCGGCTTAACGCAGCCAGATCCAAGCTGTGTCTGCAACCTACACTGCAGCTCTCAGCAACTCTGGATCCTTTAACCCCTCAGTGAGACCAAGGGATTGAACCCTCATCCTCATGGATACTAGTCGGGTTCTTAACCTGCTGAGCCACAACGGGAACTCCCTCGTCTGTGGATTCTGCTGTGTCTAGTGGACACCAAGGGCAGGCCAGCAGCACGACCCCAGAACACCCGCACTGGGCACAGGGGTGCCATGAGGACACGTTCCGTCTCCCGCGTTCTGCTGAAGGTGCATCTGCTTTATCTCTCAGATGATTTGTTACCTCTTTTTCTGATTCACTCGGTGGAAAACAAAGTCATTGATAGCCCCTCAGTTTTTAGGGTGGCAGGGGTTGAAGGACTCTCAATCGCACTTCCAAAATGCTGAGGCAGAGGCTCCGTGTTCCGATGGGAGCCAGAGGTACTGGCCTGGACTAGCGAGTGTGTGTCCAGGAAGAGCGCGGCAGCTTCGGCAGCGATCATGTGGAGGCAGAGCGGGGGAGGAGGGTTCATGAATTTACTCTGAGCACGGACTTAGCATGTGTCCAGCGTGTGCCCACTGTGTCAGAAGCGAAGACCCAGTGGTGAGCAGGCTGACCTGCCCTTCTAGGGCTTCTACTATAATGAGGGAAAGAAGTCATTAACTAGGAGCCAGATGAACACTATTATGAAGTTGATAATGGGTATGAATGGGGTCAAGGGAGGCTGCTCTGAAGAAGTGACATTTAAACTGCAAGCTGAAGGGTGACAGCAAATGAGCTTTTGCGGGAACTGAGGTAAAAAGCCGTCCAGGCTCCCCTGGGATGAGAAGGGCAAGTGTTAAGCCTCTGAACCGGGGAAGGGATTGAGGTGTTTGAGCATCAGAGCTAAGCCCTCTGTACGTAACAGGGTGAGTGAGGAGGAAAGCGTTCTGAGATGAAGCTGGACAGGAAATGCGGAGGGTTGTCGGCTGTGGTAGTGCTACCCAGTAATGGGGAGTCACTGAAAGATTTTTTTGTGTGTGTCTTTTTAGGTCTGCACCTGCAGCATATGGAGGTTCCCAGGCTAGGGGTCCAGTCGGAGCTACAGCTGCCGGCCTACGCCACAGCCACAGCAAGGCTAGATCCGAGCAATGACTGTGACCCACAGCACAGCCCGTGGCAGCACTGGATCCTTAACCCACTGAGCAAGGTCAGGAATCAAACTCCCATCCTCATGGATACTAGTCGGGTTTGTTAACTGCTGAGCCATGAAGGGAACTCCCAGGAGCCATTTAAAGATTTTTGAGAGGGGTCAACATTTCCTGGTCTGGGGACTGTAATGGGAGGCATGGCTTGGAGAGAGGGTGCTGGAGAGAGGCATGGCGGGGAGGCTGGCGGTGTTTGGCACTAGATGGTTTGAACTGTGGTTATACTGGTGGAAGTCCCTTGGGGACCACTTGGATGTGGACAGCAGTGTCTCCTGGAATTTGGCTTGAGTAACTGGATGGATAGTGGGGGTGTTATTTACTGAAAAGCCTGGAAGGGGACACGGGCTGGCATAGGGTGGGGAGAAATGAACAGGTCCATTTGGTTACTAGTTTTGGTTGTTACAAATAGAGTTGTTTAGCATCCAGTCTGATATATTAATTTGGAGCTGTTAAGAGAGAGCTAGGCTAGAAACAGACATTTGGAATTTCACAGATAGGTCAGTCTTTCAAATGGTGGCACATGTAGAGTGCTTAACCCCCAAGTAGATCATTTTTAAATACCCCTTCCTTTATTTTTCTTTTTCTTTTTATTTATTTTTTTTTGCTTTTTAGGGCTGTACCTTGGCATATGGAAGTTCCCAGGCCAGGGGTCAAATCAGAGCTGCAACTGCCAGCCTATACCACAGCCACAGCCAACACCGATAGGAGCCACATATGCGACCTACACCACAGCTCATGGCAACGCTGGATCCTTAACCCGCTGAGTGAGGCCAGGGATCGAACCTTTATCCTCATGGATACTAGGTAGGTTTGTAACCTGCTGAGCTACAAAGAGAACTCCACCCCCTCCTTTATGTGACAGATATAATCATGAAATAATATTGGTAATATTTAGATTTTCTTAATTAATTCTTTAGTTTAAAAATAAAACATTAACAATTAAAAAGACATTTTCATGTTAAAGATAATATTCAAATTTAGTAAAATATTTCAGTATGTGTTATATTTTACACTTATTCACCAACAGAAATATTACACCTTGTAGTTTACACTCAGTTTTAGCATTTAAATTTTTGAAGCCATATAAAAACTCCAAATGGAGTTCCTACCATGGAACAGTGGGTTAAGAATCTGACTGCCACGGTTCAGGTTGGTGCAGAGGTGTGGGTTCAATGCCCAGCCTGGTGCAGTGGCTTAAAGGATCTGGTGTTGCCGCAGTTATGGTGCAGGTCGCAGCTACGGCTCGGATTCAGTCCCTGGCCCCGGAACTTCCATATGCCATGGGTGCAGCCATGAGAAAACAAAAACAATAAAACCTCCAAATGTTCACATAGGATGACAGGATTGAAAAACCTGTTCGATTTTGGCATTTTTACGATCACTGTTTAAGTCCACTGGCTAACCACAGGAATATGTAGTGTTACAGGGACAGAAGAGATGAACTGTACCTGACACAGGAGTGAATCATTTCAAACGATTTTTAACCTCTCTTGAAGTAAATGCACGTAGCGGAGTCTGCATGTGTCCTGGGGAAGAGAGGGAGCGCTGACTGCGTACATGCACGTTCTCCAGATTAACTTTCATGCTGAATACAATGCTAATTAAAGAATAAGTGATAAAAGTGTGCTAATTTGAAATGTACGTATTTTTTATTAAAACTCAACAGCAACTGCTGTCGTTTATGACTTAAGTCAATAAAAGTCACCCCCTCCTATCCTGGAAGGAGTATTTTATGTTTAAATAACTATTTAGACTTGGCGATAATGAAAACTAGACTCACACTTCGCTGGTCCTCATGTTTTAGTGATTTCTACAGGCCATGCACCCCTTATTGCCTGTGCTAGGGATAAACAGCTCTCATTGCTGTGCCCTTGGTCCTCCTCTGATTGTAAGCCAGCGGAATGGCTGAGAGAGAATACCTAGGAAGAAAATGCCGCTGGGGCCAAAGGGCTAGGACCAAACTTTGAGACATTCTTATACGTAGGGATTTAAGGAGAAAAAAATGAACCAGCCAGGAGACATAGATGGAAGAGCTGGTGAAGTAGGAGGAAAATCAGGAGTCTGATTTCACAAGAACAAAGGGATAAATATGATTTGAGGAGAGTGTCATTGGTGGGCCCAGTGCAGCTCGAATATCGTGTGAGATGGTGACTAAAAGAAGGAGAGGGGAGGAATCGATTGGGAGTTTGGGATGAGCAGATGCAAACTGTTATATACAGAATGGACAGTCAGCAAGTTCCTACTGAATAGCACAGGGAACTGTGTTCAATATCCTGTGATAAATCATAATGAGAAAGAGAGCGAAAAAGAATATATGCATGTATGTATAACTGAATCGCTTTGCTGGGCAGTAGAAATGAACATTGTAAATCAGCTATACTTCAATACAAATAATTTTTTTAAAAAAGACCTTTGCCAGAGGAAACCATGACTTGAAAAGACACATGTACTCCAGTGTTCATTGCAGCACTCTATGCAATAGCCAGGTCATGGAAACAACCTGAATGCCCATCGACAGAGGAGTGGATAGGGAAAATATGGTACATACACACAGTGGAATATTACTTAGCCATTAAAAGGAACGAAATAACAACATTTATAGCAACATGGATGGACCTAGAAATTATCATGCGAAGTGAAACCAGTCAGACAGTTAGACAGCAACATCCAGTGCTACCTCTTACATGTGGAAACTAAAAAGACACAATGAACTTCTTTGCAGAACAGAGGATGACTCACAGACTTTGGAAAACCTTTGGTTTCCAAATAAGACAATCTGGGGGGTGGGGGGATGCACTGAGGGTTTGGGACGCAAATGCTATCAAATTGAGTTGTGATGATTTTTGTACACCTATAATTGTAATAAAATTCATTAAGAAATGGAAAAAAAAGAGATTTTTGAATTCTGCAGCCCAGATCTGATTAATGACTTTGACAAGGTTAGTTTTAGTGGAATGGTGGGAACCGAAGGCAGATGCAAGTGGGCTGTTGAGTGATTGGGGGGTGAATAGGAATATATTTAGACAATTGGTTTGAAGTTTTAGTACAGTTGCCTGAATTTCCCAGTGGGAAGCATAAGAATGAGATTGAAGTAGGGAGGGGGTTTAGAACCCAAAATATGTATGTTTGGTGGATAGGGAATGATGGGGCAGAGATTAGGGCTTTGGAGACAAGGCACTTCCAGTTTTCTCTGGGGTCTTTAATTATCTCATGATTCAAAATATCCATATAGTCATCATCTTCTAACAAAACTTGCTTTCCTAAGGCACCTTTATCTAAGAAATAAGAAGTAATTTCTAATTTAATGCTGGTGATGCCCTCCTTGCTGTGACTTTCCTAGCAGCTACATAACTTTATATTGGCATTGCTAATGCATAGTTGTTTCTTCAAACTTGGGGGACAATCAGATCATTGATTAATTGAGGAACCTCACTTAACATTTGATGCTTTAGGAATGTGTGTCCCAAGAGCCAGACAATGGAGTGCCAGTGTACTTCTGTGTTTCAGTCTGTCAATTGGAGGCAATCCATTTCCAGTTAGATGATTAGAGTGGTTTCCATTCTTCCCCTTGGCCATGTTATTTTGCAGTTCCTCTCATCCAGAGACAGACTCTGTTTCCCTACCCTTTGAATCTGGACTCATCTTATGTCCTATTTTTGACCAGTAGAATGTGGTAAAGACCGTGTGTTAGTTTGGAGTCTAGACCTCAAGAAGCCCTGATTGTTCTATTCTTTCTCCAGCAACCTTGCCATTGCTATGAAAATAAACTTGGACTAGTCTGCTGGAGGATGAGCTGCTGTGTGAAAGCAGAGCTAAGTCATGCCAGCTGAAGCCATCCTAGACCAAGCTGCCCATAGTCAACACAGCAGTTGACCATAGGAGTGGGTCCAGCCACGGTAAACCAAATCTCATCCAGATTGGCAGAACCTAAGAGCGTTAAAAAATGGTTGTTAGGGAGTTCCGGTCATGGCACAGCGGAAATGAATCTGCCTGTTATCCATGAGGACACATGTTCGATCCCTGGCCTCGCTCAGTGGGTTAAAGATCTGGTGTTGCCATGAGCTGTGGTGTAGGTCACAGACATGGCTTGGATCTGATGTGGCTGTGGCGTAGGCCAGCGGCTACAGCTCCGATTCGACCCCTAGCCTGGGAACCTTCATATGCCATGGGTGCAGCCTTGAAAAAATGGGGAAAAAAGTATTTGTTGTTTAAGCTACAAAGTTTTGAGGGGACTTGCTAAATGACAATAACTAGCTTATACAGCCATGTAGCCTTGAACCTTGGTACTTTAGATAGAACTTTGGGTGGAAGCCGAGTGCTCTGTGATTAGATACAGCAGTAGTTTTTTCAGTTACTTGAACCATCGGTATAGCATATGCTAGAAATGCATTACTCTGAACATTGAGTTGTGGCTGTTATTAGCTCATAAAGATGTGATTATTCTTTATGTATTCTGATGAAAAGCATTCATGGGAAAGAGCCAGGTTAATTTTACTTAGATTCTTTAACTCTGATTTTATTCATGCCCGTCACTTGACCGTCTCAAATCTTAATGTTACGGCAACATAGTCACATTCTTTTGCTCATTAAGTAGAAGGATATGATTTCAGTTTGGCTTCTTCTTTGAGAGCAGAAAATCGCTGAAATGGTGCTAATGAAATGCTCACTGGCTTACATGCCCTCAAAAATATCTCAATTATTTGCATCAATTTCTTTTTTCCTTTGACCTCTCTCCTTAAGCATCCACTTGGCGTATCACCCAAAAGGATGACTTCCAGCAGAGGGGAAGGAGGCTAGTCACCTGTTTTAAAAAGCTGCCACCGGGATCCTGACACAGGTGACTTTTTCTCTCATCACCGCGTTAGTTCCCTGAACAGACTGTAATTTCATCAATTTTCCATGGTTATGGTCATGAATGCTTGGCATTACCACATCTTAACGTTTACAAAAAAGGAATTTCATGGCTCCAGTTTTCATTTGAAGACAAAGGAGGCATGAAGACCTCGTTAGAAATGTGTGTCTCCTGTTGGCTCCCACTTGCTTTCCTTTGCGTTCTCTTCCCTGGGCGAGGATGCCAGTGGCAGACATTGCTCCCCGTCCAACCCCTTGCCCAGTCCCTGCCGTTGACCAGGAACTCAAAACCTTTTCAGAAGCCAGTTTTTGTGATACCTCCACATGTTGGCACTTAAAAAGGCTGGACTCTTCTTTCCTTCCCAAATCAAAGAAGTAGCCATTTATGGGGAAACTTAGGTAGCATGTATAATAATAGATTCCCCTTGCACTTCCTGGTCTACTCATGTAGCTTTGAAATGAGATAAAGGCATTTTTCCTTCCAAATGTGAAACTAAATCATGGTAAAACCTTCCGACTGTTGGAAGAACTCTGTCACGTGGGGAAGTTTGTTACTACTTGAAGTTATTTCTGACTCTCCTACTTACTAGCTTTGTGATTTTTGGGCAGGTTGTGCAGCTTTTCTGTGCCTCAGTTTTCTCACTGTAAAATGGTAGTACAGTTGCTTCTTTTAATGTGTGTGGGGGAGTATTGGTTAGAGGACCCCACCCCCAAGGATACCAAAATCCTCAGATGCTCAAATCCCTTCTATAAAATGGTGTAGTATTTGCACATCATCTGTGCACATCCTCCTCTACACTTTTTTTTTTCTTTTTGTCTTTTTAGGGCCATACCCACGGCATATGGAGATTCCAAGGCTAGGGGTCAAATTGGAGCTGTAGCCACTGGCCTACACCACAGCCACAGCAATGCCAGATCTGAGCTGCGTCTGGGACCTACACCACAGCTCATGGCAATGCCAGGTCCTTAATCCACTGAGTGAGGCCAGAGATCAAACCTGTGTCCTCACGGATGGTAGTCAGATTCATTTCCACTGAGCCACGATGGGAACTCCCTCCTGTGTACTTTGTCATCTCTAAATGACTTGTGGTACCTAATGTCTTATAGATACTATGTAAATAGTTGCTGGTGTGCGGTAAGTTCAAATTTTTCCTTTTCAAGCTTTCTGAAAATTTTTTTCTGAGTACTTTCAATTCATGGTTGGTTGGATCTATGTATGTGAAACCTGCAGATATGGAGGGCCAACTAGTAATACCTACTTGACAAGACTGTTTTGAGGCTTAAGTTTGCTAACACCTGTGAAATGCATAGGTCAGTGCTTGGCACAGGAAGTATTCGATAGCTGTTAATTTAGTTGTTAGTCTTAATTTTTATTTTAAAATTATTCATATTTTGTTTTTAGGATGGTATTCTTCCTCTGTTATCATAATCTCTTACATGAATTTGATGTTTAACAAGTTATAAAGGGTTTGGTTCTCACAGCCCCCTGGGTGTGGACAGAGCAAGGATTATCAGAGCTATTTTACAGATGAGGGAAAAGGTAAATAGAATAATCTATGATCCTGCAATTGCACTGCTAGATATATGCCCAGAAGAATTGAAAGCAAGAACTCAAGCGGGTATTTGTACAAAAATGGTCATAGCAGCATTATTCACGATAGCCAAACGATGGAAGCCACCTGATTTCCCATGGATGCATGACTGAATAAACAATAGGGTATTATTCAGCCTTAAAAAGGAGTGAAATTCTGATATATGCTACTGCATGGATGAACTTTGAAGACATTATGCTAATGAAATGTCAGACACAAAAGGACAGATGTTGTACAATTCCAGTTATTTGAGGTACCTGAGATAGTCACATTCATGAAGACAGTTAAAAAAATGAGTTATCATCTTATTACTGAGTAGTAAGTGTTCTTTGTATTTATTTTGGACACCTGTCTTTTGTTAGGTATATGTACTGTGAATATTTTTTCCCTAGTAGTATGAGGCTTGACCTTTCTTTTTCTCAACAGTGTTTCTTGAAAATCAGTGTTTTTAATTTCCATAAAATTCAGTTAGTCAATATTTTTCTCTTAGTGCTAGTGCTTTTGCATCATGTTTAAGAAGTTTTTGCCCAAAGAATACTTACTTGTATCTGAAAAGCAGAGATCAAGATGTAAATATAGTTCCTAGCGTTGGAGAACTAACTATTCTGAGCAGTGGAAAACACATGCCTTAGGAGAAAAGAATGCTAAATCTTAGCACCAGTGCAGATTCACAAAGCTCCTCTGATTTTGAAATTCCTTCCATTCCAGAAGCTGAGCTTCCTATGCAAGACTATTTTTAATTGGAGTTCCCGTCGTGGCTGAGTGGTTAATGAATCCGACTAGGAACCATGAGGTTGCGGGTTCGATTCTTGGCCTTGCTTACTGGGTTAAGGATCCAGGGTTGCCGTGAGCTGTGGTGTAGGTTGCAGATTCGGCTTGGATCTCGTGTTGCTGTGGCTGTGGTATAGGCTGGCGGCTACAGCTCTGATTCGACCCCTAGCCTGGGAACCTCCATATGCCGTGAGTGTGGCCCCACAAAAGGCAAAAAAGACAAAAAAAAGGGTATTTGTAATATATGAGAAGCTGAAAACGGGAGAGCATAGCAGATGGAAAAAAGAAAAAGCTCACTTCTTTCTATAGTAACCACTAGAAAACCTAGATAAACAGGTAATAGTCAAAATCCTAATCGATAACTAAAATGGAATACTTAAAAATGTTCATATAACTCAAAAGGCAGTACTGTAGGGAAAACAAAGGACCAAAAAAGTAGAGGGAAAACACAGAAAACAAGATAGGGGAGAACTAAACCCAAACTTATCAATAATTACCTTAAATGAAAATAGTCTCAACACAACCGGTGAAAAGACAGGGGAAAGAAACTGAGCCCAACTATATGCTGTCTATAAGAAACTCACTTCAAATGGCATAGGTTTAATAGTGAAAGGATGGAAACCGTTACCATGTAAACATTACTTGAAAGGTGGTGGAGTTCCCGTTGTGGCTCGGTGGGTTAAGAACCTGACATAGTGCCCGTGAGGATGCAGGTTTGATCCCTGGCATCATTGGGTTGCTTAAGGATCCATCGTTTCCAGAAGCTGCTGCATGACCGCAGATGAGGCTCAGATCCAGTGTTGCCATGGCTGTGGCATAGGCCTGCAGCTGCAGCTCTGATGTATCCCCTAGCCTGTGATCTTCCACATGCCACAAATGTGGCTGTAAAAAGGAATAAATGAAAGGAGTGTATGTTTTGCTAATGATAAGAGGTCTAGTTCACCACGAAGACATAATCCTCAATGAGTATGTACCTAACAACAACTTGAAAATATACAAAGCAAAAACAACCAAAAGGAGAAAGACAAACTAATGCACAAACACAGCTGGGGACTTTAACATAACAGTAATAGAATTAGTCTACGGAGAATCATCAAGGATATGGAAAAACTGAGTAGCACCATCAACCCACTGGATCTATTTGATATCGAGAACATGCCATCCAACAGCAGAATACATGCTTTTCAAGTGCACATAGGATGACGTTCACCAAGAGAGACCATATCCTGGGTCATAAAAACACTTCGGCTTTAAAGAATAAACTTAAATCTATTGCTGTAAACTGATGGTAATAGGAAAAAGCCTCTTTTTTATCTCAGAAGAAGTTCCAACACTTAAGAATGTTGGTGTGGGATTTCCCATCGTGGTTCAGGGGAAACGAATCTGACTGGCATCCATGAGGACGCAGGTTCAATCCCTGGCCTTGCTCAGTGGGTCAAAGATCTGGCGATGCCATGAGCCATGGTGCAGGTTGCAATATCTAATCTTCTATTAAGCCTATCCAGTGAATTTTTCATTTTAGAAATTGTATTTTTAATATCTAGAGGTTCCCTTTTTTCATTTTGTAATTTCCACCTGTCTCTTCCTTGTGCTTATGTTTTTTTAAACCCATGAACGTACTTATAATGTTTTTTAAGTCTTTAAAACAGCTTTATTTTTTTTTTTATCTTTGGTCTGTTCTAATGACATTTTCCCGCAGGTCATTTTCCTGGCTCTTCATAGGTTAGTAATTTTTAAATTATATTCTGGACATTATAGATTCTAAATCTTTGGGGGGGGTCCTGGATCTTGTGATCTCCCTTTAAAGCATATTGAGTTTTATTCTTACAGGCAATTATTTTTCCTGGAAGATCAGATTTATTCTGTTATTCTGTAAAGGCTTTTGGATAAAAAAAGGCTTTATTAGGGTGAAACTAGCCTTTACCCTCAGGCTAATGTGACCTTATTTTAAGACATGATCTTTCTGGAGTCTCTACTAATGTCCTAAATATTCTGTTTGGTCTCACGTGTACCCCAGCCCTGGGCAAGCTTCTGTCATTGTTCGGCTCACAGCTCTCCAGCGGTTGTTCTTTGCCTGGATTATGGAGTCTCACTCTATCCGTGTGCAGCTTAATATTCAGAGGCTTACAGGATCTCATGCAGATTTATAGAGCTGTTTCACTGAGTAGCTTTCTTTTCAGTACTTTTCTTTGCAAATTCTGGTTGACTCAGCCTCTCCAGAATCTCCCCTCTGTCTCCTGTGTTCAGTGTGACTGCGGTCCTCTGCTTGGATTCTCCTTGCCTGCATTGAGGTTTGGAAAATGCCAATGGAAAGAAATCTGGGACAGTCGTAGTGCTTACCCCACAGTTCTGAGCTGACTGTTGTCCAGTGTCTGAGTATTGTTTCATGTATTTGTCCAGTTTTCATGGTAGTTTGTAAGAAGGTTCAATATTCATTTGTTAATATCAGAGAAGATGGGGGAGTTTCCCGGTGGCTCAGCTGGTTAAGGATCTAGCATTGTCACTTCTGTGACTCTGTTACAGAGTCTGCTATGGCACAGGTTCAGTCCCGTGGGAACTTCTGTGACCTTAGCCAAAAAAAAAAAAAAGTAGTAGAAGTAGTAGAAGTAGTAGAAGATGGAAAGTTTTCCTTATCCCCATGATTTATTGCTAGGATGGCTATGTAATTATATATGTGTGTATATATATATATGTGTGTGTGTGTATATATATATATATATACTTTTTTGTATATATAGATATATGTATATATACATATGTATACACACACACACACACACACACAAACTTTTATTGTCTAAACCTGAACTCATTTGAGAATAAAAGAGAGTGTTCTTAATACTTACATAGACACAGGAGGGTCGTATTCTATTTTAGGTACCAGAGGCTCCTGAGATTCTTCACATAGATACAGTGGGGTCTTTGTATCCTTGGATTCTGCATCCACGAATTCAACCAACGGGCTTGAAATACTCCAAAAAAAAAAACTCGAAGTTTTGAAAAGCCAGTTTGAATTTCCCACACAGCAGAAACTATTTACATAACGTTTACATTTTATTGACAGCATTTATGTGGTATTTATATTGTACTAGATATTATAAGCAATCTAGAGATTATTTAAAATATTCAGAAAGATGTGCGTAGATTATGTGCAGATATTACTCCATTTTATATATCAGGGATTTGAGCATCCTCAAATCGGTATCTGTCGGAGGTCCTGGAAATAATCCCGCGTGTGTACCAAGGGATGATGGTGTAGCAAGTGCCTGCTCTTAGAATGAGTTCATTTATCTTCTGGATGCATAACAGAAATTTGGGGTCTGCATATCTGTTATAGGAACAGATGTCCACCACATTTCTTTGGTTTTAATTCTCTGAAGAATCTTGAAAGCTTCCAATATTGTTTGAGGAGGATTTTATTTTTCCTACTATCCTTCCAAAAATATGAGTCTTGGAGTTCCCATCATGGTGCAGTGGAAACGAATCTGACTAGGAACCATGAGGTTGCAGGTTTGATCCCTGGCCTCGCTCAGTGGGTTAAGGATCTGGCATTGCCGTGAGCCGTGGTGTAGGTTGCAGATACGGCTCAGACCCAGCATTGCTGTGGCTGTGGTGTAGGCCGGCAGCTGTAGCTCCGATTAGACCCCTAGCCTGGGAACCTCCATATGCAGCAGGTATGGCCCTAAAAAAGCAATAAAAAAAAATGAGTCTTAGGAAGGATGCAAATGGATAGACTGAGTGAGGTGCCCATCAGGTGATGTTACGTTAACTTTTTCACTTGTCAAATTCAGGATAGTTCTATGTAGCAACCTCAGATGATGTAAAGACAAACAAAAATCATGTAATGGTGCAGTTGTTGGTGGCATAATGAAAAGGATGCTGGATTGAACTTCTAGAACATTGTCAGTTATTTGAAATAAGGCCTTTAGCAAGTTACTGAACCTGTTTCACCTTCAACGTCTGTCTGCAACTGTCAATACCTACCTATTGATATCTTGTTATTTAATCACATGGTGCCTACACAACACCTAGGGATGGAGTTGCTGCAGGTGCAGCAAAAAGCAAACAAACAAAAAGCCTAGGGTTGATGGCTCCAGGTCCACCAAGGTAGAGATGGTTGATTAAGCATAACGCTACCGTGTATTGAGTTCTTACTACATGCCAGGCTTGTGCCAAGTGTGTCACTTGCATTATTTTATACAACACTTAAAACAACCAGGAAGGTGGGAATGTTTTAATTTATAAATGAGGAATCTGAGGCTCAGAGGGGGATGAAGTCACATGGGTCACACAACTGTTAGGAGCAGGAGCCAGCAGGTGTCCTTCTGTCCATTTATTTGTGCAAATACCAGGAGCTTATCCTTTTCATGTTCTGCTTCCCATGAAGGGCGTTGCCTTTGTGGCATGAACGTTAACCCACAAGAGAAAGGAAAACGAGGAAGAGGCTGAGGGGTGCCTTTCTTACTGGAGAGAAACACTGGTTTAGGATGCTGGGCGGCCATGAACACAATTGCTTAACCTCTCTGGACATCAGTTTCTTAATTGCCAGTGAGACACTAGATGAGCCCTTCTAGAAATCATTTTCTGTCTTTCAATAGGCTCATCTTTCCATAAGGCCAGGTCTTTTTTTTTTCCATCTGCAGTGTATGGAAGTTCCTAGGTTAGGGGTCGAACCGGAGTTGCAGCTGCCAGTCTATGCCACAGCCACACAGCCACAGCAACACCAGATCTGAGCTGCATCTGTGACCCACACCACAGCTCGCGGCAACACCAGATCCTTTAACCCACTGAGCGAGGTCAGGGATCGAATCCACATCCTTATGGATACTAGTCGGATTCTTAACCTGCTGAGCCACGGCAGGAACTCCCTCCATAAAGCCAGGTCTTAAAAACTCAAAGCATCTGACCGCCTACCTCCAAACTTTAAATGTGTTTGCCTACTTCCCTTTCCTGATGTTAATACAGAGACAATTTTTTCCTCTTTAAAAAATTTTTAAATTGAAGTATAGTTGATTTACACTGATGTGTTAATTTCTGCTGTACAGCAAAGCGATTTCTTTTCCGCCCTGCTTTATTGCAGGATATTGAATATAGTTCCCTGTGCTATACAGTGGGACCTTGTTTATCCATTCTGTATCTAACAGTTTATATCTGCTAACCGCAAACTCCCAACTGTTCCTTCCCCACCCACCTTCCTCTTGGCAAGCACAAATCTGTTCTCTATGTCTGTGAATCTGTTTGTTTCATAGATAAGTTCATTTGTGTCTAGATTCCACATATAAGTGATATCATGTGGTATTTGTCTTTCTCTGTCCCACTTACTTCCGCTAGTATGACAATTTCTAGGTCCATCCATGTTGCTTCAAATGGCATTATTTCAATCTTTTTTTATGGCTAAGAAATATTTCATTGTATATATACATATACATACGTATACACACATATACACACACACCATCTTCTTTATTCATCTGTTGATGGACATTTAGGTTATTTCCATCTGTCGATGACATTTAGGTTGTTGCCACTTCTTGGCTGTTGTAAATGCTGCTGCTATGAACAGTATAGCAGTGCTATGGGAGTGCCTATGTCTTTCCAAATTAGAGTTTGGTCTGGGTAAGTGCCCAGGAGTGGGACTGCCGGATCATATGGCAACTCTTTTTATTTTTTTGAGGAACCTCCATGCTGTTCTCCATAGTGGCAGCACCAGTTTGCATTCCCACCAACAGTGTAGGAGGCTTGCAGAGACTCATTTCATCCTGTCCACGTCTGGACACAGGCGCTGCTCATGGAGTGGCTGGTAGTTGTATGTCATGGTTGGGCCTGCAGGAAGTTCCTGGGCTAAGGGTTGAACCTGAGCCACAGCAGTGACAATGCCAAATCCTTAACCACTAGGTCACTAGGGAACTCCTTCAATGGCACTTATTGCTATTCCAATTTAGCAAGAAGTGACAGTCTTAAAGTTTAGAAACATGTAACTCAAAAATATACTTTGAGTATTTGCTAGCCCAAGAACACAAATTCTCTACATTTTATGCCTCCCTGAAATATATTCTGCTGAGCTTATGTTTTCTTCTTCCGCTTCTGGGCGGCCCCTCCTAGATGAACCTTTTCCAACACCTTTAACATCAGATGGTTCCTGGAATCCAAAACTCCAGTGGTTTCCCACTTGGCATAGAAGTCAGCCAGAAATTCCTCCAGGTCCCAAGGTGTCAGCCCCATTTCTCTTTCCAGCCCACGCTGTAGACCGCACTGCCGGTCAACCCGAAGTCATCTCTGACTTGAACACACACGCCATGCTTTCCCATCTGCAGATGGCCAAGTCCTCCCCTTCTTCCTGGCAGTTTAAATACCAGCCCTTTTTTATGGAATGGTTTCTTCCACCTCTCAACTCTTAGTACTTTCTGCTTTGTGCTTTAGGGAGCTATGACTGTCTTTCTCTTGTGTCCGATTTATCTTTGTATTCCCACAATCTCTGCACATGGTAGGCCCCCTTTAAACATTTGCTAGGCAACATAAGTGAATGGAATTTAATCTAAAAGATCTTGAGGGAGTATCTCATGAGAAGACATATTTTTCCAAAATGAAAAGATGTCTTTTCTTTAAAAGTGGTTATTTGTAGCTGTTCTATTGTCTTAGTTCCCCAGCTGACCCCTTCCTGAAGTCTGTGCCTGTTCTTGCTAAATTCTTGTTTTTCTCCATATTAAATTTACAGTTCATATTAAGCTGGCTTGTTCAATTTTTTTTTTTCTGTTCCCACTGTTCTCATTCCCTTTACAATGTATGCAGTTACATGAGCTGCCTTTGAAAGCAAGATTAGATTTTAAATCTTGTGATTAACCTTTCACATTAGGAGATTGCCAGCTCCAAGTTTCTTGGGCAGTTCTCTTGTTTTGCTTTGGACTAATTTCTCTATTTCATCTCTTTTGTTTTGCGTTACTTTGTTACTCAATTTTTGGCTGCATAGGCCCAGCTTGTGAGAATTTCTTACTTTGCTAAATTTTATAGAATGACTTTTCTGCCAAAAAATCAAACAAATCTATAAATGTTGGAAAACACCCTGCATAAATCTGTCTGGTTAGAATATCCAGGTGGCTGCCAGTTCTCGTTATCTGGATATTTTGAACACAAAATCTTAGAAGGCGACGTTTTGAAAATTTACTGAAAACACAAATTATGTGCATTTACACAAGGAAAATTTTCCTAGATAATAGATCAAATCGGAAATCTTTTCAGACTCATAAAATGCTGAGTTTTTGGTCTACATTGGTTGAATTATTATCCTTTTTTTAAATTAAAAGAGAGAAACCCGTTTGAGCTTAGAAGAGCAATTTAACTTTTATAGTGCAATAGAAACATATTTTGCCAGTGACCCGACAAAAATGGGAAAGATGTGTGTTTTAAAAAAATACACACAACACATTTCTTGAGGAAATAAATAATGCCTGGCCTCAAAAGTAAACAAGGTAGTTACTATTTTAAAATCTTTTTCTTATGATCATTGCAGTAACTTCCAAGAATCCTTGAGTTCCTGGCAGTTTGAATCAAAGGAGCATGAATAAACAAGGGGTATTTCGACCCACGAATGAGATTCATTTATAGTAATTGGTTATAGGCAACATCGTAGGCATGAAATTCATTCCAGCCCGATCTAAAAACCCTGATAATGTTCAAATGGATGTTTAATGTGTTATTAGTTAATGATATTTCATCTGAGGACCTTATCAAGTTGCACACAGCAAAGCTCTTGTCATTATTTTTTTACTCTCCCAAAGTGACACTTTAATGAAATGTGTCAGCACACCAGTGTTAGGATACGTTTCATTAATGCCCAGCACTTATTGTTCTGTGCTTTACATTTGGAAACAGATTTAAGTATTAAGTGCCTCTAATGTCGGCAGCCAGGGAATCCTTTCCGAATTTGTAACAGTGACCAGAACAGACCGCATTACACTCTCCAAATGGTGCAGTTTTGCATTTGAATGTCTGAATTATCTCGGTTTCTTAGAGACGACCACAACGCCAACATCTTAAATCCTCAAAATACTGTCCGCTTCATTGAATGCTCGTGATCTAAGCATATGTGTAATTATTCTGTAATTCTCCCCAAAATGTGATTCCTTGGAAATGCATCCTATGGTAAAGCCAATGACTGTTTCTTTGTGGCCACTTCTTTAAATACGGTAACAAGCAAGTCTGTGTGTCTGGGTGAACCGCCTGGATAATGATGATTTCTTCCCAAGCTCTCCTTGGGACACCCATCAGGGGAAATATTGCCCTGCATTTGTGTAAGCGGAGAGGCCCTGATCACAGAAAGACTGTTTAAGGTGGTCTACAAATTACAACTGGGGGATTTCTTGCCAGAAATGGGCCGAACGTCATTCACAATAGCCATAGAAATAGTCTCAGATAGTAAGTTGGACTTTGCAAACGTTACCAGAGCCAGCTGTGGTAATCCATGGCTGCACATAGATTTTAGAGAAGAAAAGAATCTCATGCTCCTTAAAACAGCTTTGGATGTGGTGGACCGTGGAAAATTAAAACATACACTTTAAAAACTGACAGCTGGAAAGAAAGGTGCTGGTGGGGGTGGGTGGGATGAAATAGAAGGGATGTTTAGGGTTCGTTTTAACTACAGTTCTTCTTTTAAGGTTTTGCCCTTTCTTTGGGAAAACCCATCAGTGGCGCCTTTCCCTGGGAACAACCTGAATGAACCGTTATTTCCAACTATAAGTGAGATCCCGCGTGTGGAAGTTCTTTGCAAATTATTAATGCTCCGTTCACTTGTGGCTGGGCTTTTGTTATTACAACCCCTCATTAACTCCAGTGTGAGTCGTTTAATTTGGCCTTTTGGTTTAGCTGAGTGCAGTGCGTTTCTGAGTGTTTACTGGTAAATACGAACGAGTGTGGAGTGGTGGGGTGGGGTGGGGGGGTGGAAAGTCAACTCGCAATGTCCCAGTTACGCTGTGGATAATTTGATAATCACTCCGCAGCAGGTGTTTGCATTGAGCAATTCCTCCTCTTGGCATAATTCTGCAAACCGCTCGGCTTTTTACAGCCCATGTGGCTCCCGCAGCACCGTTTCCTATGGTAGCTTTCAAAATGATTTCAGCATCACGTGGGCTGGGACATGAGCTTCCTACCGGCCCATCTCGTTTACTTGTTTATTCTAAAGTTTAGAAATTTAGAATCTGGGAGAAAATACCAGGACAGAGTAGGAAAGTTTGTCTTGATCATTTAAAAGAATTTTAAAATTTGAATTAAGGGGAAGCTGCTTTAATCTTTTCAAAAATACACAAGCAACAATGAAGAAGTAAGACTGTTGACAACTTTTGTATTTCAGAAGAGAGGACAGTAGCTGGGGGCGGGGGTGCGAATGAGGATGTGGGGAGCAGAAGACTGTCCCCTGTACTTGCTCATCGGTGATGCTACAGCTGTGTTTCCATTACCTTTAGTTTTATTCATTTATTATAGGGCCGTGCCAATGGCATGTGGAGGTTCCCAGGCTAGGGGTCGAATTGGAGTCTCAGCCGCTGGCCTAGAGCACAGCCACAGCAACAGCCACACGGGATCTGAGCCACATCTGTGACCTGCAACGCCGGATCCTTAACCCACAGAGCGAGGCCAGGGATCAAACCCGCCTCCTCATGGATACTAGTTGGGTTTGTTTCCACTGAGCCACAAAGGGAACTCCTCTATTAGCTTTTAAAAAAGACCAATTTTATGTTGCAAAGTAAAGTTTTGGAAATTTAAGAGAAATAATTTTAGAACTCAGAGCCCGCTGTGTTGCTTAGAGATTTGGATCTCTTCGCAGGGAAAGAAAGATGTGTGTAAAATCAGCAAAAGATACCCGAAGTCTTTGTCTGTTTATATCCACTTGTTAAAGTACTGTACTGTTTTCATTTATTTGGACATGATTTATCTGCCAATCTTAAGAGAAAACAAACTTAAGGAGTCTTCTGAGCAATCAAAATGTATGTCCCTAGGTCTGCTCACTAACTTAAAGATCAAGAGAGCCCCTCAGTATTCACTCAGAGCCTATTTACTCTTATGTTACAGATACTTCTAACACGCATGGTTATCCACTTCCCCAGCTCATAACAGATTAGAAGCTGCATAGCAGATGGGGAACAAATGAGGAGAGGCTCTCAGACATACTGAGAACAGCAAGAAGTAATAGCTGACAGCTTGATTGTGAAGGCGGAGACAGGAAATCCATATAGAGCGAACAGAACACTGTGAAAGCCTAGCAGTCTGGAGCCAGCCAGGGTTTTAGAATTTACCAACCCCAGACGGTCTCACTGGATCACAGCATAGAATAAAAACTGATGCCCGTGATTAGGACTTTGAGTCATTAAGAGAAGATTGTGTTGTTAAATTGTTTTTTTCAAAAGCATGTTTGGGACTTCCCGTTGTACCTCAGTGGAAGCAAACCTGACTAGTGTCCATGAGGATGCACATTCGATCCTTGGCCTCTCTCAGTGGGGTAAGGATCCAATGTTGCCAGGAGCTGTGGTATAGGTTGCGGATGTGGCTTGGATCTATATTGCTGGGGCTGTGTTGTAGGCCAGCAGCTAAGCTCTGACTTTACCCCTGGCCTGGGAACTTCCATATGCCTCGGGTGCGGTCCTGAAAAGAAAGAAAGAAAGAAAGAAAAAGGCACATTTGGAATAATTTCCACTGGAGTTGGTTAACATTAAGATGCAGGTCTTTGTACCTAAAAAGCTGACCTTTAGTACTTTGGAAACTTAGATTTGTGTGGAGATTATCCCTGTCCAAGTAATTAGTACATAAAATTTCCTCATGCCTTGAATTTTGTTTTAGCCAAATGTTCTGACTCAAACTGAATTTCGTGATTCTTTCTCTAGTGACACAGCTGGTACAGTGAGGGAATAAAGCCGCTAAAATTAGAACTAAGGATTTTCTTGGTCCCTGGGCTACCTCTGAGTTGCCAGGTGTCATGGGGAAGTCAGTTTCTCTCTGGTGCTTACTCTTTTCATCTCTTCAGTGGGGTTCTCAGACCCCATCCAGCTTGACAAACTATGGTCTTTTTTTGAAATAGTATCTCAATAAATGATAGATGCTTCTCTTTGTGCTTAATGTAGAGCTGAGCCACGCAGGCTGCCTTCCCTCTTGTAGGAATTAGAGGGACTTACCCCAAACTTGATGCTCACCAGCATCCTGTTAAAGTATTTTAAGATGACTCTAAAAGGACTTGGAGCCAAAAATGCTAATAACCTTTATCTCTCAGTGGTGAGAACACAAGAGATTTTTATTTTTCTTTCCTTTGCTTTCCTCGCACTTTCAACATTTCTAAAACAAGCCTGTATTATTTTATAAGGAAAAAAGTAATAGAAGCTATTTAAAAAGATAGAGACGCAAAAGAGAAAACCTTGAGGCCTTCTAAATGCTTGGAGAGGTTCAGTCTTAAAGACAGAGCACATTTGAAATAGAAGGTGGATAATATTACATCCCGGAGGTCAATAGCCCACTTAGCAACTCGTGTGTGTGTGTGTGTGTGTGTGTGTGTGTGTGTGTGTGTGTGTGTGTTTAGGGCTGCACCTGTGCCATATGGAAGTTTCTAGGCTAGGGGTTGCATTGGAGCTGCAGCTGCCAACCACAGTCACAGCCACAGCAATACCAGATCCAAGCCACATCTAGGACCTATGCTGCAATTTGCAGCTATGCCAGATCCTTAACCCTCTGAGCAGGGCCAGGGATCGAACCCGCATCTTCATGGATACTAAGTCAGGTTCTTAATCCACCGAGCCACAGCAGGAACTCTGACCACTTGGCAGCTCTTATCTCTGCCACATTGAGAACTCTCAAAATCAGTGGCAGTTTTTCAGACTTGAGGAGTAAACGTAGCATCCAGGAAACCAGAGGAATATGGCATTAAAAGAAAGATCCCCAAATAGACAACTACTGTAACCCTGGGCTCCCTACTAGCTTCTGTCTTCCAGATTATTATCATGTCCCCTTCTTGGCGGGGACAACCTCGCTGTGAGTTGTCCAATGCTAACTGCTAAACAAGGAGCATTTTTCTAGAATCTGAATCTCTGGCCCCTTTTGCCAGGATCGTCTCCTTATTTAATTGTTAGAAAATCAACAGCCCACCAGAAACCTGTTTAAAAACACTAGAGAAATAGCAAAGGCTCCTGGAGGCTGAGGAAGCTCCGAATATTTAACATCCCAGGAAACTGGCTGCCTGGACACTGCCAGCAACTTGGGAACAAGTTGATTGTAGCTCAGGAAAACGGGCCTGGCCCAGACAGCCCCAAACCTGGCAACAGCTTGTGGGAAGTAAATCCTCTCACTGAAGGTTTTGCTTAATCTGAAGAAATTCAATTTCAAAATCTGCCCTTGATCTAAGCTCCTTAAGCTTCGGGGGGAGGGCTAAGGGCCTTCAGGGTCAATGCCGATAGCAAAGGATAGGAAACATCCAGCTTTCCTCATATCTCATTGTTGCATTACACTGTTAACTCCCTGCAGAAATGCTTCCTTGCAATAAAATTGTCTTTGGAGAACCTCCTGGCTTCCCTTTGAAGATGGCACTCGGTGCTTCCTTTTTTAAGTGTTCAGCATTGTCTAGTGGAAGGAACACCTGACAAAGTGTTAGGAGGCCCGGGTTATAACCCTGAATGGGCCATCGCCAGCAGTGGGACTGAGGCAAAGCAACTGCTCTCAACCTCAGTGTTATCAGTGCAGTGTGGTGGTTGGACCAGATGTAATTTTCTCCTAACTGTGGTCTTTGTAACACTTACCTTTACAAGTGCTTTCCCAGGGATGGGGTGACTGTAGTCAGACAAGCTTGGTGAGCACTGAGGACCACATCCCTTCTTGGAGATTCACAGTGTCCATTGGCGCACTCAAGGCCCTGAGAAGTCCTGTAGTAGAGAAACTTTCAGATGTTTTCAGCCCAGTATTTCCCAAACTTCTTTACTAAACCAGCAAGCCCCTTCTGTCTGGAAGCCCCTGTTGTGAAAACCAGAGACCGTTCTGATGGTGATAGAGACGGTCTTGTGTCGGGTCTACATCTTACCAGTTGCATGTCTGTATGTGCAGAGGGTATGACCGAGATTGAGCAATGATGTCTTTTACGTTGCCGGTGGCTTAAGGTTGGAGACACAGTTTATTCGTTGGTTTAGGGAATTAAAATCCTAGAATCCAAAACTACTCAGCAAGTTGCATTGGTTTTCCACTGTGGCTATTGCAACAAGTTACCACAAATTTGGTGGTTAAAAATAACAAACATATATTTTTCTTTTTTGGGGGCTGCATCTGTGCAGCTAGAAGTTCCTGGGTCAGGAACTGAGCCCAAGCTACAGTTGTGACTTGTGCTATAGCTCTAGCAATGCTGGATCCTTAACCTTCTTTGTGACAGTGTATTTTCCAGAAATTTATTTTCTTACAGATATCGTACTGGTATCGTGTACTGGTACAGATGACTCTGTACAAACACACTAGGTGTAGAATTATTACCCAAGTTCCTATGTGTAATATGAGGCCTTTGGGTCACAGGCCATAAAAGCAGTGCTACGTAGTAGGGCATGTGGTATGAATTCAGTTAGATCAAGATGTGAGCCCAGACCAGTCACTTAACAGCTGCATCAGCTTAGGCAAGTTATTTGATCTTTCAAACCTCAGTTTTCTCATCTGTAAAATGGTGATAATAATACTGTCCACCTTGTATGGGGTTGTTGTGAGGATTGCGTGAGATGAGACCCATAGAGAATCTAGCCTAATGCCTGGCTAATAGTAAATGCTGAATACCTCTCGGCTCTTATGGTACCGCAGAGCTCGTTGTGCTGGGGGAAGAGTGTATTCCTTGAGACTCCCAAAGGAATAGGAGCAGTGTGGTGGAATTCTGGAACCGTGGCATGTGGGGTGACCGTCTTTGGGGGACAGGAGATCTGCTTTCAGATAGATGGATATATTTTCTCGTTTTTCAAGAGGTAGAAATCCAACTCAATTTTTTTGAAAGGAAATTACTAATTTACCCCCCCCGACTTAAAAATTTAGGGAAATACTAGCTTCGGGCCTTATGAGATACAGGGATTTATCTTTTTTTAATATTTATTATTTTTTGTCTTTTTGCCTTTTCTAGGGCTGCACCCGCAGCACATGGAGGTTCCCAGGCTAGGGATCTAATCGGAGCTGTAGCCGCTGGCCTACACCACAGCCACAGCAACGCGGGATCCGAGCCGTGTCTGCAACCTATACCACAGCTCAGGGCAACGCCAGATCCTTAACCCACTGAGCAAGGCCAGGGGTCGAACCCACAACCTCATCGTTCCTAGTTGGATTTGTTAATCAGTGAGCCACGACAAGAATTCTGCGATACAGGGATTTAAACACTGTACTTGGAGTTCCCGTCATGACTCAGTGGTTAACAAATCCGACTAGAAACCGTGAGGTTGTGGGTTCAATCCCGGGCCTCACTTAGTGGATTAAGGATCTGGCATTGCTGTGAGCTGTGGTGTAGGTCGCAGATGTGGCTGGGATCCCGCGTTGCTGTGGCTGTGGTGTAGGCCAGCGGCTACAGCTCCGATTAGACCCCTAGCCTGGGAACCTCCCTGTGCCGCAGGTGCAGCCCTAGAAAAGACAAACAAACAAACAAACAAACACTGTCCTTAGGATTTATCTTTTTCTCTCAGCACTTTATTATTCTGCCTTTCCCTTATGGTGATTCCATTCTTATGTAGACTTGCCTCGCACAGTGAGAGACTGTTGCCAACAACACCAGGCTTGCCCTTAACTTCTCAGCAGTCTAATCGAGTTCCAGCATATCTTGCTGTTGATTTTCAAGGCTGTCAGGTGTCCTGCAGCAGGGAGTTTTTCAGATGTGGGCTATCCAGTGTTGAGCTCTAAATGGCCAGGCTTAGGTCAGAGTATATCCCTGAACCAAACCCGGTGAGTAAGGATTTGAAATGCTGTGATGTACCAGCCTGGGTCAAACAGGCACATGTTTATACCTGAGGCCTCCTGGTTTAATATTGAGGGAAGGGGGGTTTCCTATGAGCGCTCAGGGAGCTTTCCTAGAAGTGGTGGGAACGAAAGACAAATAAAAGCAATGGGCGTATATCTTGACAAAACTATATTTCAAAAAGATACATGCACCCCTGTGTTCACTGAAGCACTATTCACAGTAGCCAAAACATGGAGACAACCAAAATATCTTTTGACAGATGAATGGATTAAGAAAATGTAGTAACATATACAATGGAATATTACTCAGCCATGAAAAGAACAAACTAATGCCTTGTGCAGCAACATGGATGCAACTAGAGATTCTCATACTAAGTAAAGTCAGAAAAAGACAAATACCGTGTGATATCACTTATATGCGGAGTCTAAATATGGCACAAATGAACCTATCTACAGAGCAGAAAGACTCGCGGACATACAGAACAGACTTGTGGTCGCCAGGGAGGAGGGGGAAGGAGTGGGAGGAATGGGAGTTTGGGGTTAGTGGATGCAAACTATTACATTTAGAATGGATAAGCAATGGAGGTCCTACTGTACAGTACAGGGAACTATATCCTGTCTCTTGGAATAGACCATGTTGAAAGATAGCGTGAGGAAAAGAATGTGTATATGTGTATGACTGGGTCGCTATGCTGTACAGCAGAAATTGACAATACCATAAATCAACTATAATAAAAATAAAGTACAATTTAAAAAATTATCATGAGGAGTTCCTGTAGTGGCTCAGTGGTTAACGAATCCTACTAGGAACCACAGGTTGCGGGTTCGATCCTTGGCCTTGCTCAGTGGGTTAAAGATCTGGCACTGCCGTGAGCTGTGGTGTAGGTTGCAGATGCAGCTCAGATCCTGCGTTGCTGTGGCTGTGGCGAAGGCCGGCGGCTACAACTCCTGTTAGACCCCTAGCCTGGGAACCTCCATATGCCGCAGGTGCGGCCCTAGATAAGGCAAAAAAAAAAAAAAAAAAAAAGACAAAAACAAAACAAAACAAAATTATCATGAAACATTTTATATTTAGGGGGAAAAAAGCAATAAATGTCCCCTATGGCTGTATTAGGGGCCTCGTGGTGAATAGGGAATAGGATCTTTCTTCTTCCTGGCTGAGTACTAGTCTGTTGTTCGGGCTGGCTCGCTGCCCCCTAGGCAGAGTTTAAGCAAAGAGAGGCTGGGATTTGTCCCCATACCAAGTAAGATACACAAGCTGCCCTGCTCCTCTGGCCAACGGACCCTAGAGCTCCCGAGCATATAATGTACTATCCAACCTCGGACAATTGTGAGAGTGAAAGGAGATGCGGTGGATACTTATGCTTGGAAGAAAGGCATCAGCTTTCCCGGGAACTTGAGGCTGTAAAATTATCCTGCCGTGAGCCCACGCAGAGCAGTTCCACTCCACTCTGCCAGTGTTGACAGAGCCTTTACTGTGCTGGCTCTGGGGCAACGAGGTGAAAAGGTACCCATCTGGGGTGTTTGTTTCAGCTTTCAGCGGATCCATCCTCGCTTTGTCTCCTTCCCCAACTCATCAGACCCTGTTTGATGGCAGAGGTGTACTTGTCTGTCATGTTACTCAGCATGAGAATGAATGACTGTGTTGACCCTTTCGGAGACTTAAACATAAAGCCTACTTTTTCATTCTGGAGTATCGGACTCTGGCTCAGGCTAAGGAGTTCACGGTCTGAGGTATGAGTGTGGTGTGTTTGAGACAGTGTTCCTCCCTGGGCTTTAGGACCATACCTCAGTTTTTCGGTACCATTTGTTGAAGAGACTTTCCTTTCCCCATAGAATATTCTTGGCACCTTTGTCAAGTATTAGTTGACTTGTTTAGGCTTAAGTTTATTTTCTGGCTCTCTATTCTGTTCTGTAGTCTATGTGTCTGTTTTTGTGCCAATCCCATTACTGTTTTGAATACTTTCGCTTTGTTTGAAATCAGAAAACCTCTCACTTTGTTCTTCTTTCTCAAGATTGCTCTGGCTATTTGAGATATTTTGTGATTCCACGTGAGTTTTTTCTTTTCTTTTTCTTTTCCTTTTTTTCTTTTTGTCTTTTTTCTTTGCAGGGCCTCACCCGCGGTATATGGAGGTTTCCAGGCTAGGGATCCAGTCGGAGCAACAGCTGCCAGCCTACACCACAGCCACAGCAACACCAGATCCAAGCTGTGTCTGCAACCTACACCACAGCTCACAGTAACGCTGGATCCTCAACCCACTGAGCGAGGCCAGGGATCGAACACACAACCTCATGGTTCCTAGTTGGATTCATTCCTGCTGCGCCATGATGGGAACTCCTGTTTTTTCTGTTTCTGTGAAAACTGCCGTTGGCATTTTGACAAGGATTGCATTGAATATGTAGATCACTTTGGGTATTACCGGCATCTTAACAATGTTAATTCTTCCAATCCAGGATTGCAGGATCTTTCCATTTCTTTCTTTCTTTCGTTTTTTTTTTTTTTATCTGCCTCTTCTTTTTTATTTTACTTATTTTTAAAAATTTTTTAGCCACACCCACAGCATGTGGAAGTTCTAGGGCCGGGGACTGAACTCGAGACACAGCAGTGGCAACACTGGATCTTTACCTTGCTGAGCCATCAGGGAACTCCCTCTTTTTATTTATTTGTGTTCTCTTCAATTTCTTTCACCAAAGTCTTATAGTTTTCTGTGCACAGATTTTTTTACCTCCTTGATTAAATTAATTCCATAATATTTTTTGATGCAATTGTAAATGGGATTTTTAAAAAAATTCTTTTTGCTTAGTTTGTTCTTATAGAAACACAGTTGATTTTCATATGTTGATTTTATTTTTTTTTCAGTTGATTTATTTTTTTTCCATTGCTTAATGAATTTTATTACAATGATAGGTGTACAAAAATCATCACAACTCAATTTGATAGCATTTCCATCCCAAACCCTCAGTGCATCCCCCCCACCCCCCAGATTGTCTCATTTGGAAACCAAAGGTTTTCCTAAGTCTGTGAGTCATTGTCTGTTCTGCAAAGAAGTTCGTTGTGTCTTTCGGGTTTCCACATGTAAGCGGTAGTATTGGATGTTGGTGTCTAATTGACTGGTTTCACTTCGCATGATTTCTAGGTCCATCCATATTTCTATAAATGTTGTTAATTTGTTCTTTTTAATGGCTGAGTAATATTTCATTGTGTGTATGTACCATATCTTTCCTATCCACTCCTCTGTCGATGGGCATTTAGGTTGTTTCCATGACTTGACCGTTGTGTAGAGTGCTGCAATGAACACTGGAGTACATGTGTCTTTTCAAGTTAGGGTTTCCTCTGGATAGATGCCCAGGAGTGGGATTGCTGGATCAAATGGTAATTCTATTTTGAGTTTTCTGAGGAATCTCCATACTGTTTTCCATAGTTCTTGCACCAATTTGCCTTCCCACCAAAAGTTTATTAGGGATCCTTTTTCTCCACACCCTCTCCAGCACTTATTGTTTGTAGACCTTTTATTGATGGCCATTCTGGCCGGTGTAAGGTGGTACCTCATAGTGGTTTTGATTTGCATTTCTCTAGTGAGGAGTGATGTTGAACGTCTTTTCATGTGTTTATTGGCCATCTGCTTGTCTTCTTTGGAGAATTGTCTGCCTAGATCCTCTGCCCATTTTTTGATGGGTTTTTTTTTTTTTTTTTTTTTTTTTTTTTT
>PVHT021183666.1:26624381-26636673 GCA_004024745.2 Catagonus wagneri | reverse complement strand
TAAATAAATAAAAAAGTCAATTTAACTTAAGGCGTACATATAAATAAAAATATGGAATGCGTCACAAATTTATGTATCATCGTTGTGGAGGGGCCATGCCAGTCCTCTCTGTATGGTTCCAGTTTTAGTATATGTGCCGCCGAAGTGAGCACTAATTTGATACACTCTTAGAAGTAAAATTATTGTGCCAAAAGTTTAAGAGCTTTTGCTACAGACGTTTGCGGTTCCCTTCCATTTTTCTCCATAGTTATCCCCAGACAGTAATTTATTAGATGGTCCTTTTTTCACAATAGTGACACAGAGAAGGACTAACTTCTGAGCAACAGCAGCTGTAGTAATAACTATAAAGATAATAGTGACATATGTGCAAGTTACTGTTTAGAAAGTGCTTCTCTCTCACTTATCTTCTTTTGTAGTTAAGCCTTGTTTTCTTTCGTACACAAGCAGATATTATTCACACCTTACCATTGAAGAAAACAAAAGAAGCTTGAGAAGAGTAAATGATTTGTCCAAGTTCACATAATTCATCAGAAGTCTTTTATATCCTCTCAACCATACCAAGAGGGTTAGAGACAAAAATGAAGAGGAGATGGGGATACCTAAGGGCAAATGCAACAAATGTAACAAAAAGAACCTTTGAAAGTTGGAAATACTGCCTTAAAGGTCAGAGTGGCATATTTTGTGATTAGATCAGTAAAAAAACCTTTTGGACCTGGGGCTGTAAAATTTAAATTTTTGGAACATTTCACAAAGGGTAGTCTCTTAACCTCCTAAACCTCAGAAGTATTTTCCTAAAATACCCTGATAGGGTTGTGCCTTTGTGGTCTCCTAGATGTGTCTGGTTGGAGGCAGCTCTAGGCTGGAGATGATTTTATCAGGAGGAAAGGATGTCTAGAATTGGTGTTAGGTGCCCGGAGACTGTCAGAGCTAGAAGGGACTTAGAGGTCATTGTCTCTAATTCCCTTCTTCAAAGTCTCAGAAGTAACTCATTCAAGGTCACAGAGAGATTCAATGTCAGGGTTGAGGCCAGACCTGGGAAATACAGTGTAGACCTGAACAGAGTGGAGAGAAGGAACCAGGTTAAAATACAGCAAGACGACTTTTTTTTTAAGTTCTGAACTAAAGCAGATCTTAATTCATTTAGCATAATATGAGTATTCCTATTGTATTACATCCAAATGCAGTTTCAGTTTATACGTAATGCAGGGATATGTCTGTGTGAATTACTCAAGTAAGCTTCCCTGTTTTTTCTACTATACTTTGTCTTGTACCTTTAGCTAAGCAGTTTATTTAATAAGATCATATGAGTTACACAAATAAGAAAGCAGAATCATGCATTGCCAGGCACCTTAGTAAGTAAAGTATAGGTAAAACAGACTGGTTGTTTTCTGAACATGGTTGATTCTCAAAATCATTTGGAGGACTTTCTATAGACAGATTGCTAGAGCCTGACTCCAGGGATTCTGATTCAGATGAACTTGATCTGCTGAACGTGACTGCTTCCTCCCAAACTTGCCTAAAACACAAAGATTTTTAATGGTAACTGAATCCTTGAAAATAAGGTAATAAATTCTCAAGAAGTCTTAATGTATAACACAGATTTTTTTTTTTTGAAATTCCAAAGTCAGTTGCCCATCCTTGTTTAAAAATAGGGGAGGCAAACCACTAAATGTCTATTCAAAATGACCCTATACTTAGAAATGTCTGAAAAAATTAAGTTCAAGAGGCAGTAATAGTCAATAAACGGATTTTCTGTTGTGTAAATGTTTATACAGATGTTGTAAGTGAGACTTTTCAAAAAAACCCATAGGTTGCTGACAGCGGACAACTTTGCATATGTGTGTTAACAGGAGAATGTGTTGTGTTTCAAATGAATGGGGAAGCGGGTCTAAATGACTTTCAGATTAGCTGGAACAGATGGAAGGGTCACAGTTGAACAACTTGACACACCAGCATAAAGGCAACGTTGAAGTGGAGTTCATTGCCTCTGACAGATACTGTCAATCAACCTCGGGCTCTCTCAAGTTAACCAACAGCCTGGACCTTTAAAGATTTTAAAAAAAGAATTTAAAAAGTATTTTGAAGCAGGAAGTGGAATTTCTTTCTCCCTTTCTTTCTTTCCTTTCTTTCTTTTCTTTCTTTCTTCTTTTTCTGGGACCAAACTCTATCCCAGACTGTTTTTAGGAACAAAGCAATAGATTATAAACATTTTGGAAACTAATATATAAGCTTGGCATTAGGGGGTTTCAATAATAAATCATTTAAAAAATTTACTTCACGTTATGGCTTTTGAGTGTTCTGTTCTCACACTAATTCGAATGCAGTACAGAATATCAGAATGAAAGAAATGCCAAGTGTTTTTTTTTTTCTTAATTGTTCAACTTGGATTTTGATCAGCTGTTGTTATAATGATATGTACAAACAAATACTAAAGTATACTATGTTTAGGTTTTTTTTTCTAGGTCTGACTTTGTAACTTGATATTTGTTCAGCTTTTGCATGTCGCCCAAAATGGTAAAAAAGAAAAAACAATTAACATATTCTCTTCTTTTTGAGCACCTCCTCAAGAATAAGATGGGGCTTGGAAGGTAGCTTTGCTTTCCTCAGGCCACTAGGGGACCCCTGAAGAGTCTGGAGACTCTTCCAGATCATCAGCCCAGGTGGACTCTGTGCGGAAAGCTACCATTTTTTTTTCTTGCCTCAGCACAGCTGCCTAATCCAAATGAACACGTTGTTTCCTATTTGCTTCTATGCATGTTGCTAGAAGGCTGGAGTCCTGGAAAGTTTTGAAATGGGATTGCAAATATATATATATATATATATATATATATATATATATGAATAAGAAGAAATTTGACCATTTGCATCAACATAGATGGATCTAGAGGTTATTATTTAAGTGAAAAAGTCAGAGAAAGACAATTATATAATTTTACTTATACGTGGAATCTAAAAACAAAACAAATGAACAAATATAACACAGCTGACTCACAGATAAAGAGAACAAACAGCTGGTTGGCGGAGGGGAGAGGGTGAGGGGATGAGTGAAATAAGTGAGAGAGATTATTAAGAGGTACAAACTTCCAGTTACAAAATAAATAAATCACAGGGATGAAATACATAGCATGGGGAATATAAATGATAGTAGTATAATAATTTTGTATGGTGACAGATAGCAACTAGACTTATCATAGTGATTGTCTCGTTTTGTATAGAAATACTGAGGAGTTCCCATTGTGGCACAGTGGAAACAAATCCTGCTAGGAACTGTGAGGTTGCAGGTTTGATACCTGTCCTTGCTCAGTGGGTTAAGGATCCCGCATTGCTGTGAGCTGTGGTGTAGGCTGCAGATGCAGCTCGGATCTCGTGTTGCTGTGGCTGTGGCGTAAACTGGTGGCTACCGCTCCGATTGGACCCCTAGCCTGGGACCCTCCATATGCCACAGTGCAGCCTTAAAAAGAGAGAAAAACAAAAAAAAAATAGTGGCTTAAAAAAAAGGGGGGTGGTTATTGGAGTATCTTGCTGATGCTATTTTTATGGTTATAGTGGCATTTTATATCCTAAAGATTTTTTTGTAGGATCTTGGACTAAAGCCCAAAGCTTCAAAGGGCGAAAAGTTCCTTCAGCTCTGTGCTTATCACCATTTCCTCCCCCAACAATAATCCATTTTTAGAAAACCTATCTTATAGCGGAGAAGAGGGAACCCAAAGGATTGTATGATTCCAGCTTGGCTACTGCCTTTTAGACGATGTAGACACCCGAAGCAAACTTAGCCAGTTAGAGTGCCTCTCCTGGAAGCTGAAATTTAGGCAGAGGTTGAGTTGGTCGGCAGTGTTGGTCACTGGAGCACGTAGGGTAGTCAGCAAGGCTACCCAAAGCCTCACACAGGTAGAATTTTCGGAGAACAGAAACTGAAAGCTTAGCAGAGGAAACTAATCTATAAAGAGGAAGAGTAGATTAGACATGGACACAGTCAAGGGGAGGGATCCACATGGCCCCAGATATAGGAAAAGAATGGATAATTTTTCTGCTGTCATGAGAACTTGCTATACATTCTGCAATTGGCTTGTGGGAAATTTCCCTTTCTTCTCACACTAAACGTTTTGAATGTGACAAAGTCTTCTGTTCTTTACAAGCAAATAGTAGGATTAGGGCACCATGAAATTTCCATTGATTAATTTAAAAGGGTTTATTGAGCACCTTCTATGTAGCTGGACCTGTGCCAGCCCCTGGGACAATCATGAATGAGAAAGGCAGTGATAGATTCCTAAGGAGTTTACAGTTCATGTCAGTGTCTCGTACTTTCCCTACCATTTCCTCCAAGCCACTTGTGGAGTTTATACTATGAATAAAGAGAAGTCAACCAAAGTCTTCCTCTCCTCCAATCTTTCTCCAGTCATTTCTTTGGTAACCTGCTCTCTGGGTGCCAAAATGTACTCACTGTGGGTGACTATAAGGTGGTTCTTTTTCCCATTGTCCCCTACCTCCCCATCTTAAAACTTCCTTCTCCTTGTCCAGTTTTTGTAGGTCCCTGCTAAGAAATAATTACGTATTAATGAGTCGTTATGATTTAATGTGGTGTCTGTGTCACTTGTCTATGCCCAAGGAGAGAAAAACCCCACACTTAGTGGTTTAAAACAGCGACAATCATTTATTTTGCTCAGGAGTCTGCAGTTAGGGCAGGCGTGACAGCTCCATCCATGTTTGATGTGATATCAGCTGAACAACTTCGCCTGGGACCGGAAACCCATTTTCAAAGTGGCTCAGTCACTTGGCTAGCAAATTGACGGTGGTTTGTCAGTTGAGAGCGTGGCTGGGGTCTTCATTTGTCCTTTATGCGGAACTTTCCACTAACTAGTTAGGCTTCTTTATGGCATTGTACTGGGTTCCAAGAGCAAGCATGACAAGAGAACAAGACACTTTTATGACCTAACCTTGGAAGTCACATAGCATATTCCCACCACACTGTATCAGTCAGAGCAGTCACCAAGACCTGCCGCGTCCAGCGCTGCAGGGCAACAGGGAATCCTGGAAGAGGGACGGCGCGCTATAACAAAACACACAAGACTTTTAGATTTAGAAAGTGGGGGACCAGGAGGCACTCTGTTCTGCCGAACGGAGTGAAAAAAAGGGCCTGGGCTTTGGCCCACAAGACTTTTATTGAGGAATATGATGAGATTAGTGTGGAAGGTGACAAGATTAGTGGGCAGGAATAGGTATAAGCAAAAATGAGGTTATCTTCTTAGCGATATCAGTGGGTGTATCTTTAAGGCATAATGCAGCTGTTTACATAACATGGTTAATGCATTAAGTCCTTTATCTTGTCTTTGAAGGAGATTCTGTACTTCAGAACTCTGTGTCTACAGATATTTGCCTTCTGCCGAGTTCAGCTGTTCAGTGGTCTCCAACAAAGACCCACCCGGGCTTAATGGGAGAAGGCATACATTCTACCTTTTAAATGAGAAATAGCAAGGTTCCAGAAGTGTATATGGTCTGGGAGACCTTGGAATATATTATGCGCCACAGTATCTCACCTAGATAAACATGCATTTAATCTGGGCCCTCTTTTAATGAGAGCTCAGCCAAGAAACAGAAGGCCACCAAAACCAGTGGACGTTAAGTGTGGGCTATCGAAAGGAGGCAAGGAAATCTCACAGTAACAAAATATAGGAAGTATAGCTCAGCCCCGTAGGAACTGGAAATTGATCAGACGGTTGTTTTTTCCATCTCCTGTTCCTTCAGGAGCCACCTGACTTCTGACACTGCTGCTCTCTGGACATTTGGTTCAGCCTCCCACAGGCTGAACCAAATGTCCAGAGTAGATTGTATCATCATCATTCCTGTGGTTGGAGATGGCTATCTATCAGCACAAATTCCATATAATCTTTTCACCTGAGTGCCCACAATTCTCTATGCCCGTGTCTCTTGGTCAGCCTAATCTGTGGATTAGAGAGGGAGAGGAAGAAGAGAGTCCTGACCTTAGAGAAATTAGAAAAGGAGGTGATTAGGGATAGAGATTGGCCTAAGAGCAGAAAAAGGTACATCTTCCTCCCAGATGAGAGTGTAGTTTTCGTGAGAGTGCAGACACCTAGTGATGAGGTACAGGTATATAGACAAGAATTTGAGGGGTTTCGTACCTTTACCTTCATGTCCATTAATTATATTATTAGAGTTTCCATTGTGGCTCAGTGTGTTCGGAACCCAACTAGTATCCACTAGAATGCAAGTTCAATCCCAGGCCTCCGTGGGTTAAGGATCCAGCATTGCCACAAGCTGCAGTGCAGGTCACAGACACAGCTCGGATCTGGCATTCCTGTGGCTGTGGCATAGGCCAGCAGCTACAGCTCCAATTCAACCCCTAGCCTGGGAACCTCCACATGCCGCGGGTGCGGCCCTAAAAATGACAAAAAGCCAAAAAAAAGGGGGGGGGAGTTTTTGTAAGAATGCACAGAAACTGAATCTGGGACCAGAATACCACCACTACCTCAGGTAGCTGATCTCTTGGTCTCTCACTTATGGGCCGTGCAGTTTCTCGTAACGACTTTTCTGCTGTCTGGTCCACTCTCCTCGCTATCACCCGGCCACCTGCTAGCCTCAGTGTGCCTGTGGTCTCAAGCAGACTCCCCACCCCAGCCCCAGGTGTGCCTCAAGACCTTCCTGCTCAGTTCTACCAGCTACTGTCTTGTTCTCGTTTCCCAAAGAAGAACCTGGATTGGCCCAGCTCAATTTTGCTACCAGGCTTTTTAAGCATAAGTGACAGGTTCCTGGCCGGGCTGCTCTCCAGTCCGAGACCACCTCAGTTCCTCTCAGCTGAGGCGCCGAGCGGTGTGAGAAGCCTGTGGTCCAGATCATGGCTGTTTTTAGAGTGGCAAGGGGGCTGGCTCTTACTGGGCTGGTCTGCAGGTGGTTGTAACCTAGGTTGTGCCTAGGACTGCTCCACGTTCACCGTCTCCGTTAACCAGCAAGAATAAACGCCACCTCCCTAGCCACACGTTCAAGGCTGCACCCTTTTAAAGGTGCCCCATTACACCTGCCTCCCACTCCCACCCTCTTTGTAAGCCTCATTGACCTATTTACTGCAAAGCCCTTGGTAGAAATTCCTGCCTCCAGGCCTTCACTCATGCGTGCCTCCCTTCCCTCCCCGACTCCTGTATTCTTCAAAGTCCAGCTGAAGTCTGTCTTCCTTTATACCAGTAATAGCTACTATTTGTTGAGCGTCTGCCGTGAACCAGGTATTCTCCCAGATGCTTTACATATACAGTCTCATTTCATCGTCTCCACTTACCTTTCAAAGCTGGTCTCGTTGCTCGCATGCCACAGGTAGACAGAAGGAGGCTTGGAGCAGTTAAAGTACTTACTCAAATTCATGCAGGGAATAAATGTCAAAGTTGGAATTCTGGCCTCAGAGTCTGATTCAAAGTCTATGCTTTTTCTTCTTCTAAAAATGTTTACCTATTTATTTTTTATGGCCACACCCATGGCGTATAGAAGTTCCCAGGGCAGGGGTCAAATCCGAATCGCAGCTGCAGCCTATGCCACAGATATAGCAATGCTGGGTCCTTAACTCACTGCGCCAGGTCTGGGATCGAACTTGCACCTCTGCAGCCACCCAGGCTGCTGCAGTCGGATTCTTAACTCATTGTACCACGGTGGCAACTCCAGTCTCTGCTTTTTCTTAAACCATGCTTAGTCGTGAAGAATTTCATGATGACTTGAACTCCCAGTTTTCTTGCGCTTTTTTGAGTAGTACTTGGTGTCTGCTTTGAATGACTGACTTGACACTGAATGGAGGGTTAGTTCTGGTATGACTGTCTTCTGCGACGTGAACCTCCCCTCCTCCGCTAAACTCTAAACCAGTGGTTCTCAGTGCGGCGGCACTGCCTCTAGGAGGCGTTTTGAAAATTTATGTGTATGGCGACTGGTGATCATATTGATTGGCAGGGACCATTGTCATTGCCTGTGGGGGATCACCACACGGTCCCAGGCACTGAGTAATTAATCCACAGCCCTTAGAATTGTGTGATATTCCACATGACATTCAAGGTTAAAAACTCGTTTTTCATTATCCAAAGCACAAACCTAACTCTGTTTTACGTATAGACACCAGGTAATCTTTGCACAGTTTGACATATGGAGAATTTTCCAGGGGTGCAACAACCACTGTTAAAAAATGTAGAAGGACAGTTATACTTTGTTTAGCTTGGCCTTTGACTGGAGTGTTTCACCATTTTAGAAAATAATATCCACTGATGGCCACACGGCTTGGGGTACTTGAATCTCGAACAAAGTATAGCTCTGTTGATCTGCCTTTATAGCTATTGCATTTACAGTAATTCTCTATGTAGATGAAAACTTCTGACCTCTCATAACTGCATTAGGCTTCTTCAAGCATTTACATATTGAAATACGTGCTTTTTAAAATTTATCTTCCTTTTGTTCCTCCCTTATATTACTAATAGAGCATCACATTGCATTTTTGAAATTGTATATGTAGGTAGCTTATATCATATATGATAATATCTATATTTTATTTTATTTTGCTTTTTAAGGCCACACCCATGCCATATGGAAGTTCCCAGGCTAGCAGTCAAATCAGAGCTGCAGCTTCTGGCCTACACAATAGCCATAGCAATGCAGGATTTAAGCCGTGTCTGCAGCTTACACCACATCTCACGGCAATGCCGGATCCCTGACCTATAGAGGCCAGGGACCAGCCTGCATCCTCATGGGTACTAACTGGATTCGTTTCCGCTGCACCACAACGGGAACTCCCTATAGAAAATTTTGGTATAGTAAAAGGGGTGTTAACATTATGTGTTGGGAGAGAGGAGGACAAAGAAGCAGGGCTCTGAGCCCTGAAGGGGCAAAGACCAAGTCTCATGCTAATTTGACTTCGCAGGACTATGGACAGAGCTCTGTGTACTTTGAAAAAATATAAGCATTTGCGAGATCTAACCCGGAGCAGAAAGATGATTCCAAAAAAGGGTGGTAACTGCTAAGGCCAGGAGTGAGGAAGGTCCTGTCTCTCAGAGTTCGTTCCCGTTTGAAGACTGGACGGACACATGCCCATCTCGGTTCCTAAACATGCCGCGTGGTCCCATACTTTGGAGCTTGGACCGTTTCTCCACCTGGAAGCTGATTTCTTCCTCCAACCAGCCTCTGCAAGGACAAATCCAGCTTTACTTTTTAAGGCACAGTTCAGGAGGATTATCCTGATCTTATGCTTTCTCTTCCCTATTCTTCAGAATGGAACCAATCTCTCTTTATTCCAGACCCCACAGGATTTTATCTGCACCTTTTGAGTGGCACAGTGGATTTTTTTTTTTTTTAAACTACATCTTCAAGTTCTTTGTATGTTGTCTCATTATCCTACCCAGAGAGTGAGTTCTTAGCCCCCCGGGATCTCTTCCAGACTCATTTCTGTATCTCCACACCTGGCATAGGGCCAGGCACAGGGTAGATGTTGAGCAAATAGTTGCTGAATGAATGTGTGAATTACTGACAAGCAGTCCTTTATGAAGCTGAAAGGAAAGATGTTTCAGAGCAACGGAGTCTCTGCAGTGGGTTAGAATCGGGGTGAGATTTCTTTTAAACAGTTTCCCCCAGTACTTTGCCTCTGGGAGCTTTGCCCTGATGCTAGTGGGGGACCAACTTGAACTGCATGTCGACAAATGCGTTTATTCTTGTTAAGAGAAAGCAAATGTGTTTGCTGGCGCAACCTCCTCCTAACCTCCAACTCTACTGACTTTAGAAACTGTACACACCCATCAGCATGTTGGTGAAAGTCCTTGCGGTTTCTTCAAGGAGGTGTGGCTGGTGCTTGTTATTTCAAAACAGAGAGCGCAGAGATGGGTCTCCTTGAAGTTTGCATTTTATACCAATGATGTTCCAGAGGAAATGCTGGACAGATAAGGAGAAAAGAGTAGGCTGCCCCCCACTTTGGGACTCATTTTCCTCTTTTTGGCTAAAGGATCTCTCCATCTTTCTGGAAGAAGGGGGCAAAGCATTCGTTTTGTTTATTTCATGCAGTGAAATAAAGGGCGAGCCAAGAGTACAGAATAAAAAGAACAATAATCAAGAGTCTTATATAAGTTTCTTTCTAAACGTTCTCGTGCCTTGATAATCTTAAAACAGTCCTTTGAGGTCACGGGGTCTTCACTTCCATTATTTGGATGAGAAAACGTAACAAACTGTGTCTACCTAGGACTTTTTAAATAGTTAAGTTGTAAGTATTAAGGAGGAATTAGTGTCTCCTTTACTGAGAAGTCTGTTTAGAAAGATCTGAATGGCAGGTGGATCAGTGTCCTTCAGAAACCAAAGACTGGCCCTCAAAGGGCTCCTGAGGGTCTGGAGAATCAGAAGACTAGCATAGGAAGAACACAGTAGTAGTACAGTAATGAAATCTGTCCTTCTTGAGTTCTGTTCCCTACTGGGCACCATGTAAAATACCTTACGTACATGGTCTGTTTTCACCTCTGATAGAAAAGAGCTACAAAATAGGTGATTATTCTCCCTGTTTGATAGATAAGAAAACTGTGGCTCACACAGACAAGGGACTTGCCTGAGGCCCCACAAATTAATTAGTGGCAGAGCTTGGATTCACACCCCGCTGGGGGCTACTCTGATGCCCATGCGCTTCTAGGACGGTCTAAAGATAGACATGCCCACAGCATCTCTGTGCCCTCTTTCAAAACCGAAAGAGACAGGGCTCAGACAACAAGCAGATGCTTTTTTCCTTCATGGGAAAAAAAAAAAAAAATGTCTCCTGCAACCCAAAGATACAAACGCACGAGAAGAACAGGAAGAAGCCCAGCGTCTCCGGGAGCTGGCCTCCACCTGCGGAAGAAATGGCAGAGATTCCTCCTGGGGACCCACGGCTCCGTTTCATTTTCTCTTGTTTGGGAAGGGGGCTTGGCTGTCAGGCTTTGATTCAGAACAGGAGTGCATTCAGAAGCATCCTCCGGCGAGGCTGGGAAGCTGCTCACATCCCCGGAAAATTCAGTGGGAGAAAAAGTTTATGGAAGCGAGTAGGAGTTTATTCAACAGCGTCTGAGGCCTTTCAGAGCAGTGAGTGAGTGTCTATAAAGAAGCAGTCAAGCATAGGCTGGGAATTATCTCTGTTGGGTGCCTACCTGTGACAGGCCCTCAAGAGCTGCTAAGAGGCTCATTCAGTGCCCGCGGGACAATGGCCCGTGGGGACAAACAATTCGGAGGAGTCTATCATTCTGGTGGTGTTATCTTTAGCACTGAATAAAACCGGAGTTCCCCCTTTCTGCCTCCTAGTCAGCACTATTTTTAGGAGCCAGTGGTACTTTTCAACTCTCTTTCACTATTTTTCAACAGGTTCACAAGGGCACGAAGTGCAGTATATAAAAAGCGGATAATGACCTTACTCGAGCGCAGGCAAAGGCCCAATGAACAGAGCAGCCAAGCCTGCCAGGGGCTAGAATAGATGAAAGTTTGGAGAAGAGTCCAGAAGAAACGGCATTGTCTGCATGGAGAAACTCCCCGTTTTACATGCAGTACCTCTGAGATGCTAAAGCAGACTTTCTGAAGTTCAAAGTTTAGAGGAAAAAAGAGTCAGCTCTGAACCGCTGTGAGGAAGAGATTGAGATAAAGCCAGGCGGCCCTCTCGGCTGAACCATTCACGGTTCCAGCGTGTGCGCTTTTGAAACACAGGTGCTGATGCACTGGCTTGCTTTTCGGGGCTGGCTTGGTGAGGGGGGACCCGTGCAGTCACACAGAACCCCGTGCTCAGGAGGCCCGGAACCTGGTTTGAAATTCTTAGTAATTTTTGAGCGGGGGACCCCCACATTTTTCTTTTGCACTTAGCCCAGCAAATCACGCAGCTGGTCTTGGATTAGAGAAACAAAGGGCCGTCTTTGTACACAGTCCCAGACACCAGGCCTTCGCTATGGCAGAATTGTATGGGGAGTTAAGTATAATGTATATTATATAAATCCCCCAATTGTGGAGCCAGTTCCGCTTTTTGATTTTTGCTTGTGTTTTCGTTTCATGCATTGTGCTCATGAGGGAAAGAGTTTTGGTTTGTTTGTTTTTTTAATGCAGTCTGTTTTAAAATTCCCAGAGGAGGTCAGCAGTCTTCGTCCAAACCTGTGTCTGTCTTCTCTGATTAATTCTGTACTCTCAGTTCCACATGAGGTTCCTCATTCGAGATTCCTTTATGTGAGTCCAGAGGCTCAGGAGGAAGCGAGGTCCTCACTGAGGTCCAGGGGAGTTGGATCCATCTTGGGAAGGTGTTTTTCCCCTTGGTCTGCTGCGTGTGGAGAGG
>PVHT021183666.1:26606881-26619381 GCA_004024745.2 Catagonus wagneri | reverse complement strand
GAGACAAGCTGGATCATTAACCCACTGAACCCCAGTGGGAGCTCCCAGTTGGCCTAATTTAAATGGCTTCAGAAAATGTAAGAATGTATTTGCAAGACAAGGCAAGTGTGTTTGCAAGCTGGATCAGCGATGGTCATACTGGGGAAGACTGGCCCCAGGTGACACATTGTGGCGTATTCTTTCATTTACTCATTCACTCCTGCAGCAAATACATATTGAACCCCATCGCCCTGCCAAGCCCTGGGAACATAATGATGAAGAAAAGTCTCATGGGCAGGGTGGACCTGTAATTTGCTATGCAAACCAGGACTTTTTCAGAGAGAAAGGGATTGCTATTAACCATTATACAGTAATTACACTGGATTAGTAGGCATCACCTAGGACTGCCCGGGCTAAACTAATGGAGATTATACGTTCCTGGCTGAAACCCTGAGCCTGGGCTTGTTTCAAGAGCAAGACCCTAGCCCTGGGTTTGGTATGACTGTTGTGGAGGATCCTTATCCAGGCAGCCAAGCTGCTGATCGTGTTACAGAGTCCCAGGGAAGAAGGCAGAAGCCAAGTTTCCAAAACCTTGGCTACCCAAGGTCAAGACCAGACAAGCAGGAAAGGTGACGGTGCTCAAACCCCAAACCTAGATTAAGGTTCCTTGAATTCTTTTAGTTCAGAGTTTGAGAACCAGAACTTATCCTGTAGACAGGGGCAAAAACAACGGTGGGCACTCAGGAGTCCTGGGTGTGTCCGGGAGGGCTTGATGGATTGTGTGCCTGTCTTCCAGCCGTTCCCGAAGACAAGCTTCCGAGGGCCTTTGGATCTCTTGTCTTTCCTCCTGCAGTGCCTCCGTGGATTCTTCTACTTTGTTTATGAAAGGATGCTCGGGGTGGGGGCCACCCTGAATAATTTTGGTCCATCCCTTTATCTTGAATGCCTCTCACTTTGCCGATGAGAGTCCATTCTCTAATGTTTATACTGCCTAACACGATACTAGTTCACCCGTCACATCCTCTTTTTGACACCCTGAATGCCAGTTGGCAGCATCTGAGTTACTGATTGAGAATGGGCAGAACGCCCCTGAAGTGCGTCATTTCTAAGACAGTCTTAGCTAACGGCTCCTGGGTAGTACATTCTAGATTTGTGAGCTGACCTCTCTTAGCATTATAGTTTATCCTACCTGGCCCATCCCTGCTATCACAAGACTGTACCGAAGTATTTTAAAGCATTGCAGACAGTGTAACCCCCATAGTGCTGACCACTGCACTGGGGGTCCAAAGGAAAGTCTCAGAATCATAGAAGCAGACAGGCAAGACTATTTCCCTAGTAGCTTTTTCTTTTCTTTTTTCTTCTTTTTTTGTTGTTGTTGTTGTTAGGGGCACAGCTGCAGCATATGGAAGTCCCCAGGGGCTAGGGGTCAAATTGGAACTTCAGCTGCAGGCCCATACCACAGCCACAGCAATTCCAGATCTAAGCCTTGTTTGTGACCTCTACCCCAGCCCACAGCAATGCTGGATCCTTAGCCCACTGAGCAAGGCCAGGGATTGAACCCATGTCCTCATGCATACTAGTTGGGTTCATTACCCCTGAGCCACAAGGGGAACTCCTCCCTAGTAGTTTTACATGCTAGTAGTCTTTCATTTCCCCTCTCAATACCTCAATTTCCTTGTGTGAAATGCAAAAAACTGTGCTCACCAAAGCTAACACAATATAACATTGTTGTGAGTTCAAGCAAAAGTTTGTCATCCTCTCGTTTTGTCTCTGTGCCCTGATCTGTCTCCACATTCTTGGAATCACTTCTTTAAGTTAATTTGATGATCGAGGCCCTGTAATCCCTGAAAATGGGAGAAGAGATTTAATCCCCGATTCAGACGCTGTATGATACCTGAATGTGGTGAAAAGTGAAATTAAGCAGAATATTTGTTTTACTAATACAGGACTTAACATGCCGAAGATTTCCTGACATTTTTTCTGATTTCATCTGAAATCAGGGCTGGTCTGAGCTTTGGTTTGGAAATTAAGCCCTACTAATTAACATTTGCCTAATCCCTCCTGTGGATCCGGTGTTATGTTCTCAAAAAAAAAAAAAAGGTGAAAACCAGCTCATTATTAGGGCTTTAATATGAGATTTGAGACATCCAGAGTTTTCCACCTGTCTCAGAGTCTTTGGTGATACAAAGACAAAGCCCTCGGGAGATTAAGTTGATGTTTCAGTACCATGTATTATCCTTTGTTACCATGTATTGTCCCTTTGTCCAAAGGGACAATTTTGACTCTTTGTTCAAAAAAAGGAAACCTCGTTCCTCTTTGCAGAAACATATACAACCAAGATTGCCTCTTGCTGCATTAACTTCATCAATTTTCCTTTGGATGGGGTCCCTTTTGCAATTTTTAAAAGACAGAACAAAGTTTGGTTGAAATCAATATTTCCTTTTCATGTAGTTTCCTGCCTCCTCTGTGGCCCCATTTCCTTCTCTGTTAAAACAGACAAAATGGGAGTCTCCTTGTGTGCAGCGGGCTAAAGATCTGAATTTGTCACTGCAGTGGCTCGGGTTGCTATGGTGGCTCAGGTTTGATCCCTGGCTCCAGAACTTCTATATGCTGCGGGTGTGACCAAAAAAAAAAAAAAAAAGGAAAAAAACCCAAAAAACGTATAGAGGTATAGATAAAATTCCCTACCTAATTGACTAATGGAAGTTTTAATAACAAATTAGGTGTTGGAAGTAAGCCAGCTTTGGAAAAGGAAGTCTAAAGTAATTAAGCCATTGTCTGTACAGAATATGTGAAGATTACGTTTATGAATTTGTACTTTAATGTATTTATTCAATTAAGTCAACAAACATGGATTGAATGCCTTCTGTAAAAGTGAATATGGTCTCTGCCCATAGATTGCTGGGTATAGACTATTGTTTTGCTTCCTTATTCTTTAAGCCTCTTTTTTTAATCCTCTCTGAATCTCATCAGTATCACTCAAAAGTGACACAAACCCAAACTATGTTGGCTGGACTCAGACTGAAGTAGCAAAGATGGGCTGACACTGCCAACGTGATTATTTACTATGAGGGGAAAAAAATAGCAAACATTGGTGACTCTAGATTTATCCCCCTATGAGAAATGTTCTTTCTCAGCAACTCAAAAAGTGAAATGTCATTTATTTCAATGCTCTAAATTTTTATGAAACAAGAATGGTATAAATTCATACACATGTTTTTCAATTGTGTCTACCAGCTCTCCAAGTGATTGCAATTGCACTGCTCCATTTATCTTGTTTCCCAAAGACAGTGGGCATCAGATGTTGAACAGGCTGTAAATTTCATAACAAAATACAGGGGTATCCTGCCTATGTAACATTAATTATGAGTACTTGGATGGCATTGTACATAGTTGATTTCATTTAGCCGTGTATCTGGCTTATTATTTCAGTTTTTCATTTTTTGATTCAGGTAAATAAAATAAAAAAAAGAAAACAATGCAACAACAACAAAAATAAAGGGCGTCATGATTCAAAAATTTGTAAGTGTACCCTGAAAGCTATTCTGCAAATATGACATTAATGATATCTTTATTCATTATCTGGCTTCAAGGGTTGCTCAGTTACCTGCCTCTGGGCCTCTGTGCCCTATGTGATTGATCTCTAAACTCTTTTCTATTGTGAAAATTATCGAGTTCTATTTCTGTCCAGTCACTGAGGGCAAACGAAGAACTACTCTGTTGCGGAACTGTCGTTTCTAGAGGAAACATCAGAAATGGCTCTTAACACTTACTGGAGTCTGATGCATAATTGGTTCCCTTCTCCTGGTGGCGTATGAGAGAGTGTGAGGTTTTGGGTCAGCATTTCCTCATCATCCAGTAGCTGCAGAACCTAGGAAAAGGATTTCTCCACAGCTTCTCAGTCTCCTCAGCTACAAGTGGTAATAAATATATGACACTTAGGGTTTGTGTAAGGATCAGCTTGAGAAGATGTATGCTCTTGTACTATGTGAGGAGTCATCCAAATACTAATTGCACTTTCCGCCTTATTCCTAATGAGTGACCGTTCATTAAGTTCTCCAATGCTAGTTGCCTTATCATATCACCTTAGGTACCGATGGCGAATGGATACTATTATCACAGAATTAAAACTCCTGTTCTTCTTTTCTGCTGCCTCCCCTTGGCGAATGCCTAGCCCGTCTGGATTCCATAAGCTTGCCTGAAGCCCTTTCCTTGACTAAGAATTGCAGTCCCTCTTGCAACCACAGGCAAGAACATCTGCTCAGAGAAGCCAGTCAATATTGTGGAAAAGTTCAAAGAATGCATCCCATTAGTAGTGTCAGCTTTACAACCAGGAGGTAATGGCATTAAAGGGAATGGTCATAATACCCAACAATAGTGACCTCATTAACCAGTGATTTATCATGATGAAAAGACCTGTTTAACCTTTGGTCTGCACAAGCTTTCTCCTTTTAACAAAAAAGTCTATTATTTCATGTTGTCAGGCGATAATTTGTGAGTTGTTAAAGGACGGCTTCAATTACTCTTAAGACAATTATATGAAAACTGTATTCACTGCAAGGTGCCTACACAACAATTTTTGTTTTCTTCAGTCATTTTTCTGGGAACAAACAAACACAGGAGTTTGATGACTTTGGTCACAAGAATCAATTGCAATTGTACCTTCTAATGGCCCTGCTGTAGATGACAGTTTACAAATTGGGCTTTCTTTGAAACTAGCACAAGAGAGATTTGAGTGAAATGGGCTCATAGGCATTTAAGACAACGTGTCAAGCTCCTCTGTCAATTCTGTGCAACATTCACAGAAGGACTACCGCGTGGTCCACTGAGTTGGATGCTGTGGGGGAGTATAGCAGGCAGTGAGGCTGGGCTCTGCCTTCTAGAAGCTCAGAGACCTCTGTGGAGATGTTCTCTCAGCTTGGATTTTTTTAGAGCTTGGCTTCCCTTCTGATGATTCACGAAATGATTGTGTCAGCATAGGTCTCCTACTGGTTGAATCTGACAGTGGCTTTTCTGCTAAGGAAACTGATCAGGACAACATCAAAACGGGAAGAAAGAGATAGAAAAAGGTACGTGTTTGGGGTTTTGCAGATGGCTTGGAATTATTTTTAACTCCCTGAATTTTGTCCCCGTGGTCCAAACTAAGGAAAGAGAAAAACTGTAACATCTGTGCCACTCCAGATCCGGGCCTCTTTAGAGCAGAAACTGTCAGTTGTGACAAATTGAGCCCAATTGTATGGGCGCTTTTGTGAGGCAGACAAATGTCCATCAGGGTCTCAAATGACCACCAAACTCAGTCCACTTGTGCCTTCTCTCTAATTTACACCCTGGGGCCCTGAGGTGAGAGAGCCTGCTCTTTGGTCTCCTGACCACAGTAAATAATACCAACTGGAGAACTTTTAAGGGAAGACTTTTAGAAAAAGACCAACTTTCAGCATGGATGGCAGACATTTCAAATGCCCGGTCCCGTTGTTATATTCCTGATGCAGGGGTGTAAGAAATATTGGAAATAGGAGATTTGATGAAAATATGAGATACTATTGATGAGATTGTCTTCAGGGGTAAACCTGAACTCCAGATTTAGGTTATAGGTTAAAGTTTGTGATGCTGTCTTTAGGAAAATGTGTTACTTATTACGCATGTTGTTCAAATATCTTACACACGATTTTGAATTTTTGCTCTTAAAGACTACTTTCAAATTTTCATACTCCTATTTCCTTGGAGAATACTGTTACCCACTACCTGGTTTTAGTTGCTTTCAAAATTTAAAATTTTTATTTAAAAGGTTCTCTTCTTCGGAAACCTAAGAAGTTATTTCTGATTTTATTAGAAGAGGAAGAATAAATGATATCTAATTTGACCTTAAATATTTCTACCTGGTTATATCATTCCGTGGATTTCATTAGAAGAAATAAAGCTCAGAGTTACCATCGTGGCGCAGCGGAAACGAATCCAACTAGGAATCATGAGATTGCGTGTTCAATCCCTGGCCTTGCTCAGTGGGTCGGGGATCTGGCATTGCTGTGTGCTGCGGTGTAGGTTGCGGACCTGGCTCTGATCCAGCGTTGCTGTGGCTGTGGCTGGCAGCTGTAGCTCTGATTAGACCCCCTCACCTGGGAACCTCCATATGCTGCAGGTGCAGCCCTAAAAAGACAAAAGACAAAAAGAAAAGAAATAAAACTGGGTTCTTGAAAGACATCAAAATCCAGTAGTTATACAAAATAGTAGTGAACGGAGAGGAAGGACCTAATAAAATCCATTCTTAAATAGCCATTAATTTAATCTGTTTACCTTTGAGTGCTTGTATGCCTGCTAACTTCCACTGAAGTTGTGAGGTAACTTAAATAAAGTTGCAAGTCCGATAAAGTGGGAAGTTAAAAAAAAATCATATAGAAGAAGGGTTGAGTAACTATGACTCAGAGACAGAGTTATTTGGCTTAAGCCAAAAGGAAGTGTGATTGTTACATATTCCCATTTTATAATAAGTGGAAGTACATCTGTTCATCAGGCAAGTCAAATCTTTTCCTGGGGAGAAAAATTCTAGGAAGAACATTTACTTTTTCTTTAGGGCCACACCCACAGCATATGGAAGTTCCCAGGAGAGGGATTGAATCGGAGCTACACCTGCCTGCCTACACCACAGCCACAGCAACAGCAACACAAGATCCAAGCTGCATCTTTGTCCTGCACCCCAGCTCGCAGCAATGCCGGATCCTTAACCCAATGAGCAAGACCAGGGATCTAAACCGCATCCTCATAAATACTAGCTGTGTTTGTTACCTCTGAGCCACAATGGGAACTACTAGAGAGAACTTCTTTCTAGATGGCTGGGTTTTAAACTGTTAGCTTCAAAGTGAAAACCATTTAGATCATTATCACTAAAGGTCCTGGCCTCACATTTCAGCAGAGGAAAACCCCAGAAATTAGGATCTCCGTATACACCTTGTATTGCACCACTAGAAAGTATCTACACACCAGAGGAAATTGAAGCTGTTTATTTTCTCAACCGAAGGACCTATAAATAAGTAAATACAGAAAATTTTTAATTAAAAAAGCCAAGACAACAGGAGAAAGAAGGGGTGTATCAAAATCAAATTATTTAATTGCCTGAAGCAGTTTTGCAGACAGTGGTCAGGCCCTTTAGGAATGGAGGCTTTATCCTTTTCAGATAACAGTTCCAAGTGGGCAATGAAAATCTTAATCAGTAGGAATAAAAACTTTGAGGAATTCAGTGTTTGGATAAAATTAATGCTTATTTTACTGCAATTTAAAGACAGAGCTATTTATTTTGATTTTTTTTTTTTTAATTTTAAACTATGGTTGACTTACCATGTTCTGTCAGTTCCTACTGTACAGCAAAGTGACCCAGTCTACTTTTTTTCTCATATTATCTTCCATCATGTTCTATCATAAGAGATTGGATATAGTTCACCGTGGTATACGGCAGGACCTCCTTGCTTATCTAGTCTAAATATAACAGTTTGCATCTATTAACCCCAAACTTCCAGTCCACCCCCCTCCCCCATGGCAACCACAAGTCTGCTCTCCATGTCTGCGAGTCTGTTTCTTTTCTGCAGATAGGTTCATCTGTGCCATATTTTAGACTCCAGATATAAGTGCTATCATATGGTATTTGTCTTTCTCTTTCTGACTTATTTCACTTAGTATGAGAATCTCTAGTTCCAAATGTTGCTGCAAATAGCCTTATTTTGTTCTTTATTATGGCTGAGTAGTATTCCATTGTGTATATATGTACCACATCTTCTTAAGCCATTCATCTGTTGATGAACAGTTAGATTTTGGCTATTGTAAATATGTAATTTTTATGACATTTCTGGTACCATTTTGTTATCCAAGGAAGAAAACGTAATTGAATATTTCTTGATAATTCTGGGTCTTACTGGCTTTGGGATCATCATTTTGAAGAGTAATTCTTATAAGAAGATGAGCTATAAATGCTTCGAGAGGACAGACTTCCTTGTTTATCTTCTTTATTATAGGGCTGAGTAAGGGCCCAGTGGAGAGTTGGTATCTACTACCATTGGCTGGGTTGAGGCAAAGTGTCCAGGATTGGCAAAAAGGACGGGCCTAGGGAGACTGCTCTGTGCAGTGACCCTGGCAAACACCCTGAGCATTGCTTATTTATTTTAAATAGATCCTTGGTAGAATCTTAAGATTTTAAAACTGGAAGGGGTAGTTCCCTTCGTTGGCTTAGTGGTTAACAAACCTGACTAGGATCCATGAGGGTGAGGGTCCGATCTCAGGCCTTGCTCAGTGGCTTAAGGATCTGGTGTTGTCATGAGCTGTGGTGTAGGTTGCAGATGCAGCTCAGATCCTGCGTTGCTGTGGCTGTGGCTTAGGCCAGCAGCTGTAGCTCTGATTTGTCCTCTAGCCTGGGAACTTCCATATGCCACAGGAGTGACCCTAAAAAGCAAAAAACAAACAAACAAACAGACAAACAAAAAACTGGAAGGATCTTCATACTGAAGTTTGATGTAGCCAATACCTTTTCTCCTCAAATTTTAGAAAGAGTTGAGAATTATTCACAGATTGCTGATAGGGCGATACTGGGAAATGGTCTTGTACTTGAGACCCAGTGGACTTTCACAAGCTTGCTTGCTTATGAAGAGGAGATCAGGTCTGCAGATAACAGTGACCCAAATCAATTACAAGGAGAACAGTTAACACACACACATGCCTGTACTGCCTTTGGAACAGTGCTTCTAGAACTCTCTTTGTTAAAGAGCCAGTTTCTCCTTTTTATTCCTAATCTATAATAGACCTTTAAATTTGCCAAGTGAATTTGCTGGTGAAATATCAGAAAAATGAAATCAAGAAAGTAAAGACATATGGAACACAAATTTCAATGTTTATTAGATTCAACAGCTAAAAGTTAAATTTCCATTACTATGATAAACAACACAGATAAAAGAAAATAATTTCAAAACCATATAGTTCACTGAAAATGTGCCTGTTGGCAATTAACATATAGAATCACTATCACACTTATAACTTTTTGCCATTCCTAAGTCGTAACAGAATTTAAAATTACGTGTGAAATAGCAATTCCTCACATTTAACACATATATGCACACTTTAAGTGAACATTGCCTCTTTTCGATGTTATTTGTATAAGTCAGGTTTATTGAGGTATAATTTACATATAGCATAATTCACCATTTTTAGGTGCACAGTTTGATAAGTGCAAAGGTGTACTGTCCTGTAGTCAATCAAAATATAGACTGTTTCATCATCCCAGAAAGTTCTGCTGTGCCCTCTTATAATTAAACCCTTCGCCCCACTACTCCTAGTCCTTGGCAACCACAGATCTGATTTCTGGTGCTGTGATGTTTCTGTTTCCAAAATGACATATAAGTGAAACCATGTATGATGTAGCCATTTGTGTCTAGCTTTTTTCACTTTTAATATAACGCTTTTGAGATTGACCCGTAAGGTTGCATGTATCCATAATTCATTACCTTTGGTTGCTGAGTGGTATTCCGTTTACATGGGATATGTATAATCTGTTTATCCATTCACCAGTGGATGGGCATCTGAGTTGACTCCAGTTTTGGCTAATTATGAATAAAATTGCTATAAACACTTACATTTACAGGATACATGACTTAATATCTCTTGCATAAATACCTGAGGTTGCTGAGTCTGATGGTAATTGTATATTTAACTTTACAAGAGGAACTTCCAAAATAGCTTCCCACTTTACATTCCCACCAGCAGTATGAGAGTTTATTGCTTACCACTATTCTGTATTTTCATGTAAACATATTTTCAGCCATTGTATTCTAGTAAGTGTGAAATGGCATATCACTGTGATTTCAATTTGTGTTTCTTAAATAACTAATAAAAGTGAACATCTGACATGAATTTGTCACCACAGTCTTTTTTTTTTTGTAAACTATCAGTTCAATTTTTTACCCAGTTTTTCCACTTTAAATATTTATTCATCACATATGTAAGATATTGTGTTACATAATAAAGATGAATAAGGCTACTGGAGATACATAGTTAGCCAGATACTTAGGATGCAATATGATAAGAACATGGCCCGAACTTGACTTATAGAACCACATAGGTATGAAGATAATTATTACAGTTAGCATATGAATAACACAGGTGAGATAAACAATAGAAAACCATTTTGATCATTTTTAAATGAACATTTTCTCTTTGGAAAATTTAGATAATACACGGATTATAATGCTTTTTCAAAATGTTATACTGTGTTTTTAGACCTTAATATTCTGGATGTATTTAAAATTGTATTTGAGTTTTAAAAATATCCAGTTGGAATTTTTATTGAAATTTCATCATATTTATAGGTTAACCTGAGGTGAATTTACGTCTTTAAAACAATCAGCATTATCACTGAAGGACAGACATGCTAGGTAGGTCTCAACGTTATTGAAGTTTTTACTCACTGTTCTTTAATAAAGTTTGACAGTTATTTTTAATAGGCTCTTCATGTTTTGTTTTTTCAAGGCACATTATTATTCTTGTCATTACAACTGGCAGCTGTTTTGACAGCATGTTTTCCAACTAGTTGCAACTTTTCCATAGCATTCACAGATTCTTACTAAAAGACAGATATCGGGAGTTCCCATTATGGCTCAGTGGGTTAAGAACCTGGCTAGTATCCATGAGGATGTGAGTTTGATCCCTGGCCTTGCTCAGAGGGTTAGGATCTGGCATTGCCACAAGCTGCAGCATGGGTCTCAGATGTGGCTCGGATCCGATGTTGCTGTGGCTGTGGTGTAGTTTGGCAGCTGTAGCTCTAATTGACCCCTAGCCCGGGAATTTCCATATGCCACAGGTGCTGCCCTAAAAAAACCAAAAACCAAAAAACAAACAAACAAACAAAATATTATCATTAGTTTCACTAGCATTTCTTATTGTGGTAAAAAAAAATAGTATAACATTTACTGTCTTAACTGTTTTTATATGTATAGCACAGCAGTGTTAACTAGATATACATTGCTGTGCAACAGATCTCCAGATTTCTAGAACTTTTTCAACTCTATACCCACTGAACCCTTCCCCTTTCCCCGCCTAGCCCCTGGCAGTCACATTCTGCTTTTCCCTTTTTATGAGCTTGGTTCCTGGTCGGATTCGTTTCTGCTGCACCACACCAGGAACTCCAGTACTGCCTTTTAAATGATAGAAATTTTAACTTTTTATTGTCTGTTGTTTGTTTTTTCTTTTATGGTTCATATTTTTATGTCTGATTTAAGATGTATTTGCTTAATATAAAATCTCAAAGATTTTCTCCCATACCTTATTCTAGGAATTCTATAATTTTAGGCTTTAAATTTGAGTCTGTGACCATTTTGTGTTAACTTTTGTATGTGTTATAAGATTTGAGGTTTTTTTTAATGTTATTTTGTTTTATTTGGCATATAGATCTTCTACTTGTCCTGCATCATTTACTGAAAAGACTATACTTTGCCTATTGAATACTTGGACATCTTTGTCAAAAATCAATTGACTGTCTATCTGCGGGCATATTTGTAGACCCTCTGTTCCACTGATCTGTATGTCTGTATTTCCTCAAATACTTCACTGTGTTTGTTAGTGTAACAATATAGTAAGGCTTGTTTTTTTTTTTGCTTTTTAGGGCTGCACCTGCGACATATGGAAATTCTCAGGCTAGGGATCTAACTGGAGCTGTAGCTGCTGGCCTACGGCACAACCACAGCAACATGGGATCCCAGCCACATCTGCAACTTACACCACAGCTCATGGCAACACCAGCTCCTTAACCCATTGAGTGAGGCCAGGGGTCGAACCTGCATCCTCATGCATACTAGTCAAGTTCGTTACCACTGAGCCACAAAGGGAATGCCTAAAAAATTAGTTTGTTTCTTTTAGTTTATAGAAATATAATCAATTTTTGTATATTGACTTGTATGTTGCAGCCTTGCTAAATTTATTAATTACTTCTACTAATTTTTTTTTTTTATCTTTTTGTCCTTTTTATGGCCGTACCTGCGCCATATGGAGGTTCCCAGGCTAGGGGTCTAATCTGAGCTGTAGCCACTGGCCTACACCACAACCACAGCAACTCCAGATCCGAGCCACATCTGCGACCTATACCACAGCTCATGGCAACGCCGGATCCTTAACCCACTGAGCAAGGCCAGGGATCGAACCTGCAACCTCATGTTTCCTAGCTGGATTCGTTTCCGCTGCGCCATGACAGGAACTCCTACTTCTATTAACATTTATTTATTTATTTATTTATTTTTATTTTTGCATTATAGCTGGTTTACAGATTTCTGTCAGATTTTCTAACTGCACCATGTGGTGACCCGATTACATGTACATATATGGATTTGTCACATGTAATTAGATATAGTTCCCCGTGCATTACAGTTGGAGCTCCTTGCTATTCCATCATTAAAGCACTAGTTATCCCCACTCCCTCCCACCCCTCCCCCACCCCCCCGCCCCCTTGGCAACCACAAGTCTGTTCCCCAAGTTCGTGATTTTCTTTTCTGTTGAGA
>PVHT021183666.1:26497482-26605881 GCA_004024745.2 Catagonus wagneri | reverse complement strand
CAGTTATAAGAGATTTCATATGACATCTGTCTTTCTCCTTCTGACTTGCTTCACTCAGTATGAGGGTTTCTAATTCCATCCATGTTGCTGCAAATGACATTATTTTATCCTTTTTTATGGCTGAATAGTATTCCATCGTGTATATATACCACATCTTCCTAATCCAGTCATCTGTCGATGGACATTTGGGTTGTTTCCACGTCTACTAACATTTTTAAAAAATAGATTCTGCAGGATTTTCAACTTAGATGGCCATGATGTCTACAAATAAAGACAGTTTTAGTTCTTTCCAGTTGCTTGCCTTTTATTTTTTTTAACTTGCATTGTTGCACTGATTTTACTGTCTCTAGTACAGTGTTGAATGATAGTAGTGAGAGAAACATCCTTGCCTTCTTTTTGATTTTAGCAAAAAGAGGTTTCAGTTTCTTATCACTAAGCATAATGTTAGCTCTAAGTTTTTCATAGATGGCCTTTTATAAAGTTAAGAAAATGCTCTTTTATTCCTAGCTTGCTAAAAATGTTACGAATATATGTGTTTTGTCAAATGCTTTCTTCTTTTTTTTTTTACATCTTAATGTAACCATAGAGCATTTTGTTTTTAGTCCATTAGCATGACTGATTAACTTTCAAATGCTGAATCAGACTTGCATTGTTGGAACAAACTCTGTTTAATCATGATGTATAATATTCTATATATTTATGGATTCAATCTGATAAAATTTTAAGGATTTCTCCTAACTAAGCTCATAGTGCTTAAGTAATATGCCTAAACTCAACTAGCTAGTTAGTATCAACAAGAGAGAATGAAAGAAAGGTTTCTTGACTTTAATGCACTCTTCACAAAATTAAGTTTATCATCTTTTCCTTGCCTTTTAGCTTATAACTAAAGTGTAGGGGTGTGCTCTGTGCGTGGGTGTGGGTGTGCAGAGAGAGAGAGAGAGGGAGGGAGATGTGAATTCTAATTATCTAAATGTTTTGATTAATCAACCGCTTCATAAACATCAAATATGTCTTTTTAGAAACTTTTATTATATTTGATTTACAAAGTTCTGTAAATTTCTGCTATACAGCAAAGTGACCCAGTCTCTCTCTCTCTCTCTCTCTCTCTCTCTCTCTCTCTCTCACACACACACACACACACACACACACTCACACACACATATACATTCTTTTTTCTCAAATTGTCTTCTATTACTGTCACAAGTGATTGGATATAGTTCCTGTGCTATACACCAGGACCTCATTGCCTATCCATTCTAAATGTAATAGTTTGCATCTACTAATCCCAAGCTCCCAGTCCCTCCCACCCCTTCCCCCCTCCCTTGGCAACCACAAGTCTGTTCTCCATGTCTGTGAGTCTGTTTTTTATTCTCTTGATAGGTTCATTGGTGCCATATTTTAGATTCCACATTTAAGTGATAGCATATGGTATTTGCCTTTCTCTTTCTGACTTACTTTACTTAGTATGAAAATCTCTGGTTGCATTCATGTTGCTGCAAATGGCATTATTTTGTTCTTTTTTATAGCTGAGTAGTATTCCATTGTGTATATGTACCACATATTCTTTATCCTTTCATCTGCTGATGGACATAGGTTGTTTCCATGTCTTGGCTATTGTGAATAGTGCTGCAGTGAACATAGCGGTGCATGTAAAAGATGTCTGTCTTAAGAAATAGGAATTTTTTTTTATTGAAGTATAGTTGATTTGCAATACTATATTAGTTTCAAGTGTGCAACAAAATGATCCTGTTCTGTATATTTTTTCAGGTTATTTTCCATTGTAGGTTATTACAAGATACTGAATGTAGTTCCCTGTGCTGTACAGTAAATCCTTATATATTTTATATATAGTAGTGCGTATCTGTTAATCCCCCCTAATTTGCCCCTCCCCCATATCTCTTCCCTCTTTGGTAACCATAAGTTTGTTTACTATGTCTGTGAGTCTGGTTCTGTTTTGTAAATAAGTCCATTTGTATCATTTTTTAGATTTTACGTATATGTAATATCATGTAGTATTTGTTTTTCCCTGCCTGGCTTATTTCACTTAGTATGATAATCTCTAGAATCATCCATGTTGCTGCAAATGGCACTTTTTCATTCTTTTTTATGTCTGAGTAATATTGTGTATATATACACCACATCTTCTTTATCTCATCATATGTTGATGAACATTTAGTTGCTTCCATGTCTTGGCTGTTATAAATAGTGCTGCAGTGAGCACTGGGGTGTATGTATCTTTTCTAATTGTGGTTTTCTCCAGATATACGCCTAAGAGTGGGATTGCTGGATCATATGGTAGCTCTATTTCTAATTTCGTAAGCAGCCTCATACTCTTCTCCATAGCGGCTGAAACAATTTACGTTCCCACCAACAGTGTAGGAGGGTTCCCTTTTCTCTACACCCTCTCCAGCGTTTATTATTTAAAGACTTTTTGATGATGGCCATTCTGACCTGTGTGAGATGATACCTCATTGTATTTTTGATTTGCATTCCTCTAATAATTAGCAATATTGAGTATCTTTTCGTGTGCGTGTTGGGCATCTATATGTCTCCTTTGGAGAAATATCTGTTTAGGTCTTCTGCCCATTTTTTGATTGGATTGTTTATTTTTTGGATATTGAGTTGTATGAGCTATTTGTATATTAACCCCTTGTCTGTTACATTGTTTGCAAATAGAAATAGGAATTTTAATATACCATTGTTAATAGGTATTTAATATACCATTATTAATAGGTATTTAATATGCCATTGTTAACAAGAGAGTTGTATGAAAAAATCACTTAACTTTAGAGCCTGGATCCTTCTGATTCAAAACTCTGTGCTTTTTTTCACTTGGTCTCATTTCTTCTCACATGTGATTACAAGCTCCAGATCATAAAGACAGTTGACATCTGAGTCCCAAAGGCATAATTTTCTTTCTGTTTTCTCAGTTGCACAACACTTGCCCCCAGGGTACTGATGCTAAGACTCGGGGCTCTAAATAACTGCCCTTATTTTCACTTTATAAGGCTTTCATGGAGTAAGAGGGCCTGTTTGAAGCTGAAGCAAGTGTTGAAAGAGCAGTTGCTCCTCTTACTAAACTGTCCCCAGAGTAAGGAGTCAGCTTGCTCTCTCTCCTCCTGGCCAGCCTCCCACCCCCAACCCGCACCCCCTTTACCAAAGCAAAGGGGTGTGCATCTATATGCATGGTCATTAAAATGCACCAAGTCTCTGAACTGGCTTTCTGTCCCCCCCACCCCATCCCTATTCTGCTGCCTGACAAAGGATTTGCGACAAAAGACCCTCTTCCTGGTTTGTAAAACAGTTGTGTAAAACTCGGACTGTAAAGTCACAGTTGACTGCTTTAATGTGGAACAGCTGGGAGGGTGTAGACACACTGGCAGGTTGAGACAGGGACGGGGAATGATCCTCCATTCTGCGAAGGGTCGACTTAGTCACACCACCTGCTGCCCCTATTATTTCAAGAGCAAACCAGTCATGACAGCCTCAACAGACGGACACACGGCACCAGACGGTGCAAGGGAAGTTAAGAAAAGATAAATTAAGTGATCAATAAAGATAAGGGACCGGCTCGGCAATAAATGGTGCTGACAGACCAGACAAAACATGAAGCAAACGGTTGTTTGATAACGTGGGGGTGTGCAGGGCTAAGCGTCAGCCTTCGTGGTATTGACGTTTCAGAGACCATGGGGACACGGGCAGTGGATTTTCCTAGCCGGGCTGCCGTGAGTTGGAAGTGGTTGCCTTTATCTTTCTATTGTACGAGTAGAAGGGTTCAGGGCCCAGGGTAGAAGTGTAGTTAGCCACATACATGGAAGAGGTCATGACTAGCTTTGACCCAGGCCAGACTGGACAGTCGGTGCGTGGTGGGTGAAATCTGAGATGAAGGTCCACAAAGCTGCCCCTTTGGACTTACTTGTTGAACATTCATTTATTCATTCTCTCTTTACTGAGCATCTTTTATGGGCGAGGCATGGTGCAAGGCCCTAAGGAGGAGGGAAATATGATAGATGAAGTAGTGATGATCATGCAAGACTGCAGTCATTTTCCTGGAAGATAGTGTAGACTAATGAAGGAGACAGCCCATTCCACGATGAAGAGCCCATCCCCAAACAAGTTTAGATATAATCTCTTACGTATTCTAGTGGGGGGATGTACACATGCTAGAGAGTAACTAAGTCTACTTCAAGGAATCAAGAACACTTATGCAAAGGAGGCTAGGAGGGCCTAGTTCAAGGAAAGGCATTTCTGGCAGAAGAAATAGCACCGAAGACAGAGATGTGACACATGTGGACTTCCTTCTCAGATCAGGGTCTGGGCAGTTCTGAAAGTCCCAAGTTACTCAAGGTTGAGTGATTTAAACAGTATCATCTTAATAAGGTAAATAGGAGAAGAGAGTGGAAGAGAATGAAAATTTAATTTTTTAAGCTAAGATCTAATACCTCCAAGAAATTCTGAGCTTTTCTGTAAAGCTGTTTCAGGTTTTGTCTCCAGATGTGCTTGTTCTTCTCTGCCATCAGTAAAAAAAAAAAAAAAGTTGGAGACTAATGTATGAGGTGTTACGTTTGGTGGGGCTGGAAAATGAGGTGTGTGGAAGAGGGAATTGAGATGGGCAGGAGACGGGAGCGAGAACAAAGATGAGGCTGGTCAGAGAGGTATGGACATAGTGGGAAGCGTCTTGATGCTTCTTGTTTAGACAGAATTTTACAACACATGAAGTACTTTCACAGAATTATTTCATTTGACCTTCCTCAGAATTCCATTAATGACTTTGAAATAGGTGCATCTATGAAATTTGTTGTTCCATATTTGAATTTAAGGAAGGCTCTCCAATGCTGGTAACGAAAATGGACTTGCTTGGGGAAATTAGAAACTAAAATTATTGAGCGTCTACAAAGTGCCAAGCCTTTGACCATCCGTTGTCTTATATACGTTTGGCTGCAGGTGACATAAAACTCAGAATAAGATTAATTTAAACCAGGTTGGTTATTTTGAATCATTCATGAGAGATGTTCAGAGGCAGTCTTCACCAGTAAGAGCTGACCACGTGTGAGGCGCTGTGCTGGGTGCCCAACGTGCGAGACCTCACTCGCTAATAGAGCTGCTCTTATTATTGACAAGGACCCCAAGACCCACAGAGTGAAGGACTTGTCCAGTGTGTGGCGGTACCGCCAGGATCAAAATCCACGTCCACTGGATTCCAACTCCTGCTCTTTCTGAAGAGCAGGTGCCCTCCAGTGTGCAAAGGGAGCCACGAATAGCAGATGAGACTTGACTGGGAGCTGTGTTATGCTAAACTAAGTGGAGGATCCCTAGTTTCCCAAAGTTGGCTTGATAGTGACCATCCTAGTCTTTGATTAGTGCTTTGTATCTGTGAACTGATCACAAACAAAGCCAGTTTTGAAATAATTGCCTTTTATGATCTCAGTTCTAGAGCCTTAGTCCTGAGGCCATGGCCCATTCGTGTTGCCGTATCTGCTTAACAGGCCACCACATCCAAAAACGATTCCAGCCAACAACTCTAAGCGTTATGGCTCAGGGGATGGGGTGGCACGTGGCATGCATGTGGGGTGACCATCTTATGGCTCATTTGGCTGTTTGGCTGGCTAGCCAAGTTTTCCTTAGCAATTTCTGGTCAGGTTTTTCTTAGCAACTTTCCTCCTCGCATGGCACATGCTGATTTCAATAAAGGAGACCCAGGGGGCATCATGGAAAAGCCTGCCCACGTGGAGTGGCAGAAGACAGCAGGCCCTTCTCTGTACTGGCTGCCGGCCTCTCTGGTGCTTACCTTCTCTGCACACCGGTGTCTTCAGCCCCTTAATAGGACAAAACTGCCATTGAGCTCCAGTGAGTTAATAATGTACACGAGTGTGTAGTGAAATAACCAAATAAATGTTGTTTTTTGATAATATCTTTGGCACCAGAGTGTGAAATTTTGGGGAAAGGGACCATGTCTTTTTTTTTTTTTTTTTTTTTCGCTTTTGAGGGCTGCATCCAAGGCATATGGAAGTTCCAAGTTCCTGGGCTAGACATCAAATTGAAGTTACAGCTGCCAGCCAACACCACAGCCACCACAGCAACTCGGGATCCAAGCCACGTCTGCGACCTACACTGAAGCTCACGGCAATGCCAGATCCTTAACCCACTGAGCAAGGCCAAGGATTGAACCTGCATCCTCATGGATACTAGTCAGGTTTGTTACTGCTGAGCCACGCCAGGAACTCCAGGACCACGTCTTATTTACCTGAGTTACCTGTAACCAGCGGGAATAACAGCTACCCCACTGGATTTTTATAAGAATTAAAAGAAAATGTAAAACACCCAGCACAGAGTACATAAATAGGGGGTAAATAAATATTGAATATATCCCACCAACTCCTTTTATTAATGTCCCTAGGCCTTAGCACATACTAAACATTAGTAAATATTGAGATAGGCAGGATAACATATGGGTTCACAAAACCAACAGCAATTGTTATTGATACTTGTACATTCTGTACCAGGCAGTATTCTAAGTACTTTATATATATACACGCACTCAATCTTCACAAATATTTTTGTGTGGCTACGCCTGTGGCATGTGGAAGTTCCCGGGCCAGGAATCAAACCTGTGCCACGGCAGTGACTTGAGCCACTGGATTGACAACGCCAGGTCCTTAACCTGTTGAGCCACATGAGAACCCCTATAAATACCCTTCTAAAAGTGTCCTGTTATTACCCTCATTTTACAATTGAGTCAATAGGAAGAGGTTCGTTCACTTTCCTCAGGCATCACAGTTAACACCTAGCAGAGCTAAGACTGGAACGTAGGACTGTCTGGTTTGGGAGGAAAGAGCATAAACCGCAGACCCTATGTTCAGTTGCAAATGGCCCCTAATTCTTTACAGCTCCTCCCATCAACAGGCAGAATCTGTTTATGGCCTTGTAACTTGATTTTTTTTTTTTTTGGTCTTTTTAGGGCCACATCCGAGATATACAGAAGTTCCCAGGCTAGGGGTTCAATCAGAGCTACAGCTGCTGGCCTACACCACAGCCATAGCAATGTGGGATTCAAGCCACGTCTGAGACCTAACCACAGCTCATGGCAATGCCAGATCCTTAACCCACTGAGTGAGGCCAGGGATTGAAGCTGCGTCCTCATGGTTGCTATTTGGATTCATTCCCCCTGGGCTGCAGCGGGAACTCCTGCCTTGTGACTTGGTTTGATCAGTAGAAAAGGGAAGTCACCATGAGCTCTGAGCCTAGACCTCAGCTGGTCTTGCAGTTTCTGCCCTCGCCGTTTTGAAAGGCTGCCGCCATCTGAACAAGTCTACATCAGCCTCCGGCCAGACGGACTGCCAGGGAGGTCGGCTGTCCCAGCCACCCCAGTTGCAGCCCAGACCTGTGAATGAGACCACCCTCTGGGTCTGCCTTCCAGCCCCAGCCATGCCAGCCCAGACGGGCATAACCCCCCAGCCATGCCAGCCCAGACGGGCATAACCCCCCAGCCATGCCAGCCCAGACGGGCATAACCCCCCAGCCATGCCAGCCCAGACGGGCATAACCCCCAGCCAAACCACAGAATCATGAGAAATAATAAAATGGTTGTTTTAAACCACTAGGTTTGGAGTAGTAATTAGGCTGATCTGCTTAAAGGCTGTGTGTCCCTGGGCACACGACTTGGCCTCTTGGAGCCTCAGTTTTATTACCTATAAGGGAGAACAATTATTCCCACTTCACAGGATAGTACATGTTTGGCGTCTGCTGTGTGTTGTACATAGGTGCTCAAAAAATGTTAAATCCCTTCCCCACCAAGGATTTATTATGCAAAGATAAGTTTGAGAGGAATGCGAGTGACTGGTGGAACATCAACTTGTAGATTAAAATTATAAAAATTGAAGAAGATGATGGGTCCCAGTGCTTGGAACAGACAAGGAGGTGTACTGAATTTTGCTCTAGGAGATTTAGAGTGTTCGTTGCACAACTGGATTTGAGGACCTTTAAGATTCATCCTTCTGTTGACATTTGAGGAACCTCTGCTTTCAAGAATCATCACATATGCCCAGATAAGACTTTCTCCTGTTCCCTTTTCCTCCCTACCTTTCGAACCACATTTCCTGTAATGGCCATTCGGTAATGCTGGGTGGTGGCTGAAATCTTGCTGCGTTATTGACTAAACGTCTTTCTAAACCTCCCTTAAACACAGCCATGAGGATGGATTCCAGAATGTTAGCTGAATTGAGCATCAAGCGCAAGGGATCCAAATGCTTTAACAGGAATGGAAAAAAATAACTAAAATCATACAGGCAGAGGGAAGCAGAAATGGCAAATTTTTGTTTTACCAATTGGTAAAACGTACATAAAAGTGCCCATAGAATGGTTATTGGGTGATGTTTTAATTTATTTGTTTTCCTGTCTCGTTGGCTTGGTGTTTTGTTTTATTTTTAAAGATTTGCTCTTTGCTGTGGGAAACCATTTATAACAACTGGTACTGCAGTTTCTCTGCCTGTTGGCTATAGGGGTCTTGTGTGAATTCCTTGATCTCACTGAATGATTTTACTAAAAACCCTTCCAGTGACCTAACTCAGACCCTGCATGCGGTGGCTGTTTGATTTTTGTTTTCTTTTTGTCCTTCATTAAAGACATTTAAAAAATATAAACCCGGTGGCAAGAGAATAGTTCAGCGAGGGGTACAACTATTTGCAGAGCTCAGTTTCACATCAGAATTTGGGGCGGGTGGTCGAGGCTGGGGCTTTTATAAAGAAAACTGATAATATAAAATAAACCTTCACAGGGTCTGAGTTGCAGAATTCTCCCCGACTTCTCCAGTATTTTTACGTAAGCAAAATAAAACGCCCTCATCCACCTTCTCTCTGTCTGTTCTCTGGCTTCAAGCTCTAGCCTCCCGCTCATGCGTATCTCCCTTCTTCACCCTGTGCTGGGGGGAGTCTTCGTCTCCAGGCTTTGCAAACCCCAGCCCTGCTGATGAATAAACATCGTTCTGTCTGTGGCGCCTCCTGCACTTTGGAGACAATGTTCGGCTTCAAAGTTTGCAGAATTGCCCGCTCCGGGTTTTGTGAAGGACGTGAGCGGGACCGCATGGTCGGCTGAGGGGCCAGAAACAATGGTGCGTCTCTGACATCACCGAGCACAGGAGCTCTGTCTCCAGCTGTACAAACAGCACAGGAAATGGGTTTTTCCCCCCTTCGTGTTATTTTTTTGTCTATTAAAATTATGCAAACCCGGCAAATACAACAATTGCTTGGTTAAGTCTCCGAAATCTCTAACCATTCATTTCCCAAAGAAGGAGCCTGCGGCACGTTTGATGCCGAGGATTGTTAATCCCGAATGTGGAGAACTAATAAAATAATCAAAAAAAGGCCCCAGAAAGTGCTGATAAATTTCAATTATCTCTCGCTCTCTCTCCCAGGATTGGACTAGGCGGGACGGGGCTGCCTTCAAGTAGTACTTGAGTCAGGGCTGTATTTTCTCTTCCCCGGGCCCCCAGGCACCCACGTCTCCCCTTTGTGGCTGAATCGCCTTAGCGGGGCCGGGGTTTGGAGGTGCTCAGGGCCGGAGGAGACAAAGCAGTCCCGCTTCACAAAAGCAAGGGAGCCAAAGAAAGCAGAATTGAATCTCTAGCACCCTGCTCCTGAGTAAACAGAAAAAACTAATGGGTCTGCCGTTTCTCCTCCCATCCAATTACTGGGCTCCAGTGCAGAGAATATGGCAACATCAGCTCACACAGATTCTAATACTCTTAATCCCTTCCATACATATAAACCTCACATCTACCCACATGACTTCATTACCCAAACCACCCAGGCAGGCGGTGTGTGAAGGAATGGGCCCGCCAGCTGCAGAAACCTGCCTTCTTCAAGTTTTAATCAGCTAATGAGAGGTATGCAAATGAAAAGCTTATGGGATTACAGCTTGTCCGACAGCGGTTCGCCCCGAGTGATGGAGACTAATACAGGTGTTAGTAAACGGGTTATTAGGCCCGGCCTAATTTGGGCCTATTCATGCCGGCTTGCACTCTTAGCCTCGCAGTTTGTCTGCAAGCTAGGGGCCCAGCAGGAGCCATCTTCAGGCCTGCGGTGGGTCTGCTGGGAGCGTCTCCTAAAGATAGGATGTTAATCAATCGGCCGCTGGGTGTTTAGGCACACACTGCCGTACCAGAGTGGCTTCTGGCAGGGGCTTTTCTTCCTTCCCCACAGGGGGAAGGGCCTGAGAAATGGCCGCAAAGCGGAGAGAGAAGGGGATTTTACCCCACACGAGTCACCGCTTATCGCTGCCTTTCCAGGCTGCATCAGGCAAACGCTCTCTGGGAGCTGCACTTAGCCCATCATTTTTTTTTTTCTTGTGGCCCGAGGCCACGGGTTGCTTTCCCATCTCCAGAGGGATGGACCCTGTACAACTCGCCTGCGGAACATGCAACTGAGGGCAGGTGTCAGAGGCCGCATGGCTGCGTCTGGGCGCTTTCCTAGGAGAGGTCACAGCCAGACGGGGTCAGATGCCCAGCTCTGCCGGCCCAAAGCCTAATAAGGTCCGCATGCTGTCTCCGTGATTCTGAAATTCCCCAAGCTCAGGAAATCAGGTTTTTGTTGTTGTTTTATAGAATTTATTTGACAGCGAAGCCTGGCACGAACTGATGCAAGGCTTCTTAAAATCTTTCAATCCCATCAAATGTCAGTGTTTTTTTTTTTTTTTTTGGCCAAAATGTTATTATGTGTGATTATGAGGTGCTATTGAGGGTTCTATGTAATGTGTAGTATATGTTAGATATCATCCTCAAATTAAAAAAAAAGAAAACTCGGAGTTCCTGTCGTGGCTCAGCAGAAATGAATCTGACTAGGAACAATGAGGTTGTGGGTTCAATCCCTGGCCTCACTCAGTGGTTTAAGGATCCGGCGTTGCTGTGAGCTGTGGTGTAGTTTGCAGAGGCTGCTCAGATCCCGCGTTGCTGTGGCTGTGGTGTAGGCCGGCAGCTGTAGCTCGGATTAGACCCCTAGCCTGGGAACCTCCACATGCCATGGGTGTGGCCCTAAAATGACAAAAGACAAAAAAGGAAGAAAGAAAGAACTTGAATCCAGAATTTATCTGGCCCAAGAGTTTTAGGAAAGGAGTTAATGGAACTGATTAACCAGTTAATTCAGATACATTCAAGCATTAGGGGACAATGTCACCAAAACCTCGACCAAAAAAGAGAGAGTATTTTCCAATGATTAGGATACTGGTAATCAGTACAGGTTAAACTCTTTCTAGTCATTAAGGTACCCGCAAAAGTAAAATAGTCATTAGAAGTTAAAGGGTAAACATAGAATAATTCAAACAAACAACAATAATAACAATGGCTAATACTCATTTATTTACTACATGCCGCACACAAAAACCTCCAAAGCAAGTACTGTTGTGATTCCCACTTTACAAATGGAGAAGCTCAGACTGAAGAAGTGTTCTCTCAATATCCTGCAAGTATCCTGAGAGACCCTTCATCTAGACTCAGATAAAATGTGATAAATTCGAACTGTCTCCCAATAGAATTCCCCATTCTTGTACCCAGAACACTCTCATCTTACCTCTCTTCCTTGGATGTCACAGCAGCAACACTGACCAAGTATTACAGATAACTTCTCTTTCCGAACGTTGTCTGGCCTCACCATTTCCTTATGCCAGTGGACTGCTTTCATTCTTTTCCGTGATTCTCACTTTCCTGAGAATACAACCCTCAGCGTTTCTGTTTTACCCTCTTACGGAGCTTTCTTCTTCCTTCCTTTCCCATTGTGATTACTTATACGTGTGTTTTCTTATAAACTATCTTGAGATTAGAATTCCAGGGTTGATTTATCTTCATATCTCTAATAGCCACTGGTACAATGTTTGAAACATGGAATTCATTCACAAGATACTTAACGTCTTCTGTAGACCAGACGGTGGGAAGAGAGGACGGATGGAGAAAGAGATGAGGTAGAAGTAATTAACTTTTATACGAATGTTCATTGCAAATACCAGCCTATTTAATTCTCTCCAAAATTCTTGGGAAGAAGAACTAACGTGATCTCATCTCTGATCATAAAGCCCAAAGAGGCAGAATGAATTGTCCCAGGTCATGGAGTTAGTGTGTAGGAAAATCAGGTTTAGAACTCACACAGTTTAGCAGGATAGTACCTGTGCTGAACTGCTTTGCTGTCTCGCCACTTCATGGGAAATAGTCTCTTGAGATGTTCTCCGACAGGTGGCGAAAACTAACCGGTAGTCATTACAATTCAGTGTAACCAGTGTAAGAATGTTAAATGGTGAGAACACAGAGGAGGGACTGACTCTGTCTGGAGATCCTGGGAGAACCACTGGGAGGAGGTGGCATCTAGATCGACTGAGTTATTTGCTCTTGTTTATTTAACCGACTTTCACCGATTACCTAGATGTGGCAGGAACAACGCAACTGATTCAGAAAGAAATAGGGATGCAGCTAAAGGCTGGTAGATGGTTAACAGTCGGCTCTCCAGAAGAAGGAAAAAGAGACACTTTTTTGTAATGTCTGATGATTTCTGGCTGATATCACACAGCTAACATGACATCAACTCTTTTGCATGAATTCCTATAAGGTTAATAGCCAGCTCTTGCAAGCCAGTACCAGCTAATTCTAGCACAGCTCTGGACATAGTTTACAGCCCAGTGCAGTAGTTCTCAAAGAGGGTCTGTAAGGTCAGACCTATTTTCGCTTTATACTAAGATGCTATTCGCCTTTCTTTTTTTTTTTTTCACTATCTTGACATTTGAACTGATGATGTAAAAACTGGTGATAAAACTGGAGGCTTAGCATGAATCAAGGTCTGGCACTGCTAGTACAGCCTTTCTTCACCACTGCACACTTACAGGAAAACAAAAAATTCGAGGTTCATTTAAGGATTTCCTTGATGAAGCAGTTAAAATGATTAATACTATTAAGTCTTGAACGGTACTGAATACGTGCCTTTTGAACATTCCACGCGGTGACCTGGCAAGTAATGTATAAAGCGCTTCTTCCTGTGCGCATGATGCCTGCCTCAGGGCAGAGCATTTTGTGATGGTCCAGGTTGTGAGCTGAACTAGTTGCTTTTTCGTGAAGCACCGTGTTTAGTTGAACGAGTGACTGACGAACAATGCTTACTCAAACTTGAGTACTTGACAGACATCTTCTTGCAAATGAATGAAGTCAGCCTGTCACTTCAGAGAAAACAGTTGGCAGTATTTGTTGCCAATGATAAAATTTGAGATTTCAGGCAAAAATTAAAATTTCAGAAACTTTATTCCCTCCCATCATGAATTTCACATAGTGAGATATGTCCCCATAAAAAGACTTTTTCAGTGAGATTAGTGGTGATAAAGAGTGAGAATGGTGTTTGTGTCGTACAGTGAAATGTGTCAACATTTGGAAGATCTGCTTAGCTTAGTTACTTAATTGACTTAATAGTTAACTACCTAACTAATTAACTTAGGCCAATAGTTTCCAAATGACCAATGCTAGTGTTACAAAATCAGACATAGATAAAACATCCATTCAGAGTATCAGGTAGACCAATGGATTTTAATTTAACAGCGTATGAAAATTGCAGTGAAATAGTGTCAAATTCCACTATTGACTAACCTTTCAGAAATAACCATTTGTCTAGTTTGGGCATTATGTCAAAGAATAAAATCCACAGTTACATGAAAAGCTTATTTAAAAACTCGTTTTTTTTCCCAGTTTCATACTTATGAGGCCAGATTTTCTTCATACACTTCAACCAAAACGACATATCCAAACTGAGTGAATGCAGAGGCGGATATGAGAATTCAGCTGTCTTCTACTAAACTAATAGAAAAGGGAGTTGCAAAAGCATACTGAACATGTTTTGTTTGGGAAAACAGTTGATTTTCCTCGAATATGTAATTTATGATGTTTTTAATGAGCTATCAAATATTTTTAAAACTTTTGAGGAGTTCCCTGGTGGCTCAGCAGGTTAAGGATCTGGCGTTGTCACTACTATGGTGGGGGTTAAAAACAAAAACAATATTAAAAATATATAATTTATATAAAAATATATAAAATTTATATTTATATATATAAAATATAAAAATACTGTGTATATCAAGAAATATAACCCTCATAAACAAAAAACCTTGGAGTTCTCAATAATTTGTAAAAGTGTACAGGGGTCCTGAGACCAAAGAGTTCAAGAACCACTGGTCCAATAGAACATTCCTATTTGTTTTGAAGAATGCGTTAAGAGAGAAGATGATGGGAAGGGAGGCCAAACAGGCTGGGTGAGGCCAAAGGGCGCGTGCTTGGGTTCCCATAAGAAGCTCACTATGCCTGGATTTGAGATGCGTGGGGAAGAGGAGAGCGGTCCGGGCAGGGGACAGCTTGTGAAGGGGCAGAGGCAGGCAGGAGCCTTGTTCACCTGCCTAGGAGTTGCATTTATTTGGAGGTCACCAGGGACCACAGGAAATCTTTAAGCAGGGTCATGATCTGATCTGATCTGCGATTTAGAAAGATCCTGTGGCCCCTGGAGTCTATAGCATATTTACCCAGGGGCCAAAGGCTGATGGAGTGAGAACCCAACTCCAGGATTTTTGCTGAGCTGGCCCTGTGTTTTAAGAGTTTGGAATTTGATATCCAGATTATCCAGGCCTCACCCTTTTGTCTTCCATTCCCCGAATTCCCATATTTATGCTGTCTTCCTAGTCCTCATGGCGGTGTGAACTAGAGAGCACTGCCAAAGAGGGTGCCCTGTCTTGAGTGGGTGAAACTGAGGACTTCTCAATGCTTTGTGAGCACTCTCTTCGGTCTGAGGGCCTTTGAAATGCAAGGGATCTTTGGCAAAAACAGGATGAAAAGAAGGGTTTGTGTCATGAGCACAATCAGGCTTAGGAAATTTTAGATCCCTCTAATTTTTAGATTTCTCATTTTTTTATAGTGGGGAAAAAAGGCTATTACATGTTATGACTTGATTTTCTACAAACTATCTCTTGCGGAAAGTGCTAAACTTACATGCTCATTATTGAAAGAGGTCTCTCATATTCCTGGGGGCAATTTTACAATAAGTTGGACTTTTAAAAGTCAAGGTATCTCTTTTACTCCTGAGGACATTTTATGGTAAGTTGGACTTTTAAAAGTCATTACTCTTATTTATTTTCCAAAGAATATTGTGACATAACAAAAAGACTTGGGGAGGGGGGAGAGAGGAAGGGAGAGGGAGAGAAAGAGAGAGAGAAAAGGAAAAAAAATCAGGAGTTCCCATTATGGCTCAGCAGAAGTGAATCTGACTAGCATCCATGAGGATGCAGGTTTGATCCCTGGCCTCGATTACTGGATTAAGGATGCAGCATTGCCGAGACCTGTGGTGTAGGTCGCAGATGCAGCTCGGATCTGGTGTGGCTGTGACAATTATAACATACTTGTAATCATAGCATGAAAATAATTTTATATTCTACCCTTACTTTTCATTAAGGCAAGGAAAAAAAATGGATATAACTGAGGTCTATTTGCAGTTCCTTCTGTACCTTGAATAATTTCCACTACCACTACCAGCAACCCCCTTCTCCACAAGTTTACTTTTCATCTGGATCCATGCACTTCATTCTTTAATTTTGTAGTTTATAGAGTTTGGAGTTAGTTTCATGTACAGTAACTTTGGTTTTAAATTTTTTTCTGGCCCCTCGTAAAACTAAGGTAAACTCCTGCTGGATTGGTGCAGATTCATTTGGATTTGCTAATATGAACCTTTGCATTCTGTCTCTACCAACATCTTCAGAATTCAAAAAGGTGATAGGATAGTTCTGGCTCTGGACGAAACTGACCAGAGGCCTTTACAGAGTATATGGTACAAATGGCTAAATACATGCTTGTCTCTCCCTTCAAAATGCCATTTTCTGGGTTCATGATCTCCTTGCTACAGAATTACTCTTGAAAAACAGTGTAGCCAAAGCCAGTGCTTCAATGCTTTGCAAGATGACTGAGTTCCCGCTGTGGTGTAGTGGGTTAAGAATCTGACAGCAGTGGCTCAGGAGGTCCAGGTTCGATTCCCCCCTGATGCAGTGGGTTAAAGGCTCTGGTGTTGCTGCACCTGCGGTGTAGGTTGCAGCTGTGGCTCAGATTCAGTCCCTGACCTGGGAACTTCCATATGCCATGCGTGTGGACATTAAAAGAAAAAAAAAATAACTGAAGACAGTTATTTTGGCTTTGGAAAGTGTGGGGTTACGGGATAGGGGCAATGAGTTTCTTCATGCTCTGAGTTTGTCTCCTTCTTACTGCCCTTGCCTCAAGCCTCGTTTTTACTGGAAAATTCATTGCTCTGAAAAGGACTATTAAAAGTATTTAGATGGTAAGGAGTTCCCTTCATGGCTCAGTGGTTAACGAATCCGACTAGGAACCATGAGGTTGCGGGTTCGATCCCTGGCCGTGCTCAGTGGGTTAAGGATCCGGTGTTGCCGTGAGCTGTGGTGAAGGTTGCAGACACAGCTCGGATCCCGTGTTGCTGTGACTGTGGCAAAGGCCCGCAGCTACAGCTCCTATTAGACCCCCAGCCTGGGAAAACTCCATATGCCCCGGGTGCGGCTCTACATAAAAAAAAGGCAAAAAGACAAAAAAAAAAAGTATTTAGATGGTCAGAGTACTAGGCAACCACATGTACTTCTTGGTGGTTCTCTTTGTTCGGTGGAATTCAGTAATTCCAAATGAAAGTTATGGAGTCGTTCCAATACGATAATGGTTCTCAGAACACAAAACGAGTTTCGGTGTTGTTTTTTTATTTTCATCTGTAATTGTCTCCTGGAAATAGGGGAAACATTTTTAACCTCTTTGGTTCCCTGAGAGAAAAGATCTAACTAAATTTCCTGAATTCTTCAACACAAAAGTCTTTTTTTGTTCCCTAAATACTTTTGCTGTTGGAAATAAAGAACTCGGCACTAAATCCTTCAGCAAATGTTTTAAACACCTATTTGGGCCAACACCTTGTCCTGGGATTGGCCTGTTAACCTTTCACCCTTTACCCAGCCTGCCATGGGGCAGTGATCCTCTTAGGATTCTCCCCAGACAAGGCTACATCATGGGATGCTTAAGTCTATTTAACCTGGGGATTTGGGGAGGCAGTTTTTCCACACGGCATTGTTCCTCATCTCCATTCGTTTTCTACAGTTCCTCCCGATTAGTTGACCAGGGCTCTGAAAACACGTGTGATTTTTTTTTTCTTTTAAAAAAATTTTTATTGGCGTATAGTTAACTTACAATGTTGTGTTAGTTTCAGGTATACAGCAGAGTCAATCAGTTGAACATATATCCATTCCTTTTCAGATTCTTTTCCCATTTAGTTTATTACACAGTATTGAGTAGATTTCCCTGTGCTATACAGTAGGTCCTTGTTACTTATCTATTTTATAGAGAGTAGTAAAAATACATGTGACCATGTGTTTTTGCCTCGTAGACCATTCCTCTGTTTTGAGTGGGAAAAACAAGAATAGATTCGTGATTTATAAGATGTCATTAAGCTTACGTAGACGTCATCCAAAAAGAAATTCCATATTAGAACATATTGAATAATAATACCTGATGTTTAAAATATGCTTTAGAATTTACAAACTATTTTCTATATCTGATTTCTTTAGCTTCTTTTAATAAGCCTGTGGAGTGGGTAGTAATTATAAATGCCATGTTACAGATGAGCAAACTGACGTTGAGGGACATGAAGGATAGTTCCAAAGTTGCTTTGTTAGGTAAAACTGATTTTATTGCCTGTTTCCATTTTTTTCCCCATTTGAATAATCAACTTTTAAAATTTAAATAATTTGCTTCTTCATTTGATTAGCTCGTCTTTGTTAATAAACAACAACTAACTAGGGAAAGTAAGACTCTAAGTCTACTGTTCTGACAATGTAGAATTGGCAAGAACATAGAAAAAGAAAACTAGGAGTTCCCTTTGTGGCTCAGAGGGTTAAGAACCCAATATAGTGTCTGGGAGAATGTGAGTTTGATCCCTGCCCTCACTCAGTGGGGTAGGGATCCAGAGTCACCACAAGCTGCATCATAGGTCACAGATGTGGCTCAGATCCATCTGGTGTGGCTGTGGCATAGGCTGGCAGCTGCAGCTGTGATTCGACCCTAGCCCGGGAACTTCCATATGCTGCAGGTGTGGCTATTGAAAAAAAGAAAAGAAAGTTAAAGCATTGGAGCCAGATATAAAATCTTTAAATATTTAGTGCATTTAAAATCTTAAAATAGGAGATGTGGCATTCTATTTCAGTAAAATTAGCTCCTTTTATGAAAGGTATTGGCTGCTGTCCTAGAAGAATAAGGCCCCTTAACTCACATCTTATGTAAGAATTACAGGTAGATTAAATATTTCAATGTTTTAAAATAAACTTGAAAATTTTGAAAAATATTTGATGGAAACCTGTTATGGGAGGGACTATCCTAGTCGCAGGAAACCCAGAAGCCACGGAGAAAAAGAGATGTTTTTAATGTGGCAGAATGAACCATGAGAGCATCGAAAAGCAGGTAGTAGCCTGGGGAAAAAAAATGAAATATATGGCAAACAAAAAAGCTTAGTATTTCTGCTACATTAAATGCTCCTACAGATTTTCAAAGGCAAATCTTAACACTGGCCAAATAATGTAGACAGAAAATTCACATAAGAAGAAGTCCAGAAGTTCTAAAATACCCTCAGGAAGATGCCAGATAGTAGTTAACAGTTATGTACCATTTTGAGCCATCAAATTGGCAAAGCATAAAAGGAACAATCCTGTTGCAAATTGGAGAGGATACTAGAGATTGGCATTCCCATAAATTAATGGGATGTGGAAATCAATTACTACAGCCTTTGGGGAAAGCAATCTGGCAGTATGTATCAAAATATTTTTATTTTAATGTATTAAACTTCCATCTGGCCTAGCAATCTTATTTAAAAAAAAAAACATTCCAGGAGTTCCCTTCGTGGCTCAGTGGTTAACGAATCCCACTAAGAACCATGAGGTTGCGGGTTTGATCCCTGGCCTTGCTGTGGCTGTGGCGAAGGCCGGCAGCTACAGCTCCTGTTAGACCCCTAGCGTGGGAACCTCCATATGCCGCGGGTGTGGCTCTACATAAAGGCAAAAAGACCAAAAAAAAAAAAATTCCACACAAATTTTTATGTATTTATAAAAACATAAAAATAAGGTTCTAAGTTCAAGGGTGCTTAGTATAGCAATGCTTAATCATCGTAAAAACAAAAGTAAAATAAACCCAGAAGTATTCATTAACAGTAGCATATGGTAAATGGTAAAATAAGTGAGTGTATCTACTCTGTAGACTGTTTTTCAGCTTCTAAACAAAGTAAGTTATATCTTTATCCCTTAACTCAGATGGACCATGATGTGTTTAGAAAATGAGAAAAAAACAGAGAAATGAATTTGGTGTGATACATTTCTACCTTTTAAAACTTTGTGTGTGTGTGTGTGTGTCTGTCTGTCTGTATGGATGTACTGTGAACTTATCTAAGCTGAAGCCCAGCCTAGGCAGGTACCACTCTTAGGGTCATACTGGTCAATAGCACTAGCTTCTTAGTAGTTTTAAGTAGGTAAACTTAGCCACTCCCCTACAGTCTCATTACTGTGCTGTAATAAAAACAAATGTCCAACTCAGTTCTGCTACAGAAATGCACCTTCTTAGCAAACACAGGTCACATTACCAGTTCTTGAAGTTCAAATTAAGTCCGACCCTATCCTCTAGTTGCTTTACGCCCTACCTTGCATAACTCTTGAGTCAGACATGACAGTACTGGCAGGGGCAGGATTCTGTTTTCCTTGTCATCTTTCAGCTCATAAGAAATCCCCAAGAACAAACTGGACAGAATCCTTTGGGATCAGGCCTCAGACACCATCCCTAAGGGAAGAGGCTATAGATCTTACTAGAGTCAAACTCTATCCATACAAGGGAGTGGCGTGTCTCTGGAAGAGTTTAGATAAGCCATATGTTATTTTAATACCACCAAGATCACCAATGACAGCCCATTTTAACATGTGTCATGCTAACCAGCTACTAATTTTACCTGTGAAAAACCCATTTCTGACATTCACTCTACGGTTACCAAAGGGTCATTGTGTCCATCAGAGATGAAAATTGCAGGAGCAGTTATAGTAGCCATGTCTGGATTAGTTGTTGGCTTGTGATTTAAACCAAAGAACACACACGTCATACCACACTGGCTGGGTCCAAGCATTTCAAAACAAATTAGCTGGATCGCAAGTGTTTCATGGAGGGGAAGAGGAAGATTCCACACAAAAGCAACTCATATTGGTTGGGGTAGAAATGGAATGAGAATGGAGATAAAGAGAATATTAACTTATTCTTTATAGACCTTTATATATTTCGTATGGCACAACACATTGTTTTTGTACTTTAAATATCTGAGAAACATACCTTTTGGTGGACCTGACATTCCTTTTATTTGTCTTTTAATTGAAATATGGTTGTGTTCGTTTCAAGTGTATAGCAAAGTGACTCAGTTATATACGTGTGTGTGTGTGTTCTTTTTTAGATGCATTTCCATTATAGGTTATTACAAGATATTGAGTATAGTTCACTGTGCTATACAGTAGGTCCTTATTGGTTATCCATTTTGTATAAAGTAGTGGGTATCTGTTAATCTCAAACTCCTGATTTATCCCTCTCCCCCTTTGCCCTTTGATAACTATAAGCTTGTTTTCTATGTCAATGTGTCTGTTTCTGTTTCATAAATAAGTTCATGGAGTTCCCATCATGGCTCAGTGCTTAATGAATCTAACTAGCATCCTTGAGCGTGCAGGTTCCATCCCTGGCCTTGCTCACTGGGTTAAGGAGCTGGCATTGCTGTGAGCTGTGGTGTAGGCTGCAGACGTGGATCGGATCCTGTGTTGCTGTGGCTGTGGTGTAGGCTGGCAGCTGTAGCTCTGATTTGACCCCTAGCCTGGGAACCTCCATATGCTGCAGGTGTGGTCCTAAAAAGCAAAGTTAATCAATTAATTAATAGTTCATTTGTATCATTTTTTTGATTCCACATGTAAGCGATATCATATGATATTTGTCTTTCTCTTACTGACATTTCATTCACTATGATAATCTCTGGGTCCATTCACGTCTTCTTTATCCAGTCATCTGGCAGTAGACACTTAGGCTGCTTCCATGTCTTGGCTATTATAAATAGTGCTGCAGTGAACACTGGGGAGCATGCATCTTTTCGAATTAGAGTTTTCTCTGGATATATGGCCAGGAGTGGGATTGCAGGATCATATGATAACTCCTTTTTTTTTAGTTTTTTAAGGAATCTCCATGCTGTTCTCCACAGTATCTTAGAAGCTTTTTGGATTTTTGTTTTTGTTTTGCTTTTTAGGGCCACACCCACGGCATATGGAAGTTCCCAGGCAAGGGGTCAAATCAGAGCTACAGCTGCCAGCCTATGCCACAGCCACAGCAACTTGGGATCCAAGCTGCATCTGCAGCCTGCACCACAGACAGCTCATGGCAACGCCAGACTCCTGACCCACTGAGAGAGGCCAGTGATCAAACCTGCATCCTCATGGATGCTAGTAGGATTCGTTTCTGCTGCGCCACAGTGGGAACTCCAGAAGCATATGTTTAAAAGAGGCAGTAACATTACAAAAGTGAGAGCAAGACTGCCTTTGTGCATGCTTTTTTTTCCCATGTGGACCGTCTCCATCTCCTTTTACATTACCGGGATCCCCTTCTCCGCCTACTCTGTCCTTTGGCTAGACTTTTCTCACTGCTCTAGTCCCAGGCTTGTTCTCTACGCTTCTGAGGCACCCTAACCATCTCCTAGCAGAATACTCATAACAGTTCCAATGTGTATGTTTTTCCTTTTGGGTTATACATTTTATCAGAGCAGGAACTTGGCCTTATTCATTGTGTTCAATGCTGTGTCTCCTAATGCAATAGGGGGCACTTGACAGATAGGTGCTCAATTTGTGAAAGAATGGATGAATGAGTGAATGAATGTCCAGACACAGCATGCAGTATTTTTGTGGGACTTTTATTACCTTCACAATGTTTATGAAATTGGCCTAATAGGATTTCAAGCTTTCTCATTCAACTCACAGTCATTTCATGAGAGAAGACATGGGTCCCCAGTATAATTTTCAGTATCAATATTTGCAATCCAGGGAGTTCCTGTTGTGGCTCAGCAGAAACGAATCTGTCTAGGAACCATGAGGTTGCGGGTTCGATCTCTGACCTCGCTCAGTGGGTTAAGGATCCCGCATTGCTGTGGCTGTGGTGTAGGCTGGCAGCTACAGCTTCGATTAGACCCCTAGCCTGGGAACCTCCACATGCCGCGGGTGCGGCCATAAAAGGACCAAACGACAAAAAAAAAAAAAAAAAATTGCAATCCACAAGGAAGGAGCAAAAATCTCCTCCTATAATAAATGATCAGACATCACAGAGTGGTGGAAGTTGTACTCCTCCAAACATGTAATTTGAATCCTGGACTTACCGTTCATTAAATGTGGAATTTTAGAAGAGGTATTGAGCCGCTCACTCTGAGTTTTAATTCCATCATCAATAAAAATTGCTCCTGCAAGGGTTTATGGTAGGGATCAAATGGGATAATGTATGTGACAACGCTCTTAACTATAAAGTGAGGGGTACACAGGTGTTTTTGATTGTAATGAAGACAGAATGAAGTTTCACTTTTCCTTCTGGAACATTAACGGTTCTCCATTGTTAGGGCCGAAGCGCCCCACATTTAATCTTTTGGCCACCTCAGAAGGGAAGAAACATAGAATCATAAAATATTGGAGTCTGAAGGGATCAGAAAGTCCTACTCCACTCTCCCCATTTTGTAGCCAGAAGAACCGAGGTCCAGATAAATGTTATGGCTTTACTCGGGCCACAGGGCAAGTTGGTTGAACTGAGGTCATCATGCCAAAGGATCATCTTAGCATCTTGTTCTAATTCACTCTCTTTTGTGCTGCAAAAAGAAACTGATTTCAGGCAGAACTTGCCTTGTTTGACAGAAATGCTCTTAATCCCAAGCATAGCGCAAAGACATCTTTGAGGAATTCACTCAGGTGCTGATCAGTGAATTCAGTTATTGCGATGACAAGTGCAAATTGCCCTGCAATAAATGTATTATCTGTTGGCCAATTCATTCATGAATCTTACTGCGCAGACTTCATGAGCTTGTGCAAGTCTTATGCAATGCCGGTGCAACAAATATTAACACTAAAAGCCTACAAAAACTCTAAAGTCTGACACAAAAAAGAAACACCCTGGACTACAAACCTTGCCTTCCCATTGATTTTGTGTTTGGGCAAACTGTTTTGGAAAGAGAGCTTGAAGTTTTGTTTTTAGTGTGGCAACAATAATGACCCCTTTTCTGAAGGCCCTCAGGATTTTCAAAGGGAGATCACGCACATTCTCACTTTGATCCTCACAAAAGCCCGGTGATGGAAGCGAGCAATTTTCTACAAAAATCCAGTCATGATTTTCAACTGATCTCCTCTTTCGTTTCAGGCATATTGCGACTCAAGGAGCTACAAGTCTCAAGTGTGAAGAGTCAGAATAATTTAGAAAGGCAAACATAATAGTCAAGTTTTTCTGAAGGAGCTGTGTGTGTGTGTGTGTGTGTGTGTGTGTGTGTGTGAGAGAGAGAGAGAGAGAGAGACTGTTGTATATTTATGTGAATGATAAAGAAAACCTAACAAGAAAATGTGGTGGTGAATAAGAATGCCAGTAGCCTATGGGACTGAGAAACTCACAGCAACTGGATTTACTGTTTTAAATGTTCTATTTATATGCTTCTCTTAAGATAAGGCCTAAGACTTTGTAGCTTCAATTTTAAGGAATTTTTAAGTTTGTTGTGGCAGCGGTGGTGGTGGTTGGATCTCTTAGTATCCGACATCACCAGCTATGTGATAGCGACATTTGGGACAATGTACTGCGATGGATGGGAGCATGGCCCCTGGTGTCAGACTACCTGAGTTCAAATCCCACGGCCAAAACTTACTGGTCATGTGTGATGCTGTGTGTTATTAAACCTTTCTGCCTAGTTTCCTCTTCTGAAAAATGAGCATTATCTGGAGTTCCCGCTGTGGCACAATGGGATCGGTAGCATCTCTGCAGCACCAGGATGCAGGTTTGATCCCTGGTGGTGCACAGCGGGTTAGAGAATCTGGCGTTGCCACAGCTGTGGTATAGGTCTGAGCTGCAGCTTGGATCTAATCCCTGGCCTGGGTACTTCATATGCCGTGGGGTAGCCAAAAAGGGGGAAAATATGAGCACAATAATAGTACTGTTAGGTATGTATGTTATGTCTGTGTTCATAGTTTGGGATCAATATTTTCTGAACCTTTTCACACAATAAATTGGTGTGAAAGTGTTTTGCAACCTGATTTGGAATTTCTTACACAAGGATTAAGTGCCCGGGCTTGAGAGCCAGGCTACATGCTTAGAATTTTTCCTTTACTATTTTCTTTTGTTAGTCTGTTTGTTTCTTGTGTGTACATGAACTTTTTGGAGTTTATTTTTTTATAATGATTTTTGTTTTTTCCATTATAGCTGATTTACAGTGTTCTGTCAATTTTCTGCTGGACAGCAAGGTGACACAGTCACACAACATATACATTCTTTTTTCTCACATCATCATGCTCCATCACAAGTGACCAGACATAGTTCCCAGTGCTACACAGTAAGATCCCATTGCTTATCCATTCCAAAGGCAATAGTTTGCATCTGTTAACCTCAAATTCCCAGTCTCCCTCTTGGCAACCACAAGTGTGTTCTCCATGTCCATGATTTTCTTTTCTGTACAAAGGTTCATTTGTGCCATATATTAGATTCCAGGTATAAGTGAAATCACCTTGTATTTGTCTTTCTCTTTCTCACTTACTTCACTTAGTATGAGAGTCTCTAGTTCTATCCATGTTGCTGCAAATGGCATTATTTTGTTCTTTCTTATGGCTGAGTAGTATTCCATTGTGTATATATACAACATCTTCCTAATCCGTTCATCTGTTGATGGACATTTAGGTTGTTTCCATGTCTTGCATGTATCTTTTTCAATGAAAGTTCTGTCTGGATATATGCCCAAGAGTGGGATTGCTGGGTCATATGGTAGTTCTATGTATAGTTTTCTAAGGTACTTCCATGCTGTTTTCCATAGTGGTTTTCCTCTACTATTTTCAAGCCATATGATCTTGGGCAAGTTATTTAATCTTCCTGGAGCTGAGTAAATAATGGTGCCTATCTCACTGGGTTGCTTTGACAGTTGAATGAGATAATACATTCAAAGTGTTTACCAAGATGCCTGCCAAATAGTTATGGAATTACCGTTAGTGAGCATAGGTGGAGAAGGAGGCAGGGAACTGTACTTGGACTCAGAAGATAAATCTCCGTTTTTTTAAAAAGGGAATCAGGAGTTCCCGGTGGCTCAGTGGGTTAAGGATCCACCATTGTCACTGCTGTAGCTCAGATTGCTGCTGTGGCACACGTTCAATACCTAGCCTGGGAACTTCTGCATGCTACAGGTGTGGCCAAAGAAAAAAAGGAAATCAAAAGAATAGCTGAAATGTACCAGGAGCTTAATATTTGGGCTGAGCCTTATCATGCTCATTGAATTATATCATTATAACAGTATTATATACCATATATAAGAATATATACTATTGATACATAAAATGCTATATATATATTATATCTTTTTTTCTATGATACAATTTTGAGATCCTTTTTTTCCCCTCTGTTTTTTCCTCCGGCCAGTCATTGTCAGCAATCCTGACAAGACGTATGACACTTTAGTGAGAATGCTAAAAAAGTGGAAACTACCTTAGCTTCTTTAGCAGTTATCATCAGGACATCAAAGTCCTCATCTCACGATCCTCTAGCAAGGAGCAACCCTGTGCCACATACCACTGGGATCCACATGCCATGACCAACAGGGTGTTGACTTGGGATCTTTCCCTCCCTCACTGGTCCAGTGGAAAAAATACAGATGGAGAATGGAAATAAGAATTTCTCATTTTAGTTAATAATACATCTAGGACTGAATCCTTGAGAAGTTTCTGAGCTAGAATCCCTAGCGTCCTCTGAGAGCTAAAACTGACTCAAGTAGATACACTGCTAGCCTGGAAAGTAACTTCTGTTGGAAGGCATCGATCATTCTTTTGCTCTAAAGCCGAGCCTGGGTTGTTTTTATGCCTGTTATAAGTGATACTGTATATTTATTTGGTTTTAAGTGGAGTTGATTTACGTATTGTGTTAGTTTCCGTTATACAGAAAAGTGATTCAATTATGTATACATTTTTTTCAGATTATCTTCCCATTATTACAACATATTAGATATAGTTCCCTGTGCAATACGATAAATCCTGTTGCTTATCTATTGTCTTATCTGTTAATCCCTTACTCCTAATTTATCCCTCTCTCCCTCCCTTTCCCCTTTTGTAAGTTTTGATGCATTTAATTTAATAAATATTATGAAACAATTAATGAATAGGTATTATTTAAAATTTAATAAGTAGATACTATGAAAAATTTGATATAAGCTTTATGCTTTATTTTCACAAGCAGGGTGGAATAGATAATGAGACATTTTTGGCAGAAATTATCTAGATCAGCTCTGCAAGGATAGAAATGTCCCATATCTACAGTGTCTCCTATGGTTATCGCTTTTGAGCCCTTGAAATGGGGCTTCTGCAGCCAAGGTATTACATTTTTAAATTTTATTTATTTTAAACTTAAGTTTAAATAGCCCAGGAGCATTCTTATCTATGGTGGCCTGGCTGCTGCTTTTAAAGCGTGACCACTAACAGGACCTGAGAGCAATGAAGGAGCCTGGAAACAGCAAAACTCCAAAGCTGTAAGCCATAGCAGATAGTAATCCAGTGCCCAGATCTTGGCTCTTAAATACCATTCTCTACAAAAAGGAACCCGAGCTCCTCTGAGAAATGACTGACTCAAGGGCTGGAGGAGAAAATATCAGATGAGCCTGGAACACCTTGTTGAATCAGAAAGCAAAAATGTCTTGGAGTTCCCATAGTGGCTCAGCGGTTAGCGAACCTGACTAGCATCCATGAGGATGTGGGTTCAATCCCTGGCCTCCCTCAGTGGGTTAAGGATCCGGCATTGCAGTGAGCTGTGGCATAGGTCGCAGATGTGGCTCAGATCTCTTGCGCGGCTGTGGCTGTGGCTGTGGCAGGCGGACTATAGCTTGATTTGACCCCTAGCCTGGGAACCTCTATATGCCTCGGGTGTGGCTCTAAAAAGACAAAAAAAGAAAAGAAAAGAATATTGGGATGGGGCTATAACTGAGGCAGGAGATTGATGGGCTCCAGGATAGACATTTACAACCAGCCACCTATCTATATTTCAAAATAGAAATAACAACAGGCACAAGGCAAATTTGTCTTCTGTGGACACGTTAAATAATGGTAATGGCAGGGGCAGAGGGGGCCTAAGCCCTGCTTGGGCAAAAGACCAAGAAGTCACGTACTTCCCATCCCCAGGGTCGGGGAGCCCCAACTACACGTGCGCAGAAAGGTGAGGGTGAGCCACCCTTTCTGGGTGAGAAAGAGAGGGTGTGCCAGGCCATAATAAGTCTAGGTAACCTTCCCACCATGCCTTGCTTTGGAGTCCATCTTGGCCAAAAGATGCGCACACATATAGGGGAGGTCCCTGGGTCTGGCCAGGTGTGAGAAATAAAACAAGATAATTGACCGAAGGAAGACAAAGACCCAGGAGAATTGCCCCATCTAAGTGGTTTAAATCATTTCTCCCTTGTGTGTGTATTACTGCTTTGTTTCTGCCTTACGTAAGTGGACTTCTTTTCTGTGCGCTCTCCTACATGTTGTGCTGTGTTTCTAACAATACACTTCATACCTGTTTTTACAGTCTTTGCCTCCTTGAAACATTCTTGCTTTGGTGGGGGTGGGGTCGGGGGCAAGAATCAGGGCAATTCTGCTTTTAGCCTTTGGATGGTCCAGTGGCTAGGATTCCTGGCTTTCCTTCAGGCTGCCCAGGTTCAATTCCTGAGCAGAGAATTAAGATCTAGCTTCAAGCCATCACTCACTGCTGTCTCTTTACAGAGGGAAAGCCTGACCTTCCCTATTCTTTCCTTCTGTTTTTTACCCCCTATCTGGCCCTGTTGTCAACAGCTATTCACTGAGATGCAGCCTGGAGGCAAAAAGGCATCTACCGTTTCCCACCTCAGGCTTTTGTTTTGCTGCGCAGAGGCCAAAGTGATACCTAATGATCAGAGTGGGAATTAAAGTGGCAAGACTGTTGCTAAGAGACAGAAACCACAAGAGTGATGCCTACATTTAAGGATCATGAACAAGATTTCTGACTTTGGACCTTAGTCCACTGTCACTAACAGAATACTAACAGACTAGCAGCCAACTGCAGTTTTAAGGTCCAGGTTTGCAAAATAATGTCTTGACATTAATTAGCTTTCCTTAGGTGCCAGAGCGCAAACTAATAGAAGAGGACTGCTAAAGCAGCCTAGCTTTCAGAATAGGAATTCCTCTAGACTGTATTTCTCTGGAGTGGCCAGGAAGGCAAAGAACAATTAGGGTTCTGTCATTTGCAACTTAAAAAACCTTTACCAGTACAAGGAGTTCCTGTCATGCTGAGGCAGAAATGAATCCGACTAGTATCCATGAGGATGCGAGTTCGATCCCTGGCATCGAACTCGCCAGAGGAGTGGGTCAGGGATCTGGCGTTGTCGTGAGCTATGGTGTAGGTTGCAGATGCAGCTCGGATCCCACGTTCCTGTGGCTGTGGTGTAGGCTGGCAGCTGTAGCTCCGATTCGACCCCTAGCCTGAGAACCTCTATATGCTGCGAGTACAGCCCTAAAAAGACAAAAACAAAAAACCTCTACCAATACAAACAGGACTTGGATTCTCTTTGTTTCCTGGCCAGGATGTCTCAAGATGTCTTGTGTATGTATTTCGCCCGTATCTTCCCAGCCCCCAGAACCAGCCCTGAGTGTAGAACTGAAAACAGTAAAATGGGGAAACCTTGTTCTCTTTGGACCCAGCGGACATCTTGATGTCCCAAGCCTGATGTGGCAGTTTCTCCCACTCTCAGAAATACCCCAGCTTTAATCGGCTTCATCACTGCTGATTGTAATTTCGTATTCTGTGTTAAAATGAGAGTTTGAACCAAATGAGTATTCAAGTTTTTCCCAGATTCCTCTGGGGCGTGGGACTCAGTCATCTCGTTAACTGAAGCGCGCCCCATTTAAGGAGCCATGACCTATGTATGGGTCCCTCTCATTCTCTGGCACAAAGCCCTGCTTGCAGTAGGTTTCTTAGTGACTGTTCCATTGATGACTAATCTGGGGCAAAGCCAGCACCGCTAAACCTTTCTCCATCTAGGTTCATTTCGCCTACTCTTCTTGCTTTGGGCTGCTGTCGTCTTTTGCTGAAGGTCTAAAAATTAACAAGCTCATTTCACATCTAGAACTTAAGACACCCCTTCCTGTTGTCCCCCGTTCCAAATGAGGACAGTTTCGCCCCTCTCACTCCAAGACCCCTCGCCCCCAAAAGCTCAGACACCAATTAGCCCCCATTGGGGATGAATAAACAATACAATAATGACAGATAAAAAGACAAATTCTGTGGCCGAGAGAATCACTTTAATTAATTTAATCCTGCCTGAAAGATCAGCTGCGCTCGGGCCTGCTCACCAGCGGGGCCCCCTTATCCCAGTCTGTGCCTTCCTTGCAAACCAAGGGGTGCTCAGAGCGGGCACTTAAGCAACAATGAGAAACAGATTGTACTGTCAGGCTTCATTAAAGGTCATCATTAGTATTCCAATTTGAAGACAGTCGCTCCAGCTCAACCTTTCACCAGTTCGTCCCTGGCACATGGTGAGGTTTGGATCAGCTGTGAGACGGAAAAATTCTCCCCTGGCTCCCCAGCGTCCGGATGGGTATAATTTGCTGCCTTGTTGCTCTTGCAGCTTAAAGTGCAAATCCCCCGGGGAAGGGACCATCGGGGACTCTATTTGAAAGTCAGGTCGGGTGCAGTTGCCTGAAATCCAGTCATTTCAAGGGGTGGAACTTTCTAGGACTCGGCTGGAGCAATCAGACTTAGGATGGCTTTGTCATTGTCTCAGGAGCCTATTTCAACTGTTCTCTTGCAAAAAAAGCTGAAAAAAAGATTTTTAATGGAATCGGAGCGAGTGATAAATAGGAATCACCACCGAACGTGGGAAATTGCTTTGGGCCCAAGGCTCCATAGAAGGTTGGGGAACTACCCAGGCAGACCTTTAAAGGCCGTAACCCTCAGAGCCTGATCTGAGGTGCTCTGAGCTGGCTTTGGGGAGACGGTCTGCAGACTGCTCGCTTCACACAGGATAGGAAATTTCAGTTTTCTTTCTCTGCACACTGCCAGTTTTTAACTGCTCTCCCTCTGCTGAAGCGATTTTTATTTTGAGGTGACTGTGTGCACAAGGGTAAATTTTTATATGCTTTTTTACCCTTTTTCCTAAGTGAGAGCACCAGCCTAGCCTGTTTGGGAAATTAGGACATCTCTGCCAGGTGCTGCTTGCCATCTTTTTTCTCTGATTTGTCCCTCTCAGGACTTCTCAGTCCCTTATTTGATGGTTACTTTTTTGACTTTTTCCGCATGCTTGTCTCACATTTCACTTGATGCCAGTCTGTGCCGTTCCTTTTTAGAATTAGTGCTTCTTTTGCTCTGGCTTCTAATCTCCGAATGAATGGGCCCCCAGAATCAACTTTCCTTCTCCCTTCCTTCCTTCTTTCCTTCCTTCTTCCTCTCTGCACCCCCCAGTCTCTGTCTTTGTCTCTGCCCTCTCCCTCTCTCCACCCTTTTCTCTCTTTTTCCTTCTTTCAGGTTTGTAAACAACATCTAGGAGAGAGAAAGTTAAAATGAGGACGTAGACGCGTCCACGAACAGACATAGGCATTTACCCACTATGCGACCACCTCGATCAAGGTAATAAGCATTATCCTTTGCCTTCAGAAGTTTCCTCATGTCCCCCTTTTTTGTGTTGAGAATGCTTAATGTGAGATGTGCCCTCTTAATACATTTTCAAGTACACAATGCCAAATGTAGTTACGTTGGTAACTACAGGCACGATGTTGCCCAGCAGGTCTCTAGAACATACTCGTTTTGTGTGACTGAAACTTTATACTCACTGAACAGCAATTCCCCATTTCCAGTTCCTGGAAACCACCATTCCACGCTCTGCTTTTAGAAAATTCACTGTAAATTTGACTCTTCGTAGAAGTGGAATCCTATTTGTCTTTCTGAGATTGGCTTATCTCACTTAGCATACTCTAAATTTGTCTATGTTGTTGCAAATAATATTATTTCCATCTTTTGTTAAGGCTGAATAATATTCTAGTGTTTGTATACACCACATTTTCTTTATCAGTTCATCTGTAACGGGCATTTGGGTTGTGTGCATATCTTTGTTTTTGTAAATAATGCTCCACTGAACGTGGGAAACTAGGTAGCTCTTCAAGATCCTGATTTCAGTTTTTTTGAATAAATACTGAGATGTGAAATTGCTGGGTGATATGATAGTTCTATTTTTTTTTTTCCTTGAGGAACCTCCCTGAGCTTTTCCATTCTCCACCCCTACTTACAGTGCACAAGAGTTCAAGCTCTCCACATCTTTGCCAACACTTCTCCTCTTTGGCTTTTTTGATAATAGCCATCCTAACTGGAGTGTAAGGTGATAGCTCATTGTGGGTTTGATTTGATCTCCCTGTTGATTAGAGATGCTGAGCACTTTTTCATGTACCTGGTGGCCATTCATCTGTCTTCTTTGGAGAAATGTATATTTCCTTTGCCCGTGTTTTAATCAGGTCCCCCCTCTCCCTCTCCTTTTGCTTTTGAATTGTAGGTAGCCCCACTTCTTATTTCCTCTTTGGATACTTCCCTTTCATATGTATTCTTGGTACAAGGCAGCAACTAAGTCTTATCCCAGAAGCCCAAGATGCCAGATTTCACCCTCCATTCCATGGGCAAAAAAACCCCCAGGCATGTGACTTCCATTTGATTAATCAAAACACCTTGTCATTTCTGTGGTTTTTGACTTTTCTTTTGTTAATGTGGTGTATTACATTGTTTGATTGTCACATGTTGACCCATCCTTGTGAATTTGGGATGAATCCCACCTGATTGTGGTGTATGATCTTTTTTTATGTGTTGTTGGATTTGGTTTGCTACCATTTTGTTGAGAATTTATACATCCATATTCATCAAAGATATTGACCTTTAATTTTCTTTCTTGGTCATATCTCTGCTTGGTTTTGGTAGTATGTAGCCATTCTGTGGCTTCATAGAATATCTTTGGGGGTGTTCCCTCCTTTTCAATCTTTTCAAAGGTTTTAAGAAGGATTGGCCTACGTTCTAGGTATGCTTGGTAGAATTTGCCTGTGAGGCCATCTGGTCTTGGACTTTGGTTTGTAGGGAGTTTTTATTATTACATATTCTATTTCAATTCTAGTGATCAGTCTGTTCAAATTATCTATTTCTTCTTGATTCAGATTTGGTGGGCTGTGTATTTTTAGAAAATTGTCATTTCTTGTAGGTTGTCAAATTTGTTGGCACATAATTGTTCACAGTATTCTGTCTCTTTTCTTGTATTTCTGCAGTATCAGTTGAGATTTCTCCTTTTTTCATTTATTATTTTGTTTATTTGACTTCTCTCTCTTCTTGCTGAACCTGGACAGAGGTTTGTCAGTTTTGTTTACCCTTACAAAGATATAGATTCTTAACTTTATAATATGTGCCTAGAATGTTTTAATAACATCAATAATTAGAAAATATTATATGTTTCCTAGGTCATGAAAGTTTAAAAATCTGCCCTTAGTTTGGTGTTTCAATATGACATGGTAGAGTAGAAAGTAACTATTTTAAACCAGAACACCTGATTCCATTTCTGGCTCTAACACTTACCTAGTATGGACCTCAGGCAGGTCGTGAACTTATTGGAGACCTCTTTCCTCCTCCTTAAAATGGAGATGTGTCACAGAGTCATTGTGAGTGTCCAGTTACGCAGTATATGATGCAAAAGTACTTTATGTATTAAATATACCATGTTGGAGATTTGTGTGGCAAGAACAGAAAATCAATTTCAAAGCTTAAATCTAGAGAAAAGGTGTTGGTTTTCATAACCCCAAAGCCCTGAGCTGGTTGAGGTGCCATTCTTTACAGCCTCAAGATAGCTGCCAGCAGTTCCCTGGGCTACAGACTTTCTCTTTCACATCCTGGGGCAGGGGGTGGGGGGGGGTGAGGAGATGCTTACCCAAGCCTTCAAATAAAAGTTGTAAGTTTTCCAATGACTGGACAGCTCCTGAGTAATGACAGAGATCAAGATTATCCAAACTGGCCTAGAGCAATCTGAGCCAATCCTAGGACCAAAGGATGAAGTCAGTACCACACAAAGAATATAGATGCTGGACAGTGATTGAAATTTTCCCAAAGAAAAGTTAAGAATAGGAAAAAGTAGTTCCCACTGCGGTGCAACAGAATCGGCAATATCTTTGCAGCACCAGGACATAGGTTCGATCCCTGGCCTGGCACAGTGGGTTAAAGGATCTGGCATTGCCGCAGCTGCAGTGTGGGTTGCAGTTGTGGCTCAGATCTGATTCCTGGCTGGGGAACTCTGTATGCTATGGGGCGGCAAAAGAAAAAAAAAGGGGGGGGGGAGGGAAAAAAGGAAGTAAATACTAAATGAACAAAATCTCTACTCCTTTGTATAATGGCACAGCTTTATATTCTGATAGATATTAGCGTATCATAGCTCAGGTAGGCCTCTGTGTATTTTATCTGTTTCACAGTTTTAAGATATTTAAGTGGTTTTACTCATGATATTTCCTTCTTTTTGTTGATACCTCTCAAATTACTGAAGTTACTCCCATGATGAGAGTTTTAGTACGCATTTGGTTTATAATATAGAGAAGAGCTTCAAAAACTGCAAAGCCCTATGCAAATGGCAGATCCTCTCCTTGCTACTTTCCTTGTCAGAATGGTCCTTTGACGTCAGGGTTGCTGGCCAGCCTGTTAGGATCATGTGGTTCTCTGAATGGTCAAGTTCCTTAGTAACTAGATTTATTCATAAAGGATAAGCCTTATAGGTCCCGAGAAAAAAACTCAGCCCAGCTCTTATTAGACAATATAGCCTCAGGCTTTTCTGAAACAGGTGGCTGGCTTGCTGACTTTTAGTATAATAGTACCAGTCATTTTTGTAACAGCTTAATTTGTACGGTGATCTGCAGTTCACAAACTGCTTGAAAAGAGTCTAAGAGCAGTGGATGGATGTTGGAATTTTGTAGATTTGGGATCTAGGGCTCAGATCCCTAAGGGAGTAGTACGTTTAGTGTAGACTGAAAACAGTCATAGCCAGAATTCCTAAATCTAAGACCTAACCCTAAACCCTTATTTCTTTCTAAACTTAAATATGAGAAGGCTTAAGATAAACATTCTGCAGCTTTGTAATTATGACATGTTTTTACATACCTTAGCCCATTTGATTCTCACAATCTCCTTTAATATAGGTAAGGATTATTAGCTTTAATTTACAGATGAGGCCACTGAACCCCAGCAAGGAAAAAGGACTTGCTGAAGGTCAAATAGGAACTGTCCAGACCTGGTCTTTTGATTCCAAGTTCAATACTCTTTCTGCAACAGCATGACATGTACATCTGGAAATTTATGGGGACCACAACAAAAATATCAGATTCACTTTGGACGCTAGGAAGGGACTTAGACATCTGTGTTCGTAAGCGCTTAGAATCAATTAGTAAGATAGGGATATGATCTTCATCCTTGGGGAGTTTTACAGGTCAAGAATCTCCAGCTTAATCCCAACAGAGCCTGCAAGAAAAGCTAAATGACTTAAAGCCCACCCCAACTCTTAAATTCTGGAATTCTGGAATCCACATAGGGCATATCATCCTTCCAAGAGCTTTGATTACACTGTCAAGAATAGCTTACCCACATTAAAGCATCTGTTTCTGACAGTTAACATGTTTCACTCACAATTAGGTACACTTTTGAACCATGACCACAGAAGGAACTAATGCTCTCAAGCAGTCCATCTAATCCTGGAAAAGAAAGTAACGCCAACCCAGTGAATTCATGTTGGCTCTGTACAAAGTGCGAGATCCCCCCCCCAAACAATTTCAAGGGAAAAGGCCATCCAGTTTTAAATTGAGGAATTTGATTTGTAGACGTAGTCATTTATCTTATGACCAATAACCATAGTTTTCCTATTGATAACCATGCCTCTCTTTGAATTAGAGTAGGTTTGATGTAAATCACTGGTTTCCCTACAAAGAACACATTTTTTGTTTTTTGTTTTTGTGAATATATATATAATGTCTTTGCAACTCAGAGCATGCAATTCATTGCAAAAGCACAATACATTTAAGATAATAATTTTGATGTTCATTTTTTCTAACATATTAGAAAACGGAATGATAATTTTGTAATAAGCAGAGCTAATTAAAGCAGATGGTTTTGAAGTTACTGGAGAAGATGGTGAATTATCTCCAATGTAATGTGGATACAGGGGAGTTATTTTTTGTTGTGTTAGGGTAACAAAACTATTCCCAAAATCACATTATCTTGTAATAAATACTTGCATTTTGGGTTTTTTTTCTTAATAGGCATATGTAATTATTTTAACAGAAGCCCGCGCTTATTTTAAAATGTAATTACTGTGTTTTTCACTTAATTTTATTCAGTTGCCTACAGCTAGATTTGTACCAAAAAGAATATGAAGCAGAATGCTTTTAATTAAAAAGGTTTTTCAAATGCAGATACATAGAGTATTTCATATCAACAAAAGAAATATTATCTTCTACACTTCATTCTCTTTGTTTATATACAATTTAGGAGTACACTTAAGTCTTTCAACTTTTCCAAATGAATTCTTGATTCAGAATGAATTTGTCCAGCCAGTAGTGACGGTAGAAATCTTTCTGAACTGCTTTTAAAAGGTAGATTCAGGAGTTCCCGTCATGGCTCAGTGGTTAACAAACCCACCTAGTATCCACGAGGATGCAGGTTCAAACTCTGGCCTTGCTCAGTGGGTTAAGGATCCAGTGTTGCCGTGAGCTGTGGTGTAGGTCGCAGACACGGCTCAGATCCAGAGTTGCTACGTAATCTCTAGTAGACCAGGGAGCTTTGACGACTCTTTCTATGACTTGGTGCTTTTTTCTTTAACCTCTTCTCAGCCAATATTGTGAGTGATTTATCCATAGCACAGGGATTTATCATGATTGACATTATGGCAGAATGACTGTTGGAAGCTCAGGTGAATTCTTCTTATCAATTTCCAGTCTTATTGACTGGAAAAATTAAGACTACCATCATTATCATGATGATAGTTATTGAATCAGGTATTGGAATTTTTTTCCTTTTTCCTATATTCTATTGATTTATTTAGAATAAATAGATTTCTTTCTAATGAACAGGGTCTTATTAATGCAAAAGTAGAATAATACTCAGTGGATAAAAGTTTTTAAAAAACAGTATTATGGAGTTACTGTCATGGCTCAGTGATTAACAAATCTGACTAGGAACCATGAAGTTGTGGGTTCGATCTCTGGCCTTGCTCAGTGGGTTAAGTATCCGGCATTGCCGTGAGTTGTGGTGTAGGTTGCAGACGTGGCTCAGATCCTGCGTCGCTGTGGCTGTGGCGGAGGCCGGCGGCTACAGCTCCGATTAGACCGCTAGCCTGGGAACCTCCGTATGCCGGGGGTGTGGCCCTAGAAAAGGCAAAAGCAAAAACAAAACAAAACAAAAAACCCACTAAGTATTAGGAGTTCTCATCGTGGTGCAGAGGAAACTAATCTAACTAGGAACGATCAGGTTGCAGGTTCAATCGCTGGCCTCGCTCAGTGGGTTAAGGATCCTGCGTTGCTGTGGCTGTGGTGTAGGCCGGCAGCTGTAGCTCTGATTGGACCCCTAGCCTGGGAACCTCCATATGCTGCAAGTGTGGCGCTAAAAAGCAAACAAAACAAAACAAAAAAAAACAAAAACAAAACCAAAAGAAACACCCAAAGCAAACACCAAGTATGAGATTTTTTTATAGGAATCATGTTATTACTCTGTCCTGTCTCTGGCAATGTTTTGCTCAAACTGCTCTTCTTCTTGTTAATTGCATATATTTATTACCATATTCTTAGGTATTGGGATGTGATAAGAGAAACTAGACTATAAATTCTTGGCTTGCTGGGATCTACTCAAACTTTTCTTTAGTATCACCTTAGCACATAATAGGACTTTTCATCTGCTGTAGCTCTCTGGGAACTGTGATTTCTATATTTGAATGAGTTATATTGATCTCCATCGTCATTAAGTGGTTTTTCATCATGAGAGTGAATGGGGCCGGGCTCAAGTAATTACACTTGTCACCCATGATGAGGATGAAAGCGAACAATCTGCTGTTGTGATTAGATCGTGTATCACTGGTCTTGTTCACAAATGATAAATACTATGAAAATAAAATTTAGCGGTAATAATTCTCCATTAGGCTGCAGTTATTATGTCCCAAGCGCTTGCCGTACATTGTCTTTTTAATCTTCCCAAGAATCCTGTGTCCCAAAACATCCATTTCACAGAACGCTTGTACCTTTCTACTCACCTTCCCCACTTCCCCCAGCTCCCAACCCCTGACAGACACTATTTTACTTTCTGTATCTCTGAGTTGGACTTTTTTCCTTTCTCTGATGTCACGGTTATATGCACATCAGTGTGTGAGCTCAAGCAGTCGTGCAAAGTTATTTGGCGCTGCACTGCCCTCTTGTGCCTTCAGCCAGGTTTACAGCATCCAGGCGATTAGAGTCTCACTGACTTCCTCCTACCGCGGTCTTCCCTCTTCCACTTCTACGGTTGAGTTTGCCTCCTAGTTTTAAATTTAAATTGAGGTTTTAGAAGGCTCTTACCAGATAATGGTGTCTTTGTCCACACTGGAATCCTGAATGCGTCCTCCCCTGCACTCGAGATTTTCTCTTCATTGCTCTCTCTTAACAGTAAATTGCATAAAAGTGGTAAAAAGACCCCAAAGCAGCCAGTTTCCAAGAGCTCAAATGTTTGAAAGGGAAACTGCAATTATTTATCGAGTTGAGAAGTTGACTGCGTTCTGGTTGAATGAATTTTTGTAATTAGTCAATTTTTATAATTAGTCAATTATGAATTCCCAGTTATAAATAATTAATCAATGATAATCACATCTCCTGAGATGCAACACATTTGACAAATGGACAAACTGATGAAAAACCCAATTCAGGGCTTCCTTAAAACAACTTTAAACAGAAAGAAGAAAAGAAACAGAAATTCTTTGAAATGACAAAAATGCTAACGTAAAAACTCTCCCCAAAGTAAACCAAAACAACCAATTTTTGTAAAACCAGCAGCTGAGAAAATTGTTTTTGTCAAACTATTATTTTGACCAAATTGTCCTCTGAGACAGTTTAATTGCAACCAAATCCAAATCTTATTTGGGGAGTTCCCTTCGTGGCTCAGTGGTTAACGAATCCGACTAAGAACCATGAGGTTGCGGGTTCGATCCCTGGCCTTGCTCAGTGGGTTAAGGATCCGGCGTTGCCGTGAGCTGTGGTGTAGGTTGCAGACGCGGCTCGGATCCCGCGTTGCTGTGGCTGTGGCGAAGGCCGGCAGCTAAGCTCCTGTTAGACCCCTAGCCTGGGAACCTCCGTATGCCGCAGGTGCGGCTCTACATAAAGGCAAAAAGACAAAAAAAAAAAAAAAAGTACCAAATCTTATTTGGATAAATTGTTTCCAGTTTACATTTGGCCAAATCCTGTGCCACCCACATGAGCCAATCAAATGAGATTTTTTTTATACCTCTTTTACCTAGAAATGTATGAATTCAATTTATGTCTTCTCTTATATGTCTTGCTTGTTTTTTTTAAGTGTTTTCATCACTGTGTAATTTGATCCTCACGAAAAGCTGGGAGATTATTTTTGTTTTACACCCAAGGAAACCTAGTTTCAGTGAGGCTAAAGGATTTGTCCAAGGCCCCATGCTGGTAAGTGGAAAAGCTAGAAGAAGACCCCAGATCTTTTAGGCTCTATGCTAGGGCCAGTTTCATCGCAACAGTGCTAAGAATGTAGACCCTGCTTTGCCCTCAGGGAGGGAGCCTAGGACAGAATTTGGGGACTTTCACACTCACTTTTAAAGTACTAACCAGGCACTTACAGAATGCTGCAGGGGAATCTGAGCGAAAAGAGCTTGTTTTAGGGGTAGAGTTGACATGTCTGTCAGTCAGCCTGTGTGTGTGTGTGTGTGTGTGTGTGTGTGTGTTTAGCTCCTTCAGGGTGTTGCTATGGAAGACACAAGCATACAAGGGTTTTCGACCAGTGTTATAAAGTGCGTGATGTTCTCGGGTATTCTGCCCTCCAAGTTGTCCACCATGGTCAAGGAAAGCCAGTCCATATGTTTCATTCATTCATTCAACAAATATTCATTTAGTGCCTATACTGTGTCAGGTACCATTTTAGGTGTTGCAGATGTAGCAATGAGCAGAACAAAGTCCTATCTTCATAGAATGTTCAGTCTAATAAGACAGTAAATAGTACAGCACAGTAGGAATTGAGAGATAGATTGGATGGCTGTGATTACAGTGACTTTGACCAATACTTGAGGAGAGGAAAAGTCAGCGAAGGTTTGAGTGGTGTGGAAATGTGTCGTTATTACATGAAGCTGCAAATGTCCAAGTCACACGTCTTAAACATGTGTTATACTGGGGGTATTTGTATAACGTGGAGGAATATCAGTTTTATAATAAAGATAAGACTAGAAAAGGATTCAGATCTTGATCCTTCCATCTATTACTTGTGTGATCTTAGCTGCATTACTTGATGGTTTTCACTCCTCATCTGTAAAATGGGAATAATATTTGTACCTACCTCATCTCTACCACAGGAGCTACTGTGAGGATTAAAAGATAAGATAGATAAGATATGGAAAGTACTTAGCGCAGTAACTGACACAAATTGAGAGATTAAATATAACTGCTATGTCAGGCAGGATGCTTTCATTTACAAGTGATTGAAATAAAAAAAGTTATTGGTCCACATATTATATCAAACAATGCCTTAGGATCCAATCTGTGATTTCAGCTGTATTCTTAAGAATGAGTAATATGTAAATAAGCTTTCTTAGATACTGGGTTCTTAAATATGACATGGTTCCTGGCACTTTGCATGGATTATATCAGTTAATCTTCCCAGCGCTCAGTGAGGTTGGTACGATTGATCATCCCATTTTACAAATGAGTAAACTGTAGCACAAGGAGGCGAATAGCTAGAAAGCGGAAAAACAGAATTGAACCCGGCTATCTTACTTCAAAGGCTTTGTGCTCAACCATTACATAGAATCCCTCTGAAGACGTTAATGATCAAACAAGAGGATAAAGGGAGTTTCAAATAAGAAAAAATAAACTGTTATGATAATTTTGACTTTTAATATTACTAAGAAGTTAATTTATCTTTGCACCCACAGCATGTAACCAGTAGGCACATAGAAAGCAATTAATAAGTGTTTGACAAATGAATCGATCCATCATTAGCAATCTTTGTTACCTTTTGCATTCTCTATTATTGCTCACATATTTTAGCTTTTTCATTGTGAACTGCCCATATTTCCGGAAAGTATTAGCCAGTCTTATGCACATAGCCATTTCATTTTTAAAAACTCAAGAGAACCAATAGTAAGTATCCTTACAAAGAGCTCAAAGAGAACTTCCTAACACCCTGAGGGTTTCCCAGGGAAACCAAACATTTCCACCTTCTCTGGCGCCCTCTTGTGCTTTGTGGTGGAAACAAATCAAGTGCTGATACTTCTAGTTAAGAGAAGTGAAACCGCATCTGAAAAAATTCTGCAGCACGCTCACTCTTACAGATTAAACTTTTTCCCCCTCTCTGCATGTTACTCTGACCAGTTCTTGGGTCAGGAATTGTAAAATATTATTTAACTTGGGTTTCCCTAGTCCCCCTAGGCTGCAATTTACCATATCAGTTTGAATTTCCTCCACCTCTTATTCCTAGAGAATCGCCTAACCTAAAAAACGTATCGATGTGGTTTGGGAAGAATGAGCCACATGTGCTGTCTGGAAAGAATACTCTCATTGCTCTCACACGCGCCCTCTCTCTCTTATCCTCAGGCCAAGGCTCTGATTTCCTTAAGAAGTTCAATGGGCTGGAAGTTCTCTTTGGAAGAAGAACATATAGCCACTCTCCTTTCACTTTCCCTTCACCTAAAGGACCCCTTGAAGCACGGCTGCTTGTTCTTCAATGTCTTGCAGAGTATTCATTTGTTCACTAGTGACACAGGCCGTTTAGTTCATGCCCTGCTGGCCTCTAACCCGTGAGCACTGGAAATGAACAGAGGCTCAGAAGGGGAAAGTGAGTGATAGTGTCCGCGTTTCCTCGAACCAGGTGTCCTGCCCCAGTAGCTGGATTAAACAGGCTCAGCTATTTCTGTTTATTCGCTAGACTGGAGCTGGAACCTGCAGTGTATTTTCATGGAACTGATTAGTGATAATATTTAAGTTATTAATAATAATGGTTGACTTTTCATTTCATACTTAGGAGGTCCTCAAAACATTGCTGAGTTCTTTACAGGCAGCTTCTCACTTCATTTTCACCAGTCCTCTAGAAAGTAAGTAACGCTGTAATCTTCATTTTACAGATAAGAATACTGAGGTGTAGAGAGGTTGCCAGCTTTGAGAGATACCACAGCTTTGGGAGAATGTGTTGCAGTTGTTTGAGCCAGAGAACTGCTGTTCCAATAGTGGCTCTATCACTTTCTAACTGTGTGACTTCTAATGAGCTCCTTAACCTCTCTGTGCGTTAGTTTCCTTATCTATTGTATAACTCCTGCTTCATAAGGTTATGGCAGGTATTAAATGAGTTAATGGTTCTTGGCCTGTTGTAAGTGCTGTATAAGTACTTTTACAAAAAGGGAAAGTGAAGCCCAGCTTGCTTCAGGCTGCATATATATGGTCTCCCTAAGATGAAGACTATGCTTTTTCTCCTAATGGATATAGTTAGGAGACAGAGCCTGAAAACATATCCTGCTGCAGTGAATGTCTCCTTTGACCATACAGCAGAACCATCTGAGGAACTTTAAAAGTTACTGACCCTGGAGTTCCTGTCCTGGCTCAGTGGGTTATGAACCTGACATAGTGTCCGTGAGGATGCGGGTTTGATTCATGGCCTCCCTCAGTGAGTTAAGGATCCAGCTTTGCTGCAAGCTGTGACATAGGTCGCAGATGTGGCTCAGATCCTATGTTGCTGTGGCTGTGGCATAGGCCAACAGCTATAGCTCTGATTTGACCCCTAACCCAGGAACTTCCACATGTCGCAGGTGTAGCCAAAAACAATCAAACAAACAAACAAAAAAACCCAAACTACCTACCCTCATTCAGTAGGTCTAAGGCAAAGCTCAAGCATCTTTATTTTTCTAAAGCCTAAAGAGATGCCCATTGCTAGCCAGAACTGTAAGTTATTGCCATAGTTCTTGGATATTGACAAAGATCTTTCCCATAATAAGATAATACTTATTCAGTGCTTACTATGTGCTAGACCTTAAGTTCTTTATTTAGATCATATTATTTGACCCTCCAACAAAAACTTCCTGAGTTAGGTAATTATTATCATTTACATTTTACAGATGGGAAAACCAAAGAGTAGAAAGTAAGCAACTTGCCCAAGATCACTTACATAGCTGGTGGCAGAGATGGGATTTTAAACCAGGTGGACCAATGCCATGGCTTGTATACTTAACTGCAGCCTAGACTGCCTTCCCATGTGGAATCTAATTTGAACTTTGCCATAAATCTGTGTAGTCAGCTGGTTTTGCCCTTATCCCCAGTTAACAGCTGCAGAGACTAAAACAAAGGATAGGAACAAATGTATATGGCTAATCAGTGTGCAAGCTGGGGGTTAGACCCGTGTCTTAAAACTTGAAATCCTATGCTCTTTCTATGTTGTTGCAGAGAACTTCAAGTAACCAAGGAAGGAAAGTGAAGTAACTGTTTTGTCCATGCTTGTCACTGCAGTGACTATTTCGTCCAGGCTTTCATCCCATCCAACAAGAGCTTCAGCCAAAAGCCCTCTTCAGTCTTTATCCCTTCTTTGCACACTATTTCCAGGTTCATCTTCATCCACTAAATATAGAACTCATCGTCAACTCTTTTACTTAAAATTCGGCTAGCATTTGTTTTGTTTGCCATCTGCAAGAATAACAGGAAGTATAAGGAACAGGCTTTGAAAACAGGCAGGAGTAAAAGGAAACAAAACAGAAACACTTAGGCCATCAGATCGCTGGCAGATCCCAGGATGCCAGTATCCTGTACCTTTGCTCCACTCAACCAAGCTCTATCTCAGGTTTCTACCACATCTTTTTATTACTCCCCCCAAATTAAAAAACCTGGATGAACATGTCTGATGGGTTGAGCCCGGGTCTCACCTACCTATGATAATTCCTTAGGAGTTGGGAGAGGGAACGTGTTTCACTTGACTTCTAGAGTGGGGGGGGGGGCAGTCTCCCACTTATTTTGGAATAACCTAAAATAAGACTAGTATCTGACTGTTAGGCAATCAAAAATGACCAATGGCCACAACACAGTCTATCTCTGTATTCTTGCTTGTGACTCTAACTCCTGTCCAGGACTTCCAAGATCCAGGGCAGGCTCAGTGTGGGTGTTCTAAACCATGGATCTTGGCTATAGAGAGTGAAGCAGGGGATCAGGTGTGCAGGGTCACCCTAGCTCAACCATCTAGGACCTGAGCAGGAGATAACAGTGAGAACTTGAACTGCATGAAAGAGATATATGAAAGGCAGACAGGAAGGCAGGCCTTGGTGATGAATCTAGAATGTGGAAGGGCCAGGAGAAAAATGCAAAGAAGAGAGCCGGATTTTTGACTTGAGAAGGGTGAGGAGTAGGCCCGTGAACAGGGACAGTGATGCCCAAGAAAGGCAAGCAGGTTGGTTTTGTTCCTGTTTCGGGTAGTTGGAAGGGGACGATGACGTTTTGATGTAGTGAATTCAAGATGAAGATGTCCAACACACTACTGACATTACAGGGTTTAGAAAGTGACCAACAAAGGTCAAGTCTATTGACTGAGGCCTGGATATGGTCAAGCTCAGCCCAGATCGTGGGGAAGAACGTTGGGAAGACGGTCCTGGAGATTCCTGACTTTAGGAAGAGGTCTCCAATCTTCCTACCCGGCCGGGCGCTGCGCACGTGCTTTAGGCCCACTTCGCCCGCTCCCGGGCCGGCTCCGATCCACCCGCCACGCGGTCCCTCAAGTCCCGCCCCTCTGGGCGGGGCGAGCCGCGATGTCACCGGAAGACAGAGTAGGGAAGGCGCCAACTTAGGAGGGGCCGGACGGAGTTGGGAGAAAACGAGGAGGAGGCGCGGGGCAGGAGGCGGGGCCGGATGTCGCGGCCGGGTGCCCTGAGCGCGGCGGCGGCCGCGGCGTTAGCAGCTGCTCTGCTCCTGCTGCGGCCTGACGACGCGGGGCTGGGGGCCGGGTCCAGGTAACCCTTATGCGAGGGGGACCGAGCTGGGCCCCACACCCGTGTGGGCGGCAGAATTGAGGGGGTCTTCATCGCGGATACAGTGCGGGAAACGAGGCCTTCCTTTACCAGCCGCTTGTGGCACCTGGGCCAGTTCCCAGTTCCAGCCCCTTCCTAGGTGTGGGTTGGCTCAGGTGCAGGCTGCCGCTAGGGCGCCCCACCCTGCCGGTGACGCTGCACTTTCTCCTGGGTCCAGACTGCGGCGAATAACATTTTACATCAGAGCAAATAACCTTTGTTTCTCGGGGTAAACACGGGCCATTCCTTAAGCATCCCGCGACCGGCACCTGTTAATATTATTTCTGTAGCATGGCCGAGACAGAAGCGCTGCCGAAGCTTCGGGAAGACTTCAGGATGCAGAATCGAACCGTCTTTATTTTGGGCGCCAGCGGGGAAACCGGCCGAGTGCTCTTGAAGGAAATCCTGGAACAGAGCCTATTTTCCAAAGTCACGCTCATTGGCCGGAGGAAGCTCGCCTTTGACGAGGAAGCTTATAAAAACGTGGTGGGTACTTGAGCTGGGACTCAAAAATGTACCCTCAGTGATTCTGCAGGGTGAGCGTCCTTTGTGCTGCCAGCCTGCATATTGCCCACCTGCGGTGGTGGCCGCTAGAGGTGTTCAGAATGTGACGGCGATTGATCTATGAAAGGCCTACCTGGAAGCTGGAGTCCTGGGTTGTGGGTCCAGGTGGGCTCCCCCTTCGCTGCCAGGCCTTGGACAAAGTCTTTCCCTCCATCTAGACCCCCATAAGACTCCTGAGTGTAAAGGAGGGGGGGAGGGCGGAGACAGAGAAGAGAGGGGGCTTCCAGGGTCATTTAAGGTAGCTTCTAGAAAAAAGAGGCCTGTGACCTTGGGCAATTTTCTCATTCCCCATTGCTTTTTTGTCTACCTATCCACTCCACACTGTGTTGTCAGTGAATTAGAACGTGTGCAACAGGAAAGGTCTATAGCACTGAAAGATAGGGTTATTCACCTACAAGAATTTACCTTGCCTGACTTCTCGGGGCCTCAGCTGCAGGTCTGTAAGTGAAACTGTCCCTCTACTGTCACTTCCTCTTTCATGGTAACCCACCGATACACCAGACTTCAGTCTCATGCTAAATATTGGGAGGCTGAGCTTCCTGCAGACTCACTTCCCCAGGTAAACTGAGTTATTTGTGAACTTTTCTAAAGTTTAATACCAAATCTAAGACATTAGATGGAGGAGTTCCCTTCGTGGCTCAGTGGTTAACGAATCCGACTAGGAACCATGAGGTTGCGGGTTGGATCCCTGGCCTTGCTCAGTGGGTTAAGGATCCGGCGTTGCCGTGAGCTGTGGTGTAGGTTGCAGACGCGGCTCGGATCCCGCGTTGCTGTGGCTGTGGCGAAGGTCAGCAGCTACAGCTCCTGTTAGACCCCCAGCCTGGGAACCTCCATATGCTGCGGGTGTGGCTCTATATAAAAGGCAAAAAGACAAAAAAAAAAAAAAGACATTTGATGGAGGTTCTTAAATTTCAGTGGGCATGAGATTACCATGGGTGCTAATTAAAAGTGCAGTTTCTGGAGTTCCCATCGTGGCTCAGCAGGTTAAGGACCCGATGTAGGCTCTGCGAGGATGTAGGTGCAATTCCTGGCTTTGCTCAGGGTGTTAAGAATCTGTTGCTGCTGTAAGTTCGGTGAAGGTCACAGATGCTGCTCGGCCCAGCTGTTGCTGAGGCTGTGGTGTAGACCTTAGCTGCAGCTCCAATTTGACTCCTAGCCCGGGAACTTCCATATGTCCCAGATGCAGCCGTTTAAAAAAAAAAAAAGGCAGTTTCTGATTCTTAATGCAGGTGGGTCGTGGTTTAGATTTAAAGAAAGATTATCCTTTACATTTTACTGCTGAATAAACTGAGGCATATAACACTTGGCTATTATTATTAACGTGCCTGGTGTAAGTAGCAGGACCAAGACTCAAACCTCGGTTTTTGAGATTCCAAACAGCATTTCCTTCCCCACATTGTACCTCATTGGTATTTCTTCTGGTAATATATAGGCAGGTCTTTTATTTTTCCAGAGAGGAAATTATAATTAAACCTGACTTTAGAGATCTGGATCACTCCTGGTCCAGTTGTGTACACTGCAGACGTATAAGTACATTGTTGATTTTTGAATTCGGATAAATTGCTTTTGGAGTTCCTGTCGTGGCTCAGTGGTTTACGAATCCAACTAGGAACCATGCGGGTTCAATCCCTGGCCTTGCTCAGTGGGTTAAGGATCCGGTGTTGCCGTGAGCTGTGGTGTAGGTTGCAGACGCGGCTTGGATCCCGCGTTGCTGTGGCTGTGGCAAAGGCTGGCAGCTACAGCTCCTGTTAGACCCCTAGCCTGGGAACCTCCATATGCTGCGGCTGTGGCCCTAGATAAGGCAAAATGACCAGAAAAAAAACAAACAAACAGATAAATTGCCCTTGCATGGGAGAAAATGAGCTTGCAAAATCTGAGGATAAGTGGGCAGACTCTTTAGTAATGTTCTCAATTTATTCTTTAAATCTAGAGGGGCCTTTTTGTCTGTTTTTGTTGTGTTTTTAACAACATTAAGTGTACACACAGCTCTGTCTTTGTTATCTAGAATCAAGAAGTAGTGGACTTTGAAAAGTTGGATGACTATACTTCTGCCTTTCAAGGTCATGATGTTGGATTCTGTTGCCTGGGTACTACCAGAAAAAAAGCTGGAGCGGTAAGTAAGAAATACCCTATTCCCTTTTCTCTGGGAAATCTCTGATAGAGATTCCTTTCTTTCTCTCTCTTGTGGTTTGTATTTGCTGTGCTTAAATGTAAATTAGCTGTTATCGTTTATGATTCCATACGCTGCCCTAGCCTTTGCTGTACTTTGATTAGTACTGATAAATTCACCTTTCCTTCAGAATAATCCTTGAGTTCAGGCTTACGTGGCGGATGTGTCATAAATATTTACATGGTCTTGCCTTTTGCAAATATTGCTGTCACTCCATCCCCTGACTAAGGCAGATCACTGTGTCTGAGTGCAAGTAACTGGCTCCTGCTCTTAGCAGTAAGTTTTTTTGTTTCTTTGTAAACGTCTTAAAGTGTTGCCTCTCACTTGAGTGATTTGCTTCAACTTACTTTCACGCCAAGCTTTAAACTTTTGGGATAGAGCGGCACAGCGGAGGCACGATTCAGCCGGCCTCCGCGATGACTCAGCCTCGGCGATGATTCAGCCCCAGTGGTGATTCAGCCTTCCCTGACGCAGAACTGTCCCAACACACATTTCATTCTCTTTTTAATGATGTTCTAAGTTATGACGTCCCCTGTCTAGAAATCAGACTTTACTGCGTAATTAGAAATCAGAGCCTACTGCATAAATCCTGGGCCAGTGCTACTACGTACATCTTATTTAATATATACCTTGACTAAAGTTTATCCCTCTGACAGAATTTACCTGCTGGAGTTAAACGTGTCTGTTAAATATGCAGGAACACAGTGCTGCCAGGGGGGCTTCCCATTGGTTTATAAAGAGGCTCCTGCATCAGAATCACTAGGAGGAAAAAGACATAGACTGTGGAATATTACTCAGCCATAAAATAGAATGAAATAATGCCATTTGCAGCAACATGGGTGGAACTGGAGATTATTGTAGTAAGTGAAGTAAGTCAGAGAAAGACAAACATCATATGATACCACTTATACGTAGAATCTAAAAAATGATATAGATGAACTGACACAAAAGGGCCAGTCTCACAGACATCAAAAACCAATGTACAGTGCTTGCTTCAGCTGCACCTTTGTTAAAATTGGAATGCTGCAGAGAAGATTAGCATGGCCCCTGTGCAAGGATGACAGGCAGATTCATGAAGCGTTCCGTATTTAAAACAACAGCAACAACAAACTTATGTTTACCAAAAGGTCAGGTGGGAGGGAGGGATGGACGCACACTATTGTGTATGGAATGGGTGGTCACTGGGGCCTGCTACGTAGTATAGAACTCTACCCAATGTTATATAACAACGTACATGGGAAAAGCATCTGAAAAAGAGTGGATATGTGTATGTATATAACTTAATCACTTTGTCGTATAGCAGAAATTATCACAACATTGTAAATCCACTATACTGCCATAAAACTTAAAAGAAAAGAATCATTAGGAAGGCACATGGTTAAGGACTATTGATCTATACCAACCAGGGAGTTGGCCTCAGACCTAGTCTCTGGGCCTCGTGGTGATCCAAAGGCTAATTCTGCATGTACTTTCAGTAGGAATGACTTTCCAAATCTTCTCTAGTTCTACCATGTCCATTGGGAACGTATCTGGGTTTTGTGCTGTGAGCTGGCAAGTGTGGATTATCGATAAGTTTGTCTCTCCCAGGAACTGGCACATTATCTCTCTTAGAAAGGGTCGTGTTCCTGCTGAGTAGCTTGTGCAGTCTTTTCTATCCCAGGGATTGTCGCAGTGGTGTGCCCTCTAAAAGCATTGAAAAACTTCTAGTACCCTGCAGGTTGTGCTGTCTCAGGTGCCAACCTGATCTGGTAGTGACTCAGCAAAATAAAAAAAAACAGTGCATTAGGCAGAGAGCAGTTTATTTTCACGGCGACATACGGGATGTCTCATTATAAGGCACTCCAGGGGAAAGTCTCATTTGCTCTGTGGCACTCAAATTGCATAATGCAATTTTAATCAGAGGAATTGGGTGTCTTCCCTATCCAAAAATTTTTTTTTTCTTTTTTGGCCTCACATGCAGCATATGGAAGTTCCCGGGCCAGGGATCAAATCCCAGCTGCTTTAACACACTGTGCCACAGGGGGAACTCCTCCAGAATGTTTTTTTGATGGACTTGGTTCCCCACCTCTCTGGCTCCTCCATACCTTTTGTTTTCCAAAATCAGTCTGGAAAGATAAAAGCAATTAACGAGTAAGCAAGAGAAAAGATGAGTGAACCAAATGTAATCTCAGAAATGAGTTAAGGCTTAAATGGTTTAAGAGGATAGTGATAGAAAATAAGCTGACATTTCTTCCAGAAAGATTTAATTTTTTAAAATTTAAAAGTAATTTAGTTTGGATGTAATATAAAGTTTCGAAGTGGGAATAAAATTAGGCAGTTTAAAAGAAGTAATAATAATTGTTGGATTGGGGGGTTGGGAGGGGTGTGGCTTTCCAAGCTCACCCCACTTGGTATTCTAATCAGCAGCCTTCTCTGTAAAAAGGAGATCATCAGATGGATATTCCAAAGCTGATGGCAAGCCTAGAGTCATTCTGTAGCTGTCTTGTAACTGGAACGGCCCACATTTTGCGTTAGCTGTCTGAGTTTCTGGGAGAGAAACTTTAAGAAATTCAGGGTTTCATTGTGAGGCACACGGGAAGTCAGTGGGTTAAGGATCTGGCGTAGCCGTGAGCTGTGGTGTAGGTTGCAGACACGGCTCGGATCCTGCGTTGCTGTGGCTGTGGCAAAGGCCGGCAGCTACAGCTCCTGTTAGACCCCTAGCCTGGGAACCTCCATATGGCGCAGGTATGGCCCTAGATAAGGCAAAAAGACAAAAAAAAGGAAAAAAAGAAAATCAGGGTTTCTATCTCGGTGTTGAAATCCTCTTAGTAGCCTGCTTATTTCTCTTTGATCTTCAGTGTATTGGTTTGCTAGGGCTGTTATAACAACAACAAGAAACATAACCAGGGTGGCTTAAGCAACAGAAATTTTCTGTTTCACTGTCCCGAAGACGAGAAGACTGAGCTCAAGGTGCTGTCAGGATTGTTTCCTCCTGAGTGCAGTGAGGGAAGGGTCTTTTTCAGGCTTTTCTCCCCGGCTTACAGATGGCTGCCTTTTCCCTGCGTCTGTTCACATGGTGTTTTTCCTTGGTGCCTGTGGCTATGTCCAGCTTTCTCTATTTTATGACACCAGTCAAACTGGATTAAGACCCAGTCTACTCAGTATGACCTCATCTTAACTAATCACATTTGCAGATAAGGTCACACTAAGGTACTAGAGGTTAGGGCTTCAACATATGCGATTGGGAGGTGCGGGAGGGGGGCAGGATGTTGCAACCCAGAAATTCAGTCTGCCCAGATTTCTGTTGACCCTGGTGCTAGGGATAAGTCTCTTAGCATCAGCTGTTTGGAAAACCATTTCCTTTAGCAGTAGCTGGTTAGAGGCTAGTCGTCTTTTCACCTTCACAAGCCGTGGTTGCCTAGTCAGTGCAGTGAGTTCATGACCTGGCCCTGACTGACATCTACTGGATCTGAATCTCTAGGGTTGGAAGCTTGGAAACTGTATTTTTAACAGGCTTCTTGGGGGATTCTGATGCAGCCAACCCTCCTTTTACTGGACCTGCTTTCAAGGGGCTTTGGGCAATGTTAGTCCTCCGTATCTGCTGGTTTTCCAGGTACTGTCATCCCAGATGGCTTTCACCTTGCATTGGTAGGTAACTTACAGGCTGGTGAATGAAGGTTGAAATACCCTTTGAAGACCAGATCTACGTTGGCCTTGATTGAAGAGCAGAAACTCACAGAAAAACGCTGAGACTAGTGCCTTCCCCTTACTAAGAGAAACACTTGTTAAGTGAGTTTGAGGGCATGTGATGTGGTCTCACCTTTTCATTTGTCTCCTCCCCCGGGAGGAGGCACAGGCTCCAGCAGTCCATGTTCTTGGATTCCGTTGACTGGATGATGCCATTTATGTGGCTGGTACAGCTGTTGTCACATTAGACATCATTAAAGTCTCATGGCTTCTGATTCTAATGATTTTCTCTTCTAATCCGGGGACTTGCAAACTACAGACTGTGAACCACATGTAGCCCCCCTGTTGTTGTCCAGCCCTTGAGCTAAGAGTGTTTTTATGTTTTTATTTTTTTTAATTTTTAATTTTTAATTTTTTTTTTGTCTTTTTGCCTTTATGTAGAGCCGCACCCGCGGCATATGGAGGTTCCCAGGCTAGGAGTCTAACAGGAGCTGTAGCCGCCGGCCTTCGCCACAGCCACAGCAACGCAGGATCCGAACCGCATCTGCAACCTACACCACAGCTCACGGCAACGCCGGATCCTTAACCCACTGAGCAAGGCCAGGGATCGAACCCACAACCTCATGGTTCTTAGTCGGATTCATTAACCACTGAGCCACGAAGGGAACTCTAGGAATGTTTTTATGTTTTTAAAGGGCTAAAAAATTCATAAGAGGAATACTGTGCCGTGACACATGAAAATATAAGAAACTCAGATTTCAGTATCCATAAATAAAGTTTTATGGGAACGTTCTCATTATTTTATATATTATTAATGGCTACCTTTGTGCCATGATGGCAGAGCTGTGTAATTGTAATAGAGGACTGCACATCTGAAAGTACTTACCGTCTTATCTTTTACAGGAACAGCTTGCTAACCCCTGTTGTCATCGCTGCCGTTTTCTTTGATGTCTGGGAGGGGGCTTGTGAAATGGTCCCAGAAGGGCGAGGGGCCCAGATCTGTTTGGTTACCAAGTGGTTGTGGGAGCTTGAGTATATTGGTTACCTCCTGTGCGCCCCGGCCTCCTTGTCTTTACTGAAATGGTAGTGACCACCAGAGCCCCTTGGGCCTGCAGAATTCAAGACACAAAGAAAATAATGACCGAAATGGAAAAATGGTTGAGAACATAGAAATTGACTTAGAAACCCTCTGTTATCAGTTTGATTTGTGTGTGTGTGTGTGTGTGTGTGTGTGTGTGTGTGTGTGTGTGTGTTTAGGGCCACACCCATGGCTTATGGAGATTCCCAGGCTAGGGGATGAATCAGAACTGTAGCTGCCAGCCTATACCACAGCCACAGCAATGCCAGATCCAAGCCCCATCTGTGATGTACACCACAGCTTATGGCAACTCTGAATCCTTAACCCACTGAGCGAGGCCAGGGATCGAACCTGCTTCCTTATGGATACTAGTTAGATCCTTTCCACTGAGCTACGATGGGAACTCCTGTTATCTGTTTGATTTTATTTTCTATCCAGAGCTCTTTCTCTGCCCGAGATCTTGGTTTCCCCTCTGTACATCGAATACAAACAGATGGGGTCCCAGGTCTTACCATTTGCTGTTTGTCGGCATCTCTGTCTTCCAGTCTGATTTATAGGGTTGGATTGAAAAGGGAGTGAAGGAGAAATAACCTGAAGCAGAAATATGGCTTAGTGGGACCCTTTACAGAACAACAGATCTTTCCTTCTTGGGAAAGGATCGTCTTGACCTTGAGTCATTCCCACCTGCTTATCATATCTGTTGCTGCTGAAATACCTCATCAGGAGGAGCTGTCCTTAAGCCCCAGTGTTCCCAGTTTGCTGATGTTGATCACGAAGATTAGAAGGAACGCCTAGGAGTTCCCGTCGTGGCTCAGGGGAAACAAAATCTGACTAGCATCCATGAGGACGCAGGTTCAATCCCTGGCCTTGTTCAGTGGGTTAAGGATCCAGCTTTGCTGTGAGCTGTGGTGTAGGTCGCAGACATGACTTGGATCTGGCATTGCTGTGGCTGTGGCGTAGGCCTGGGAACCTCCACGTGCCCTAAAAGGTGCAGCCCTAAAAAGACAAAAAAAAAAAAAAAAAAAAAGGAACGCTCGGTGGCTTGGGATTTCCATAAGACTTAAAGATTAATTGGAGAATTTGTTTCTCTAGATGTTTGAAGAGCCCATGAGGATATTTCTGCTGTGTCGTATCAGTGTATTGTGTTTATTCTTTCCAGCAGGTGTTGGGAAAGGAAATTTGTAGTCGGAATTTATTTACTCAGTTCCTTTTTCTAGAAGGACTCTAATTCCTATCTTAGAGTAAAACACACCAACTGTGGAATCATAAAGACAGAATAACTTAATGGACTTAATGCTCTCAGAAGAGACATTTTTTTTTTTTCTCCTGCCATATGGCTGGGGAGACTAAATAAGGTTGTTCCAAAAACTGTGTTTCTGGGATATGGAGTAGCTCATTTTAGTTTGTTTTTCTGTTGTTAACTGTTTTTATCTGAGATGCTAGAGAGCAGGAAAGAGTGTTCATAATAAGATTTTAAAGTTAGCCCCCTTCTGTCTATAAATGGCAGCTTCCTTATTCCAGAGAAAATCAGTGTGTGTCTATATCTCCGAGTCAGTCCCCGGGATCCACGATGAAGTTTGGCTTCTCAGTCCTTGAAAGCCATTGACCCCTCTGCTTTTGAGTTCCATTCACCCGCTCAAAGGCCACGCATCAGGGTGGGGGGAGTGAAATTCAAAGTTTCTGGGCTGGGAAGGATGCGTATTTATAATCAGCTTGAGGGCTCAGAGGATTTGTGAAATCGGTTTGGATTAACAGCCATTGATTGCTAATCAAACAATATTTAGCTTTGTCCAGAGAACAGGAGCGGAGAAAGGTACCGGCACCTTGTCAGCAGGGCCCATTGAGCGGGGATGATGGGCTCAGTATGGGGGTCTCTGCGGCAGCGTGGGTGCTCGTCCTGCCGGGAGCCGTTGTCAGTCCTTCGCCAGCCTGGTGAAAGGAGGGACGCCAGAATCTGATGGCGGGGGTGGTATTGATGTGCCTTAGCTGACTAATCAGATTGAAAAAGTCCCATGGTATTTATGTCACTTTAATTTTCATCAAACAATTGGAGGCGACAGCACTCTATTAAGGGGAGGTTGATCTAGAACTAAAGCCAAATAAATTGGGGTCTCAGTTTAATCAAATTATCCCTTTACTGGCCCTGGATTAAGTGAGAGGGACAGCGTCGGTCTAGAGCCTTGTGATTGGCTGAATCTTTCCCTTATTTTTAAAGACGCCGATGAAAGAAGCAGCATTTTAACAGACAACTCGAATAATCCTTCCGAGAAATAGTGCTGAAATAGCAGCAACAACAAAAAGGAGTTTATTTCACTAGTCAACAATGGGATTTTTATTGGGAATAACGAGCTCGTTATCAAAATCAGAGTTCTGGTGAATTGGGGTGAGGGGAAGAAAAGAGATGTGGAAGAGAAATTGAGTGTTTTAGAGTTTTTCCGTGTCGTTCAGCGTTGTTTTTCTTGGCACATTTTCAGCATACGTAAAATCTCAATTCAGAGAACGGCTCAGAGGAGATGGAGCACATCCTGCTCTCAGAATGTGCTAAGTATTAAAATTGCTTTGCTTCACACTGATTTAAAAGAGCAACGACGTGAGTTGCAATCTGCGTGTAGGACAGGTTGGCAAGCCCGTTGTTAAGGCTGAATGTCAAACACAAGAAGGAGAGGAGGATGATTACGTTTCTATTGCTTAAAAGAGAGAAAGGCAGAAGAGCAACACTGCCCTGCAGGTCGTGGACGTAGTTAAAAATGCTTTGTGAGTGATGAAAAGAGAACCAGAGAGCAGCTTTTGGGGTAACGGTGAATCCCTATTTCTGGATCTGGGAGCTAATTGCAGAGGATGTTTAGTTGATGAACATTCCACCAGCTCTGTACTTACACATTTCCTTTTATGACCTACTTCGATACAAAGTTTGAAAAATTTGCTCGCGCCCATTTTAGAATTGAATTCTGTATTAGTTTCCTATTGCTGCTGTAACAAGTAGTGGCTTAGGGAGTTCTCTTGTGGCTTAGTGGGTTCAAGATCCTGTGCTGTCACTGCAGTGGCCGGGGTCACTGTTGTGGCGTGGGTTTGACCCCTGGCCTGGGACTTCCACATGCCAAGGGTGTGGCAGAAAAAGAAACCCCCAAACCAAAAAGCAGTGATTAGCTTAAAACGATGTACACTTATCATCTTACAGTTCTGTAGGTTAGCAATTCTACATGGATTTTGCTGAAATAAAATCAAGGTGTTGACAAGGCTGTGTTCCCTTGTACAGGCTCTAAGGGGGAATCCATTTCTTGCCTTTTTCTAGCTTCTAGAGGCTACCTGCCTTCATTGGGTCCCTTCCTCCATCTTTCAGGCCAGCGATGGGGGATCAAGTGTTCCTCCCATTGCATGACTACACCCTCCTCTTTTGCTTCCCTCTTCCACTTTTGAGGACTCTTGGGATTACACTGGGCTCAGATGGATAGTAGAGAATAACCTTTCGCCAGGTCAGCTGATTAGCAGCCTTACTCCCCTTTGGCCACATAGGCCGTAACATAGTCACAGGTACGAGGATTAGGACGTGGACATCTTTGAGGGGCCAGTATTCTGCCTGCCACAACTCTGAATTCATCATATCATTAGTTGGAGACTGTGTGAGGTAGGAAGGAGCGTGGGTACCTTGGGGAGCGCTGCTCAGAGAGCCAGGAATTTGTACTCTGCTCTCAGTTCCCTTATTAGCCGGTAGTTCCTGGATTGCTAGATCTTATTTTCACATCCCTACAATGAGGGGGTCGGGTGTGATGTTTGCTAATTTTGGAACATACATAGTGCCGTACAAAATAAAATATTTAGGGCCAATATCTACTGGAGGGCAGATTCTTAATTAAAAAAAAAAATCACTGCAGTAGTAATTCAGTCTTCAGATTTGTAATCTTCATCAGATGAAACCTCGTTATATAATTCTGGGTACCTGTAAAGTCTACTGTGAAATAGACTTTAAGCTTCTCTTCAGCTATCCTGAGTTGGAGAACCCCAGACTTTGGGTGGTCCCAAGAAGCTGTTACTACATAGCACTCCCTTGTCACAGTGTGGACCTGTGTCCGTCAGTTAGGCCCCAGAAACGAGTCTGTATTCAATGGTTTGTACCATCCTTTCCCCTCTTCCTTTGATTGCCACTTAATTCTTTTTTTTTTCCCCCCTAACTGGATTTGCCTTTGCCTTGCCTTCTCTGGACTCTTATTGATTCATTCAAATATTTTTGAAGCACCTAACATGTGCTGGGCTTGTACCAATGCTGAGGTGTGAATTAAAGACCCAGCTACTACCCTCACTGGACTGAGTCTAGACCAGGGGTCTCCAAACACTCTTGATTGTACACCTGTCGGTAAGAAAAAAAAGGCGAGGATGCATTATTTACTATCATGTAAAGTATGTTGTAAGACATACACATACATTGGAAATTAAATAGACTTTGTTCTCCTAGTGCCTGGATAGTGTTCTCAGGCCACCCTTTGAGACACTATCCCATTAAGAATTGACACCCCCCAAAACAGAGCAAACAGAGAGAGGGTGGTGTAAAGTGATTAAGGACCAGGAAATGTGTGACTTAGTTTCTCACCTTGATCTTTTTGTTCCTTTTGCTCCTTGCACATTTGCTTGTTGTCACTGTTTCAGTGTCATGGTCCTTGATTTTTCATTGCAGTCTGGCCTTGCTGCTAAAGCCGGTATGTCTATCTTGAGCATTATTTTGGAGCCATTCCCAGCATCTAAGCCTGACAGTCAGGTTTTGCCGCAGTGCATTTTATTTTGATCCCCACCCCCGTCTCTTCCCGCCACCAGGCCCCCAAGGACTCTTAATCTGCCACCCAAGCTGAGGAAATAATATTTAAGATGGATTCATAGCTTTCTGGAAATATCTCACATCCTTTTCGCCCTCAGGAGGGATTTGTTCGTGTTGATCGAGATTATGTGCTCAAGTCTGCAGAGCTGGCTAAAGCTGGAGGGTGCAAACATTTCAACTTGCTGTCCTCTAAGGGAGCCGATAAGTCGAGCAACTTTTTATATCTGCAAGTCAAGGTTTGTGCATATTTCTACCTTTCATATACTCTGGAGAACCCTGACTAATTGGCAATACTAAATAATATAAAATGCTAAATAATACAAAAAATGCACTAAATGCATTATATCTTTTTATAGCTACAGGAAATTTTGTTTTGTTTTTTTGTTTTGCAGGGATATGTTTAATAAACAGGAGTGATTTGAAAGATAATTTCCAGTGTCTTCCCCTTTGTTGATTATCTAGTAATCATGAAATGAGATCTCACAGCTCTGGTCTGGAAGATCAGCCTAGAATCTTAGTGCTGGAAATGACTCTGAGGCAGTGAGCCTTCAGCTTTTCTAGACTAGCTGATGTGTTATCATTGGGTATGGTTCTTGCCCTCAAGGAATTATAACCTGCTTGTTTGGCAGGGGGATTCCCAAAGCCAGCCCCAAGTTGGGTAATGAGCTAGAAGGTCTCATAGGATTCACCATATGCTCATCTTCACAGTTATGATGTATTAAAATAAAAGGATATAAGCCAAAGCCAATAAAGGGAAGAAGTGCCTAATATCACTTACATGTGGAATCTAATAAAAAATGACACAAAAGAAACTTATCTATAAAACAGAAACAAACTCACAGATTTCAAAATCAAACTTACGGTTACCAAAGGGGAAACCATGACGGGGGGGGGTGTCAGTTCGGAGGTTAGCAATAACATGTAGTCACTGCTGTATATAAAATAGATAACTCACAGGAACTACTACCATATAGCATAGGGAGAGCTACTCAATATTCTGTAATAACCTATATGGGAAAAAAGAATGGATATATGTGTATGTATAACTGATGCACTTTGCTGTACACCGGAAACTTACTACGTTGAAAGTCAACTGTACTCCAATAAAATTTTAAAAAAGAAAGAAAGAAAAAGAAGTGAGTGTACGAAGTGAGGTCTGGAGGAAACTAGTACAAGTTTTCAAGGGTCTTCTGCCAGTGGAGTTGCATATTTAATTTCTCCAGCAATGACTATTGCCTACCAGAGAAATTCACCTGAGCTCAGAAGTCCAGGCTTTTGATGTGGGTCGGTCACCTAGGCACCCTCAGCACAGAAGAAATTACAGACTTCGAGAAGGAAAGCAAGTGTTCGGCATAAACCACATTGTTTGTACAAATAGTTTAGGCATAGTAAAGTACCAGTTAGCTAATGCTCCTGAAATATGAATTCCCAGGGCACAGGATAAAGCACAATCTTGCAAGGCTAGCCTTCTTATTTCTAGGAATAGCAGTTGCCGCCTGTTGCATTAACTCTTGTAGGCACACTGCTAATAGAGACAAAACATGTCTTTGTAAAAAGTAAGAAATGTGCCCACATAAAAATGTGCATATGAATGTTCACAGAAGCATTATTCATGATAGCCAGAGAGTGGAAACAGCCCAAATATCCGTCACCTGATACATGGATGGATGAAATGTGGCGTATACGTACAAAAGAGTAATATTCAACTATAAAAAGGAATGACACATGTTATAGCAGGGGTGAGCCTTGACAAATCATGCTGAATGAGAGATGCCAGTCACACAAGGCCACACCTAATATGATTTTGTTTGTAGGAAATGCCCAGAATAGGTATATCTATAGAGACAGAAAGATTAGCAGTTGGCTAGGGCTTTGGGAAGGGATGGAATTGAGCCTTGATACAGGGTTTCTTTTGAGGTGACAAAATATTCTAAATTTAGATCGTAGTGAAGGTGGGACAGCTCTCTGGGAATGTACTAAAAACATTCATTTAAAAAATGTTTTAGGAGTTCCCGTCATGGCTCAAGTTCCCGTCATGGCTCAGAGGAAACAAATCTGACTAGCATCCATGAGGACACAGGTTCAATCCCTGGCCTTGCTCAGTGGGTTAAGGATCCAGCGTTGCTGTGCCTGTGGTGTAGGCTGGAGGCTACAGCCCCAATTTGACCCCCAGCCTGGGAACTTCCATATGTCTCGGGTGCAGCCCTAAAAAGACAAAAAAGTTTAAAAAAAAACAAGCTGCCACAGATTATATGACATGACAGGTTAAATGCCAAATGAACAGGTATGAATGGGCTGAGAAGGCAGAGGAGAGCAGGCCACTTAGTTCATAGGCCTTTTAGGCATTCCTGTCTGAGGAGGTCTGAGCGCCTCTGGCCTTTCTGTTTAATTAAGAGATATCTGGCATGAAAATTCCTGGCTTGTTCCAGAAATTTAATTTCAAGCATCATCTAAATGTGATTTCCTTGTCTCCTGAAATGTGGGTTTTGTTAGGAAGTGAGTAATATAGGGAGTCTATAGCTCTTCTGACCCACTGAAGCTACCTGAAAGCCAAAAAAGTTTCATATCTTCAGGCCTGCAGCATTGATTTTGGACTGATGGGAGGGTCTTCCTTTTTGGCTGAACTCCTTTTTTTGGGGGGAGGGGGCGGGGGTTGCCATGCCCTGGGCATTTGAAAGTTCCCTGGCCAGGGATCGAACCCAAGGGATCATAGCAGTGACCCAAGCTACAGCAGTGACAATGCCAAATCCTTAACCTGCTCAGCCACCAGGGAACTCCACGTGGCTGAATTCCCAACACATCACCTACCCTCTGGATCTGTCTCAATAGGTAACATGGGGCTGAGCTGACTGTGCAGCCATTTATGCAATCAGTATATTTTTATTCACTCTCTGCTATATATCAGGGTTAATGCATTTCTTCCTCAACTTCCCACAGACTCTTTGGAATCTAAAAATCTGGAGGATGATATTTCCAAGTGTTGAGACTTGAAGGCGCAGCTGGTCTTCAAAACCCCAAGTGACTCTTGTTATTCTCTCTTAAGCTGACCACAAGTTGATCTTGGTTAAATACTAAAAAATGTGCTTTTTGTTAACAGGGAGAAGTGGAAGCTAGAGTTGAAGAATTAAAATTTGATCGTTACTCCATATTTAGGCCTGGGTAAGTATTCACACTGCATAAGAGTACACCACTGTTGGCTCTTCCCTAGAAGCTAGTTTTTCATTCGAAGAGGCTGACAAGTAAGATATCTAAGACATGAAAAACATTGGCTGGTGGTAGTTCACTTCTCTGAGGAACCCATCTTTTGGCTTTGAGGGAACCGGTAGACAGTTGGCAGTGTCAGGTTCAGCATCATTGGGAAGTTTCCTGGGTAGCTTTTGCTGCCTTCTTTCAAGTACTCTTCATGCCCAAATAAAACTGTTTATGCACTATATTCGTGTGTTTGCCATAACAGTAACAGCGTAGAATGGGAGGCTGCAAGTTCAAGATCAAGGCGCCATCAGGGTTAGTGTCTGGAGAGGCCTCTGTTCCTGGCTTCTTGCTTGATTGCTGCCTTCTCTCTGTGTCCCCACATGGTCTTCTGTGTGAGTGTGGGGACAGAGCGGAAAGGGGAGAGGGACAGAGGAAGAGATTTCCGATATTCCTTTTCTTTTTTTTTTGTCTTTTTGCCTTATCTAGGGCCGCAGCCGCGGCATATGGAGGTTCCCAGGCTAGGGGTCTAACAGGAGCTGTAGCCGCCGGCCTTCGCCACAGCCACAGCAACGCGGGATCTGAGCCACGTCTGCAACCTACACCACAGCTCACGGCAACGCCGGATCCTTAACCCACTGAGTAAGGCCAGGGATTGAACCCGCAACCTCATGGTTCTTAGTCGGATTTGTTAACCACTGAGCCACGACGGGAACTCCCCGATACTCCTTTTCTGTAAGGACACCAGTTCTATCAGATTAGGGTCCTCATCCTTATGACCTCATTTAACATTAATTGCATCCCTAAAGGCGCTGTCTTCAGATACAGTTACACCGGGGGTTAGGGCTTCGATGTGAATTTGGGGGAGGACACAGTTCAATCCATAACATCTGGTATGGTCTTAATGCAATTTATCGTCTCTCCCTCTGCTTTTCTTTTTCTCTTTAGAGTTCTGTTATGTGATAGGCAAGAGTCTCGCCCAGGGGAATGGTTGATTAGGAAGTTCTTTGGCTCCTTACCAGAGTCTTGGGCCAGTGGGCATTCTGTGCCAGTGCTGACCGTGGTTAGAGCGATGCTGAACAACGCGGTGAGACCAAGCGACCAGAAGAAGGAACTGCTGGACATCAAGGCCATCCATGACCTGGGAAAAGCCGATGGCTCTCTCAAGCCATGACCACGCTGGAGAAATGCTTTTTATTATAAAACTCAATGTGTACCACCTCATCGGTAATTTCAGGGTCTAAAAAAGTCAGCACGCCCTAACTTTAGTTTTACTATGCTTAGCCCCCCACATCCCATCAAAAAATGTTTGCACTCTGCATCAGCTTTTTAGAGGCTGGTTGTACATATGTAAACATCACCCAGGGGGACTTGCAAAAATAGACAGCAGCTCCATGGTGGTCTACAAGAAAGAATGACACATGTTATAGCAGGGGTGAACCTCGAAAACATGCTAAATGAGAGAGGCAAGTCCACAAGTAAGATGATTTTAGTTAGCATTGTGTGGAAAAGTAAGAGGTTCATAGGTCCAATCTCAAACTTTCTGAGTTGTAATTTTTGGGGTATGGGTCCATAAATCTGTTGTTTTGTATTTTGGGGGTTCGGGCACAAAAATCTGTTGTTTGGTTAAGCTTCTCTTATGGCTCTGACGCCACCGGTGGGGAGGCCAGCTTTGAAATGCTTGTCTGCAGAGTCCCAGCAGCAATGCCAACTTTAGGTATCATGCAGATGAGTCCTGAATGCACGTTGCTGGCATCTGTGTCCCTGAGTTACCCAGTGCTGGCTGCATGTGATTGTGTAAGTGAACACTGTGCCTTACTACTTCTTTAGAAGGTATAATGAAAGTTATTATGTAACTGAGCTTGTATGATTCATGGGAGAATTACATAGAGGAATAAAAATAAATGGGGAAGTCCTGAGTGCCCTTAGATTGTTAGAAAATAGGCATGTATCATTGGTGATAGGCAGTATTTTGGCCAATGGGATGATCCGATATTTATCACGTGCTTGCTAAGCGCCAGCCTTTACACATGCTGTGTGTCCTTTAACCCTCTAAATGATCCTTATAATTCCTAGCAGTGGTACCATCATCCTTATGTCTAGATGGGGACACTGGGTCTCATTGTGGTTAAGTGCTTTGTCCAAGGGCCCAGAGCTGAAGCGTGAAGCTAGGAAATGGCAGAGCCAGGATTCTGGCCCAGGTGAACCTGATCGATAGCTTGTGTTTTTAACCACTCCACAAGAGCATCCAGTATCTATATTTCCAGGAAGTCCCAGTTAATAGTTGCTGGATCAGTACATGCTGTGGATGACTAAAATAACACAAAATACTTGTGTTTCTCCATTGATCTAGTATCCCTATAATCATTAACCACAAAATACTTACACAGCCAGTAAATGTATATCTCAAAATGCTTCACTTTACAAACTATGGAAAGGAAAGGAAAATGTGGAGGGATGGGTCACAGTCAGTAGGAGCTAATTGTTGCTTCCCATCATGGAACAAAGGGGAGTGGTGAAAACTGTCTTAACGTCTGTGCGGAGGGAAGCAAGGTGATTTGAGTGATTCAGTTTTTATAGGGTCTACACACTGCCAAGTAAATTTCAAGCTTCAATGGCTACTCGAAGATAAAGACCATCCCCTTTAATGGGTGTGTGTGTATGTGTCTTTGGAAGGGACTGGACATTCCCAATGTCAGTCATCTAGGAAAGAGGCATATTTTAGGATAGGGCGAGGTCTTGGAATGCCAGCTTTAGGAAGGAGATGCATCATCTTCTGACAAGTCGGGTTCCTCCGGGACTGGACTCTGAAGAACTTGTGTGTTCGGGTGATAACAAGCCCCATTGGGCTTTAAGAAGTGAGGCACTAAGTGAGGGAAGCCCATGAGGATATCCCGAGGCCAGTGGGCTCTAATAGCAGCTAAACCCAGCGGCCAATTTTAAGTTATTCTCTGTGTATTATTTCCTTACAAACCTCCTCATTCAGTATTCTCTTCTGATCTCAGTAGCGAAGTGGGGTGATGGAAGAGGGTCTGTATTTATCTTTGGAGTAAAAAAAAAGCTGCTCTCTCCTAAACCCAGCATCTTGATGACACATTAACTTCAAGAAGCAAGACTCTGGCCCAAATACACCTCTAAACTGGGGGTCACTTCAGTTACTGTTAGCATGGAAAGATTGGGTGTTAATGGGATTTAGCAGATAGGGCCTTCCTGGAGAGTATGCTGGAAGGATGAAGGAAAAAACTGGATGGGCCCAGGTAACAAATGACTTTGAATTAATGAGTTCGTTTGGGTTACCGGATGGTTCCTCTGTGCCAAGGGGCAGGTAGACAGTGGGTCAACATCATTGAGGAGTAAGTCTAACCCAGTGGAGTTTACAGTCGAGGGAAAGGAGTACATTCAGAAGAATTTAGCAGTAATACAAGGCATCATTTTCATTCAGCAAATTTATTGAGTACGTACTATGAGTTAAGCCATATATTATGTGCTAGAGAAATGAAGGTAGAGTCATGGCTCTTACCCTCATGGCTCAAAGAGTGTTGCGGGTAAGACTAAAAGAAGAAAGAAGTGCTAAGAAAGAAACTAAGGAGTTCCTGTCGTGGCTCAGTGGTTAACGAATCTGACCAGGAACCATGAGGTTGCGGGTTCGATCACTGACCTTGCTCGGTGGGTTAAGGATCTTGTGTTGCCGTGAGCTGGGGTGTAGGTTGCAGACGCAGCTCGGATCCCGCGTTGCTGTGACTGTGGCGAAGGCCGGCAGCTACAGCTCCTGTTAGACCCCTAGCCTGGGAACCTCCATATGCCGCAGGTGCGGCCCTAGATAAGGCAAAAAAAAAACCAAAAAAAACAAAAACCCAAGAGGGCAGTTGGAATGACAGTGGAAACTGCCTTAGAAAAGATGTGAAAGTACCTCCCCTTTTGTAGAACATTCTTAGCAAAGACCTTGGGGTGGGAAAATGATTACACCAAACAGAAGGCTGGAGGGTGGGACCCAGGGTGAAGCCCTGAGCTGAGACGTCAGGGAGAGCCCCGCAGGCCATGATAGTTAATCGGATCAACATGTGGCAAGCCCAGTGCCAGCATCTGAGAGTACAGCTTAGGACATATATGTGAAAGACTAAATTTGAGACAGCCCACAAGGTTTTGGCCCCTCAGAGGTCTCTGGTATACCCACTGGCCCCTGCACTTTCCCCAGCCACAGCCTACGGGGATGAGGGAGCCCCGGAACCAGCGAGGAGTCCCGAGCTCTCGCCTGCGCTCGACCTCTTCCGCCACCAGAGGGCGCCGCAAGTAGGTCTCCACTAGCCGCTAACCCCTTGAGTAAGAGAGGCACGGGGGGCGCGACGCCCACTGGAGAAGCGTTGCGGCCTCTGTCTGCCTCTGCACTCTGGGCCGCTGGCGAGAACCTGCTGCTAAGTGCTGCCGCAACTGGAGGGGAAAAAAAAATCACGTCCAAGCCCGCAACGCCCAGCCCAGGTTTCAGAGCTCACTCGGCGCGCACTGCGTCAACCCTGTTGTAGGAGGCGGAGCCCAGTTCCCCCCGCCCCCGCCCACGTGACCAACTCAGCGCGTGGCCGAGGCCGGAAGCCCTCCTGTGCGCGCTCTCGCGCTTCTAGGCGTCCGCGAGCTTCGCCAGGCCTGGACGCTGCGTGGTGTCGTGCTCTCGCGCTCACGCTCGTTCCCGGGTTCCCGGGCCAAGAGAGTTCCGAGGCGGCTTCGCGCGTGCGCTGCCCAAGCCGGGTCCCCACCCACTCGGCGCACTGGTCTACGGGTGCACCGCAGCCATGTGCTCGTTAGCGTCGGGCGCTACTGGTGGGTACCCCCGGCCTCTCAACGCCCAGGCCGTTCTGTCTTGGGGCGGTGCAAGCCCCTCCCCCTGCACCCGGGACGCGGAGCTGGGGCGCTGGGGCCCTGCGGGGAGGGAGAGGGAGCGCCCGCCGTCCCGGGGCCTTCTCCCCTCTCTCCCCGCCCTGCGCTCAGCGTGGTGGCCCAGTTAGATCTGACCATTTGCGTGTGCTAGGCGGCCGGGGCGCTGAGGAGGAGGAGGAAGAGGACCTGCCCGACCTGTCGGACAGCTGTGACGAGGCCGCCTGGGAGGATGAGGACGATGCCGACCTACCCCACGACAAGCAGCAGACCCCCTGCCTGTTCTGTGACAGGTTCGTCCACCACAGCACCTGGCTCCAGCCCCGGCGTGTCCGGGCCATGTGGGTCTGTGTAGTCTGCTCCTCTGGAGTCCAACCAGAGTCCAACCCTCGAAATCTGGAGCCCAGTGGTTTAGGGGGAGGGGCCCTGAACTGGAAGCCAGGTTCCACTACTTGGATAAGCCTCAGTTTCCCCTTGTGTAAAATGAAAGCGTCCTGGGCTGAGTCTACGATTCCCAAATCTGGTTGTGCACCTCTCGTCTGAGACGCTTAAAAAAGTACAGATGCTGAACTCTGCATCTCGGTCCTTCCAAATCAGGGATAGGGTCTAGGAATCTGTTTTTCTAAAGACACTGTCTGCAGTGATTCTAAGGAGTAACAAGTTTGGGAGGCACTAAGCGAGCTTAATCCTTCAGAACCCTTCCAGCTTTGCCACTCTGTAATTCTTTAAAAAGTAGTTTCTCAGGAGTACTGTTTCCACTTGAGCCATTTAAAGAATCACCTGCCCCACCTGTGGAAGGGGGCGAAATTGATGTCTTTTATTAGTTTCTCCTGAAGCTGAGCGTAGTGCTGATTGGTGGTATATTAGCTCCTCTCGAGTGTTCATTGTTCTCATGTGTAGCCTCTTTGGATGGGTACAGAGTGTCTGCATGGACTCCTGTCGTCCTGAAATAATATTGAGCAATATAGAGGTACCTCTCTGTGATAGGCTGCATAAAGACTGCACGAGCAATCTATCTTGATAAGCCTTTGTGGAAAACTGCTGCATGTGTGCTAGGTTTGTAGAAGAGATATGCAGCTTCTCTGCTGTATATTCCTGTCCCGTTATGTGTCCTTCAGTTTTGCAGGTCACATAGTAGTAGAAGCTTGGCTCTCACTGTGTCCTTAATGCAAGTCCTTGGGGAACACTACAAGACAACTTTTGAAATCGGGCATTTTGGGAATGTGCCAGCTGTAAAATTAGTTTGTGCTTTACTTCTAAAAGCAGGTTGAGTCTGAAAGCAGAGTTGACACTTAGAGGATTATTAAAAAGAATCTTACGTAGGAAATTTTCATGTCTGAGAGCCACAGTCTATCACAGGGAGTTCTCTTTCTTAAAAGCCTTTTAGTAAATTCTGTGCTATTATTTAGTAAATAAATTAAGTTTGACATTTTAGAGGATAGTTTGTTTTAGGCGTAAAATGGGATTCAAAAGTACTAATTCCTTTTAGAAGTACAGAGTTCCTTTCATCTGCAGGTATTTTTTTTTAATTATTATTAATTGGAAATAAAACTGGAAACCTGCAGAGTGAGGGGAAAAGTTTTCTCTAACATGAAATCAGTATCGAGACTTCCTAGGGGACTATTCCATGAAGCTGTTGCTTGATTTTTCAGGTTATTCACATCTGCTGAAGAAACATTTTCACACTGTAAATCTGAGCATCAATTTAATATTGGTAACATGGTTCATAAACATGGTGAGTATTTCTTAAACTAAAGAAAATTTGTGCTATGAAATTTAAGTTCAAACTATATTTTTCTAGATCTTTTCTATACAGGCCCAGTATAGCAAAACATACAGCAACGACTTATGAAAATGAGGTATTTTTGACAAGTGGCTTTTGAGGAAAGATTAATAATAAGTCATTCTGCTCGATAAGACTTACTGAGTGTAAGCTTATATTGGCTTCAAAACTAAAAAGGGGAAAAAAGAGGCAAAACCCTTGGCATGTATGTGATTGCGTTTTTATCATTTTAGGATGAGGAAGAGAAGGGGAGAATATTAGAATTAGGGAGAAAAGAGTAGAGGTGGGGAGTTTGGAAAAGGAAGTGGATCATTAGGAAAAGAAGCAGTTTATAAGATTAAAGCATAATATGGACTTCAAGGCATACAAGATTGAATTTTGTTTGTTTGTTTTTAATCTTTTTTAGGGCTGCACCTGTGGCATTTGGAAGTTCCCAGGCTAGGGCCAAATTGGAGCCGTAGCTGCCGGTCTACACCACAGCCACAGCAACGCCAGATCCAAGCCACATCCTCGGCCTACATGCAGCTTGAGACAATGCCAGATCCTTAACCCACTGAGCTAGGGATCCCAAGCTAGGGATTGAACCCGCATCCTCATGGATACTAGTCAGATTCTTAATCCCCTGAGCCACAGTGGGAACTCCAAGATTGAGTTTTATAAGGAGTTTGATAAGAGGGTATGGGTAAAGGGAGTGATGGAGTTAGGGTGGTCAAGCCGGAGATTCAGTTGATAATTCTTTTGAAACTTGCATTTGAATATACTTAAAATTAAAGCCTTCTACTCTAAATGAATATAGAAGAGCCATAGCATTCCACTAAAATTAACTAAATAGTGGAATTGGTTTTTTGATCCCTTTACTTATTAACAACTAGAAAACACATTACTGAAGAATAGCAAATATTAGGCAGATTTTAGGTCTCAGATAAACATCTGCTGCAGTATGTTTATAAATCATAAATTCAACTGCAACTATTTTTTTAAGATATAAATGACTTTTAATGTTTCTGATGTGCATTTTAAAACTGAATTGGAATCATACTTTATATAATTTTTATTTTGTTCACTTACCAAATAGGGGTTTTTTTATACGCTGTTATGCATGTGAAACATTTTTGTGTGCTTTTACATTCCTCTTAAAAGTATTTTTCATGACAAATAGTAATTGATTGGATATGTTGTTGCTTTCCCTTGTTCTAAACGGTTCTTCATTTTTGGAAGGATGAGAACCAGATAACAAGCCTCGTTGTTTTTTCATTTGCATCATTTAATTTAATGTAAAAGCTAGTATACTTCGTATATTTAGTATATTCCATGTCCTGGCAAAATTATGGTTTGATAGGCACCATAAAAATTGGGAATTTAGAGACTTTGGGCTCTAGTATCAACTGTCAAATACTTGGTATTGGCAAGTACTAGGGTCTGATTTTCCTCATTTATGTTGTCCTGATGAGTAGAATTCTGAAACTTAATTTTCAGTATTTTAGAAATGCAAGAAAAGCATTTAAACGTTTGTTATCTGGGAGTTCCCATTGCAGCTTAGTGGGTTAAGGACCAGATGTTGTCTCTGTAAGGATGCTGGTTTGATCCCTGGCCTCACTCAGTGGGTTAAGGATCCAGTGTTGCTGTGGGGGTGCAGCTCAGATCCTGTGTTGTTATGACTGTGATGTGGGCCTCAGCTGTAGCTCTTGTTCGACCCCTGGCTCAGGGGCTTCTCAGCGTCATAGGTGTGGCCTTTAAAAAAAAAAAGTCACCTGTGGCTGTTTTTCAGTTAAAATATTCTGAAGTAACAAAGTTATTGTTCCTAATCTTTAGTAAGGAATTCACAGTACTGTAAATAGTAGTTTAGAGGGAAAAATATTTTATGGTATAACCAGAGAAGCATCTATAGAACAAATGAATGAAAAAACTCATGTTAAAATAGGTGAAATTTTTTTTCTTCCTCTAGGACTTGAATTTTATGGATACATTAAACTGATAAATTTTATTAGACTTAAGGTAAGTTGGTAGCTTAATTTATAATTTGGTTGAAAAACTAAAGAAATACTGCCATGACTATCAGTGCACTGATATTTTAAAAGAATGTGAGGAACTGTTGTATAAGGAACTGTTTCGAATTTGACACATCATATGGGGGGCATCGTGGACATTAGGAACCAGTACAACATCAGCACCAAGAAATGGGTACATACTGTACTTAACACTGTACTTAACAAATGCCTTTTTTTTTTTTTTTTGGTCTTTTGTCCTTTTTAGGGCTGCACCCCGTGGCATATGGAGGTTCCCAGGCTAGGGGTCTAATCAGAGCTGTAGCCGCCGGCCTTCGCCACAGCCACAGCAACGCGGGATCCGAGCCGCGTCTGCAACCTACACCACAGCTCACAGCAACGCCGGATCCTTAACCCACTGAGCAAGGCCAGGGATTGAACCTGCAACCTCATGGTTCCTAGTCAGATTCGTTAACCACTGAGCCACGATGGGAACTCCTGTTTTTTCTGTTCTATTTGGTTGGTGTTTATATTGCCATTCCCTTCAAATCCAAACACTCTAAAACTGCATCGGAACTATTCATTAAGCAATCATCCAGTCGAATTAGTGAAATGACAGGTGAAAATTGACTCTTGAACTAGAGATTTGTGTAATTGTAGACCTGGTTTTCTTTTTTAATTTTCCTAGTTTTTCGGTAGGGGGATTTTGTGATTATACGCAGTGAAAAAAATTGCAATAAATTTTATCTCCAGAATCCTACTGTTGAATATATGAATTCCATATACAACCCCGTGCCTTGGGAGAAAGAAGAATATTTAAAGCCGGTATTAGAAGATGACCTTTTACTTCAGTTTGGTAAGATCAGCATGCTATATCTCCTTGAAAGTAGTAGGGTCATTTGTTACAGCAAAATAGTGGATAGGTGTTCTAGAAAAAGATAACATCTCCTTGATTCTCTGAAGACCTCATCAAGTGGTTGGTTTCAGTAGGAAAGTTAAGTCACTTTAAAAGTGAGAGCCATACTAACATTTTTCTGGGAGTAATATGAGCTTGGGTTAAACATTGTATACAAGACGTTTTGAAACAGGAGTTCCCATTGTGGGTCAGTGGGTTAAGAATCCAACTAGTATCTATGAGGATGCAGGTTTGAACCCTGGCCTCGCTCAGTGGGTTAAGGATCTGGCGTTGCCGTGAGCTGTGGTGTAGGTCGCAGACACAGCTCGCATCTGGTGTTACCGTATGTCTGGTGTAGCCAACAGCTGCAGTTCCAGTTTGACCCCTAGCCTGCGAACTTCCATATGTCACAGTTGTAGCCCTAAAAAGAGAGAGAAAAAAAGGATGTATTGAAACATAGGGATACTTGAAAGAATACTTTGTACTTGGTAGACTCATTTTTTGATGTAACTAAAATGAATAAATTTTAAATTTAATTAAAAAATTTTAAATCAGTAGGTTTAATAGACTTAAGTAAATTTGAAATTAACTGCTTTTACCTCATATAATCAGATCAGATAATCGACTTTTCTTAAGCTTTTGTTTCCTGAGATTTTGCTTTGATGCAGGACAGAATCTTCCTTGGGGTTACCTACCTACACTAACTGTTAGGCCTCTCTCGAGGCAGGGTCCCTCTTGTTTCCAGACTACCTTTCTTCCTTAGTTTCTTGCTCTGCACTTTGGTTCATTCTTTATTGAAGGGGATCTTTCGAAAATTCCTTTGGCTTCTAATAGGTACTTTATAGTTCTAATTTATTGGGGTTCATTTTTTCTTTTAAGTATTATGCTTTCTTTCATGTTTTTTATGTCAGTCAGGTGAGATAGAGGGTTTATTCTCATCGGATCAGCCAGGCCATTCTAAACACACGTGCTTTTATGGACAGTAGTTTGACAGTGTGTATTTGAGCAGTTCTCTGACAAGTAAGAAATGGAAAACCACTCGTTTTCTTGAGAAGTACCATCAAGAGAAGTTGTGTGGTATTGCCATATAGTAGTAAGAATCTTAGTAAGTAAGAATCTTAATGTAGGATTCGAGAATTGTGTGATTCTGGACAAAGCACTAAGACTTTATGTTTGTAAGTTTCCATCTGTAAAATGAGACCTGGTGCCAGATTTCTGACTTTCTTTACTACCTCCAGAATTTGGTGAGACCTACTTGGATTCTTTCCTGTTTTTACATCATCTCTTAAATCTCTTTTTTTCCTTACAGTGACCAAAGTGACCTCTTCGATACATGACAAAGTCCCCATGAGGTGGTCTTCATGATTTTTTCTTTTTTTTTCGTCCTTTTAGGGCCGCACTTGTGGCATATGAAGGTTCCCAGGCTAGGGGGCTGAATTGGAGTTGTAGCTTCTGGCCTACACTACGGCTCATGGCAACTCCAGATCCTTAATCCACTGAGTGAGGCCAGGGATCGAACCTGCATTCTTATAGATACTAGTCGGGTTCATTTATGCTGAGCCACAGTGGGAACTCCTGGAAGTAGTTTTAACGTTGAAAGTGTCCCTGAGAACTCCACTCTTTATGATTTTCTAAGTTAAAAATTGAACACTCACAGGATGAAAGCAGTATGTTAAATGCTTTACAAACATAAAGAAATGAAACTTTCCCATAGGGAGCCCACAGTCTGATAGTAGAAGTGTTTTGTTTTTGACTGGCTGTCCTGCATTGTAATACAAAGTGGAATGCTGTGTAAGTTTCATGAGAAGCAGGAAAAGTAGCACAGTTCAGAAGAGGAGGAGATGACTCAGATTAGTGGATATCAAGGGCTGTGTGCCAGTCACTCCATGGTTACAGATCAGTATTGAACTCTTAACTCTCCGAAGGTATGTAGACTTCATTGCTTTCCGAAGCCTAAAGTTTAATTTGTAAAAAGGTGGTAATGACACCTACGTTAGAAAATTACTGCAGAGATAATGCAAATTAGCACAGTACCTGTCAAAGAGCAAGTGCATAATAAAGGAGAATTTATTGTTATTAGTAGATAAGTTCAACAGGAGTTTAGATGAAGAAGGCATGCCTGAGATCTGGAACAGTTAAAGAGGCCTCGTAAAGGAAATGGAACCTAAACTGGCCGTGCTCTTCAGTGCACCACCCACAGCCTCTCAAAGAACCTGTGCTCCTGGCCATTGGTGGAGAGGGATGGAAGAGAAGGTCTTCACTCTCCTGGCTCCTGGCTTGACCAGTGACTATTTCTGAAAATACTGAAAGACCCCGTCTTTCAGTAAAAATTTACTGAGCATCTGCTGTGTATTAGGCTTTGAGAAGGTAAAGATGATCAGATTCAGAAAGGAGATGACGTAGAAAATAGGCAGTGAAAGCACAGTCTGAGGGTGGAAAGTAACTCTACAGTAGAGAAACCTGGGAAACACCGTCTTAGCCAGGCAGTCAAGGTTAACGTCACCAGCGATGTCATGTTGATAGCGTGAACCCTTTACATGACGTGGTGAGAATGGCACTTGGCTGCAGTGGTCTTCCTCCCAAGGACCAGTGACCTTGTTCTAACCACGAAAAACCACCAGACAGACACAAAGTGAGGGACATTCTACAAACTGCCTGACCGAGACCTCAGAACAGGGAAAGCCTGAGAAACTGTCATAGCTGAGAGGGGGTTACGTGGACAAGACAGCTAAATATATGGTGTATCCCAGATGGGCTCTAGGAGCAGAAAGGGGACATTAGGGAGAAACTAACGAAATGTCGGTGAATAAAATGGATTCTTGAAGTTCTTTGGTGGCTCAGCAGCTGAGGGATCTGATGTCGCTTCTATGGCCTGGGTTTAATCTCTGGCCTAGGAACTTCTATATGTCATGGGTATAGCCTCTCCCCCAAAATTGCAGATATAAAATGAATTTAGTTGATTTTTTTAAAGATATAGTATAATATTTGAAACGTTCCACAAAAGGTTAATATCCTTTTTATATAAAAGGCTCTTAAAAACTAAGGGACAGAGAATGGAAAGTTTGGAGTTCCCATTGTGGCTCAGCAGATTAAGAGCCCAGCTTGTATCCATGAGGAGGTGGGTTTGATCCCTGGCTTCACTCGGTGGGTTAAGGATCTGGCATTGCCACAAGCTGTGGCGTAGGTTGCAGATAGGGCTTGGATCTGGTGTTGCTGTGGGCTGTGGTGTAGCCCTGTAGTTGCAGCTCTGATTCACCCCCTAGCCCAGGAACTTCCACATGCCATGGGTGCAGCCCTAAAAAGAAAAAAAAAAGGTTAAAAAAAAAAAACTCAAACACTTGATAGAATAATGGGGGAAAACACATGATTGACCAAAAAAAGGTATAAAAGTAGGCCAAGAGCAAGCTCCTTTCTCATCTCTTGGATTGGTAGAAATTTTAACAGTATAACAGCCATTCTCTTGACAAGGCTGTGCAAAGACAGGCGCTGTCATACACTGCTAGAATGCAAATTTGGCAGGACCTAACAAAACTGTACATGCACTTTTTAACTGAGTAGTTTCAAGATACCCCTCCAACATTCTGATAATATATGTAAAACAAGGTTTTCTGCTGCAGCATTGTAATTTCACTATATTGAAATTGTGCCTGAATGCCTTTATATAGGAGAGAGGTTGAGTACACTGTGGCCCATCCACACTGTGGGATAGTATAACTCTGTTACAGAGAATGCAGTGAGTGATTCCCAAGACACCCCGTCCAAAGAAAAGGGCAAAGCTCAAAAGAATATCTAGTATGATGCTTTTCACGTAAGAAGGAAGATTTGAGAAAATACCTGTGTGTCTGCTCATTTGTGCAAAAGGAATAGAGGAAGGATAAGCTAGAAACTGAGGAGATAGTTTACTTAATGGGAATTCGTGGGACAAGGATGAAAAGGGTACAGTGAGACTGAGGTTAGAGGGATGAAGAGGGAGGGATATTCTCTGAGAATATGTCTTTTTTTTTTTTTTCTGGTCTTTTTGGGGCCGCACCCCGCAGTATATGGAGGTTCCCAGGCTAGGGATCCAACCGGAGCTATAACCGCTGACCTACACCAGAGCCGCGTCTGCAGCCTGCACCACAGCTCACGGCAACGCCAGATCCTTAACCCACTGAGCAAGGCCAGGGATGGAACCTGCAACCTCATGGTTCCCAGTCAGATTCATTTCCGCTGTGCCACTCTGTTCTCTGAGTGTATCTTTTTGTACGGCTCCGACTGTTGGGACTATAGTCGTGTTTCTCGTAGCCGTCACATAATAAAAAAAAGTACCAGCCATTAAAACAGCCAGGATGGGTGTACACAAGGGTGGTGGCGGTGCGAAATGGAATACAAGCACTAAAAGATGAGCTGATCTCATCCATTATGTAACCATACTGCAGGGGGTGGGGAAGAAAAGAACTAGGGGAGTACCTGGGACCTTGCCTGGATGCTGTGCTGAGGCTACAGATAAAGGAACTGCATGAATGCTGTAATCCAGGAGGAAAAGGCATTTCTCGCAGGGTATGGATTAGCAATTCTGACACTGTTTTTGTGTATTCTAGAATGGAACAAGTAAATGAATAGTGTCTGGATAATAAGAGCCAGGTTTCTCACGGTTAGAGAAAGAGGCTTCAGATAAGGAAATGAAGAATGACATGAGCTTTATGGTGACAGATTGGAGTCATAAGTATGAATATAAATTCACCTTTTTTTCTTAAATAGTCAGATGCAGAGCTACAGTTGTGTGTGCATATCTGGGTTAGTATAATACATAGATTTCCTAGCTCTGTGGAAAGGGCCTAGAAAAACCCCTGTAGCACTGAGTATACCCCGTGCCAGATCTTGATTTATAATCCTTTGTTAGTAGTTTATTAATCAAAGGAACCAAGACTTCTTAGGTAGATTGATTCCATTGTGGGGCAGGGGAGGTATAAGTTTGGGATCTCTTGTTCTGGAAAATAAGGAAGTACTTAAGAAAAAGTAGGGGAAGAGAGGACTTACCTAAAGAACAGAGGAACCAAACTCTAGGAGCTCGTAATGGCCAAAGCAAGGAGAATTTGAGCAACACAGACAATGATGGTACTGGGTTTTAACCCGTAGGATAAAATAAATATCCATGAGTTCATACTGGCATAAATAATAAATAAATTGGAAAGGAGTGGCTCCATTTTGGCATAGAATTCCTACTAATAAATGTAGAATGGAAGAGAGAAACAGAAGATCAGCATTAGGCCAGCACCACACTAATAACTTGCAGGAAAGAACCAGCAATGGATGCTAAGATGAGTGAACAAAAAGTTGGGTGGGTGAAAAAGGATTTGCATAATTCAATGTATCTCCCCCAAGAAATTTTATGCTAACCTTTGAGTGGAGAAATGAAGCAGACACCACTACAACCAAGTGATCAAGGTTATCATCAGTAGTAAGGCATACTGGCGCTACGAACCCCTTGGTCTAATGTTCTGAGGAGACATTATTTCCCTGCTTTTCTTGCCAAAAATGTGTAATCTCATTCCCAGAATAAAGAATCATCAGGCAAACCCAGGTAGGGGGACGTTCTATAAAATGACTGGTCAGTATTCATCAAAAGTGTCAAGATGCAGTTAGTGGATGCAGTATTCTATAAATAATTAGTCCGAGGTGCTGAATATATTTGTTCAGCTTCTTTATGTCTTTTTGGATTTTTAAAATTCTAGCTCTGTTCATTATTGACAGGGATGTATTTAAATCTCTGAAGAGAGGATTGTCTGTTTTTGCCTTTTATTCTATCAGCTTTTGCTTCGTGTATTTTGAAGCTTTTTTGTGAGATTTTATTCTCATTTATAATTGTCTTTCTCATAAATTGACCATCTTTTATGGTAGCTTTCAGCTGCCAAAATGAAATATCCAGGTGATTTGAACCTCCGGAGACAGAATGTGGATATGGAAATTCATCTTTCTAAATATTGTTTAGGACTTTAAAGTGGACTATTTTAATATATTACAGTTAATGAATCTTAATATTTGCTGAATCTTTTCTCCTTTTCAAAGCTATACACTTAATCTTTAATATATGATTACCTGTATCTAGTTGGTCTTCCTTTATCTGTGAGTTCTGCACCTTCAGATTCAGCTAACCTTGGGTCAGAAATATTCAGGAAAAAAAAGTCCAGAAAATTCCAAAAAGAAAAACTTGAATTTACTCCCCACTGGCATCTATTTACATTGTATTTCCAATATTTATGTAACATTGTATTAGATATTATAAGGAATCTGGAGATGATTTAAAGTGTTTTATGTAAATACTATGCCATCTTATCTAGGGACTTGAGCACCTGTGGGTTTTGGTATCTGAGGGGGGTCCTGGAACTAATCCCCACAAATACCAAGGGACAATTGTATTATTATTTTTTATCATTATTTTGTCCTTTTTTTTAGGACATGTGGAGGTTCCCATCCTGGGGGTCGAATCGGAGCTGCAGCTACCTGCCTACGCCACAGCCCAGCAATGCCAGATCTGTGATCTACACCACAGCTCATGATGCCGCCGGATCCTTAACCCACTGAGCGAGGCCAGGGATCGAACCTTTGTCCTCATGGATGCCAGACAGATTCATTTCTGCTGAGCTACGACGGGGCCTCCAACAATTGTGTTATTAATGCTAAAAAGCTTTTATTCTGGCTAACATCTATTGTAGTAGAGAGCAGAGTAGAGAAACCAATTTTTTTGTTCAGTTCTAATCCATAACTTAAACTAACAAGATGGTTTGCAAACAGTTTGAAGAATTTTTGAAGACAGGATATACAATGAGATTTGTAGTAGAAAGTAGAAAATGCGATGCACTGTCCTTTAATAGTTTGGTGATATTTTGTTGCTCTCATTAATTTATGGTGAATTCAATAATGGCTGAATCTGTAGTGTTTTAAAAACAATCAGTATTCTGCTAGACTGACTAGAGTGGCACATGTGCCCTGCTTTTATCACAAGTTCAGTTTAGTCTCTAGTTTCTGAGTTATAATGGTATCATGTATTCATTAAGCTTAGTTATTTTGTCCCAACTCCAAAGAAGTGTTGCAACTATAAACCGAATAGGAAAAAAAAAATCCAGTTGCCCTCAGTGCTGTACCTAGGAGACAGTATAATATCTGCCTTGTTTATGTTGCTTTAAGTTGTTCTGAAAGTTAATTAGACTGCTTAGTGGACACTGGGATTTTGTAAAACTCACTAGCTCTGTATAGTAAGCTCTTTGCAGAGTTATTCTATAGCAGAAGTTAATGATTTATATGTAGTGAGGTTAAATTTAAATCAGGAATGTTTAAATAACATCAGGTATTGAGGTCATATCAGCAATAAGACAGTGTATAGATTGCACGCCATCTTACCCAGAATGAAAGTTATTAAATGTACAGAATTCTTACCCACACCCTGTCCTTAAGGAATATCTAAATGTAATACCTATTATTCTGCAGGTAAGGAAGCTGAAGGTAGCCCCGTATGGTGGCAAGAACATGGGCCAGGAGGCAGGCATGGGTTTGAATCTTAGTTCCGTCATTAAACGACTGTATGACTTCGGTTTCTCTGAAGTTTATTTTTCCTATGCCTTAAGATAGAAATAAATATTATATAAATAAATAAATAAATATTATAGAAATAAATATTATATATTTTAGGTTTGTTTTGAATGTGAAATGTAATGCATTAACTTGAAAAATACCTGAATAAATACCAGCGTTTTTTCCATCTATTTTTTTTTTTGTGCCTTCCTAGGTTTGTTTCAGTAGAATTAATGCTTATTTATGTGTTCAGTTTAGCCAACCAGTGAAAAACTTAGACTAATAGCACACTCTTTAAATTCAAATTGAAACAGTTTGGATATTAAATATTTAAAAGTATTTGTACTAATTTTTCTCAGTTGGCCACATAATAGGCACTTAGTATATAGTTATTCCTAACACATTTTTTTACGTGCTTTGTTGTTATAAGATGGCCTGCTAAAAGTGTCCATTTATTTACTTAGATGTAGAAGATCTTTATGAACCGGTATCGGTCCCTTTCTCATACCCCAATGGACTCAGTGAAAATACATCGGTTGTTGAAAAATTGAAACATATGGAAGCCAGGGCACTGTCTGCTGAAGCTGCCTTAGCTGGAGCACGTGAGGATCTGCAAAGAATGAAGTAATTTATCAATCTTATAGGATATTAATTGTTTAGATCCCTCAAACTATACAGTTCATGAAAAAGTAGAATATGGTTAAAACATTTCATATACTGGAAAGCCCAATGTAAGTATTTCATTTTATTAATATTAAAGATAGGCAGTATTTTTATATGTTGTGAATATAGTTGATTAATGTGTAATTCTGTAGTTCAACATTTTCTCATATACTTCTTTATAATTACTTTTGTGCTAATGGTAATTGTTCTGGGGAGTGTTTTCCTTTTGAGTACTTTTTGTTCCTCAGTATTGCCTGCCTTTGAATTACCTTGTTTCTAATAGATTTCTCCATTTTGCTTTTCCTCTCCTAGGCTTAAATGAAGGTATTAATATTTTTTAGGCTTGGAGAAAATACAGGGTTGAAACTTTTTATAAAAAAATATCAAAATATAATTATGATATAGTATGTAATCAGAAAACCAGCGATATAAGATGGTTTTCTCCACTGAGTAAATTAGCATTCTGCTGGCTTAGTACTTGTCAGAATTTATAATGTGCAAAGGGATCGCGTGGGTATCTTGTTACACTATAGATTCTGATTCAGAAAGTCTGGGATAGGTAGGGTCTGGGAGATTTGGCATTACAACCAAGTGTGTATACCTCTAGCTTAACTTACTAGATTCGTAAATGGGTTGCTGTTGCCTGAGTAGTTTGATGGTTTGCCACAGTGTCCAGCAGGAAAAGTGGTTTAGCTGATTATTGTTTCCCTTCCTTTTCCTGAGATTTTATGCTGGATAATGTAGTAGCCAGCACCTCTATTACCTGCCTCTTTACACTTCTCCCCCACGTGTACCTTATAGATTCTTGGTATATTGTGATCAGAGAGGGCACTGAGTTTTAGAGCTTGAGTGGATAATGTTGGTATGTGTAAATAATTCCCAGTTTGGATCTGCTTTCTGCTTATATAACCTTTCCATGAGATAATACGATTTTAAAGAATATTAATAGCATTGGAATATGATACATTAGTTCATCTGCTAAAATAAGATTTTGGAACAATAGAAATAATAGAGTTGAATAAAGATAATGTGCTTATTTTGTTCAGTTGAATGGTATAAACAGCCGTAATCTGCAGTTGGCAGTGATTTCGTGATTTGTAGAACTAGGTCTGAACATGTCCTTGCTTAAGATCCAGCAGGGGGCGCTTCGCGTTGCTGAAGATAGAATGTGATTTAGAAGGCTCATCACACTCCACAGTCCACTCCCTCCCCCTTCCTCAGCCTCTAGCCTTTCCTTTTTTCACGGTCCAATAAACTTGTCTCAAGGGTGTATTTCAAATTGATTACAGACAATTTGCTCAGGATTTTGTGATGAACGCAGATGTCAGAACCTGCTCGTCATCTACTACTGCCATCACAGACCTCCAGGAGGATGAGGATGGTGTTTATTTCAGCTCATACGGGCATTATGGGATACATGAAGAAATGCTAAAGGTTAGAAAAGAGCACAAATGTACCCCAAACGCATACTAGAGGAAAAATAGAGTAAAACATGTTCCTAATACATGTGCTATGGGAAAACTGCTTTTTGGGGTTTTGCTTTTGTTTTTTTGAAAAATGCTTTTTAAATTTCTTTGGTACTTGATAGCTCATCTTATGTTGAAAAGACTATAGAGGTGTCAAAGTCACTGTAAATTCTATTTAAGGTCATTATTAATTTTTATTGTAAGATGACTTTTGCTTGAAATGGGACGTTGGAAAAAACCGCTGATGATTTTAGTCTTCCCAAGAGCAACTTTTAAATAGGAACAATTATATGATTGCCTTTCAATGTGTGAAGGAAATGACTAATTTTAATGTTGCAATTAGTAATACTGACTTTAGTTTGGGCAAAGAGTAAGTCTTTGGTAAAAGTTAATTATCAATAATTCTCACAGTTCCTATGGCATGACTTTTTTACATTTGAAATCATTGCTATGTAGAAAAATTTCCTGAATTATTCAGATCAGATATTTGAATTTGATTGGTTTAATTTTTATAATGGTAATGTCCATAGAAACTGTAAGTAGATTTCTAACTATACTTGGCATAATATGTACATTTTACCATGTATTATATTATAGATTATAAAATAGCAAAATGTACTTTTTTAGTTCAGTAAAACTGAAAATAGCTAGCTAGAATAAAACAAATGTGGGAGTGTAAAACTTACTGAAAATTTTAGATGTTTATTTCTGAATTTTTGGTGCCACTACTTTTTCTTTTTTTTCTTTTTTTTTTTTTGCCTTATCTAGGACCGCACCCATAGCATATGGAGTTTCCCAGGCTAGGGGTCTAACAGGGGCTGTAGCTGCCGGCCTTCACCACAGCCATAGCAATGTGGGATCTGAGCCACGTCTGCAACCTACACCACAGCTCACGGCAACACAGGACCCTGAGCAAGGCCAGGGATCAAACCCACAACTTCATGGTTCCTAGTCAGATTCGTTAACCACTGAGCCACCATAGGAACTCCGCACTACTTTTTCTTAAAACCAACCAACAAACAAAAAATTGCTTCTGAATCCTCCCCCAATGATTGTTTTATTTTCTGGACGCCCCAAGACTGTGTTCCCTGAAACATGTGAATGTAAAATAACCAGAGATATGTACTAACGTGTATATTTTGTTGAGTCAGTTGTGCAGGTTTGCTGATTAATTGTAATTACTTGGGGTCTTGTAAAGCAGTGTCTTGTCATTTCTTTACTCATGACATGTCATGGTTGGGCTTCTTGATGTCACTTGGGTTACAGCGTAGCATTACAAATAACAGTTATAAGTAATAAATTAAGTCCAGAGTGAATTTGTTTAAAAGAAATTGACATGCTACATTTTCATAGTAAAAATTAATTTTATTATGTCTAGAATATTTTCTTTAAAGGAGTTAATCTAAGCCCATGTTTCCCATCAATTTAAGTGCCATGGAACTTGAATGCTTCTGATGTGGAAATTGTATTGGGTTTTTCAGACAGATATGGTTACTGAGACTCCTCGAAGGTAGTATGTTGGAGTGTTCAGTCATCAGGGAAATCCAGTTTAGTCTTATTTGCAAACCTCTGTCCTGGAGGACCGACCCTTGTAGCTCTCTGTCAGTAACTAGGGGATCTTCACACCTGATCAAGTATCTTAAAGCCCTTTTGATGTACCTATATATTTAAGAAGTTCAGCCTGAAGTTCCCAGTGCTGTCTTTCACTTTTAGAGAATCACTTAAGAATCCTTATTACTGGAGTTACCGTCATGGCTCAGTGGTAACAAACCTGATTTGTATCGATGAGGACACAGGTTCAGTCCCTGGCCTCGCACAGTGGCTTAAGGATCCAGTGTTGCCGTGAGCTGTGATGTAGGTTGCAGACACGGTTTGAATCTGGTGTTGCTGTGGCTGTGGCTGGCAGCACCAGCTCCGATTTAACCCCTAGCCCCGGAACTTCTGTATGATGCAGGTGTGGCCCTAAAAAGACACACACAAAGAAACCTTATTACTGTAATTTTCTGTGCATTAGTTCCTCTTTGTTATATAGTATATAACAATGGTGATGACTTGATTAAGTCTTCATAGGAAATATGGATATATTTCATTCAAAAAGACCTATTGGTCCATTGTATATTTTGCTAAGTTATGAGGTATGGATGAATAGGAAATGTACCTTGTATCAAACAATATTTCTTCTATTTATTATCAAAACAATTCTTACCACACATAATTTGGTCAAGGTTATGTTACTACCGGGGTCACGCTTGATCTTTATAAATAATTTAAAATTGAGAAATCATTCATACAGAATTTATTTTCATGCTTAGATTTGGCCTTGCTTTTGTAAGAATAGCATTTGGATTTTTTGTTGTTGCTTAATCTCACATTTTTTTTTCATGAAAAAGAGATTAGTAATTGGCTTTTTTTCCCATTATTTAATGAATTTTATTACAAGTCTAGGTATACAAAAATCATCACAGCTCAATTTGATAGCATTTCCATCCCACACCCTCAGTGCATCCTCCCACTGGCTCAGATTGTCTCATTTGGAAACCAAAGGTTTTCCAAAGTCTGTGAGTCATTGTCTGTTCTGCAAAGAAGTTCATTGTGTCCTTTTTTTAGTTTCCACATGTAATCCGTAACATTGGATGTTGGTGTGTAATTGACCGGTTTCACTTCGCATGATAATTTCTAGGTCCATCCAGGTTGCTATAAATGTTATTTCGTTCTTTTTAATGGCTGAGTAATATTCCGTTGTGTGTATGTACCATATCTTCCCTATCCACTCCTCTGTCGATGAGCACTTAGGTTGTTTCCATGACTTGGCTATTGCATAGAGTGCTGCAATGAACACTGGAGTACGTTTGTCTTTTCGAGTCATGGTTTCCTCTGGATAGATGCCCAGGAGTGGGATTACTGGATCAAATGGTTAATCCATTTTGAGTTTTCTGAGGAATCTCCATACTGTTTTCCACAATGGTTGCACCAATTTGTATTCCCACCAACAGTGTAATAGGGATCCTTTTTCTCCACACCCTCTCCAGCACTTAATTGTTTGTAGACTGGTGATGGCCATTCTGGCTGGCATAAGGTGGCACCTCATAGTGGTTTTGATTTGCATTTCTCTAGTAAGGAGCGATGAGTCTACGGCCATACCACCCTGAATGCTCCTGATCTCATCTAATAAGGAGTGATGTGGAACATCTTTTCACGTGTTTATTTGCCATCTGCATGTCTTCTTTGGAGAGTTGTCTGCCTAGATCCTCTGCCCATTTTTTGATGGGTTGTTTGTTTCTTTGGTATTGAGCTGTAGGAGGTTTTGGAAATTTTGGAGATTAATCCCTGGTAGGTCGATTCATTGGCAAATATTTTCTCCTATTCTGTGGGTTGACATTTCGTTTTGTTTAGGGTTTTCTTTGCTGTGCAGAAACTTTGAAGTTTAATTAAGTCCCATTTGTTTATTTCTCTTTTTATTGTCCTTACTCTGACAGATGGATCTGAGATGTTGCTATCATTTATGTCAGAGAGTGTTTGGCCTATGTTTTCCTCTAAGAGTTTTATAGTATCTGGCCTTATATCTAGATCTTTAATCCATTTTGAGTTTATTTTTGTGCATGGTGTTAGGAAGTGTTCTAGTTTCATTTTTTTACATGTGGCTGTCTAGTATTCCCAGCACCACTTATTGAAGAGGCTGTCTTTTCTCCTATGTATATTCTTGCCTTAGTTGACTGTAGATGTGTGGGTTTAATTCTGTGCTTTCTATCCTGTTCCACTGATCTGTATTTCTGTCTTTGTGCCACTACCATACAGTTTTGATGACTGTAGCTTCGTAGTAGAGTCTGAAATCAGGGAGCCTGATTCCTCCAGCTCCATTTTTCTTTTTCAGGATGTCTTTGGCTATTCCGGGTTTTTTGTGCTTCCAAACAAACTTTAAAATATTTAGTTCTAGCTCTGTGAAAAATGTCCTTGGTAATTTGATAGGGATTGCATTGAATGTGTAGATTGCCTTGGGTAGTATAGTCATTTTGATGATATTGACTCTTCCAGTCCAAGAGTATGTCTTTCCATCTGTTCATGTCATCCTTGATTTCTTTCATCAGCATCTTATAGTTTTCAGAGTACAGGTCTTTTGTCTCTTTAAGTAGGTTTATTCCTAAGTATTTGATTGTTTTTGATGTGATGGTAAATGGGATTGCTTCCCTAATTTCTCTTTCTGATCTTTCATTGTTACTATATAGAAATGCAGTTGATTTCTGTGTATTAATTTTGTATCCTGCAACTTTGCCAAATTCATGAATGAGCTCTAACAGATTTCTGGTAGAGTCTTTAGGGTTCTCTAGGTATAGTATCATGTCATCTGCAAATAGTGATAGTTTTACTTCTTCTTTTCCAATTTGGATTCCTTTTATTTCTTTTACTTCTCTTATTGCTGTGGCTAGGACTTCCAAAACTGTGTTGAATAGTAGTGACGGAATGGACATCCCTGTCTTGTTCCTGATCTCAGTGGGAATTTTTTCAGCTTTTCACCATTGAGAATGATGTGGGCTTTGGGTTTATCATAGATGGCCTTGATTATGTTGAGGTAGGTTCCCCCTATGCCCACTTTCTGAAGGGTTTTTATCAGAAATGGGTGTTGGATTTTGTCAAAGGCTTTTTCTGCGTCTGGTTTTTATTCTTCAGTTTGTTAACATGGTGTATCCCACTGATTGATATGCGGATATTGAAGAATCCTTGCATCCCTGGAATAAATCCCACTTGATCGTGTGTTTTAATGTATTGTTGAATTCGGTTGGCTAGTATTTTGTTGAGGATTTTTGTATCTATGTTCATCAGTGAGATTGGCCTGTAATCTTCTAGTTTTGTGGTATCTTTGTCTGGTTTTGGTATCAGGGTGATGGTTGCCTCATAGAATGAGTTTGGGAGTGCCCCTTCCTCTGCAGTTTTTTGGAAGAGTTTCAGAAGGATAGGCGTTAGCTCTTCTCTAAATGTTTGATAGAATTCACCTATGAAGCCATCTATCTGCTCCTGGACTTCTGTTTGTAGGAAGTTTTTTAATCACAGTTTCAATTTCAGAACTTGTGATTGATCCGTTCATATTTTCTATTTCATCTTGGTTTAGTCTTGGAAGATTGTACTTTTCTAAGAATTTGTCCATTTCTTCTAGGTTTTCCATTTTATTGCCCTATAGTTGCATATAGTGGTCTCTTATGATCCTTTGTATTTCTGTGATGTCTGTTGTTACTTCTTCTTTTTCATTTCTAATTTTATTGATTTGTGTCCTCTTTTCTTGATAAGTCTGGCTAAGGGTTTATCAATTTTATTGATCTTTTCAAAGAACCAGTGTTTAGTTTCATTGATCTTTTCTATGGTTTTTTTGTTTCTATTTCATTGATTTCTGCTCTGATCTTTATGATTTCTTTTCTTCTGCTAACTTTAGGTCTTGTGTGTTCTTCCCTCTCTAGCTGCTGTACGTATAAAGTTAGGTTGTTTATTTGAGCTTTTTATTGTTTCCTGAGTTAGGCTTGTATTGCTATAAACTTTCCTCTTAGAACTGCTTTTGCTGCATCCCAGAGGTTTTGGAGTGTCATATCTTTGTTATCATTCTAGGTATTTTTTAATTTCCTCTTTGATTTCTTCAGTGATCCATTGGTTGTTTAGTAGCATGTTGTTTAGTCTCCACGTGTTTGTATTTTTTGCCATTTTTTTTCTTGTTGATTTCCAGTCATACAGCACTGTGGTCAGAAAAGAGGCTTGATATGATTTCAGTTTTCTCAAAGTTACCGAGGCTTGATTTGTAGCCCAGTGTTCAATCGTAGAGGATGTTCTGTGTGCACTTGAGAAGAATGTGTATTCTGTTGCTTTTGGATGGAATGTCCTATAAATATCTATTAAGTCCATCTGGTCTAATGCTTCATTCAGGACCTGTGTTTCCTTATTGATTTTCTGTCTGGATGATCTATCCATTGCTGTAAGTGGGGTGTTAAAGTCCCCCACTATGATTGTGTTATTGTTGATTTCTCCTTTTAAGATTCTTAGCAGTTGCCTTATATATTGTGGTGATCCTGTGTTGGGTGCGTAGATATTTACAGTTGTTATATCTGTTTCTTGGATTGATCCTTTGATCATTATATAGTGCCCTTTCTTGTCTCTTAAAGTGTTCTTTATTTTAAAGTCTATTTTGTCTGATAGGACTATTGCTACTCCAGCTTTCTTTTGATTCCCGTTTGCATGGAATATTTTCTTCCATCCTCTCACTTTCAATTTGTATGTGTCCCTAGAAGTGAAGTGGGTCTCTTGAAGACAGCATATATATATATGGGTCTTGTTTTTGTATCCATTCAGCTACTCTGTGTGCTTTGGTTGGGACATTCACTCCAAACATTTAAGGTAATTATTGATATGTATGTTCTTATTGCCATTTTATTAACTGGGGTTTTTGTTTCTCTTTTTTCTTCCCTTATTCTCTTGTTGTCTCCTCTCACAAGATGACTATCTTTAATGTTGTATTTGAGTTGATGTTTCTTATTCGTTTGTGTATCAATTGTAGATTTTTCGTTTGCGGTTACCCTGAAGTTTTGATATAGGAGTTTGTATATAAATGAGATTGTTTTAAGTTTTTTGGTTTTTTAACTGCAAGTGTGTCTCCCGTGTCATGCATTTGTGCTCTCTTTTCACTTTTTCTGATTTTGGTAGCACAATTGTGCATGGATGATTTCGTATCTTTACTGTATATATGACTTTCCTGGTGAGCCTTGTCATTTGTGGTGTTTTTGTTTCTGGTTGTGGCCTTTTCTTTTCTGCCTAGAGAAGTTCCTTTAGTATTTGTTGTAAAGCTGGTTTAGTATTGCAGAAATCTCTTAGCTTTTGCTTCTCTGTAAAGGTTTTGATCTCGCCTTCAAATCTGACTGAGAGCCTTGCTGGATAAAGTAATCTTGGTTGGAAGTTTTTTCCTTTCATCACATTCAGTATATCATGCCACTCCCTTCTGGTCTGCAGAGTTTCAGCTGAAAAATCTGATGATAACCTTATTGGGGTTCCCTTGTATGTCATTTGTTTCTTCTCCCTAGCTGCTTTCAATATTTTCTCTTTTTCTCTAATTTTGGTCATTTTGATTAATATGTGTCTGAGGGTGTTCCTCCTTCGGTTTATTTTATATGGTACTCGCGCTTTCTAGATTTGACTGAGTGGTTTCTTTCCCATATTAGGGAAGCTTTTGGCTGTTATCTCTTTGAACATTTTTTCTGTCCCCTTCTCTCTCTCTTCTCCCTCTGGCACCCCTATAATACGAATGTTGGTGCATTTAACATTATCCCAGAGTTCTCTGAGACTCTCCTCACTTCCTTTCAATCTTTTATCTCTCTTCTCTTCTGCATTAGTGATTTCCACTAATCTGTCCTCCACCTTACTGATTCGTTCTTCTGCCTCCTGTATTCTGCTGTTGGCTGCTTTTAATGAATTTTTTATTTCAGTTATTGTATTTTGCATCTCTTCTTGTTTAATTTTTACATCTTGTATTTCTTTGCTCAGTGTTTACTGTAAATCTTGCCTGTAGTTTATTTCCAATGTCTTGCATCATCTTCAGCATCAACAGTCTAAAGTCTCTTTCTGGGAAGCTGATAATCTCCTCATCACTGAGCTGTTTTTCTGGGCTTTTTTCTTTCTCCCTTATCTGGGTTAGAGTTTTCTGTGTTTTCATTTTTATAGGTGTTTGGTGTGGTGATCTTTTTGCTGACAATAGAGTTGTAGCCTCTATTAGTTCTGGTGTTTACCTCCCCTGTGGCTAAAGTTGGTATTGGGGGGGGGGCTTGCTGTAGGCTTCCCGATAGGAGGGACTGGTGCCTGCCCACTGGTAGGTGGGGTTGATTCCTATCCCTCTGATGGGTGGGGCTTTGTCTCTGGGTGAGATTAGAGGCTGGCTGTGTGCCTGAGGGGTCTTTAGGCAGCCTGTTTATTGATGGGTGTGGCTGTGGTCCCACCTGGATTGTTGTTTGGCCTGGGGCTTCTCAGCACTGATGGGAGGGACCAGATTTTCCCAGAAATGGCCACCTCCAGAGAAATGCAGGCTGCTGAATGTCCCCGAGAGCTTCACCTCCAATGCCCTTCCCCCACAACAAGGCACTGTCACCCCTGTTTTCCCAGGAGATCCTCCAAGAATTGCAGTCAGGTTCCACCTGGATTCCTATGGAGACTTTGCTTTGCCCTGGGACCCAGTGCACATGAAAGTCTGTGTGCCTTTCATGAATGGGGTCTCTGTTTCCCCCAGTCCTGTGAAGCTCCTGCAAACAAGCCCCGCTGGCCTTCAATGCCAGATGCTTTGGGGGCTCTTTCTCCCTGTGCCTGATCCCCAGGTGTGGGGTTTTGACATGGGGCTCAGAACTCTCAGTCCTGTAGCTGAGTCTCTGTGATGCAGTTACTTTCCAGTCTGTGGGGCTTCCCACCCAGGAGGTATGGGGTTGCTTCTGTGGCGTAATCGCCCCTCCTAACTCTTGGCGTGGTCTCCTCTTTGTCTTCTGGAGCAGAATATCTTTTTGAAAGTTTACAGTCCATTTAGTTGAAGGTCGCTCGGCATTTGGTTGTAGTTTCGTTGTTTTTGGGAGAGAAGTTGAGCTCCAGTCCTTCTATTTCGCCATCTTAATCAAATCTCCAATCTCACATATTTTAATGATACTATTTTGGCATATGTTGTGATTATAATTACAAATAAGGATAATTTGCAATCTTATTTTCAGGAGTCAAAGTAAAGATAACCTTTTTGAATTTCAGAGTTACAGTTGACAGTGGAATGGTTATATGAACTTTCAAAGTCCTTTGCCACTTCATCTTTCTGAAGTACAGTCACTGTTGCTAATGTTATAAACCTGAGATGCACCACTCTGCTTTTTTTCTTTCTTTTTCTCTCGAGAAAAATATTGTTCATCCTGGTGAACAGCTGTTTATCACCGATTAATAATTCCTCTTTACTGCATTCGCGTCGTACGTGCCGCTGCCTCGTGTTTTGTCTACCTTCATCAGCTTGTACATTTAAAACATACTGATACTTACATAGGCAAAATCCATAGTGGATGACTTTTCTGTTGTCTTTAGTCTCATACTTAATATTTTTAAACATCTTTAGGAATAACTCCATTACACTGTACTAGTCTAAAAATAAGATTATCTTGTTTCTTAATGTTGGACTTCTATTCTTCCTTTGTGTTTCTCAGTTTTAATAGGTTAGTGCAAATGATAATTTTTATTTGTTTATTACCTTATTTTATATTGAAGGGTTAGTCTTGTTAGAATAAATTTTTAGAAATGATTTGAGGGCTACCTTTGATTTGCTTGGATTTTCATGTTTAGTGGATTTTCCTTTCAAAAACTTACTGATTAAATTGAAGCTCTGTTGTGTGCAAAGCGCTGTAATTTAGTGTACTTTGAATTTCCTCACACCAGGGTGTGCCTCCGAGTGAAAACGGATGGCTGTGTAGGCAGAGTCCAGATGAAGGGCTGTTGGTGAGCTGAGCAGCGGTGTACGGGCTCAGGACAGGACTTGGGAGGCTAGTGATTAAGGTAGAGCAGTGGTGCCGCAGGGTGATTGGTGGTGAGGGCTTTTCAACTGACTGCCTTCCTGACTGATGTTCACCTTTTGTAGGTTTTGTTGTGTCAGCAAAAATCACTGTAAGAAGAGTATAAAATAAAAATAGTGAAAATGTATGAAATGGTATTTCTTTAAAAGACAGGTTTAAAATTAGTTAATAGTGTGTTTAAATTCATTTAAACATTAGATTCTCATAGTAATTCTTAAAATAACATTCACAGAAAGATTTAATAAACTTGAATTAAAGTTTTGTTTGTAAACCAGTTAGAAATAATTCCATCAGAAAACATGGAATTAATTATGAAATTCTCCTTATTAAGAGCCAGTAATTAAAACCAACTTGCCTTTTAAGACCTCCTTTGTATATACATTTTTTTTTTTGTTGCGCTGCACCCACGGCATACGGAGGTTTCCGGCTAGGGGTCGAATCGAAACTACAGCTATCAGCCCATGCCGCACCACAGCAACACCAGATCCAAGCTACATCTGCTACCTACACCACAGCTGATGGCAACACCAGATCCTTAACCCAGTGAGCGAGGCCAGGGATTGAACCTGTGCTCTCATGGATGCTAGTCACATTCGCTTCCGCTGTGCCATGACAGGAACACCTGTATGTTTTTTTTAATCCCACTATTAGCCACAAAAGTGTTTTTTTGTGGGGGTATGCATTGTATGAATTTTTATATTATAGTATTTGGTATAACTATGTGCTTTTTCCTAGTGTTAAATACAAAACTAGAATTCCCAGTCTGAGGTATTTTTATATCATATTGTATTCATTTTACTCACTTAGCAGCAATTCCCCTGCTACTTAATTTGCTGTCTGTGTGTGTCTCAGCTAAGGGAGTCAGCTCTGTTCATGAACCAACATAAATGTTTAACATTCAGTGCCTGCCTTGCTGTCGTGGGTCATGTGAGACTCCAGAGTGGAGAAGTCTCATTGTGTGGGCCGCGGGGCTCAAATGATTCACTTCTAGACTTAGAGGCTTTTAAGCATCAATTCCTACTACAGACATTTCTAGAAACAAAACAAGGTTATAAATCAGATAGGTGCTGATCAATGACTTTCTCAGAAAACCATAATCAGATTAACTTCATTTTTCATATGTAACTAACTTTGACACTTAGCCATTTTGATTTTTTTCTCTCATATTTAACATAGTTCTGCTACAGGGAATCAGGCTCTAGATTCTAGGCCCTATTTAAAGGAGGAAAATGTCATGTTCATCTTTTATTAGCATTAATTATCCCTTGAAGTCTTATAATGATGCACGTCAAGACAAAAATATGTACATTTCAAGAATTTAGGTCTTACTAGACTTTCATTGATGTTCTTAAATGTTTTCTTTGTTGGTGCTCTTTCTGTTCTTTGTTATTTTCTTTTAGGGAAAAGAGATTAAGCATGGTTTTCCAGGCAAAAAGTAGCTCTGGAAACTAGTTTTGTGTGATAAATTAGCCAGTATCTTCCATAAAGGTTTTTCTTTGTTCAAACTCTCCTGTAAACAGAACGTTCTCCTCTCTCTACCCTAGGACAAAGTACGAACAGAAAGTTACCGAGATTTTATGTATCAAAATGCGCATATCTTCAAAGACAAGGTGAGTAGCATAGGCTACAGAATTGTACGTTTCATGGGGCTCTTGGGCAGCAGAAACCCTCTCTTAGGTCATCATTGTGACAGCAGGTGATTTCAGGTACACTGGCTTTATTTCATTGAAGACTTTGATGCTGCTGCTCTGTGGTGCAGAACACTGGTGACAGAAAATGCCGATTGGTGCTGTCATTCAGTATACTCTTTTTTTTAAAAAATAAATCATTGATTACAGTGACATGGCTTACTTAAACTTGGCTTATCCAGATAATTTTGCTGAAACCATATTTTTGATTTACTGTGATTCCTGTTAATTTCAAATGTATAAGATAAGCCCTACACTAGAGCACTTTTAATTATTACTTTAGTTTATGTTAACAAGTTAAAAATCAATAATTTTGAGAAGTCATTATTGTAAGTAGGGTCAAATTCTGTAAAGTAAAATTTATTTTATGTGCTTTCTTTTAAGACCTCATTTATTTACCCCTTTTTGATATATTTTACATTTTACAATTAGTGTTAATAGTGCCCCAGGTTATTTCAAAGGTGATCTTTCACTGTGTGTATGTTTAAAATTTGTGTCATTTGTTTTTTTTCTCCCTTGTGAATTTTTCCATTTCTTCTTCCTCTCTTTCTCCTTCCCTCCCTCTCCGCATTGGCATGGTTACTTGAGTTCAGGTTTTTGGCTTGTTCCTCCTTATTGGAAATTAGTCCAGTAATTTAGTCAAGTATATTATCATCTCTGCCACTTACATACCTTTGTTTGTGAATATTCCCCTTCTTTTTCTACTTTAAGGACATGTATATTGGTAACTTAAGGTTTTTAAGATTCCCCTTTTGCTTCCATTTAAAAAGATACTTCTCTAAGGTTTTTTCATGGGTTTACATGATACGGAGCAGTGAATAGCAACCTTTATATGTTGAAAAGTCTCTTTTCTTGATTTTTATATTGTTTGGAATATCATATAGATTGGCTTTCATTTTCCATACCTAAGAGCAATGTTTCGCTTATGACTTAGCTGTGTTGGACATGCCAGACTTAGATGGTGCTCTGATATCTTTTGGCCAGTGCATTACCTGTCATAGGAGATGTATAATGGTGTATGTTTCTTTGTTTTTACTAAGTCCCACTATGGACAAATAGATTATTTAATTTTTAAAATATTTGTTTTTATCAGTTTTTTTTGTACTTGTCTTTTTTGTATGCCTTTTACATGTTGTTGTGGCAGAAAGCTAAGAATTTTTTTTATAGTTCTTATATTTGCACCCAAGTACTGAAACTAGTATCTAAAAACCTGCTTTGTTTCCAGTGAAGCAAATATGTTGCTATTAAAATTTTTGCTTTTTATTTATAGTTAGATTATGCCTTAGGTTTTTATTTTATTTTCTCCTTAATATGTTGTGTATAGAAATTAAGCATGTCAGGAGTTCCCTTCATGGCTCAGTGGTTAACGAATCCGACTAAGAACCATGAGGTTGCGGGTTCGATCCCTGGCCTTGCTCAGTGGGTTAAGGATCCGGCGTTGCCGTGAGCTGTGGTGTAGGTCACAGACGCGGCTCGGATCCTGCATTGCTGTGGCTGTGGCGAAGGCTGGCAGCTACAGCTCCTGTGAGACCCCTGGCCTGGGAACCTCCATATGCCGCGGGTGCGGCTCTACATAAAAGGCAAAAAGACAAAAAAAAAAAAGAAATTAAGCATGTACTGGTCTGGGAATCACTAGTCGTGCCTGGTTTCTGAAGAACTGGGTATCTAATAATTTTAGACAAGTGCTGAATCTCTGTGTGCCTGATCTGTAAAATGATTTTTTTAAACCTTTCTGGTTCTAAAATTTTACGACTTTGTTGTTATATAAGCACTACTGTTTTCTTTTTTTGAACCATCTTTTTTTTTTTTTTTGTCTTTTTAGGCCTACACCCGAGGCGTATGGAGGTTCCCAGGCTAGGGGTCCAATCGGAGCTGTAGCTGCCGGCCTACACCACAGCCAGAGCCACAGCAACGCCAGATCCAAGCCGCATCTGCAACCTACACCACAGTTCATGGCAACATTTGACCCTTAACCCATTGAGCAAGGCCAGGGATTGAACCTGCAACCTCATGATCCCTAGTCGGATTCATTTCTGCTGTGCCACGATGGGAACTCCTTTGTTTGTTTGTTTGTTTGTTTTTAAATAGCTTGGATATTTATTTTGATTATACCTTAGGATCCTTTAAATCTGTCCTTTCCATCAAATAAAAATCATAACAGTGAAAAACCTTTAAGAAAAAAATAACTAAAAAGGAGAATGACATTTTTTTTTTTTTTTTTTTTTTTTTGTCTTTTTGCCTTTATGTAGAGCCACACCCGCGGCATATGGAGGTTCCCAGGTCTAACAGGAGCTGTAGCCGCCGGCCTTCGCCACAGCCACAGCAACGCGGGATCCGAGCCACGTCTGCAACCTACACCACAGCTCATGGCAACGCCGGATCCTTAACCCACTGAGCGAGGCCAGGGATCGAACCCGCAACCTCATGGTTCTTAGTCGGATTCGTTAACCACTGAGCCACGAAGGGAACTCCGAGAATGACATTTGAATCTCTAGCATTCTCTGTATTTTAAATAAACTTGATTTACTTGAACCACTATTCTTAAAATATGGTAAATAAGATCAATACACAAGAGGAATAAATAATAATAATACTTTTTGATATGAATGCCATGGGAATTTAAGGAAAAGTGAGTTAAGTTTTTTTTGTAGTATGCTCCTGAATAGACTTTTGTCTTATGTGAGAAAATACTGAAAAGGCACAAGTATTAGTAATCATAAGATTAATCATTGAAAAATAAGTAATTATGAGTATTTCTATGTATATAAAGCATATCTTACTAGGTTTATACACCTGTATGCATTCACTTTCTCCTTTTAATTTTTTATTTATAACAGTCTTATAGAAATACTATATAATGCGTTTTTGGACAAAATACATGACCACAGAAAACATGTAATGTTTAATTATTTTGTGTTCCGCTTACCGCTTTTACTGAAGATATTAAATCTACCAGAGTCAGAAAAGGGCTTATTAATAAATTGGGAGTATTTTTCCCTAGTACTTTACCTAAGATACTTTCATTTAATTTGTCAATGTATAAATAGTTTTGTTTGACATTTATTATTTCTCAAAAGTAGATTCTAATGTAAAATATTATATGTACCAATTTCTAACTCTTTAAAGCGTATTCAGCATATGGTTTTCTTAACAATATTAAATGATCTAGAGCTTTTATATTTTTCAGTGATTCGGGACGCTTTTCTTTATTATACTATGACTACAGATTTAGAAAATATACTACCATATATTTAAATAGGATTTGATGATTTATAGGTTACTTTCAAATATTACGTCCCATTTGTTACTATGCGAATGTCCATAACTAGGCACGACAGGTATTTATCTCCATTTTACACATGAGGAATCTTGAAACCAATAGATTATGTGACTTGCCGTAAACAGGCAACTGAAAAAAACCCTGCAAACCTGAGCGTTTTAGTTGTAGTCTAGAGCCCTTAACCCTGTGCCACTACACTTTGAACACCATTAAGTTAAAATAGAATGAATAAGTAATCAGGGTGATTCATTAGTGCTTTTTTTTTCTTTTTTCTTTTTGGCCTCCCCACGACATACAGAGTTCCCAGATCAGGGATCAGATCTGAGGTGCAATTGCAACCTAAGCATGTCTGTGGCAATGCCAGATTCTTAACCCACTGTGCCGGGCTGGGGATCGAACCCACGTTACCAAGGCTGCCAAGTGGCCACCAATCCCGTTGTGCCACAGTGAGAACTCCCATTAGTGACATTTTAATTCATACTATTTATCATATATAGGTCATAGGATTTCTGTGTGTCATGATACGTTGTCATTTCATAAAGTTATTTAGGAGTTCCCTTCGTGGCTCAGCGGAAACAAATCCGACTAGGAACCACGAGGTTGGGGGTTCGACCCCTGACCTCGCTCAGTGGGTTAAGGATCCGGCGTTGCCGTGAGCTGTGGTGTAGGTTGCAGACGCGGCTCGGATCCCGCGTTGCTGTGGCTGTGGTGTAGGCAGGCGGCTACAGATCCTGTTAGACCCCTAGCCTGGGAACCTCCACATGCCGCAGGTGCGGCCCTAAAATGACAAAAAGACCAAAAAAAAAAGTTATTTAAATACATTTTTTTTTTTTTAAATGTATGAAGTAGGAGTTCTGCTGTGGTGCAATGGAATTGGCAGCATCTCTGCAGCACTAAGATTCAGGTTCAATCCCTAGCCTGGCACAGTGGGTTAAAGGATCTGGCATTGTCGCAGCTGCGTAGGTCTCAACTGCAGCTCAGATCTGATCCCTGGCCTGGGAATTCCATATGCCCCAGGGCGGCCAATAAATAAATAAATAAACAAATAAATAAAATGTATGAAATAACATGTTTTCCTAAATTTTTTACCATTGTGTTTCTTTGTTTTTATCTCCATTAGGTAGACAGATTTCTTACCAGAGTGCTAAATGTCATTATTGAGTTAATGGTAGAGATTTATTTTTCAAAAAGTTGCTCATAATTAAAAATACTTTCCTTCCTCCCTTCCTTCTCTTCTCTCTCCATCCCTCCCTTCTTGCTTCCTTTCTTTTATTCTTCTCTTAATATTGTTTTTAATTCACAAAGCTCCTGTGGAGGCCATATGGTTTCTCAGATTTAATTTAACTTTGGGTGACTTCAGTCAGTCATAATTAATTTCTGTTTGTAGTTCATTGAAGACATTCACAGTTAGGCCCCTTTTTTAATGCTTTTGATTATTATCTACAGTTAAAATTAATTCACTTTCTAAGAAACTGAATCACATTCCTCCATCATTTTATTAAAAAAAGTGAATGTAATCATTTTTACCTCTTTCTTTGATTCTGTCAAGTTTTAGCTTATTTGCCCAACTGCTTAAATCTGAGCTAGATGTAAAAAATAATTAGTATGCAATTAAAAATATGATTTAAGGAATTTCCTGGTGGCCTAGCAGGTTAAGGATCCAGCATTGTTACTGCTGTGGTGCGAATTCAGTCCCTGGCCTGGGAGCCTCTGCATGCTGTGGGTGTGGCCAAAAAAAAATTACATGATTTAAATACAAGCTTTAGAAAGCATGCTGACCTACGTTGGGGGGCTAGCTTTACAGTTTACCGGCTATATGATCCTGGATCTATTACTTTCCTTCTCTGGAGCTCACTTTTCTTCAGGAAGGATTAAGAGTTTGTACACACACACACACACACACGCACGCACGCACGCATATGTATATAAACTACGTGTGTGTGTGTAGTCTTACAAAAGAATATGCACTCTAATTGGAGTAATTGATACCTATCCTTCTGTACTTAGCTTTTTTCACTCAGATAATTCCTTATTAACATTATTTTAATGGCTCAAAAATCCAATGTCAAATTGGCCAGAAGTTAACATTTTATATTAGAAACAATGCTGCATGTAAAAATATAAAATATTAAAAAAATCTTTTTATAAATGGGAGAAAGGGTAAATTCCTTGCAGTGGACTCCCTGGATTAGAGAGATACTTCCCTGGATGGTGGTGTTGTGGCCAGCTTGCCTTTCCAGAAACAGTGCCTGACTGTTGATGTTCCCAAACACCATTGCCAAAGTCCTATGCTGTCACACTTCTAAATTCCACACTGATGTTTTCTTTTTAATTTTTTAATTTTGAAAAATCTTTCAGTTAACTTGCTGAGGACTTATCACTTACTGTTGTGTTGTATATATTTTTACATTTTATTATTTTATGCCACATAACATTTCAAATTCATATACTATAGCTATACTATAAATATATATATGCCCTGTATTGTAGTATTTTCTTGATGTTGTGGTTCATGTATGTTATTTGTAACTTTAAAAAATAGTTTTCTTTACAGTCATGTTTTCTTTATAGTGATGCTATGAAGATTGCATCTTATAATTTTTGACTTGCTTGTGTATAAAGTAGGTATAGTAAAATGTGCTGACTCACTCAGGCCAGCCACACATGCAGGAACAGTCACTTTCTCCCTGTGAAGCCATCTGGGCCTCATCCTTCTTAGAGCACAGCGGCTAGGAGCACGGAGTAGTAGCCTTGTGGCAACCTTATTTCTTCCATAGAAATTAGGCTATTTATATTCTCTCTTCTAAAGTCACTAAACAATACAGAAAATAAAATGCATAGAAATAGAACTTAACTAATGTGCAGGTCTTATGAAAAAGATTAAAAAAAAAAAGAACAATTCCTAAAGAACATAACAGATGATTTAAACAAATTGAAAGCCATACAGCTACTGAGTAGAAAACTCAAAGTAAAATTGTCTGTGTTCGTAAATTAGTATTTTAGTTCAATACCTATCAAAATGCTAAGACTTTAAAAAAGAAAAAAAGCTGATTATCTTGTTCTTGTGGAAAAAATAAATATACAAAATTATCCAGAAACACTGTGAAAACAATTTAGCAGGAGTTCTGTTGTGGCATGGCGGAAATGAATCTGACTAGTAAACTGTGAGGTTCCAGGTTTGATCCCTGGCCTTGCTCACAGTGTTGCCGTGAGCTGTGGTGTAGGTTGCAGACGCAGCTCGGATCCAGCGTTGCTGTGGCTGTGGTGTAGGCCAGCAGCTGTAGCTCCGATTAGACTCCTAGCCTGGGAACCTCCATATGCCACGGGTGTGGCCCTAAAAAAAATTTTTTTTTGCAATGTGGGTGAACCACCTTTACTAGACAGAAAAAAATTCTGCAAAGCTTCTGTAATTAGAATATATTGGCACATGATTATACGAGCAGAATAAAAATGTAAAAATACACAAAATATGCATAGCTCTTCAGAGAGATCCCATCCTCTTTTCTGTCATGTGAGAACACAATGAGAAGCCTGTCTATGAACCAAAGAGCTGGCCCTCACCAGAGTCAGTCTGTGCCTTGCTCTTAGACTTTCCAGACTCCAGAACTGTGAGAAACAAATTCCTCTTGTGTATAAATTACTCAGTTTATAGTATTTTTGTTATAGCAGCCCAAATGGATTGAGACAGGGGCCTTTAAAACTTCGCTAAAATTTTTGTGTGTCTGGTCTGACCTCAGTGACCTCATCATCTGTCAAAGGTCCCAGCTTCTAATACCATCACCTTGAGGTTAGGATTTCAATATAAGAATTTCGGGGGGACACAGATATTCAGAGCATAGCAGTCAGTGTCAAGTAAGTGGGAGAAACAGACTGTTTAATAACACGTTGGGACAGCTGGTTAACTGTCTGAAAGAAGTAAAGTTGAAACCATAGCAGTTAGTGTATACTAAGGCTTAAAAAAAGAAAACTGTGTTAATGAAACTGGAAATGTATTAGAAGGAAATGTGAATGAAATAGAGGAGAATAGGGTTAGGTCAATCTAATTATGATGAAAAGCCATAGGAGAAAAAGGTTAATGAGTTTGTTAGTAAAGAATTTCTGCATAGCAAAAATCAGTGTAAATAGAATTAAAAGGTAAATATATATGCTGAGAGAAAGGTCTAATTTTGACTTACAAAAGACTCCTATTTGATAAGAAATTTGGTAAGAAAAGGACTAACCGCTTAGTGGGAAAATGGAGAAAGGGTATAAATAGATCTTTCACATAGGAAGAACTGCAGATGTCTCTCCACCTTATGGAGTGATGCAAAACCCCATGGTAATGGAGATGCACATTAAAACTAGACCAGGAGTTCCCACTGTGGCTCAGTGATGATAAACTGACTAGTACCCATGAGGATGCAGGTTCAATCCCTGGCTCTGCTCATTTGGTTTAAGAGTCCAGCAATGCTGTGAACCTCGGTGTAGGTCACAGACGCAGCTCGGATTTGGCATGGCTGTGGTGTAGGCTGGCAGCTGCAGCTCCAGTTCGACCCCTATCCTGGGAACTTGCGACCCTAAAAAGAAAATAAATAAAACTAGAGCAGTTTATCATTTGGCACCTGCCAGATTAGCTGAAATCTAAAAGTTTGATTATGTGTTCCATGGGCTAGTGTCACCTGTGAGGAAATTGGGCCTTAGACATTGCTGGTTGGAGTCTTCAGGAGTAGACTTGCCCTATGGTGGGTAATTTGGTTATGCCTAGCAGAATTATAAACATGAATTTTCTCTTTGACCCAGTGTTTTCACTTCTGGGAACAGATTTACTCCTTTATATTTCTATAGAATTACTTGTGTGCTAATGGGGTTAGATGTAAGGTTATTTACAGCATTGATTGTCATAGTAAGATCGCAGAAACTACCTAAATGTCCATCAGTAGAGAACTGGATCAGTAGATGATGGTACAGTCATAACATGGGATCCTGTACGGCTACATAAGAGAAAAAAAGTTCTGTGAAGTGATAGGGAAAGAACTTCGGATTATGATAAGTAAAAAAGAGGATTGCATAGCACAGTGGGTATAATATGCCTCCATTTGTATAAAAAGGGGAAAGAAAAACATATATGGTATTGCACTGTATGTACATAAAAATTCTCTGGAAGGATACATAAGAAATAACACCTTTTGATGTTTCAACTTTATGCATCTGTTACCTAGTGAAAAAATATAGTAGTTGTTGAACAATATAAAAGCTTCTTAATTCTAGTGTACTTTTCTTATAGTAGTAGCTTTCCATTACTCAGAGTAAAATCCAGGAGTTTTATGTGATCTAACCCCTGCCTAACCCTGATCTCATTGAGAGGCAGCCTTTCTCATCAGCTCAGCCACACTGGCCTTCTTGCTGTGCATGGCATGCTCCTTTACTTCATTCAGGTCTCTGCTCGCGTGTCCCAGAGAAGTATTTGCAGGCCTATCTAAAATTCTGAAAAAGTGTATCCTCTGCCCTTGCTCTGACCTCTACTCTGGTGCTCCAGTTTTCTTTATAACACTGCTACCTGACATTACTCTCTCTTCTGTGTTTTTTTGTTGTCTGTTTCCCCCACAAGACTGCGAGCTCCTTTAAGACAGGGACTTGATCTTGTTTGTTGCTGTAACCCATCACCATGATCAATTCTTGCACTTAAGAATGCTCAGCGAGCAGTAATAGTGGAAGAGTGCTGAAATAACATTATATTTTCAGACAATTATATAGGATTTTAGGCTATTGATAACGAAAGACTTAAGACACTACATTTTCCAGTAATTTCTGGTGTACCTCTGAGTACTTTGCTAATTATGTTTCTTTCGTTACTTGTTTTTGTTTTTTACAATGAGCCAGTCAGGTTTCACTGTCCTATTCTGGAAAGAATCATATGAAATTCCTTTTTTTTTAGAGCTGCAACCGCGGCATATGGAAATTCCCAGGCTAGGGGTCTAGCTGCAGCTGCCAGCCTATGCCACAGCCATAACAGTGCCACATCCAAGCCGTGTCTGCGACCTATACACCACAGCTCACGGCAAGGCCGGATCCTTAACCCACTGAGCAAGGCCAGAGATCGAACCTGCAATTTCATGGTTCCTAGATGGATTCATTTCCCCTGTGCCACGATGGGAACTCCCCAAATGAAATTCTTGATTGAGAAATAATTGTTCCCTGCCTATCCCCAATAATATCTTAAACTTTGGTTCTTATTACTTTCACTAATGATAATGAATATTTTTTAGAAAATTCTCATTACTGAAATCTAGGAGACAGCTTGTTTTTATTGTACTTGTGTTATTTAAATGAGTTGACTGTTTAATTATGGAAATGGAGGGGATATGACAGTATTTTCCATCCATGAGTACAGGATCAGGCTATCCTGTGTAAGTTCATTCTTGGCACTCAAACTTGAGAAAGCTTATTTCTGTTAAAATTTGGAATTATTAACGCTAAATTAGAGCATAAATAACAGCAAGGAAATAAAAAACAGAATACTTCCCTATTTAGAAGTCTATGGAAATTGCTTATTTCATATAAAACATTTCTTAAATTTACTTTGTTCCATCTCATTGCAACAGACTGTGGCCAAATACACCGTTAAGAATTTAGAACAAGTCATCGTAATGATATCTTCAGTTTCCCCAAAGAGAAATTATTACCATATTCGACTGATAAAGTCTTAAGTTTTTGTGATCTAGTCTTAGAAATATAATACGTGAGTGGGATTTAAAGCATTAGACCTTTTTGATAACGTCTTTCTTTTCCTTTTTTTTTAATTACACCAGGTAGTTTTGGATGTTGGTTGTGGAACTGGAATTCTCTCTATGTTTGCTGCGAAAGCTGGAGCAAAGAAGGTTCTTGGCGTTGATCAGTCTGAAATACTTTACCAGGCAATGGATATCATAAGGTAGATGCATTTTTTAAGTCTTAATTTAAGATTATTTTAAAATTTGTTCTTATCTTTAATAACTAAGTCAGACTCAAGACACTTGTCTTTTAGTAAAAATTCATTGCACAATAGTAAAATTTTAAGTTGGATTGAGCTAGACATGTTTGAGCGGTGAGTAATCCTTTCACTGTTCTCATTGATGAGAATTATTTTGATATAATTTTCTGCCCTTCCAATTATGGCTATAAATATTCTGATTACAATAATATACTGTTTGAAATCACTGACATGTAGGGTAATATTGTCAGAGGAGTCTGTGAAACTCAATATGTATTTCCCTTAGCAAATAACAGTTAGACTAAAAAGACTAACGATTATTTTTTCTTTTTGATAACACTAGCCCTGTGCCTCCTCAAATTAAGTAAATTCCAAAATGGCTACAAACAAGTTAAGAGTAGATTTAATTTTATTCACTAATAATAGCTCTTCTCTGAGGAATTAAGTTAATGACCAAGCTGCTGCAGTGACAGTGCTAGAGCCTTAACTGGCTGTGCCACAAGAGAACTCCAAAAATGTATTGTTGATAGTAAGATTATAGTAAGACATTTCTATTAGATGTTCTAAGCTTATGAAAGACCATGTCTATTTATGTATAAATTTGGCATTTTTCCTTTCTATGAGGTTAGACTTGATGTGCTCTCATTTTAATTCCTTTATGGAAAACAAGGAAAAGGAGAGCAATAACTTTCATTTTTCTTTATTTTCATTTTATTTTCACAGAGGCCCTGATTCCTAGAGACTTTCAGAAATATATTTATACAATGATTATATTCATATTCATTGTATATAAAATTTAGTGCTGCAGTTTATGGAAATTTTGCTTGAGAGCATTTATTAAAATGACAGCAATTTCAGGTGCTTCAATTTAATATTAAAAATTGCTAACATTAATTCAGCACTTTCTTTTGAATTTCTTTTTCATTATTATTCTTATTATAGAGATTAATAAATTGAGACACAGAATGTAAGAACTTGTTATTTGTAGTGGGCCCAGGCAGCCTGACTCCATAGTCTGTCCTCAGCCAATTTACTGTGCTGTATCTCCACTTAACTACCCACAGGACATCTATTGGTTGCATTCAGTAGTTGGCTTTACTTAGAACCTATAGAGTTTGAAAATCAGGGCTTTTTGTTTGGATAAATTCTGTTTTGGATAAGCCATCAATGTACTTTTCTTCAGAGATAGTCTCCTTTGCCTTTTTTATATTGTGAAAAGATAGCTCCTTCAATAGTGTTCAGAGCATCTCTCCTTTGTCTTCCATTCAAAAATTTGCAATTTCTAAAAAGACTGAAAAAAAAAATGGAGTTCCCTTTGTGGCTTAGTGGATTAAGAATCCAACTAGTATCCATAAGGATGCGGGTTCCATCCCTAACCTCACTCAGAGGGTTAAAGGATTTCGCATTGCCACAGCTGTGGCATAGGTCGCAGATGCAGTTCGGATCTAGCCTTGCTGTGGTTGTGGTGTAGCACCGATTTGACGCCTAGTCTGGAAACCTCCATATGACATGCGAGTGCGGCCCTCAAGAGAAAAAGGAAAAGAAATTTTTACCGTGATGTGAGATAACCTCTGTTCTTCTGTTTGTGAATGCGTCTGTAAAAGAATATGCAGGAACCAGTTTATCGTTAACATCCCCAGCATTTGCAGCGTACTCTTACTAGATGAGAGGCAGAATAGCATACTTCTTTCAGCATCTGGATCCTCATGACTTTGACTTCTAATTTTGGCTTTTTGACTAATTAGCTTTGTGATAATAGGCACATTGCTTAACTTCTTTAACCCAAGTTCCTTCATTTATAAAATGGGGTTGATGGTAGTACCTATCTCACAAGATTGCGGTAAGGATTGAATCCATTTATGGTGCTTTGCAAAGTGGCTGACAAGTAACTGCTCACTAAACATTACTAGTAATTGTAAATATTCATTGATAGTAATAGTGCTAAGTTTGGCTTGTCGCCAGTGCCTTGAATAATACTCTACATTTGGTTGGTTATGTTTCTAAAATGGTTATTTCTTGCAGTTATTCCCACCAACATAGAATGACTCTTTTCTGTATTCTTTCTGTTTCACAATCTCTATTGTCTTACGTCATAAAGCTTTATTCTTCAGCCAGTTTTATTCTGTGTTTATTCTTCTCCCTCGAAATATACTCTCAGCTTCTATTTTGCTTGTCTGTCATTGTATATTGGAGCTTTCTAGAACTATCGTCAGTCAGTGAAAACAGCTCTTTTGATTAGCAGGCCGTGAATTGTCTTTAGCAGTCCTGAGGCTTCTCTGCCAGAAATCTGTACACAGCAGGATTTCTGTAAAACTCCATAAACTTACCTCCATAAGAAGTGCTTTAAATTCTAAAAGATGGATACTTTTAAAATACGTTTTATTCTTTTAAATACATTCAATTTATGATCTCTGAATTGTGTTTAAAATAATAATTTTTATCTGTTTTCTGTATTTAAAGAAAGAGATCTAATGTTTCTAAAGAAAGAATTTAGAATGGAGTAAGTTTTGGTTTTAATGTACACTGACATTTACATTAGAGCTTATTTAAAAATTCTGTGTGTGTGTATGTATATACATATATGTATGTGTATATATATATATATATATGTATATATATATATATATAAATTAGGGCTTAAGAAGAAAGTTAGGCTTGTGGTGAGGTTTGCAGACACGAGTCAAGTAGAATATGGATTTTTCAAAGATGTTATATAAGCAGGGGCAAATAGAGCTCAAAGTGATAAACAGAAGGAATGAGAAATTATTTCTTATTCTTGCTGTCACATTCAAACTCTGCAGTGAATGATCGTTTCAGAGCCATAAACTTACCTAAGGATAGCAAAGCTTCTCATTTGCCAGAAAATTGTATCTACTGTCACCCTCAGGAAGCAGAGGTAGCTTCTGGTAATGTTTTTATCATTATCGCTCTGGCTGCCTTTGGTTTCTCAGTGACTCTGCCATGGACTAGCTCATTATTCAGACTTTTAGGTGTTATTGCAGAGGAGTTTTCATGAGAAGGTTGATCCATCATATGGCTACGATGCAGTACTTTCAATCTCAGTGTGACGTTAAAGATGTAATCTTTTTTATTGCCTGTGTCTAGAATACTATCAGAAGTGAAACAGTAGGAAAAGCCTAGAGAATATTTTGATCTGTTGTCACGTTTATGTAAGTGTCCTTCTCTAGATTCTAGGGCAGGAGCTTTGTCTTAATATTTTTTATCCCTAATACCTAGCAAAGCATCTTACACGTGGTAGGTACTTAGTAAAGACTTTTGAGAAGAATCAAGTAGCATAACATAATGATTTTAAAGATAATGGTGTATGTAAGATTTGGAGCAAGATCACAAAATACACCAGGATAAATTCTTGAAATAAGGTATGTTCCTTCATACTTTATTTCTAAATTTAGTAGAAATACATACAAGAATGAATTAAAGCAGAAGGAGATTTTGAACCATTTTTGAGGCTTAAATGGTTTTTAAAACATTTTTTTTAGCTTCTCAAAAGCCTTCTAATGAAGGTGATCAAAATACCTTATTTGGAAACTGAATTCATTTTTATCTCCCACCCCACTAGCCCCATAATTTCCACTCAAGGGTTCTATCTTGGAGGTCCATGACTGCCCACTTGACTTAATACAAAGTTGTATTCACAGCTAAGTGTCTTGTCTTGTCTTTTTAGGGTTCTACCCTCGGCATATGGAGGTTCCCAGGCTAGGGGTCGAATTGGCGCTACAGCTGCGGGCCTACACCACAGCCACAGCAATGCGGGATCTGGGCTGCTTCTGCGATCTACACCACAGCTCATGGCAATGTCAGATCCTTAACCCACTGAGTGAAGCCAGAGATCGAACCTGTGTCCTCATAGATGCTAGTCAGATTCCGTTGAGCCACAAGGGGAACTCCCACGGCTGAGATTTATTACAGCAAAGGATACAGTCCAGGACCACCAGTAAAAGATATCCGTTGGTAAATGTCATGTCCCACGAAGTCCTTTCTTCCCTGCAAGTCACACAAGATGTACTTTTCCCTCTAGATGCGAGTATAAAACACATGTGTGAAATGTCCCTACCCAAGAAGGTTTGCTTGAGTCTTAGAGTCTGTAGTTCTCAAAGAGAGAACTATACCTGCTACGCAACCAATTATAGTGCAGGCTCACGTCAGACACCAGGTGCATATCAAGCATCTTCATGTAAACATGCTGTCTTCCTGGTTTGTCCTGGTCCACAGCTTCAGCTGTGTAGAATAACATCATTAACTAGTATTTCTGTGAATATTCAGTTTTGTCCTTAGGGCTTGGTCAAGAATTACTGCCATGGTTACAGAGATAAGTAAGAACTGAGAAAACAGGCCTGTTTTAACTCTTCCCACAAGTCGAAATTGGAAACCTGGGACTCGACCTGGACCCTTCCTTATCCTTTGTCAGCAGACTTGTTGGAGATAGAGTCCTCTGGAGAATTCTAATGTTTCTTAAATCCATCCTTCCTTTACCACTGATATTTCTTAAGTCCATACCTTAATTCACATTGTTCTGTTTCTCACTTGAATTAATTCATCTGCACGTAAGTAACTCAGTTGCTTGTGCTCTGTCTTTGCTTCCCATGGCTCTGTCATCCACTCCCTTAGGACAGCTAGGTTGATATCCCCTCTGGTTCTCTTCTAAGCAGAAAAAGGAAGAACGGTAAAAAAAGTTCTTTTTGTGTTGGGAAGACATAAGAGATCATATGGAAAAAGCTAAAAATTACCCATGATTCTGGTATAAGATATCACTCAGCATTTTGGTAAGGCTTTTTAAAGACTTAGGTCACAATAGATGGACTACATAGAAACATAAACTTTATGGGAATATCAGCCACTGAGGGTTAGATAGAGATTTTTCTCTCATTCATATGTGTGCCCCAACCACCTGGAAAAGTATCAGGCACACAGGTAGGTATTCAGTATAATCAGTGACTGAATGAAAGAAGGAATTTTCAAGACCCAGGACATCAAATGATCAAAGCCGGTAAATCATCAGCACCAAAGACTGGAAACCCATGGTCTCTGCTTGAATCCAGATTATTCTTTTCCTCATTTTTTTCCCTTGTAGTAGAAGCTGAGCTATTGCTAATTTTAAGCAATAAATATCCTTGGTGTTTTTAATTCCACAGATATATCCCTGTAAACAGAAATGATAAACTTAGAAGGATGGCAGCTCATTGAATAGACAGCCTTGTTTGGATTTCAAGTCTGGCCCCTGCACTGAAATTATCTGCCTGGTAGTATTTATTGTTTATAGGATACACGTTATATTTTCCCCTGTCTCAAATAATTGAGGATCCTTGTTTTTTGTTGACGTTTATGAATGGAGGACTAGATAATTTAATATAGGTAACTGGTATGGGTTTTCTCTCCTCTCCTTCAGGAGAAGAGAGGGAGGTCCATTCTGGGCGCCACTTTTCCTACGATTTTCCAGTTCCCTTGTCCCTTCCACTTTATATACCTCTTGGCTGCAGGGATTTGAGTTGTGAAGAATGGCTCCCACCTCTACCATAATCTCTGATGTGTGCACTGAGCACTGGGTCCTTCTTCACAAGTTTGCCTAAATGGTTTAATTCCCCTTTTTTTCTCACTAAATTATCCAAATCCTTTATTGTTTGGTATTGCCTTCTAAAATCTCCATGTGGTTATCAGTTTATGACATTTTATATGACTTTACTGTCATTTCAACATGCTGAAACAAGAGAGAAGTATTTATTCTTGGATGCCGTAGTGGATTGAAAGCAAAGTAATATTATCCTTTGTGTATTTTTATATCAGAATGTCCCTCCCTGTCCCCCAAACCCCCTCCCCTCCTCCCGCAATATGCTTTTTTAAACATATCATCCGTGTGTTCTTCTGGGTGAACTTCATAACAATTTTATCACTGACTTTAAATGCCCTCTGCTTGACAAGATATCTGTTGTATGAACTCCCATTGTCCCCATAAGCAGACTTTATGGAGTTCGCATCTCTCTCCCTGCTAGACGGTGTTCTCCCTTAGAACCTAGACCATGTCTTTTATCAGAATCACATTGGGCAGAAAGTACATTACAAATTTGATCCTATGTTTCCCATTCTAAAAATCCCGAAATGGCTCTTTATTGTCTCTAAATAAAATCTGGATGCCTGTAGTTCCCATTGTGGCTCAGCAGATTACGAATCCGATTAGTATTCATGAGAATGAGGGTTCGGTCCTTGGCCTCGCTCAGTGGTCAGGGCTCTGGCATTGCCTCAGGCTGCAGCTCGGATCCCTTGTGGCCGTGGCTGTGGCATAGGCCGGCAGCTACAACTCCTGTTCAGCCCCTAGCTTGGGAACTTCTATATGTCGCGGGCGCAGCCCTAAAAAAAAAAAAAAATCTGGACTCCTTAGCGTCACTGCAACTATCTGTCAGCTCTTTCAGTATGTGCTATCTCTTGTTGCTCTAATCATACTAAACTATAGTTCTTCAAATTTGTGATTTTTCTCCCATACACATGCACTTGTACACACACACACACACACACACACACACAGTTTTTGCAGAGATGAGGCACCCCCCTTTACCCCCATAACCGTATGCATATGTCTTTGTGGATGCTTTGTCTTTTCCTGACTGAGCTCAAATGTCACCTAGTTAAGGGCATATTATACGAACTCCTATAGTTCCCTATGTTCTGTACCGTTCTGACTCCCTTAGACCGTGTGTTTGAGAGCTTGGGCTATGTCTTTTACTTCTGAATGCCCAGTATCATGTAATTAATCATGATGATATCCCTGTATCATGAGATAAAAGTTAAATTGCTACTTTTAAGATAGGAAATAATATAGGATAGTGTTTGTCGTTCTAACAAAAATTTCCACTCAGAAAAGTAATATGAGTGTTTATTAAATTAGTTAAAAGACTTACTTAACATACACTTTTTATTATGATGTGGTATTCTGTAGATTAAAGCTATGCTACTTTTTGAGCAGGTGTTTCCAGAGATAGAATTTGGAATGCTTTTATGCAAAAGTAATGTTTAGTGATTGGCCACTTGAGAAAAGTAAGAAAAGTCTGTAGTTTTTTTCACGAATGGTAACTCAGGTCATGATTAAGATGAACAGTCTCATAAAAAGGGTTATCTCTGTGAATGTTATCTGTGCTGTGATGTTTTAACTCAGAATTACTGGGAATTATAGCTTTTGTCTTTTTTTCTGTGTGTTCCCTGAAATCTTAATCTTTCCAGTTATATTTGAACAAGTAATTACTGATGCAAATAGGATTATGACTTGTAGCAGACAGTACACAGCCTGAGGCAAATGGCCTTTTACAGGACACATAAGCATTCTGAAGATATTTCAGCATAAGCATTCTGAAGATATTTCTGAGCAGTGAGAACATTTTGCTCTTTTAAAAAAGTTGCTTTTTTGGAGTTCCCTTCGTGGCTCAGTGGTTAACGAATCCGACTAAGAACCATGAGGTTGCGGGTTCGATCCCTGGCCTTGCTCAGTGGGTTAAGGATCCGGCGTTGCCGTGAGTTGTGGTGTAGGTTGCAGACGCGGCTCGGATCCCGCGTTGCTGTGGCTGTGGCGAAGGCCGGCGGCTACAGCTCCTGTTAGACCCCTAGCCTGGGAACCTCCATATGCCGCGGGTGTGGCTCTACATAAAGGCAAAAAGACAAAAATAAA
>PVHT021183666.1:26433044-26496482 GCA_004024745.2 Catagonus wagneri | reverse complement strand
GGTGTGGCTCTACATAAAGGCAAAAAGACAAAAATAAATAAATAAATAAAAAATAAAAAGGTTGCTTTTTGCAAAAAAAAAAAAAAAAAGTTCCCGTCATGGCTCAGTGGTTAACGAATCCGACTAGGAACCATGAGGTTGTGGGTTCAATCCCTGGCCTTGCTCAATGGGTTAAGGATCCGGCGTTGCTGTGAGCTGTGGTGTAGGTTGCAGACGCAGCTCGGATCCCACATTGCTGTGGCTGTGGTGTAGGCCAGTGGCTACAGCTCCAACTGGACCCCTCCCTGCCTGGGAACCCTGCCTGGGAACCTCCATATGCTGCGGGTGTGGCCCTAGATAAGGCAAAAAGACAAAAAAAAAAGATTGTTTTTTGTTTCCTTGAAGTGTTTGTAATTGTTAAAGCCTGAACAAATATTTCAGTAAATTGTAAGCAATTAACTACAGCGTTTCATCGGAGAAAATTTTAGTAAATACCTCTTTGAAAAAACTGAGATATGATATCAGCATCCTTGTTTACCTTTGTGTGAAGGAAAACGTTCATATTAAAAAGTGCACAACATAAATTATATGTTATAATATGCATAAGTATGGATAAATAGTAGGAAACAGAACAGTACCAGCACTTTAGAACTCCTCCGTCTCCGTTTGCCCTGTCTCGGTCAGCCTGCTGTCCCTGCCCGATGGAGGTAGTAGCTACCGTCCTGACTATCAGTAATCACTTCTTTTGTGTTGCTTTATATTCTACTCACTTAAATGGGCATTCATTTAAGATAGTTGAGTTTAGTCAGTTTTGATCTTTAAGTAAATGAAGTTGTATATTATGCATTCTTTTTGTCTACCTTGTTTTGTTCAACATTATTTTTAGTGTTCATTCATGTTTATCATTATATAGAATGCCATTGATGAATATATCACAATTTATCTTTTCTGTTCTTGATGGGCATTTTTGTGTTTTCCAGGTTTAGGTCTATTAGGAACAATTTTGTTAGGAACTTTTAGTACATGTACCTGGTACACATATCCCTGGGATAGATGGATACAAATAGAATTGCAGGCTTTAGGGTATACATATCTTCAAATGTTCTTTTTTGCCAGACTGTTTTTCATAGTGGTTATACCAATTTATATTCTGTCAATAGTATGTAGCAGTTCTGGTTAGTATTGCTACCTTTACATTTTTTTTTTAATTGGTTGTATAGCGGTATCTCATTGCAACTGAAATTTGCAGTTCTGTGATTATTAATGAGGGTGATAGATGGATTGGGAATTGGGGTTAATAGATGCAAACTATTGCCTTTGGAATGGATAAGCAATGAGATTCTGCTGTTTAGCACTGGCTATATCTAGTCCACTTATGATGGAACATGAAAATGTGAGAAAAAAGAATGTGTACCTGTATGTGTAACTGGGTCACCTTGCTGTACAGTAGAAAATTGATAGAACACTGTAAACCAGCTATAATGGAAAAAATAAAAATCATATTAAAAAAATGAGGGTGAGCACCTACTTATTCACGTGATTATTGAACATTTGAATTTGCTTTTACTTTTTGTCTTTTGCTAAGGATTCCATGGAGTTGGGCTTTTTCTTATTTGTTCGTAGGCCATTTTTATAGTTTTTAGATTCAAGCTTTTGATGTACTGAAATTCTGTTTTCATGTAGCATCATTCTTGCTTATGGTTGCTACTACTTGTGAGTTGGGTAAGAAACCTTATGAAGACGTTATCCTATATCCTTATAAATATCTTATAAATTTTATAGTTGTGTTTTTACACTTAGGTCTGTAATCTGCTAGGCATTTTTTTTTATATAGGGTATGAGGTAGTGGTCTGGCTTTAATATTATTATTATTATTTGTAATCGGTTTCAATGACCTTGTTGTCCCAATCTGAGTTCTGCAAAGACCCTTCTTTCGTCTCTGCTTCACACTGTCATTTTTATCAGGAATCAGTCAGTCATCCATATATGTATGAGGCCAGTGTAACCTTTATACCAAAACTCCAAAGGCAGTAAAACAGAAAATTACAGGTCACTTATTTATGAGCATACAGGCAGATATCCTGTTTTAAAATACTGGAAAATTAATTAAGCAATATATTGAAAGATAAGAATACAGGGTTGGTTAAGTCTGAGAAAATCAACCAGAGAAAAATCTATTGAATAAATGTAGAAAAGTGATAAAATTCTATATCCCTTCAGTGTATCTATGTACTAAAATTCTTAGCAAACGAGCTAGAATAGAGTATCATAACGGAATATAGAGTATCAACCCAAACAAAAGCTACAGCCCACAATTTGATGAATCTTTGAAAGCATTCACTTTAAGTTCAGGACCAGGGCAGGGATAATTGCCATCACTTCTTCTCTTCAGCATTGTAAAGAAGATCCTAGACAGTGGAGCAAGGCAGTAAGAGAAAGGCATAACTTTGGAAATGAAGGCACAAGATTGTTCTTGTTCTCTAATAATATGTTTATGACTGTAGACATCAGAAATAAACTATTAAGTGGAGTTCCCACTATGGGGCAGCAGGTCAGTGGTGTCTTGGGAGCTCTGGGACGCAAGTTCAATCCCTGGCCTGCACAGTGGGTTAAGGATCTGGCATTGCTACAGCTTGGCTTAGGCTTAGGTTGCAGCTGCGGCTTGAATAGTATCCCTGGCCTGGGAACTCCATATGCCGTAGGGGTGGCCAAAAAAAAAAATAAATAAATTATAAATAAGTTATTATAATAATAAAGGTACCAAGGGGCTGAATACATAATTTTTAAATTTTAAAATTTTTATTTGAATTACAGTTGATTTACAATATTGTGTTTGCCTCTGGTGATTCAGCTATATATATGTGTGTATATGTATGTATATGTCTCACATTCTTTTCTATTGTGGTTTATTATAAGATACTGAATATAGTTCCCTGTGCCATATAGTAGAACCTTGCTGTTTATCTGTTTTATATATGGTAGTTTCTGTTAATCCCAAACTCCTAATTTATCCCTCCCTGCCCCTGCCCACCTTTCCCTTTTGGTAACCCTATGTTTGTTTTCTATGTATGCAAGACCGTTTTTTTTTTGTAAATAAGTTAATTTGTATCACATTTTAGATTCCACACATAAATGATAGTGTATGATATTTGTCTTTGATTTACTTCGTTCAGTATAATTTTTAGGTCCATCTATGTTGTTACGAAAGACATTGTTTTATTTTTTATGGCTGAGTAGTATTCCATTGTGTGTATATGTGTGTGTGAGTATACATACATATATGCACACACACACATACATATATTACCACATTTTCTTTATCCATTCATCTGTTGATAAACATTTAAGATGCTTCTATATCCTGGCTATTGTGCATAGTGCTGCTATAAACATTGGGGTGCATGTATCTTTTGAAATTAAGAGTTTTCTCTGGATGCATGCCTAGGAGTGGGATTGCTGAATCCTCTGGTAACTCTGTTTTTAGTTTTGTGAAGAACCTCCATGCTCTTTTCCATCGTGGTAAACACCAAAAGTGCCTGAGAGTTCCCTTTTCTCCAGCATTTATTTGCAGACTTTTTAATGATGGCTATTCTGACCAATATGAGGTGATACCTCGTTACAGTTTTGATTTGCATTTCTCTAATAATTAGTGATGTGTCTGACCATCTTTTCCTCTGCTTTTTAACAATCTGTATGTCTTTGGAGAAATGTCTCTTTAGGTCCTTTACCCATTTTTTGATTGGTTTGTTTGGTTTTTGTTCCTGGTTATATGAGCTGTTTATATGTTTTGAAAATTAAGCCCTGGTCAGTTGCATTATTTGCAGATATTTTCTCCCATTCTGTAGGTTATCTTTTTATTTAGTTTATGGTTTCCTTTGCTGTGCGAAAGCTTATAAGTTTGACTGGGCCCCAATTTATTTATTTTTGCTTTTATTTTTATTGCCTTGGAAGGTGATTTATTCTAACATTAGTTTGATTTATATCAGAGAATTTTTTTCCTATGTTTTCTTCTGGGAGTTTTATGGTGCCATGTCTTATGTCTAAATGGCTTAAAGATTTAAATGTGTCATGTCTAATATTTAAGTCTTTAAGCATTTTGAGTTTAATTTTGTGTCTGATGTGAGAGTGTATTCTAACTTCATTGATTTACATGTGGCTGTCCAGCTTTTCCAGTACCAGTTGCTGAAAAGACTATCTTTTCTCCATTGTATATTCTTGCCTCCTTTGTTGACGATTAATCAACCATAGGTCTTTGGGTTTATTTCTGGGCTCTGTTTTGTTCCATGAATCCATATATCTGTTTTTGGGTCAGTGCCACACTGTTTTGATTACTGTAGCTTTATAGTATTGTCTGGAGTCTGGGAGGACTGTGCCTCTTGCTTTGTTCTTTCTGATTGGGATTGCCTTGGGTTTCATGTAAATTTTATGACTATTCTATTTGTGTGAAAATGTCATGGATAATTTGATAGGGATCATATTAAATCTGTAGATTATTTTTGGTAGTATGGCTGTTTTAACTGTATTAATTATTCCAATCTAAGAGCATGAGATATCTTTCCATTTATTTGAATCATCTTCAGTTTCCTTTATCAGTATTTCATAGTTCTCAGCATACAACTCTTTCATCTTCTTGGTCAGGTTTATTCCTAAGGTGCTTTTGTTTGTTTTTTATGTGATTTTAAAAGGGATTTTTTTTTTGACTTCCATTTCTGATATTTCACTATTGTAAAGAAATACAGCAGATTCTGTGTATGTTAATCTTGTATCTTCCTGTATCTTTTTTTTGTTTCTTTTTAGGGCTGCTCTCACAGCGGCATATGGAGGTTCTCAGCCTAGGGGTCCAATCCAGCTACAACTGCTGGCCTGTGCCACAGCCACAGCAATGCCAGATCTGAGCCATATCTGCAATCTACACCAGAGCTCATGGCAACACCAGATCCTTAACCCACTGAGTGAGGCTGGGGATCGAACCCGCAACCTCATGGGTTCCTAGTCAGATTCATTTCCACTCCCCCATGATGGGAACTCCTTATCTGACTGTATATTGTATCTTACCTTGCTGAATTTGTTTATCAGTTCTATTAATTTTTGTGTGGAGGCTTTAGGTTTTCTATGTTTCTTTATTCCCTGGGCACTATACTTGCTTTTAATATTATGACATCTGCATATAATGACAGTTTTACTTCTTCCCTTCCTATTTGGATACCCTTTATTTCTTTTTCTTGCAGAGTGCATATGAGAAATAGCTAGTGAATATCATTGGGCAATGTTAAATAATTTGATTGCAGGAGAATTTCAAATTTTGTACAACATGTAGTATTTTGTTATTCATAATAATACCATTACCATTGTGTAGTGCTTGAGGATACGTGCATAGCTTTTGCAAATATTTTATCCTTATAATAGACTGTGAAGTATTTAGGGAAGGTATCATCTCTCTGTCTTATTCATGAGCACACAGGCTCTGTGAGATTGTTTTATAATTTGATGAGGATAACCTAGCTGACAAGTGCTAGAGGATGTGGAATCCAGAGTAAGAGTTTGTGGCTCTAGCTGTCTCTTCACTATGACACACTTCTCTTCAAAGTGTATTTTAATTATCTGGTCTGTCTGTATCCACCTTTCCCTCCCTCCCTTATTTATTTATTTATTTATTTATTTTAAAAAAAGATCCACTAACTTTATTGACATATTCTTAATAGAATTTGGGTTTCTTTTCGTGCTCAAGTTTTACATTCTTTTTTTTTTTTTAATATATATATTCTTTTCCATCATGATCTATCCCAGGAGATTAGATATAGTTCCTTGTGTTATACAGTAGGACCTTATTTATCCATTCTAAATGCAATAGTTTGCATCTACTAACCCCAAACTACCGTGTATCCCACTCCCTCTTCCCTCCCCCTTGGCAACCACAAATGTGTTCTCTAGTTCATGTTGAAGATTAAAATACTGATTGGGTTGTATTGTCATGTTAACCAGAAACATTCTTGGGCATTCATGGGATAACTAAAAAGCAAGTATAGTGCCCAGGGAATAAAGAAACTTGGAGGAAAGATACTTTTGGATTCCATAAAATAATACGAACAATTTCCAAGAAATTATGTAATTTGACTACTTTTCAGAAACCGTTTAACATACTAATTTAATTCATTATGACAATTTTTCAGACTAAATAAACTTGAAGATACTATTACACTAATTAAAGGGAAAATTGAAGAAGTTCGTCTTCCTGTAGAAAAAGTGGATGTTATTATATCCGAGTGGATGGTAAGTGTTTGCAGAAAAAAAAAAGCAACCTTTTTTTAGTTTTTAAAAAGCCAATGAAGAAAGTAGCAGGTTTTCTGCACTTAGCATTTTTGGTAAATACAAGAATGGTGGTGGCATTATTTTAAAAAACAGCTACAGTCTTTATATGGTAGTTTACTCTGAAATGGCACTTATTTATTAGCCATTTATAATCTTTTTTTTTCCTTGAAATTTATAATGATTCTTATAAAGAAGAGGATAGGAGTTCCCGTTGTGGTGCAGTGGAAACGAATCCGACTAGGAACCATGAGATTGCGGATTTGATTCCTGGCCTCGCTCAGTGGGTTAAGGATCTGGTGTTGCCATGAGCTGTGGTGTAGGTAGAGATGCAGCTTGGATCTTGTGTTGTTTGGTTGTACTTAGGCCGGCAGCTGTAGCTCTGATTGGAACCCTACCCTGGGAATATCCATATGCTGCAAGTGCGACCCTAAAAGCAAAAAGAAAAAAGAAAACAAAGAGGATAAATTAAGCTTTTGTACTTATAAAATCAAAATAAAGAATTGCTATGTAGATTTGTAGAGACCTAATATGTTTGCCTGAAAGCCTACAAGGACTAGTTAAGAACCTACTAGGACTGTTTGTCAAAATAACGCGTTGTTGCCACTGTTGCTGTCATAGTGAATGTCCTCTTTCCGGTTTGCTAGGCCGTGTGATCCGTCTACTTTATCATATAAGATAGAATTTATTGACATTATTAAAATAGTAAAATTAAGGTACATTATATAGCTGTATAATTTGCTTTTGAAACCCCAAATCAAGTCCAGAATATTGGCTTTTAGTAAAGTGAGATTAATAGTAATGACAACTGATTTGACTTATTAATAAGCTACTTCAATTAAGTCTGTAGTATTTCTAGACAGACAAAGATTTTTTAACCATTTGGAAAGTGTTAAGCTTTTTTGAAAGAACTGGTTTTGGGGAGTTCCTGTCATGACTCAGTGGAAATGAATCCAAGTAGGAACCATGAGGTTGCGGGTTTGATCCTTGGCCTTGCTCAGTGGGTTAAGGATCCGGCGTTGCCGTGAGCTGTGGTGTAGGCTGCAGACGTGGCTCGGATCTGGCATTGCTCTGGCTGTGTTGTAGGCTGGCAGCTGTAGCTCGATTAGACCCCTATCCTGGCAACCTCCATATGCCGCAGGTGCGGCCCTAAAAAACAACAAAAGACAAAAAAACCCCAAAAAACTGGTTTTGGTACATGTGTTTTCATTAAATGAGTTTATCAAAACTTCTTGAGAAAGCTCTTTTTCCTTACAGTTATCTATAAATTTCAAATGACCAAAGTAAATAATACTTCCAGCAGAGTAGCACTGATTGCAGGGAGCTTTTGAAATGTTCAGATTTAATGTACTGGTTTTAATTTAGAACCATCGACAGTCACTTTTGTTCCAGTTACTCTTTTGCGTGGCAGTGTGTTGATTTTTTTCATGCTAGGCTTGGCTCTTAATTCTTGAGCACAATATCATTATTCTTTTTATACCAAGTGATTTGTATCAACATTCTTACTATTTCCCTTATGAATTGAGAAGGATTAAAATCAGTTATGTTTAATTAAAAATCTTTCGCTTTAGAGGCTACAGAAAGTGCTTTGGAGAAAGTGTATTTGAGGCATCTGCTTGGCAACAGCTTTAAGTAGTTTACTCTAAATGTTGGCTGACATCATCCTCATTTTTCTAGGGACCATTTTATTTTTCTTGGAAAATCTATCTTTTCAATTACCACAAATTACACTATAAACAAACTAAAATATATACTTTCCTAAATTTCCTGTCACCTTCCTGTCACCTAGCTAGATAGTTCTTACCATGACAAGCAGAATTATTCTTTTGGATATTGATGTTCTAAGAGTTTTCTTTCTTTGCTTTTTTTTTTTTTTTTTTTAGGGCTGCACCTATGGCATATGGAAGTTCCCAGGCTAGGGGGTGAATCAGAGCTGCAGCTGCTGGCCTGTGCCACAGCCACAGCAACTCAGGATCCGAGCTTCATTTGCAACCCACACCGCAGCTCATGGCAATGCCATATACTTAACCCACTGCGTGAGGCCAAGGATTGAACCCACATCCTCATGGATATTGGTCAGTTTCATTACTGCTGAGCCACAATGGCACTCCTGATGTTCTAAGAGTTTTCATTTCAAAACTTGAAAAGTAATCTGGAAGTATTAATATGCAGTTGAAATCTTAGAGCATGTTGGTATAGTAACAGAAACCTAGCTAGACTGAGTGAAATTCTGATATTGTCACAGTTATGATGTGAACCTCACTAAAAGGTGCTGGTCTTGAACTTGTTTGCCCTCAGATCCATTTTACACCTTTCTTCTGATCTGGTGGAGAAGGCCTAACTCTGCAGGAGCCTTTTCCTAGGCTCCCTTGACAGCCGACTGTTTGGTTTAGGGAATCTAATGGGAAACATTAATGGGAGATTTATGGAAAGGAGAAACCAGGGCATTTCTTTACTTCTCTTTGCCTCTAGTGGTATTGCTGGCAGAAACTCTTTGTTTTGTGGCTCTAATTCCCACTTGACAGAGCTGTCCTAGTTCCAGCATCCACTGGGCTCTTGAAGCAGTGCTTCCTTTTTGTTTCTCTACTTCTAGTTCGACAGTAAGTGACATGAAAGGACACCTTGCATTTTGGAGGATTGGTCAGGCATGGTCTCTGCTTTTATCCAGAAGGCAGTGTACAATACCGAGTCTCTGGAGCCTGAGGTGAAAGGAGCCACTTGTTTGGAACCAAGGTGCTTTCAGGAACCCTTCAGTAGGGAAACAAAGAAGTGTGTCCCGGACATGATAACTAAGAACTTTGTTTCTTCCTCTTCACAAAGTTATAATTTAAGAATTTGCGTTGTCTTGCTGTCTGCCTTTCCTTGTAAGCATCAGTGAGGATGGAGTTCAGCAGATTGAGTTAAACATGTTCAGGGGAGCTTTAGACACTGTAGTTTATGGCGGTTACTGAGTCATCTTTGTGGCCTGGCAATATCATTTAGAGTATTTCTAGATCCTGTGATTCTCCTCCTAACTTTGGTACTTCTACTAGGATATCTGAGCTGAGAAGCTGGAAAATTCCGATTATGTAGTTAAACAAAGAGCAGGTAGGCTTCCTAAAATATATCCAACAGTTCTTTAGATATTCCTACTTCGGCTTAAACAGTGCATAAGTGGCCGATAACTGACTATTCTAAATTTATTTTTAAGCCACATTTTCATTAACCAGCATTTTAAAGTTAAAATACATTTTGGGAGTTCACATCGTGGCTCAGCAATTAACGAACCCAACTAGCATCCATGAGGACGCGGGTTTGATCCCTGGCCTCACTCAGTGGGTTAAGGATCCGGTGTTGCCGTAAGCTGTGGTGTAGGTCACAAACGCAGCTCAGATCTGGCATTGCTCTGGCTATGGTGTAGGCCAGCAGCTGCAGCTCCAATTCGACCCCTACCCTGGGAACTTCCATGTGCTGCAGGTGTCGCCCTTAAAAAAAAAAGAGAAAGAAAAGAAAAATTAAAATACGTCTTGTAGTGTCTTCTGTCCTTGAAAGATTTTTTTTTTAACCTACAGCAGTAAGGATACAAAAATTTAGAATAATAAAAATTTAAGCTATAACGTAGATTTTTTTCCCCCTCTTTTTAAAAGTATTCTCAACAAGAAGGACAAAGAATATACCCTGCAGAATTGGGCACAGATGTTTAATGGACTTGTAATCCAATATAGCAATGTAGGCATCATATATTGCAGAGATGTACATCTGTTTTCTTCTACTATGGTCCACTAACTGTTCCATAGCTTAATCTAGATATATTTTTTGTCTACAGCTGTTCTGAGCTTTGCTTTTATTTTGGAAGATGTTCTTGGGTAAGAATGTAATTTTAAAAGCCAGATCATTGCTGTTAGCCTGTCATTTAATAAATTATTACTTGCCTCTTAGATTTGTGAATTTCCAGACTTAGGCTTGCCCTTAATTTTACATTTTCATTTCTACTGAATGGAATTTCTATTTGATAAAGCTGTCTGTTAAAATAGAAATAGTTTGATTTCTATAGAATGTTAATATTTATGCCTATGAGTCTCTGTTCTCATTTTTTACGTTTTTTACTCTACCAATAGAGCCATTTTTTATGACTTCTTACTTCTGATTGCCTAATAAAAATGTTCGAAGTGAGCATCTTTAATTCTTGTCCTATGAGCCAATAGAGCCAAATTGACTCATTTAGTGCTGCTCTTTTCCTCCTTATGAATAGATAGATAAGATCCTAGCATTGTATAATAAACTTGCCAGAGATGATTCTTGTTTGGACATGTTGTTTTCTGCCACCAGGACCATCAGCAAATTACACATTAAGTGAACTTTAAGTTCCATTGTCATGATCACTTCATTCAAATGATCTCAAGTCGCCTGTTGTAATTTTTTTATCTAAGCTTGCTTTTCACGGAAGTGAAGTACAATTTTCTCTTTACTCAAAATAATCTTCAGTTTGTCCTTTTAAAAATCAGCTTTCCCACCCCACCTTCACCAGCACAAGTGGGTCCGTGTGAGGCGCATCCTGGCGCCTGCCCACAGTGATGGGGTGTCCTTTATTCGTATTTAATACTCTCTAATGTTGAGAAATGGCTTCCCAGGATTTCATAGGCTTTATCACTTAGAAACATGACTTGTGATTTGGTTTATCAACAATCCAAAAACTGGGCCGTGAAGCCTGTCATGGGTCACATTTTCAGAGGGTCATTGTTGAAATGTTTTTGTTGTTTTTAGTTTGGTCTGGCAGTGAAGCCATCCCATTCCAGCCCACTACCATGAGGATTAGGTGGCCTTTCCTGATCTGTTTTCTTGCCTTTGATGATATAATAATTACCTAAGTAGTAGATAAGTTGAATTAATCTCAGAGTTAGGGAAGGTACAGGGGATCAATTAGTAACATCCATTTCCAGTTGTTCAGGTGCATTTTTGCCTTTCCTATCTCAGACAAGAAATATGCTTATGACTTGAATTTAAGAATTTTTTAAACTCTTTTATTTTTCCTCTTTTTTATGTATATTACTCTGAAAACTTCAAGCTAAATAAAATCGTATGTGTTTATTATGTATTATTATGTCTCCTTAAAATATTTTGTGAGATAATCTCATGTATTGAGTGTTCAGGATAAGGACATGTAAGACATAACTTTGCCTCAGCTCTATGCCTCTTGCCATTTTTCCTCTTGCTTTTCTTATTTTTTGTTGTTCCATCAGAAAAACAGACTTCTTTTCATGGCAGGATTTCCAATATACTTTTAAAAATATCAATCAATAAAAACAATAATAACAATGGGAGTTCCCTTTGTGGCGCAGTGGAAAACGAATCCGACTAGGAACCATGAGGTTGCAGGTTCGATCCCTGGCCTTGCTCAGTAGGTTAAGGATCCGGCGTTGCTGTGAGCTGTGGTGTAGGTTGCAGACGTGGCTTGGATCCCACATTGCTGTGGCTATGGCGAAGGCCGGCGGCTATAGCTCTGATTGGACCCCTAACCTGGGAACCTCCATATGCCGCGGGTGTGGCCCTAGATAAGGCAAAAAAAAACAAAAAAAATTAAAAAAAAAAACAAAAAAACCAAAAATAACAAAAGCTTAAAATAAAAAAGTTACATAAAATTAACTGAAAAATGTTCTTTTGATGACAAAGATTACTATTGTTTTAATATCTTTTATCTCTGAAATCATATTATTTTTAGTATATTTTTGGCAGAAGTAGTTGTCCTTTAATGGAAAACATTGATGATTAGTGAGAGCAAATTATGTTTTAGCAGATTACCTTATAAGAGAAATAATGTGTTTTACCTTCCCTGTCTGGCACACTACTAGTAGTTCTGCAAGACTCATCTCAGGCATCATGTTGCCTATGAAGCTTTCCCTTTCTGCCCCTTGATCACGTATAAAATCTCTCTTTTTCCCTCTCTTTTACAGTTTAGTTTCAGTTTTATAGCATACTTTCATATTTTTATAGTGTGTTAGAATTAATTGTTCTTGTACCTTTTCCCACTCTAAGACTGGGAACCAGAATTTACTTGGTATGATCAGATTCTGTCATAGGAATCAGCATTAGTAAATGATGAGGGAATACACATTGTAAGAGAACTTTCCCAGATAGAAATTCATTGGCCACAGTCCCATCCTTTTTTTATTTTTTTGTCTTCTTAGGGCCACACTTGTAGTAATTTGAGATTCCCAAGCTAGGGGTCAAATCGGAGCTGTAGCCTCACCAGAGCCACAGCAATGCCAGATCCAAGCCATGTCTGTGACCTATACCACAACTCATGGCAACGCCAGATCCTTAACCTACCGAGCGAGGCCCGGAATCGAACCTGTGCCCTTATGGATCCTAGTCAGATTAGTTTCCGCTGAGACAGGACGGAAACTCTAGGCACAGTCTTATTTATAATTTTCTGTACATCACAAGAAGTCAAGAATGTAACATGTAACAGGGTTCAGAATGTTGCTTTGGAGCCAGACCGTCTGAATTCCGGGCCCTATTTTGCCACACTTAGGTTTGTTTTCTTGGTCATATTACTGAACTTCTCCGTGCCTTAGTTCCTTCCTCTATAAAATGAAGGGGACACTAGCATGCATTTCAGAGGGTTTTTGTGAAGATTAAATGAATGAATACATGTAAATGTCTTAGAACATTCTAGTACATAAGATCTCAGCAATTAATCATTCAGTTTTGAAAGTTGTACAAAGTTTTTTAAGCACTTTGTAACAAGTGAATGCAGTGGTAGACTAGGTTATTCAGTAAGTAAAAGTTGCACATGATAATATGCAAAATGTTTTTGTTGATTTTAGTTTGGTCTAGCAGTAGTGAATTTTAATATTTAAGGAAAGAACATTCTTAGGGCTTCTCCCTTGGGTATGAGCCTTTTGTAAAAGCAGAAGACCCTCCGTTTCCATGGGCAGCATTAACTAGTTAACTCTGTCCTATAATGAATGCACAGAGGTATGAAAATCAGCTGATGTATGTAGATTATTGGGGTTGGGGATATTTTTAGTATATTTCTTCATATTAACTTAAAATGTATTAAATATATGTTTCAAGAAAAATTTGCTGCCCTGTAAACAATTTTTAGGTATACTGATAATGCCTAATTATTTTAAATTATAAAATACATATTCAGTAGTTTTTTTTGAGTACTATAAATATTAAAAGGGAGACAGTTATAAGAGTAGTTTTGATAAATATGCTTAACATCTGAACTAAGAATAAAATGAAAACAAGGAGTAAAAATATAATTAAGAAAAGGCCTCTTGAGTGTAGTTACTCAGTTTTGTAATCTTTACATTTGTTCTTAACTGCCCTCTTAACCACTGTCCAGCCTCTCCTTTATTTAATCTTAGTAGTTGTTTACATTAAAATTTCCATTACACTCTGCAGCAATTTTATTTTTTAGTCTAGAAAGAAACTGTTTTGTAATAGTGAGATCTTAGTAGCTGTAGGGAAAATTTAACCCCGTGAGAAATTCTTTAAGTGAATCTCAGTCTATTTTATATTGTAAGTGTATTTTTAGAAGTAAGCTTTTGCTTTTGAAATACTTTGTTTTGTATCTCTCTCCTCAAATTTCTGTAAGTTGTGTTAACCAAGAGATACAGTGCATTTTGCGATTTATTTGCTTTTTGGCCCTCCATAATTCCCTTTGCCATATTGCATTCTAGTTGTGCTTAAAATTAAGTCTTGTATGCATTGCTTAAAAAAATCATTTTGCTCAATGAGTTGTAAATTGTTCTAATTATGAAGATAAAGGGCCTAGGTTATTCAGGAGTATGACTCAGTTATCCTTAAGGTTTTTTTTTTTTTTAATATACTAGTCAGAGAACGTGAAATATTTGTTAATTTTGATTTCAAACTCTAAAATTATATAGCAATTAATTTTTTTTCCAGTAATACTTAAATACATCTACCTGAGAGTAAAAGTAAGTTCCTAAAATTTGGCAGTTTTTGCATTTGCAGACAGATGGGCACTCATTACCAGCTCAGATTGCTTCATGTTAACTGAGCTGGCTCAGTCATAATTATTATAATAATTAGTACAAAGTGATTCTACTTAAGAATTATCCTTGGACATATATTTGATTCATGAGCCCTGAATAATCATATAAATGCCAACAGTTTGTAATAAATAGTGCTTGCTCCAGTGCTCCACAACCTGGATTTAGAAAACCCCCAATCAGGTGTTTGAGAAATAGCAAATTATATCTTTGTGAAGATTTAGGGGGCATTATTATTAATACTTTTATGGAGTGGAATATTTTTCTCACATATTTTTAAGATAAAACATCTGCCTTCCTGCTTTTCTCAGCCCTTGCAGAGCTGATCTTATTAAGCTGTTTCCTAGTGCCTTGGAATTCCAATTCATTCTCGTCAGCCATTGGAAGTACTTCATAGGACAAGTTAAGCAGTCATGACTTAAACTGTTTTTTAGGAAACTGATTTTAAGGGCGTAGTGAAGATAATTGTCCTTTTAGTTTTTCCTCCCTTTGAACATAGATCTTTCATATTATATTTACTTGATTCTCGAAATCAGCAGAATTTAGGTGGCAGGGCTCTGAAGTCGTTATTTAGGTGAAATGACAATTTATATGGAATTAGTTACATTAAAGGTTCATCTGTTCTTATGAATGACATTCTTGACCTGCTCTCAATAGATTACTTGTTTTAGTGTTTTTTTTGTTTTTGTTTTTTTTTGCCTTCCCAAGGGATACGGAGTTCCCAGGCCAGGGATCAGAACCGAGCTACATTCGCAACCTAAGCCACAGCTGCAGCAGACCCACTCTGCCAGGCCAGGGATTGAACCTATGTCCCAGTGCTCCCAAGATGCCACCCATCCTGTTGTACCATAGTGGGAACTCCTAGATTACTTATTTGAATAAGCTTTTCAATAGTGGGGATATATTGTCTTGGTTGGCCCCATTTGGTTGGTTCATTCCTCTATCCCTTTTTAAAACTAGAATGTTTATTTGGGGATCCCCAATTTAAAGTTAGCACTGTAGTTCTGAAGTTGAATGAGCTGAATCAATATGAGGTTAATCGACCTTTTCATGAAATCAGTCTTCAGTCTTATATTTGTTAGTGTTTGTATTCAGTAAAAGAATAAATTAAAGACTTAATCTATTCTCTTAATGAAGTTACTTTTTCATTAGGAAATTATATGTCATTCGTCTTGACCAGTTTTGTTAAGGGTTTATCATTTATTACTCCTTTCAAAGACCCCAAATTTTGGCTTTGTTGATTTTTTCTATCATACATTTGTTTTCTATTGTGTTTACTTCTGACATTATTATTATTTCCCTCTAGTCTTTGACTTGCTGTTTTACTCTAGCTTCTTGAAATTGAAGCTTAGATCATTGATTTTCAACTTTTTGTTTTCTAATCAGCATTTGAGGCTAGTATTTCATGGTAGTTATTTAAATGATTTTTTTTTAAATACGGTTTTAAGTATTACTGTTTTCTGAAATGCTTTTGTTAAAAGTAAAACCCAACTACTGTTATAAGATATTTTAGAATTAATCTGCCATTAAAAAAATAAAGGCACTGACACTTCTGCTCTTTTGTTAAGGCTGACTATGTGCTTTAAGGAACCCTCCTACTGCAGAACCACAAAATCCCTGAAGAACATACATTTATGTTTTTTTTTCTCATTAGGCAAGTCAGATTTGCTGTAATTTCCAGTTTTCTGGTTCAGTTCTATTGTGACTATTTTTTTAGAAGGGAAAAAACAATTTTAAGTAAATTTTATTTTATTAAATAAGCTTTAGGCCAGAATATGATTCATATCACTGGCAATTTGCAAGAGATTAGAAAGAGACAGAAATCTCACCCTTTATATAGCTAAGCAGATACAACCCATTGCATACATGTTCTCACGGCAAACAGTAGTATTGTGACTATTTTTTTTTTAATTTTTATTATTATCATTATTTTTTTAGGGCCGCACCTGCAGCATATGGAGGTTCCCAGGCTAGGGGTTGAGTCAGAGCTACAGCTGCCTGCCTACGCCACAGCCACAGCAACGCAGGATCCGAGCCAAGTCTGTGACCTACACCACAGCTCACGGCAATGCCGGAACGTTAACCCACTGAGCAAGGACAGGGATCGAACCCTCAACCTCATGGTTCCTAGTCAGATTTGTTAACTGCTGCGCCATGACAGGAACTCCGTATTGTGACTTTTAAATAGGTAAGTTTTGCTCCTGTCTTTATGTAATTTTGGAAAGAAATTCTAGAGTGCAGTTATGTAAAAATTCGAAAGATAGTATGTATTCAAATACTTGGAAATGTTTAGAAACTAACAGTTTTAAATGAGTTTATAGCTCATTTTGGCATTGTCCTCCATGAAATTTGTCCAACTGTCGTTCAGAAGTAAGTCTTTTTCTTTTAGGTGGTGGTTTAGATGTTGTTTGTTAATGCATGGTAACCTAGCTTGTCTTGAAAGATAACATTATTCTCTGTCAGTTTATTGGCAGCGTGTGGCTTGTCCTTTCTCTAATTTTTGGTGCGATTTGATGAATAGACATTCTTAATTTTTCATGTATCAAATTTATCAAAGTTTTTAATGCTTTGAGTTTTTTGTATCTTGTTTAATAAATCTTTCTAGAATTACCGTCTCCATCTTCCGTGCCTATTCACCTCTTTCATATTGTCTAATGTTTTGGCTTTCTGGGCTATATTCTAGATAATTTTTTTCAGTTCCACCCACCAGTTCTTTCTGAAGTTAAAAAATAATCTGTTAAACTCATTCAATTAGTTTTTTATATCCTTTTTTCTTTTTACTTCTATGTACTTTTTATTGAAGTATAGATAATACACAATATTGTGTTAACTTCACTATGTACAAGCTTAGTGATTTAGTATTTTTGCAGATTATGTTTCATTATAGGTTATTATAAGATAATGGATATAATTTATGTGCAATATAGTGTATCTTTGTTGCTTATCTATTTTAGATATAGTAGTTTGTATCTGTTAATCTTATACCCCTAATTTGTCGCTCCCTCTTTTCCTCTCCCCTTTGATAATAACCAGTTTGCTTTCTATATCTATGAGTCTGTTTCTGTTTTGCATATACATTCATTTATATAACTTTTTTAGATTCCACGTATAAGTGATATCTTAGAGGTATTTGTCTTTGACTTAGTTCACTACAGGTAAAATCCTCTCTTCTAGCCACATTGCTACAAATGGCAGTATATCTTGACTTTTTATGGCTAAGTAATATTCCATTGTGTATGTGTATATCACGTTTTATTTTTTTTTTTGTCTTTTTGCCTTTATCTAGAGCCACACCCACGGCATATGGAGGTTCCCAGGCTAGGGGTCTAACAGGAGCTGTAGCTGCCAGCCTTCACCACAGCCACAGCAGCGCGGAATCTGAGCTGCGTCTGCAACCTACACCACAGCTCACGGCAACGCTGGATCCTTAACCCATGAGCAAGGCCAGGGATCGAACCCGCAACCTCGCAGTTCTTAGTCAGATTTGTTAACCACTGAGCCACTAAGGAACTCCAGTATATCACGTTTTCTTAAGCCATCACTTCGTTGATCTGTTCATGGATTGCGTCCATGTCCTGACTGTTATAAACAGTACCGCTATGAACATTGTGGTGCATGTATCTTTTTGAATTAATGTTGTTGTTTCTTCTAGATATACACCCAGGAGTGAAATTGCTAGAGTGTATGATAGTTTTATTTGTGGAACGTCCCAGATCAGGGATTAAACCCACACCACAGCAGCTACTTGAACCACAGCAGTGACAATGCCAGGTCCTTAACCCACTGAGCCACCAGGGAACTCAGATTGTTTGTTTTTGATATTCTTCTAAAACTTTGCTTGGGAGTTCCCATTGTGGCCCAGCAGTAATGAACCCGACTGTATCTGTGTCTGTGAAGAGGTGGGTTCAATCCCTGGTCTTGCTCAGTGGATTAAGGATCCAGTGTTGCCATGAGCTATGGTGTAGGTCATAGATGCAGCTCAGGTTCTGTATTACTGTGGCTGTGCTATAGGCTGGCAGTTATAGCTCTGATTTGACCCCTCGCCCGGGAACTTCCACATGCCATAGGTATAGCCCTAAAAAGACCAAAACTTTGCTTATTTTTATTTTCAAGTCTGTTTTAATTTCATCTGTCATAAACACCCAAATTTTTATTTTGTGTTTTTAATTTCAATTTCTAACTTTTTTTTGGTTTTTTTTTTTGCTTTTTTTTTTTTTTTTTTTTTTTTTTTTTTTTTTTTTTTTTTTTTTTTTTTTTTTTTTTTTTTTTTTTTTTTTTTTTTTTTTTTTTTGCCTTTTCTAGGGCCGCACTTGTGGCATATGGAGGTTCCCAGGCCAGGGGTCTAATCGGAGCGGCAGGTGCCAGCCTACGCCACAGCCACAGCAACGTGGAATCCGAGCCGTGTCTGCAGTCTACACCACAGCTCACGGCAATGCCAGATCCTTAACCCACTGAGCGAGGGACATTCCACAAATAAAACTGTCATACACTCTAGCAGTTTCACTCCTGGGTGTATATCTAGAAGAAACAACAACATTAATTCAAAAAGATACATGCACCCCAATGTTCATAGCAGTACTGTTTATAACAGTCAGGACATGGACGCAATCCATGAACCGATCAACGAAGTGATGGCTTAAGAAAATGTGATACACACACACACAATGGAATATTACTTAGCCATAAAAAGTCATGATATACTGCCATTTGCAGCAATGTGGATAGAAGAGAGCAAATCTGACTAGTATCCATGAGGATACGGCCTTGATCCCTGTCCTGACTCAGTGGGTTAAGGATCAGGCGTTGCCGTGAGCTATGGTGTAGGTTGCAGACGCGGCTCGGATCCCGCGTTGCTGTGGCTGTGGTGTAAGCAGGCGGCTATAGCTCCTGTTAGACTCCTAGCCTGGGAACCTCCATATGCTGTGAGTGCGGCCATAGAAACGGCAAAAAGACCAAAAAAAAAAAGAATGAAATAATGCCATTTGTAGCAACATAAATGAACCTAAAGATTATCATATTAAGTGCAGTACGTCAGGAAGGCAAGTACCATATGATATCACTTTATGTGGAATCTAAAATAAAACAAGTGAACTTGCTTAGAAAACAGAAACAGACTCAGACCCAGAAAACAAACTTTTTGGAGTTCTCACTGTGGTTCAGCAGGTTAAGAATCTGACATAGTGTACATGAGAGTACAGATTTGATCCCCAGCCTCACGCCACAGATGAAGCTCAGGTACTGTGTTGCGGTGGCGTAGGCCTGCAGCTGCAGCTCAGATTTTTGACCCCCAGCCCAGGAACATCATGTGCTGCAGGTGCGGCTATAAAAAAGGAAAAGCAAACTTATGGTTATCAAAGAGGGGGGAGATAATTTGGGAGTACGGGATTAACAGATACACACTACTGTATATAAAATAGACAACAAGGTCCTGCTGTGTATAGCACAAGAGACTATATTCAGTATCTTGTAATGGAAAAGAATCTGGAAAGAAAAGATTATAGGGAGGAAGGAAGGATAGAAGAAAGGAAGGGATGGAGAGAGAAAGAGAAACATGTATCTTCTACCCTCATCTTTAGAAACTGATTCTGTAAGTCTGGAGTAAAACCCATGTGTGCATTTGGAAAGATCTTGAGATGGTTCACGTTTTCCTTTGATAGCCTCGCCAATTGGATAGTTAGCTGCAGTTTGAGAAAAGGGCAGTTTGGCTGCCTTTTGTTGATTAAGTGAGAGTGCTATCCAGAAGGGGAGAGATTTTTAAACTAATGGAAGTTTTTCAAACGTTAGTATGCAGAGGAAGTTAGCTCCTGTGCTGAGTTATGTTCACAATTCCCCAACAGTAAACGGTGAGACCCGTGTGTTGTGAGTTATGACAAGAGGAAGGAAGCCGTGCAGAACAGTAGCACGGATATAACAGGTGCCTAGTAAGTGGTAGTTATCACCTTACTCTCATTCTTGCATGGAAAGTAGTGATCGAGTGAAAGAATAATAGAAGCTTGTCTGACAAGTATTTATGATACGTGTGAAATTTAATTATCCTTTTCTGACCATGTAATAATACATAGAAGTTACAAATTTCATCCCTCTCTTCTTTACTCTACCATTCAAGATCTACGCCGAATCCCCCAGCAGAATCTGTTACCAGTTTCTAGTGTATCCTTCCTGAAATATTTTAATTTATTAAAAGCATGTGTGTATGTCCCCACCTCTTAGCACACTCCTTCATTTGGCAAATGTTATATGGCTTCTGTGTGCCTGATGTTATTCTGGGCAGAATGAGGCAGTGAACACAATTGATTATAAACCTCACTCTCTGTTTAGTGTAGGGTGGGCATTTTCTTCATGTTGTTCTATCCCTTGATTTTTGTACCGTTTTTAAACCTGTACATTTCCCTTTATGACTGCTGTAGCCACATCCCACAGTTTTTTAAATTCAGTTCAAAGTATTGCACGTATTATTTCTGCTTTGACCCATGAATTCTTCAGAAGCTCGTTGTTTAGTTTCCAAGTATTTGGAAATTTTTTAGATACCCTCCTGTTACTGATTTCTTATTTAATTAGGTTGTTTTCAGAGGACATACTGTTGGTTGTTTCATTAAATTTGATCAGACTTGTTTTATGGCCCAGGATATGGTGTCTCTTGTTGAATGTTCCACATTCATCTAGAATGAATGTGTATTTTGCTTTTCTTGGATGAAGTGTTATATAATTGTCAGTTGGGTCAAGTTGGTTGATAGTACCATTCAGTCTTTTAAACTGTTATTATTTTAGGTCTACTTCTTCTATTAAGCACTAAAGGAATAATAATGCAGCTTTGCCTATAGTTCAGGAATTGTTTCTCTTTTTAGTTTGATTAGTTTTTGCTTCAGATGTTTCTATGTGGTTCTTAAATATATACACAGTAGGAGTTCCCATTGTGGCTCAGCAGTTAATGAACCCAACCAGCATCCATGAGGATGCGAGTTCGATCCCTGGACTCACTCAGTGGGTTAAGGATCCGGTGTTGCCATGAGCTGTGGTGTAGGTGGCAGATGTGGCTCAGATCTGGCGTTGCTGTGGCTCCAGTTGACCCCTAGCCTGGGAACCTCCATATGCCATGGATACGGCCCTAAAAGGACCAAAAAAAGAAAAAAAATATGTGTATATATTAATATACTCATTAATATTACTGTATATTCTTGATAAAGTTTGGCCTCCTTATTTTTGTTCTTTATCCTATTATTTTTGTTGCTTTAGTCTTCTTTATCATTTTTCTAATTGATTGTATACTGTTCTAGAACTCTTCTGAGCATTTATAAACAGATATTAATGTGTGTTCTGTTTACTTCCACCCAAATTAGTGCATATTATATAGCTAGTCATATAAATCTTCCTTTTAATAACCTTTTAAATTGTGAAACATAGTGTACACAGAAATTTCATTAACTTCAGTTGCAGTATAACAAATAGTTATATAATGAAGCCACTCAAATATTTTTTCTCAGTTACAACTTTCTTCCTAACCCAGAGAGGTAACCATTCTCCTGACCTTCCTGGTAATCATTTCCTAGCTTTTCTTTATGGTTTTATCACTTATATTTACATCCCTAAACAGTGTATTTTGTTTTTGCCAGTTTTTGAGATTTATATAAATGGAATCAAAATACAAATATCTTTCTGTGAAAAAAGGTAACCTTTATGCTTTCGCTAAGTCATATTTATAACATTAATCAGCATTGCCTATAAAGATACTTTGTTCATTTCTTTTCTATATATGCTGTTGTATGAATACACCACAATGTGTTTATTCACTCTGTTATTGGTGTGCACTGGGTCATTTCAGTTTTTGTGGCTCTGACAAATAATAGTGCACTAGTGCACTTGTGCATATATGCTGCTACCCTTGAGCATCCATTTTGAGGTATTTAAGAGTAAAATGGCCAGAACATAGGGTGTGCTGTTTTTCTGTCTTGATAGATAATGTCCGATGTTCTCAGAGTATTTTTTCCTCCTTGCCCTATAGACTTGCCAGTCCTGGAAGTTGCATAACATTTAGGTTATTGCCAGTCTGGTAGTCCTTTGGTAGTTTCTTATAGTGTATAAATTGCTGAAGAAGTTCAACATCGCTGCATATAGTTACTGGCAATTTCTCATAAAGTAACTAATTTTTTTGTCCATTTTTCTTTTGGATTGCCTGCATTTTTCTTGTTGCTTTTCGTGTTGGTGATAGAAATGTATGTGTGTGTATCTGTAGTATCTTTTCACACTCTGTGACTTGTCTCTTTATTCTTTTGATGTCTGTTGATGAACAGAGATTCTTGATTATAATGTAGTCACATTTACTGGTCTTTTTCTCTCTGGGTAGTACTCCCTGCCCACCCCCTCAGAAAGCTTCATACTTTCCCCTTTTACATATTAATCTTTAGTATACTCTTGTCATGATAAAAATTGTCATAGTCTTTCCATGGGGCAGTTTGACAACACAGATGAAAATTTTAATGGGCATGTTCTTTAATCCATTCTGTCTTAGTCACAGTAGAGTTTTCAGGAAGGGAAGTACCTTACCCAGAAGTATGTGATACAATGACTTAAAAATTCTTTTGTAAATTCGTGTTTTGGTAAATAAAATGGCTCACATTAACATATTTTAACATGAAACGGTTATGTCACAGGTTTGAGAATCAAAGGAAAAAACTGCAGTTGAGGTGTTCAGTGTGTAAGGCCATTGTAAATATAACTGAAATAAATAGAGGTTCCTTTTTTTTTTGCTGTCTTATTTATTTATTTATTTTAATTATTTATTTATGTATTTATGGTTTTTATTTTTTCCATTATAGTTGATTTACAGAGTGACTGTTGATTTACAGCAGCAAGTTCTATCCGTTTCCACTGTGCAGCAACATGTCATGTATATATATATGAAAAGAATATATATATATTCCTTTCCTCCCTTTATCCTCCATCATGTTCCATGACAGGTGACTAGATAGAGTTCCCTATGCAGAGTTTACTTCACATCCTTTTGAAGTCTTCCTAGATCAGACAAGATCAGGCACATCCTGTAAAATCTCAAATTTGGTATGTTTTTAGCAGGGAATTAGAGTAGGAGGTAATGCTGATCAGTTACTCTGGGGAGACCTCTAGAGCTGTGGTTCTCAACAGCGGAGGAGGCAGCATGTCCCGTTGTGCCCCCTCCCCGGGGATATTTGGGCAAAGGGAAATGTCTGGAAACGTGTTAGGTTACAACTGGTGGGTGAGAAGTGGGGACTAGAAGAAAGTGCTGCTAAACATCCTGCAATGGGCAGAACAACCCCTACAGGAAAGTATTACCTGGCACAAAATGTCAGCGGTGCCAAGGATAAGAAAGCCTGTTTTATTAGAGTTCTCATTTCTGTGCACTAATAATAACTCATACTCCAACTAAGATGACATTATAAAGGCCACCTGATGTAGTCTGGGGCATCAAAGAAGATTTTCCTTAAAAGATGATATTATGACAATATACTCTGCCAGGTAGATATACAGTTGAAGCTTCCTTAACCAGCCTGCATTTAATTCACCAAATTAATGTTGTTTTAATTTTTTTTTTTAGTATGTAACACCTGCTAGATTTTTATGGCTACCTGAACACTTTAAAGCTAATACGGCACCCTTAGTGTGCTGTTCTTGTTCTGTGCCTATCAGTTGGGTTATATATTACCAAGAGCTTACTGTACATCTTTTCCCACTGACCTATGAAAAATCAGTGAATGCTAACATAAACTTGAACAAAATTATAAATTATTGTTAAATAAAGCAATAAAACAGTTGTGAAGGACTAGGAGTAACAGTGGGAGTTATTAAATATAAGAATTCTCCACTTGGCAAGTAGATACTGGTAACATTAATGAATAAATCTATGTTTGTTTTCAGTTAGAATGTGTTGGGGGGTGTTTTTTGTTTTTTGTCTCTTTGCTTTTTAGGGCTGCACCTGTGGCATATGGAAGTTCTCAGGCTAGAGGCTGAATTGGAGCTTCAGCTGCCGGCCTACACCACAGCCACAGCAACACCAGATCCAAACCGCATCTGCAACCTGCACCACAGCTCATGGCAGTGCTGGATCCTTAACCCGCTGAGCAAGGCCAGGGATCGAACCTGCATTCTCATGGATACTGGTTGGGTTCATTACTGCTGAGCCACAATGGGATCTTTTAAGATGTGTTGTTTTCAGTTAACAACTGACTACTAGTCCCAGTCACACTGGAATGTCAGTGTAAATCTTACAGAATCAAGAGTAGTATTGGGGGGGAGTTCCCTTTATGATGTAGCAGAACCGAATCCTACCAGTATCCGTGAGGATGCAGGTTCAATCCCTGGCCTCGTTCAGTGGGTTGGGGATCCAGCGTGCTTTGAGCTATGGTATAGGTTGCAAACGTGGCTCAGATCTGGTGTTGCTGTGGCTGTGGCATAGGCCAGCAAGCTGTAACTCCGATTAGACCCCTAGGCTGGGAACTTTCCATATGCCGCAAATGCAGCCCTAAAAAATGCAGGGAAAAAAAAAGTAGTATTGGGGAGAAAAAGTCATGAAATATTTATTGTGCTTCAGAAACATACTGAGAATTAGGGACTAGATTTCTTATCCTTATTTATTTGTTGGACATAATCTTTTATTTTAAATGATTTTTTCCATTAATTAGCTGGTTTACAGTGTTCTGTCAGTTTTCTAGTGTACGGCAAGGTGACCCAGTCACATATACATATATATACATTCTTTTTTTCACATTATCCTCCACCATGCTTTATCAATAATTGACTAGATATAGTTCCCAGTGCTATACAGCAGGATCTCATTGCTTATCCATTCCCAAGGCAATAGTTTGCATCTATTAACCCCAAATTCCCAGTCTGTCCCACTCCCTTGCCTTCCCGCTTGGCAACCGCAAGTCTTTTCTCCAAGTCCATGAGTCTCTCTTCTGTGGAAAGGTTCTTTTGTGCTGTATATTAGATCCCAGATACAAGTGATATCATGTGGTATTTGTCTTTCTCTTTCTGACTTATTTCACTTAGTATGAGAATCTCTTGTTCCATCCATGTTGCTACAAATGCATTATTTTGTTCTTTTTTATGGCTGAGTAGTATTCCATTGTGTGTATATTCTACGTCTTCTTAATGCAGTTATCTTTCAATGGACCTTGAGGTTGTTTCCATATCTTGGCTATTGTGAATAGTGCTTCAGTGAACATGTGGCTGCGTGTGTCTATTTTAAGGAAAGTTTTGTTCAGTTATATGCCCAAGAGTGGGATTGCTGGGTCATATGGTAGTTCTATATTTAGTTTTCTGAGGTACTTTCATACTGTTTTCCATAGTAGTTGTACCAATGTGCATTCCCAGAAATAGTGCAGGAGGGTTCCCTTTTCTCCACACCCTCTCCAGCATTTGTGATTGCCATTCTGATTGGTGTGAGGAGGTACCTCATAGTAGTTCTGATTTGCATTTCTCTAATAATCAGTGATGTTGAGCCTTTTTTTCATGTGCTTGCTAGCCATCTTATTTTTAAGTAAATCCAGATTATTGACTTTGTCACTAGACATTTTGCAGAAAAGCTAATTTTATTTTGGCTCACTTTTTAAAATAGTTCATTCTCCCTAGAAGTGTATCAGTAATTCAGTTATTTGAACTGAAAAAAAAAACCAGGCAAGAGAAGTGCCTTATTCTTTTATCATTAATTATCTACTCAAAGAAGATATCTGAGCAGGCGTTTTTTAAAATAAGATTCCTATTTCAGTGAATAATGTGAACGGTTCTAGTTCCAGATCTGAACTGTTGTGTTCCTTTTGTAGTAATTAATTTTTGAAGTGTAAATGCAAATTTTAATTTTAAAAAGCGAATGTCAGTTTGGGAAGAAGAGTGCCCCATGAACATCATGGGAGAAAGTATCGGGTATAATTCTCTTCCAGATGGCACCCCTACAGGTGAGGCAGCAGCCTGTGAAATTGCAGTCTGAATTACACTGCAGATGAGCAGGGCATTTGGAGCAAAGCCTTCTGATATCAGTAATAAATGACTTGGTTCAAAACCAAGGACAATCCCCAGGAAATTAAAGGCTATTCTATCATGTAGGGAGCCTATAGTAAAATGAAGTTTAGCAAAGTGGAAAGTTGAGGAAAAGGACAATAACCATGAGCAGTATATAGATGAATGTTTTCATCTGTTAATATTTTTAACTAGATATTTTAATTTATGCCGTAAGTGTTATTATGTATTGTTTCACGGATTTTCTTAAGTACTGTTTTTCACAGTGAATGGTGGCTAGGAGCCACTTGCCAACTGAGCTATCACTGTGAAATATTATGAATCAGACAGCTATTGTAAATTCTAATCTTGTTTAATATGCTCTGTGGCAATTTTTTATTTCAGAATACTTGAGTCCTTAATTACAAATATGGTATAATATAATACAAATACTAAGTCTTATATTTTTTTTAATCAGGAAAGTCAACTTAAGAAGCAGCATAGAGTAATGATTAAGAACTTGATGTCTGTAGTCAGACAGACCGAGGTTCAGATTCTGACTTGTTCGGTGTGTCTGTGGCTGTGAGCTGTTTTTTGATTCCTATGATTTTAGGTTATTTAAACTTTTCTAAGCGTGAATTTTCTCATCAGTTAAATGGAAGTAACAATGAAACAAGATATTCCATAAAAAGACGCTTAATACAATGAACTTCAGTAATTTCCACTATTATTATTATTTGAGAATTTTCATTTTAGAAAGCAAAACAACATTTTAAAATAACTTATTTTTAATTTAAGTGCTATGATGGAGTATAGAGCAGGGTAAAGAGATGGAGTTTGAAGAGGAATAAAAGGAAATACTTTGTTTGGAGACATTAGGAAAATTCTTTTCGAGGAGGAATTAGTTGAGCAGATACCTGGATACTAAGTGAAATAAATGACCAATAAAACTGTCAGTGTTCATTCACTGTCAAATAATGTACCCATATTTAGCAGATAGACTAAATTTGAATATGTATAATCTATTCTTATTTGGAAAGAATGCTTTTTTATTGATTTACTGGTTCACTTATTCTTTTTTGAGGGGGTGTGCCGTTTAGGGCTGTACTTGCTTCATATGGAGGTTCCCAGGCTAGGGGTCTAATGGGAGCTGTAGCTGCTGGCCACAGCTACACGGGATCTGAGCTGCATCAGTGATCTACACCACAGCTCACAGCAGTGCCAGGGAGCAAGGCCAGGGAATGAACCTGCATCCTCATAGATGCTAGTCAGATTCATTTCTACTGAGCCATGGCAGGCTCCTAGTTCACTTATTCTTTAAGTTTAGGAACTGTTTTGACTGAATAGAAGCCTTACCATATACTTATGTAAGCAGTATCTTGCTACAGAAATGAAATATATATTATCAGGAATAGATATAGAGGAAAGTACTGTTTTTAATTTACACTAAGAGAGAAAAAGAGGAAGAAATGAAGTAGGAAAAGATGAAAGAAGGAGAACTTGATTTAGCCTTCTGTTTCTATCCATTTTAGCCCAGTCCTACTTTATAGTAGTTGACCTCCTGTGATGACTTTTCCAAATTAAAGTCATGACACAGTTAATAGGTTGTATGTGTTAATTCTGTGCCAGACACTGTGCTAAATCCTTTACCTGTATCAACAAAAACATTTGATTATTTACTTTCAGAAACTCTCTGACCTAATAATGTCTGACTCCAAAAAAAAAGGAGGGGAAGCATTGAGTTCCAGTCGTGGCTTGTGGAAACAAATCTGACTAGTATCCATGAGGACTCAGGTTCGATCCCTGGCATTGCTCAGTGGGTTAAGGATCTGGGTTGCCGTGAGCTGTGGTGTAGGTTACAGACATGGCTTGGCTCCCACATGGCTGTGGCTGTGGCATAGGCTGGTGGCTACAGCTCCAGTTTGACCTCTAGCCTGGAAATGTGGCCCTAAAAAGACAAAAAAGAAATTTTTTTTAAATAAAATAAAAAATGGGAAGCAAAGACATGGCATTTTTGAAAGGGTGTTTTTGCTGCCAAGGATGATTTTCTTTGCACTCTCTCTCATGTGGAGCTTAGTTAGCAGCAGTGGGAATTGAATCTTAAGGCCAGTGTTCATGAGGGAATCTAAATATTGTTTATTATTATTTTTCCAGCTATGTGGCCTAAGATAAGTTAACCTTGTGAGTAATGATTTCCCTAGTGTGTAAATTACTTGTTTACGTAGTTAGAACCTTAGAAACTCATAGTATTTGATCAGGATCCTGGTCTTAGCTAAGGTAATCATCATAGGGTATGTGGAAAAGTACTTATTGGTATTTATTATTTTAGGTGGAAGCAGACACACAGGAAAGCCTGAAGTATAAATGTCAAAGTTCAGAGGATTAAGTAAAATTGACTTTTTTGGCCTAAGGTTAAAAAAAAAATTCCATTCGTAAAGTTGGAACTGGCACTAATTTGGCCAACCTGATCAAATTATTTTGATTTGGTTTTAAAATTTCATTTCTTAATTTAAAAAAAATTTGCAAGTATTTTAAAGATGGAGTTTTTTATTTTTATTTTTTTGTGTACACACATACACGTTGTTTTTGTAGACCTAGCTGGTCTGAAAAAAAGAAGTGACTCCTGGAAAAACAAAAACAACAGGAATTTTAGTTCTGACTCACAGATGTTAATATAGGACCCTTCACTAAATAAATGTTATATAATTCTGGACAATCTGGTAAGCCTTCATTCTTTTTTTTGAAATAATTCAATGATTTTTATTATATTTATAGTTGTCCAGTCGTGATCACAGTCTAATTTCAGAACATTTCCATCCCGAACCCCTAGTCCACCCTTCGCTCCCCCACCACAGCCCCTTTGGTAACCATAAGTTTCTCAAAGTCTGTGATTCTGTTTGAGTTCTGCAAATAAGTTCATTGTAACTTCACTTAGTATAATAATCTCAGCCACAAAAAAGCCTTCATTATCTAATTTATTAAACATATTTTAAAATTCTCATTCACTTTTACAAATATATTTTTAAGTAGCTCTTAATTTTTTTATTTAAGCTAATAAAATTTATTATTCCAAATCCCTTTACATGTCTTAACATGTTTAATTCTCATAATAGCTCTGTGGTGTAGAATAGCATTGATATATAGTACTGACTTAAAATGTGTAATGTAATCTCTGATGAATGGCAAATAATAACATATCTTAAATGAAATAAATGATCATGTTGTTAGAAGGAGCTTCTTTCAGTTATTGATCAAAAAGACTTTTTCTGGCGGGGGGTGGGGAGGAGTTCTTCGGTGGTGCAGTGGGTTAAGGATTCAGTGTTACTGCCCCAGTGACTCGGGTTTGGTCCCTGGCCCTGGGAACTTCCACGTGCTTCGGCATGTGCCCCCCCTCCCCTGCCTCCCCCCAAAAAACTTTTTCTTTGTAGTGTGAGGAAGTAAGGTGCAGTTTGACCATATAGAAGGGAAATACTTAGATTTAACTAACTACTTTGAAAGAATAGTGCTAGAAACAGTTTGACACGATGCCAAATCAATAACACACTTTTTTTTGCCCCCTTCAACAAAAGATTGTACTATACAGAATGTATGATCTTCAGTATGAACTGCTCAGTTTGTCTGAATACTCAGTTAGTTTGGAAATGTGAATTTATTCTTGAAAATAGGGACCATTTTTTCCCCAACCTATTATCGTGTTTCACTAGCTAGTCTTTTTTATATAGGGTAGATGGATGCCTCTTCTTTAAACAATTTTTAGCATAAATTATAATTTACTGTAATTAACTGATGAATGTTTATGTATAAGCATCTGTGTGTAGAGATTTGCAGGAATTATGTCAGATTGATAAATATTTCTTAGTTGAATTTCAAAAGTCTCTTGTGCTTTGAATTCCAGATGATACTAATGAGGACTAACTTAAAAGAGTTAGACTTGAGTACTCTATCCAGGAAAACAGTTTCTGCCCCAATCCTTAATTTTCGTAGTGTAAACACATTAATAAAAGAGTCTTGTTACTAAATCTATCTTTTGTAGGCAATTATTTTCTTATCAGTGAATTAGTGTGCTGGGGGGGAGAAGGTCAATGCCAGAGTAGAGCTCTTAGCAGCAATTTAATTAGCCTCCTTTATAAGTGATTCAAGCATGAACGCTTTATTTTCTATAAATTTAAAATTGTTGTTATTCTCTTGGGAAGATGGTCTGTCCTGGGTTTGCGGGTTTTTCCCGTTCTGGAGAAACCTTTAAACCATCTTTGTTCGTTATGTTCTGTATTGATCCTGTGAGACAGTTACTTATGCCCAGAACAAATGAGTAAGGACAGTTTTGACTTAGAATGCTGACATTAGGCATTCTAAGTCAAATTCATATTTGTTCACCCTCAGCAATAATAAGGTGTATTAGTGCTAAGCGTTGCGCTGAGTACTTGACTTTCCTTGCTGCTCACGACTCTGTGAGGATGAGCCCCAAAAGGAGACTGACAGAAACTGGCATGGATCTCTAATTCATGATTACTTTATCATTTCTATAATAAACTTTGTAGCATACTCTTAAAATGTACTATGTCTGTGACCCATTCGTGGCAAATTACCTTTTCATTTGTGTTGTGCTTGTCCTTTCTTGGTGGAGGAGTTCCCAAGTTTCATAAAATGTATTTCACTCAGTGATTGTTGTGCAAGGTGTGGATATGTTGTTAAACGGGAAAAAAGAGGTCTCCAAATAGGTAGTACTTGGTTAAAATATCTTCAGCAGTCTTTTTTTTTTTTTTTTTGGCTGCTTCTCTGGCATGTGGAAGTTCCTGGGCCATGGACTGAACCCATGCCACAGTTCCAGCCCGCTCCACAACTGCGGCAAGGCCAGGTCCTTATCCCGCTGTGCCACATGAGCACTTCGTCAGCAGTCCTCTTTACCATAACACTTCTCAGAACTTCAGAATTAATATGCTGCTTGAATGACTAAGAGGAGGATATAGCATCTGGTTTTTCCTGCCTCTTTGATTAAAGTTCCCCTCCCCTCCTTTTTTTTTCCCCCCAGCTTTTTAAAGAGAGTGTCATCGGGCAGGAAACACTTTGGGAAAAGGTGGTCTAGACCAGAGTTTCTCAGCCTTAGCCTTATAGACCTGTGGAGGCAGACATTTCTTTGTTGTGGGGACTATCCTGTGCCATTGAAGGATGTTTATCAGCATCCCCCCAGCTGTGACAATTAAACATGTCCCCATGGGGGCAAAAATCTGGTTGAGAACTGTTGATCTAGACTAGTAGTGCTGTATTCCAGGGAGTTAAAGGATACATTCACAATTTCTATCTGAAATTTTACTTTTAAAAAAAATTATTAAAGTATAGTTGATTTACAATGTTGTGCCAACTTCTGCTGTATAGCAAAGTGATTCAGTCATACATATATGTACATTCCCTTTCTTATATTATCTTCCATCGTGTTCCATCCCGAGAGACTGGTTATAGTTCCCAGTGCTGTACAGCAGGACCTCATTGCTTGTCCATTCTAAATGTAATAGTTTGCATCTACTTACCCCACACTCCCCATCCATCCCTCTCCTTCCCTCCTCATTCTTGGCGACCACAAGTCTATTCTCTATGTCTATGAGTCTAAAAATTTTCCTTTTAATAAGGAAGAAACAGTAGTCTAGAAAGTGAAGCACAGAGAAGGTTCAGCACATTCTACAGTAAAAACTTTTTGGATCCACTTTGTACCATAGCGAGACTTTCTCGTAATTGTAAAGTGGAGAACTTACTGCAAAAAATAATTTCAAACTTTGTAGAATATTATATAGTACAGACAAAATATTTTCTATTAGAAGGGTAACGCAGATATTTAAATGATCTGCAGATGATGATATTGCACATTTCTAGAATCCATATTTTTCTTTTTCTTTTTCTTTTTTTTTTGTCCAGGGCTATTTTCTTCTTTTTGAGTCTATGCTGGATTCTGTCCTTTATGCAAAGAACAAATATTTGGCAAAAGGAGGATCGGGTGAGTATAAAATTGTAGTTTTAGTAATCTAATTTTAGTGTAGCAGAACCAAAGGACCTTTGGATTTCAAATAAACTATGCATGACTGAGAAAGTTCCCAATAGAGATGAAAGATGTTTTCCATTAGAGGAAGCATTGAGACGTTTGTTTAGTTTACTGTTGATGGGAGAACAGTAAGTTATTCAGGACTCCAAGTTAACGGTATTTTTATGAACACTTTTATAAAAATACTAAGGACTAGATTTGGAAGCTTTTTGATATTCCGAAGAAAATCTAACAGAAACTCTTTGATTTTTAATCTGTATGACATTTAGTTGTCCGTGTCCCCCCCGCCAAAAGAATGTTTCATACTGGGCTGGAGATCATTCACTCTGGTAGCAAATTTTCCATGACTTCACTAAATGTATAAACCTGCCTTCTCTGTGATTTAACAACAACTTTTAGAGAATGGTTTCTACTAAGTTTTTAAAGCACAGCATACCCAATCAGTATTTTTAAATAGATCCCAATAGACTTGGAAGACTTCCTTTCATGTCCCCGTGGTGAATTTTTAATCATATTAGCCCTGACTACTCAGAGATGGATGCTTAGAGTGAGATTGTGTGTTTTTGCAGACTATGCTGCGAACAGTTGTGTACAAACAGAATATCCTCGGGGATTCTATTTTGCTCCTCTTTGGCCCTTCTCTGAGCTCCACAGCTCCTGGAATGTAGCCAGAGCATCATACATGTTTATTGCATTGAATCATTAAAACTGAATTGAGTTTCTACTGTGGCACTGTGGGTTAAGAATCCAACTGCAGTGACTTGGGTCCCTGCAGAAGCTTGGGCTCGATCCCTGACCTGACAAATGGGTTAAAAGATTGGACATTGCTGCAGCTGTGGCATAGATCACAGCTATGGTTTGGATTCAGTCAGGCCTCAGTACTTGCATATGCCACGGGTGAGGCAATAAAAAGAAAACGACTGAATTGAATAGCATCTGTCTCCTTTCACTCACCTTTCTCTGTACCTTCCCTTTCACAGAGCTTCAGGATCAATAAATCATTTCCATGGTCAGAGTACAGTTGATAAAACTGTTATATAAAAGTGGATAGAAAGGGAGATACATTTTGAACTAGTGACATAAAGCACTTGACCATACTTACGCCTCCTGCCCATCCATGTTCCATGAAATTACTTCAGCAGTAAAAATCAGTAAGGCCAAAAGCACAGAGAAAATTTTCCAGTACAGTTGAATTTTTTTTTCTAATAGCATTTAAAGATTGCCTTTCTTATTCAAAGTGCTCTCATTATATCACTGTCTTCTCTGCCCCAATTTCGAGATAAGTTTCTGATTTCTGACATGAACCTGGCTAGAATTTTTGCATGTATTTTACCCTCAACAGTTGGCTGTATCTTTCTGTAATTGCAATAGTTTTTCTTTTTTAAATAATTGCTACACTTAATGACTAAAAACCATATATTATCTACCATTTGCTGATTGTCAACTAGCTGCCAAATAATATACTCTGCTTTTATTTATCTTATTACATGTAATCTTCACCGCAGCACTTTGAGATTTAGAAACATAGGTGTCCTAGATGGTACATATTAAATGTCTAGGCCTTGAATTTTTTTTCTAAACTCAGATCTGCCAGACTCCAGTGTTGATGTTCTTTTTATTATCCCTTGTTGTTTCTTTTTTAGAGTGCATTTTATTGAATCTAAGTCTTGCCTTGAAGTTGTTCTAGGGACAATTCAGAAAACTGTTTCCATACTGTTTTCCCTGAGTGGTATTCATTGATCTTACTGAAGGACTGACAGCAACTGAATACATTTAAATTGAATTCTCGATGAAATTCATTAAGAACTTATAGTCATGTGAATAATGGGGTTATAGGTGAAATGGTAGCAGAACTATTTCCCGTCATCAGGGGGATAAAGTGGAGGCTTGAAAGTCTAGCACTTTGCATATTTTTATATAAAGCTGATAATAGTATTAAAATAATCTGGCAGTGTATTGAAAAGAGGTCAGCGTTTAACTGCATAAGCAGTGCTGTTGAATGACACTAGTTAGCAGAACCCAGAAAAGGAGAAAGTCAAAAATGAGTAATATGAAGTTGGCTTAGCCTGTTTTGTGTTTTGAGTATGCCTTGATGAATATCACCAATCATCTAGCTGTTCATTCTTTCATTGCAAACAAAGCTTTCTTTTATGTTTTTTCTGAAGGGAAGATTTACTAAGCAGTTAATAGTATAAACATTTTAGAAAGAATGACTGAATTATGAGAGATGGAGTCTATTGAAAACCATATAAGCATGAAGGAACCACAGTTTATTTTTACATGAATCTAGGTTTAATATTTGTCCCACTGTGTATATAATGGCATGGGGTAAAGCTATTATAAAACACAGTGAGCCAGTGACATGAGTGTTCCTTCTCCTAGTCACCAAGCAGTTCCCTAGTATGTTAGATTTACTCACTACTATTATCACTAATAAAAATAAAGTTTTGTAAAGTCTATGAAAGTGGATTTACTATTTTCTATTATTTTTAGCTAAGACTTAATTATGTATCAGAAATTGTAATGTTTAACATCATTACAACCAACCAAGAGATTGGGAGGAAAACCAAGAGAAATTTGGTCATGACCGATGCATATTTTTACAACTAGGAATTAAGACAAAAAATACTGTATATTTTAGGATGACAGCATAGAATCTAAATGTTTTATGCCTTAACAGTGTCAAATACTGCATCTCACAAAGATTGGAAAGGCGATGCAGGAGCGAGGAAGTGTGTATACGTAAATGGATTTATCTTTAATAGGAATTTATGGAATATCATTTAAAGTAATAGCATTATACACACATTTAGCACTACAAAGGTAATATTAAAATGATACTGTTGATTAAAATTTAATGGTGAGACTTTGGTCATCCATCCTGTCTGTATCTTGATTGTGATGGTGATTACATAACTATATAATCAAGTCACATAGAATTATACACCAGAAAGGGCAAAGAAAGTGAGTTTTACTGCATGTAAGTTACACCTCAATTGAAGTGTCTTTTAAAAAAATGTGAAGTAACTCAGAAAGACTTGATTTGATTTCTGGCTATTTGGAAAAATGTTAAAAGCTTTTTCAGTAGCTATAAAGATGGGCATGTTTTTTTGTTCCTTAGTGCTAAGCCCTCTCATATGGTTAATTATATAATATGTTGCCCAAACTCCCTTTTGTTTGGTATCACTATCATGTCTTTTCCTTTTTTACTTGCCTGATTTTTTTCATCTTTTTAAATTTAATTTTTCTGTATAATTCTGTTTCATGTGTGTAACAAATCAGTTACACAGAACTGGGTTTTCTCTTGTGATTCAATCTGAAATTCTTTTTAATAGATTAATTTAGTTCATTTACATTTATTGATATGAGACTTTTTAAAACTTACAGCTCTACCATTTTACGTTATTCTATATCTGTAGGTTTATTTTTTAAATAGTATAACTACATAGTATTTTGCTTTTTTCCTAAGTATTAATTCTTATATTTATAAAGCATTCCTTTTTGTTCTAGTAACTAACTTTATAATTACAGCCTTAGAAATATCTTTTGTTATCTATTTTTAACAGAATTTACTAATCTATATTTTTTTGTTCTTTAGTAGTGCGTTTGTCTTTATGCATGTCAATCATTTTATTGTTGACTGTTCATTAATATTTTTCTCCGTATTGTTCACATATATTGTGAAAAGAACAATCTGTTTTGACTTATTTATTTTCTCCTTTTGTTCTAAACCTTTTTCCTCTCAGAGTATTTATATACAAGCGGTGATGCTAGTATTTACTAGGGATTGTTTTTTTATGCATCTCAGTCTTATCCTTTAGTGTCCAAAAGTTTGTGAGGCATTTCTAAGGGATAAAGGATTTCTCATCTTTATCTGTTCACCATGTGAGCTGTTCTAGTGACAAATGAATTCTGGGCAGTGAATCGAGAAGGACACAGATGTCAAATCCATGAATTTATAAATGGTCTGTTACGAGGGTGCTTTTGTCCAATCAGCGCTTTGTTAATTTCACCTACAAGAAGGAATAATTATTCAATTATGCTTCTCTCTGACAAAAATCAAATGACAGATGTGTCAGAATGTGAAGGTAAAGGGTTAGTCAGGATTCTGGCAGGTGGCCCAAAATCATAGCCAGCTGTGAAAGGGTGGATAAAGAATCAAATTGACCTATAGCATTGATAACAAATCTTTTATGAATATTCATAGACTTTGCTAACTGAAAGATTAAAAAAAAAGCTAATTTCGTTTATAAATTCTAATACAGGAACCATGATTTTCTGTATCTTTGTGAAATATAATTAGCTGGAAAAATAAACAGTATTAGAGAAAGTTAAATCATACTCTTTAGTCTGTTTCTTATTACCAACATATTTTCAAAACTGATTTTTCATTAGTTTTAGTAATGTGTAGTTTTTCCTTATTAAAAAATATTAAAAAGTTATCCTTATTTCTTAGTAGTATTGCTAGTACATCATATCGCTTAATACAAAGCCAGAGTTCAGCAAACTTCCTATAAAAGTCTAGTGAGTGGTCAGCTTTGTAGACCAGCCGGTCTCTGTCCCAGCTACTCAATTTTGCCATTGTCACACAGGCTGTAGGTAAATAAATGTCTGGCAGTGTTCCAGTTAAACTGTACTTACAACAAAACAGGCAAAGGGCTGGACAAATCCTTTGACCTTTTGGCCTGAGTTTGCCAGCCCCTGACACAGAGACTGTTGATATTTTTTTTTTTTTTGAAATTCACTAAGATTTTTAATAATATTCTAAAATAGAGGAACTCCATGAACTATGGTAAGTAGTTTGAATGTACACTGCACAACTCTTGAGAATATTTGGTTTCTGTAGATGAAAGTGAGTCTCAATCCCAGAAGTAGTGCAGTATGATGGCCCTGAAAATGACCTCCCTCACCCATTTCTCCCTCATCTATATCAGGAATATCTATATCTAGTGTACCGCCCGTTTTTATAGATAAGGTTTTACCGCCCGTTTTTATAGATAAGGTTTTATTGGAAAATAGTCATGCTCATTTATTTATATGTTGTCTGTGGGGCTTTCATGTCATAGCAGCATAGATGTGTAGTTTCAACGAAGACCATACTGCCTACATGACCTGAGAATCACTTTACAGAAAATGTTTTCCAACCCTTGATTTATATCTTTATGATGTTACTCTTTACGGGTGAAATGATACGGCATAGTGTTGGAAAGCTTCTAGGACTGTCATATTAAGTCTAACAAAGTGTGTATAAAGAAGCTGCCAACTATGTCTAAAGCTGTGGCAGAACTGTTTCTTTAGCATTTCGCCTCTGGTTCAAGAAACTAAACATACATGCCTTTCCTATAGCTGGTACTCTTGTTGGTCAGCATTTACAATAGTATATCGATTACTCTGAAGAATTTGTATCAGAAATTTAAACAGTCAAGAGGTTTACTTCGGCTACTCCTGTGGAGGGAAAGGAAGTAACTCAGTTACTGGTGTCGCTACAGCCAGTGCAGCGCTCGCATCTGCCTCATGCCCCCTTACAGAAGACGAGGGAAACTTCTTATCAGTGCCATAGCACCACATATTTTTTTCTAAGTATCTCAAACGTCAGGTTTGGAAGAAGCAATTGCTTTGATGCCAGCAGATCTTATCATGGGCTTTATTTAGAAGATAATTTAGTGCTGCTGTCATTGAATAATAAAATTCCAAAGGCTGTGGATAGAAACAAAGTTTGGGAGGAGAGGTTTATTTCTCTGCTGTGGAAGGCTAAAGGCTAGTTGGTAATAAAGTATTCTTTTGTGCATTTCTTTGACACCTACATGTACCTGCTTACACTTCGTTGATATAGAGGTATATAATTTATACTTTAATTCATGCACCTACATGTTGATATTTAGGAAATAGTTAATTTTGCTATTAGTCAAAAAAGAACATCAATATTACTTTTTAAATTTTGTGTTGTAAAGACTTTTACCTCGTATTAGAAAAGATTTTCTTTCTGAACACTCTCCTCCCTTACCTTTCTTAACACTTAATCTCTTGGTTTTCTTCTTACTTCTGTGGTCTAGCTTCTCAGCCATTTCTTTCAGCCTCCTTTTCTTCTTCTCATCCTTAAATTCTGGCACTCATCATTTATTCCGTCTGGGTGACCTCATGACCTCCCATAACTTACATTGCCATTTATATGCTCATGGTTCCAAATTTATACATTGAGCCCAATTCACCACTTTTGGATTTCAGGCCCGTGTAGTCGTCATTTGCTTATTGGATATTTTTACCCATTCACCTCATAAGCATTAAACTCTCATCTGCCTCTTGGATCTGCCCTTATTATTCTCTATTATCTGCTCTACCTTATTACTTATTAATAGTGTTTAGTACCACATTTTGCCCAGTTGCTAAGTCTAAAACCTGTCATCTTTGACTCTTCGCTTTTTCTCACTTCTACAGCTGGCCAGTCTTTTTTTTTTTTTTCTTTTTTTTTTTTATCGGTGATAGGCATTTTTATTAACTTTTATTGCTTTCATTATACATTCAACTTGAAAGATGAGCTCCCGTGCCCAGAGTTTGCATCTGTTGCACACGTAACAAGAAGTCTGGATATGGCCTAGGTTCGGGTTTGACGAATGCAGCTGCTCAGTAACATCATCAAGTACCCAGTTTCTTTTTATCTTTCTTCTCTGCTATCCTTAATATTTGGATTCTCTCCTTGATAAAGTACCTGGGGCAGCTTGGATCACCATGGCCTCAGGCAACTCCGTACAGAGGCACAGCCAGCCAATCTTACACTGGCCTATGAGTTCTACCTCCCAAACATCCTTTGATTGTATCTCCTCCTTGCCCCATTCCTGTAGCTGTCACTCTACTAGAGATCCTGTATTATTACAGCTGTCTCTTATTTTGTCTCTTTCTTATTCTCCAGCTTGCATTCCAGGTGACTTTTCTAAAACCAGAATCTGATCAGGTCGCCTTCCTGCATAAAAATTTTCACTGGCTTTTTATTCTTAGGATAAAGTCCAATTTATCAGGGTGGTTTATTCAGCAGTATTTTCTGTGGTCCCCGTTTACCTTTGTAGCTTTATAGCTCACTGTCCTCTCAAGCTGGAATATACCGTGCCCTTCCGTGCGCACTACCCACTCTGCCTACAACACCCTTTCCCTCCCTCTCCTAACTTTCTTGGTCTTTAGTTATCTTACATAATTTCCGTGTTCCTTTGCTATAGCCAAGTCTGAATTAGCTTTTTTTTCCTTTTCTTTAGCTCTCTTAGTACCTTATCTTCTTTCTTGGTACTTGGTACATCACAAATATTTGCCAGTTTGTCAAAATTGTATAAATGTAAGTTTGAGTAGGGCCATATATCCACCATCTGTAAATTTAAATAACTCATCTGGCACATACTTGGTGCTCATAAACATTTACTTTTATAGTAAATAAGAGAGGGTAATATGAACTAGTCTTGTATCTCATGATTTTGTACACATTACATACCTTTTTAAATGATTTGTTTCTGCGTGTTTCAGAGGAACATATAGAGATCTAGTACCTCTATATCAGTATAAGTTTAATATTAATATGTTCATTTCAGGATTATATCATCCTTTTAAAATAATTTTTGTAGGACCCATCATTGAAATCCTTATTTTAATCTTACATCACAGTAATGGAAATCTTTTTTTTTTTTTAAGAGGCTATGAGACGGACCTTGGTTAATTTCTCTGATCTAAACTTTTGTTAATTCCCCAGTGGTAGTACCCTGAACTGTTGGGCTTGATATTTATACTTAGCCTTTAAAAATTACATTTTGTTATAAAGGGAGATAATGCTAATTGCTGAGCATTTCATTTGTTGCAGTCTACCCTGATGTTTGCACCATTAGCCTTGTGGCAGTAAGTGATGTGAGCAAACATGCTGATAGGATTGCTTTTTGGGATGACGTATATGGCTTCAACATGTCCTGCATGAAGAAAGCAGTTATTCCAGAAGCTCTTGTAGAAGTTTTAGATCAAAAGACTCTTATTTCAGACCCCTCTACTATTAAGGTAGGTATTTCACTAATTTTATTTTCTTTAACAGTATGGCTATTTTCCTTCATTTTAATTTATGAGTTTAGTATTTCAAACGAATATATTGATTTTTTGTATATGGGTCTTCAGTATAGTAATTATTCTTCCTGTTTTAATCAATCTAAAGCAACTTGATGTTATAGTATTTACTAGTTGACCATGTCATCGCTTATGAAATCACTTCGCTTTATGTATTGAAGTTCCTTATACCAAAGGGTTGAATCATTTACTTTATTTTTTAACTTTTCAGGGCCTCATTTGCAGCATATGGAAGTTCCCAGGCCAGGGACCGAATCACAGCCACAGCTGCAGGCCTATGCCACAGCCACAGCAACATGAGATCCAGGCTGAGTCTGTGATCTACACCGCAGCTCATAGCAACACCAGATCCATAACCCACTGATCAGGGCCAGGGTTCAAACCTGCATCCTCATGGATAATAGTCGGGTTCATTACTACCTGAGCCACAGCAGGAATGCCTGAATCATTTACTTGAGTTTACTAATGAAGGCAAAAAGTCCAACTCTACTATCATTTCTGTTTTATCACTACCTCCTGGCCTTATTCTTGCTTCTCATGTATAAGCCAGTTTATTCTTTTATGTCATATATTTCATGCAGTTTTTCTCTCATTCATATTTCTTCCAGCCTTTTCAGGTTAGGTAATTAAGTAATTATAGTGACTATGCCCATGAAACTAAAACCCTACTGTGTTCACATTTTTCAGTTAATTCCTTTTATGATTTAATCTTATTTTTCACCATGTTAACCTCTAGTTTTACTGTCATTTTCACTATCTTGAATTTATAGAGGTTAATAATAACTTTTCATTGAGTCTTTAAAAAGACTCCTTAGTTTATCTGTTTCAATAAGAGAATCAAACAAAGATTTGTTTTGTGGTAGGTCCAAATCATTGTCTCCGCTTTTTAGTCACAGTGCTACTTTCATAACATCAGTAATTGTTCTCTGCACAAAGTAGATACTCAGTATTATTCATTAATTTTCTGAAATGGATAAAGTATTTAAAATTCCTGGGAATTCCCTGGTGGCTCAGTGTTGTCACTGCTCTGGCTCTGGTTACCGCTGTGGTGCCAGTTTGATCCCTGGCCTGAGCATTTCTGCATGCTGTGGGCATGTCCATAAATAAATAAATAAGTAAATAAAATTAATATGTAAAGTTTCTCATCAAGAGCAAGCATATGAAAATTGCATTCAGCTTTTAAGAAAAAAAAAAAATGCAGTCTGATTAACAACCATAGGACTGTTTGGTGCCCTGATACACTGAGTGTAAGGGGTTTATTTGGATTTTTTGACTCCGGGTAAGGGTGTACAGTTGTCGCCAACTTAGCCAAGTAGAAAGAAGAGGGTTGTGTGGGGGTGCTGATTTACCTCTGTAGTTTCCTCTTTGCTAATTGCCAAAAAAATGCCATGCGTAAATAAAATAGTTGAAATAGAAAATTTAGGGCTGATAGACCAAGGTGTTTAAAAAGAATGTATACCCTTTCTCTTTCTTATTTGTTTAGGTAAATATTGATTGTTCTGTGTTTGCCAATCTTCCTACAAATAAGAGGCAACCACATTGTAACTTCTTTAAAATTTTCTCAAACTGCCAAAAGTGGAGAACTGCCTCAGGTAGTCAGTCATATGAGTGGTGGTCCCTCTGTTATAACTTGCTCGTGGTAAGTCACCTGTTGACAGCCTTTCTGGTCACACGGCTGTGGCTGAGTCCATCTCCTCTCCATCGTGAAGTGGAAAAGGATTTGAACTAGGAAGGGGACAGAAAAAGAGGGATATTTGGTCATTTTTTTCCTGAGGTGAATTTTTATAGCTGGTTTTGCTCATTGGTTGGAACTGTGGTTTTTCCTAATACTTAACAAACTTCTTTTCAAATGCAGTTACAAAAATGAATTCTAAAACACCTTGTCCTTTTAATCAGCATATGTTTTCAAGTTGGCATTTTCCACACAAAAAATATTGACTGTTGTCATACATAATTTATTGCAAATGTATAGCGCTGCAGGTGGACAAAATGCCTTTAATTGGAACACAAGAAAACATTTTTTATTTGGAAGTATTTTAGTGTGCCTTAGAAAAACTTTAACTGGCACAACAGAGCCATGGTTTGATATATATTATTTTTCTAAGAAGTCTAAGTAAAAAAATACTAATTTGATTCAAAGAAAAATTAACTAAATAATAGTGCTAGTAGCCCTTAAATTTGAAAATAATCCCAGAAGTAGGATGTGAATGATTAAAGGTTTTAGAGCATTTGATTTACAGTTATTCTTTTGAATTAAAAAACAAGTATTTATCTGTTTGTTTTTAGATTTGTTCTTATTATTTTTACTAATTTCTTCCCTCCACAATTTTTAATGGGTAGCATATAGATTGCCATACAACATCTGTCTCAGATTTGGAGTTTTCTTCAGATTTCACCCTGAAAATCACAAAGACATCCTTGTGCACGGTAAGCTATTTCATTCTACTTTCACAGATCTCACTAGCAGTGTGGTTGATTGGCAGGCTAATGAATTAACTACCAGGCTTGTGATAAATGAAAAAGACTATTGCCTTTGACAGTCTATCTTTGCTTTTGTTGAGCTATTGAACAGATCTGTTTTAATAGGTCAGTAGACTTCAAAAAAGTTAGTTTAGTTCCGAAGAGGAAGTATTAGGGAATTATGTTTACATAATGATTTTTCATTATAGATTCTTCATTATTACCTATCATATAATTAATTGAGAGCACTCAACTTTATCTTCACAGACAAAAGTTCATGTCCTTCTTCTCCCAGTAACTCTTCATGCTCAGTTTAGATGGAAATAAAATGTTTATTTGGTATAATATTTTATATTCTTGTGTGGAAAATGAGGGAACTGACGGTTTACCTTTCTTTAAAGAATCAACCTAGTAGGTTAGAAAAAATATTTGCTTTAGGAAAGTTAGACAAATCTGGATTTACATTTGGTTCTGCCATTCACTAGTTGGTTAGTTTGATCAAGTTACCTAGGTAGTATGTACTTCAGACTAATCAACTGCTTTAAGAAAATGGTAGTAATTCCTCAGTGACTCAGAATATTCAAATAAAGTGTAAATTTACATAGATGTTATTGATATAAGTATATTTTTTAAAATTGTATAGTTTTAAAAATATTAATTATGTCTTCAAAATTAAAATTTTTATTGAGAACTGTATTGAAACAGATTGTAGACATGTTAAATTTGACTCTTCAACCTGTTTCTTTTTTAAAATTTTGCTCAGATTGACATACAAAAGATTATGTGAATTCTTTAAAAATTTTTTCAGTTCATTTCGAGCCAATAATTATTTTATACCCAAATGAATAGATATAAATTCAGTAATGTTCTTTGATATTTTGAGTAATTCTTTTTTATTCATTGAAGTTGGTTTTACAGTGTTAAAAAGTTAAATACCTGGATTCCAGTTTTATGATTAGGTACCCAATTATATTTATTTCTTTAACTGATGAAAAGGAAAATTTCATTCTTCCCATTCATTTCTCCCAGGTTTTCTAATTCTGCTTTTTAGTAACTGATGTGATTTGGTCAATTGAAATTACAGGCTACAGTCTTTAATTCCTAGACTTACTCTGTGTTTTGATATTAGTAATCTCTGAGAGTTAACAAAGACCTCTTAATTAATGATGATTACTCTGTAAGGGTATTCTTAGAAATTACTTGTATCAAATATTATTTCAAATACTGTTATTTCAAATCTACTCTTCCACATAAAGCAAAGTAGGGCAAATGTGAAAACTGGTGACTGAAGACCTCAAAAACTGTTTATTTTTATTTGTGCATATTTTTGAATTTCACATAGATGAGTTCACTGAATTTCATAGAAATGTTTTTTATTTTCTTGGTACTGGTCAGGATCTTAGTTTCAGGCAATAGAACCCAAATCAGTTTATTTAAGCAGAAAGGGATTGACTAAAGAGAGTAAGATGATTTCCAGGCACATCCGGTGAGCTAAAGGAACAGGCTACCTTTTGAACTTGCAGAAACAGTTTCTAGAACCACACCTTAGAACTGGCTTGCTATAAAAGCTGTCTCTGGAGTTCCCGTCGTAGCTAAGTGGTTAACGAATCCAACTAGGAACCATGAGGTTGTGGGTTCGATCCCTGGCTTTGCTCAGTAGGTTAAGGATCTGGTGTTGCCGTGAGCTATGGTGTAGGTTGCAGATGTGGTTCAAATCCCGTGTTGCTCTGGCTGTGGTGTAGGCCGGCAGCTACAGCTTCAGTTGGACCCCTAGCCTGGGAACCTCCACGTGCCGCGGGTGCGGCCCTAGAAAAGGCAAAAAAAAAGAAAAGGCTGTCTCCACCATCGCAGGCCCTATAAGCCTTGAGGCCCCTGGCCCACTCAGTAACTGATACCACTGACAAGTTCAGGCGCATAAAACCCTCACTGCCATCCTGTTCCTTTCTCCCCTAGCCCCCACCCAACACATACTGTCCAGGTCCTCCTTCCGAATCTTCATTCAGCACCTCTGCTTGTTGTATCCTAGTGACAGTAGGTCCTGGAACGTGGTTTTAGCTACAGCAGTGTTGTTCTGCAGACTGAGCTTCTTAACCCGTGTACCAGGTTTCCCCACTGTCAGGAAGTAGAGAGTTCCTGTGAAATCTTTTGTAAGATTTGAAATGGGGTAAAGCGAAGAAGCAGTTACCTTAGAAAACACCTTGCTAACGGTTCATAAAATAAATTGAGATAAAGCAGAAGTTCACAAAGTGAGCCTGAGTTCAAAGCTCTGGTGATGAGATGCTGGGATGCTCAGTGTAGTTCCTGGGGAAGGAGATTGGTGGTGCTGCTCTTTGCTGCTGGGGGCCTGTGCGCTGCAAGACAAACACTGAATGCTATTTTTGCTTTGCACCTTTTTTTTTTTCCGGAAAAGCAGAAATCCTCTTCAGATTTCTTTCTGTTAGGGAAAACAGGTGCTAATGTAGGTCTTTCACAAAAGCAACATGGTGTAAATCAAACTGTTGAAAAATAGGAAGTACCTGTATGAAATGATTTCTATTTCTTACTCTTTAGGATAGAGTGTAAGAGGCTTTATGTTAAAAGAAATTGTATTTATTCTTTGATGATCTCAGTTTCATTCTTTTTTTTTTTCCAGTCATTCTGTAGATATAAAAGAGTAAAATAAAAAGAAAGAAAACAAGGGGGAAAAAAACTAATAAGGTCTGTTTAATCCAAAGATTGTAATCAGGAGTTCCCTTTATGGCGCAGCAGAAACGAATCCGACTAGTAACCATGAGGTTGCAGGTTTGATCCCTGGCCTTGCTTGGTGGGTTAAGGATCCAGTGTTGCCATGAGCTGTGGTGTAGGTCACAGACGCAGCTCGGATCCTGCATTGCCGTGGCTGTGGTATAGGCCAGCAGCTACAGCTCTGATTGGACCCCTAGCCTGGGAACCTCCATATGCCGCCGTAGGTGTGGCCCTAAAAAGCAAAAAAAAAAAAAAAAACCCACAAAGATTGTAATCAAAACATTTGTATTGAAAATAATGTTATCGTGAGAAAATAAGTTCCATATCCCATCCTCTTTGTAGCAGAGAAAAAATAGATCTTTGAAAAACTTTTTCTTTACCCTTTTAGAGTAAGTACGCTTATAGTTGTTTAAGCATCTACATTTCTTAGAAACTTCCTTTCCTTCCCAGCATGCTCACTCTTAACACAGGCCTGCCGTGAGTAAGATTTTGTGGCCTGATGCTTTTACTACACTTTTATTGTCTGTGAAACCCAACCGCCCGCATGTCTACTCCAGCTATCTTGTGCTCTTTGAGGTGGCACCAGCTCCTTATGCTCTTCTCTTACCAGCCGTCTGGAACTATTACGCAAGCCTCCTCTCTCAGGCTGCTTTTGAATAGGTAGATTACTTGCCTCCTTACTTGGGAATAATCTGTTAACAGAAGTATTAAAACGGATGAGTGCTTAATTGGAACTTTGTTTCTTTATGACATAATTAGAAGAATTAGTGGAAATATGGAAAATTTTTTAAATGTCTGGTAAAAGAGATGGAGACAATTACTTTGGGGAGGAAGAGGTTCGGCTTTCTTAAAGTGAAGAAAAAGATACCCAGCCTTGTATTGCTAAGTACAAATCCTCAAATTCATTACATACTTTTTTTTTCTTGTGCTTGAAACTTGAAGGCGCTATAGCTGCAAAGTAAGGTGGATAATTTCTCTGATTAGTTAAGCCCATTTTAAATATATGCATAACCATTTATTTCTTAATGAGATTCTAAATTTGTGACTTAATTAAAATATTAGAGGAAATTGGATTTTTCAAAGTAACAATATGCTAAGAACATCCCTTTTGCATTTAATTTTGATAGCATGTGTGCTATAGACTGATAGTATTTTTAGGTGGCTTTCTCAAGTTTGTTAGAACCCTTAATGGAAAATTATCTTTTCTTTGAAGTCTCCCCCACCAGTATACACATAGGCACACAAACACAGAGACACACACACGTACACACACCGTAGAAGAAATTTGATAACATTTTTAATATTTTACATGAACAAACATTATTTTATGTTTTTAGATATTTAACATGCTGTGATATTTATATGTAATAGCTTGAATCCTGGTTATCTATAATTTTTGAACAGAGATTTAACAGTGAATACTAGTTACACATACACAGCAATTTTTTGAGCGTTTTTTTACTGTATCATATGATTGCTGATAGTTTAGGTCAGATCACTTTGGTTTTATGATGGGGTATGAAGGTGTAGGTAGCAGATGGTTTTCTATCTATTGTATCAGCCTGTCTAAGCTAGCAATAAATGAACAATAAAGTTCACTATTTTTCTGGAAAGTTTATAGGTGCTCCAAAGTGAATGGTTTAGGATTATGTAATTTGGAACTAATGTGAGTTTTATCCTGTGAGTTATGGTTTATTTTTTAATGCCATTCATGTGGTTGTGTAATGTTCTTAACTCCGTGTTCCAATGGCATTTATATTGGCATCTGTGTGTATAAGCTCCTTAAAGATGTAGACAAGCATCCTTTTTTATAATCTTAGGTATACATAAAATGACTTCTCATACTGCCTTTTATGTAAAAATGAGTTGTCTACCTTAAGAATCAAACTATTTAAGATTGTTTTATCAGATTACATGCCCACATACATAAATAATATCTTTGACATACAAAGATTTTTTATTTGATAGATTATCTCTTAAAGCGGTAATTTTTCTCTTAATTTCAGCATTATATTTTCCTTTATTCTAATTTTCTGTCAGCGTGCACTGAAATATTGACAGGTTTAGCAATGTTCAGTTTGTATGAACTTTCCTTAATATGTTTTTAAACCTCATTTAACAAAGTGTTAAGTGAGTAAACCCCATTTGCTTTTCCCATCCATTTTTCTTTTACTGCAGTTGTTAAATTCAAGGTGAATCAATGGATTAAATCAAAAACATCAGACTTTTTAAGTATTTGAATTCAAAGACCTTTTACAGTGAGGTCTTTGACTTTGGATTTTATCAAAGTGAATAAATATGACTTCAGTGGCATTTGAGAGATATTTCATTTTTATTGTAACTTTAAAAACTCTTTATAGTAATATGAAAATTTATATTAACAGATACTTTAGTTTGTTAAACAAATATTAAATGCTGGCTATGTGCCAAATACTTGTCTGAAATCTGTGGGCACAAAACAAAACAAATGAAAACTTATCCTCTGTCCTGAAAAGGCACTTAAGTGAGAGGAGACAGGTACTGACAACATTTTAGTATGAACATAAAAATATAAATATAGAGGGAGTCCCTGTCATGACTCAGTGTTTAATGAACCCAACTAGTGTCCATGAGGATGTGGATTCCATCCCTGGCCTTGGTCATTGGGTTGCATTGAGCTGTGGTGCAGACATGACTCAGATCCTGTGTTGCTGTGACTGTGGCGTAGGCTGGCAGCTGTAGCTCTGATTCAACCCCTAGCCTGGGAACTTTCATATGCCAAAGGTGTGGCCCTAAGAAAACAAAGACAAAAAAAAAAAATATATATATATATATATAGAGAGAGAGAGAGAGAGAGAGAGAGAGAGAGAGAGACGAGGTGATCTGGGGGTTGGAAGCACAAAAGTGAGTTTTTTTCTGATGGAGAAATTATAGTTGTTAATCATATTTTACAGCCCAGATTCCATGAAGAGAGAAAAGGAATTTTTTTTAAGATTTCTGTTTTAAACAAGAATGACTGTTCTCTTTCCAAGGATGAAAAGACTGACAAAAGCTAAAGTATGGTTGCCATGTAATAAGTTCACTTAGGGATAATTTCTGTTTACCTATTTTTAATTGTCTGGTCTTTTCTTCATCTATATTTCTTTTTCTACCAAAGAAAATTTTTATTAAAGTATAGATTTTGGTTATTTAAAAGTACATGAGAAAAGACAAACATACAAAGGCATTATCATACAACTGATTTCTAAACTCAATACTTTTAAAATATAAAGCAATGATCATTACCTGAAAAAGTCAGTTGGAAACAAATTGATTTTTAAGTTGGCTTTATAATTCCTTTCAGTCAATTTTGTTTACAAATGTTACTAGGTTTTTCAGTTTCATCCCATATCAGAACTTTTCTTGATGTTTACTTCTCAAATTGCTATACAGTCATTTCTTGCAGTTAACATCACCAACTCTTAGGAAGCTTTTCTAAGTCATGAGAATTCAATATGGTTGCTGCTTTGGAAGTAGTTACCATTTGGGTTTATCTACACTGACTCATGCATTAATGGGCAAAATATGGGATCTGAGAGCAGGAGAACTAAGAAAAGACGATGTTGTCTTTTACTTCGGCCCTGCTTAAAAAAAAAAAAAAGACTCCATTATTTACTTTGATACTATTACTAGAAAAGCAGTTTCTGCCAGACCACAGGTTGGCTATGTAATTGTCCATTTTATATTTCCTTTTCTAAAGAATGGCAGACTTCAGTGATAAGATTGCTCAACCAAGTAAGCAAAGACCTTTAACTTACCATATACTTTAACTACAGGAAAGAAATTATTTTCTCAGTTGGTTTAGCACCCTTGTATGTGGAAAGGTAGCAAAACCTACTTTTTCCAAAATTAGGAGGCATTCAGAGGCTACTTCTAAGATGCCTATCTTCTATCATCAGTCGATTATGAAGGTGGACCTTCATGAACTCACTAACTTAATAAATGCAAAAATGAACTCATCTATCAACATAATATTGAGTCCATAAAAAACAAAAAAGTACACTCATAAGGTAGGAGTTGGTTTCTATAAAACAAGAGGGTATATATCCTCTTATATAACATGAGAGGAATATGTTTAGTAATAAAAACAATCCGTAATAAATTTATAAAGAGGTAATTCTGGTTTACGAGTAAGTTTACTTAAACTGACCATGACTGAATGATTGAAAATTTTCTTCTCCTGACATAATGCCCATTTATTGTAAGCTAAGACCTACTTAATTTCTTACAAATCTCTTATTTCCTTGGAATTATCTACTACACCCTTACTTTACAGTCATTAATTTAGAAGCTGAGCCTGCCCAGCCTGCCTGTAAAGTCTCTCTTTAGAAAGATAACAGATGCATTAAAAGAGGCATCTTCTCATAGCAGTCTGCACTTCAGAACAGCATGTGAAGGACCAGCAGTTGGCCCTCCAATGTAAATACCTCTCATTTCACATTATCACAGAAACAGTGCAGTTTACTAACCACTCCTTCCTTAGAGAAAACTCAGTAGCTGTAAAAATTTTTTAGTTTCAAAACCTTTCAGATCCGATCACCATGTAGCTGGTATTTGGTGAGTTAGCACACTCAGGGCAGAAGCTGTGTTTAGGATGAAGTGAGTTGGATCATACTTCATATAGACACTTATGAAATTGTTGCAGAATTTGTGAAAAAGTTCTGTGAACTGTAATTCTATAGTCCACTTGTTCCCAATGAGTTAGGAGCCTTGCTTTACCCTGGTCGGCAAGGGTGGTCCTTTTACTGCATGCAAAAATACATTCATTGCCAGATTATATGTATCATTAAGGCCCGAGCAGCAGGGACGCTCGCCGTGGGCAGCTCCAGCATTCACGTCTGCTCCGCCCGGCTCCGCAGCAGCGGGGGCTTCTGAGTCTCCTTAGGAGGAACGCCAGTGGTCAGCCGCATTGCAGCGCGCACCTTCTTCATCTGAGCTACCTGCAACACTTCTGTTGCGTTTTTATTTTGATTATGGGTCGTATTTTCCTATTTCTTCTCGTATTTTATAACTTTATATTTTATGCTAGACATTGTATAAAAGCTAGTACAGACTTATGTGGGTGATATTTTCTTCTAGGACTTCTGGCTGAGGGCTGATCTCTTTATATCTAATCTAGACTTGAGCTTGATCAGAGCTGGGTACCACTCCAGTTGGTTTGCTATGTCTTGAGCATGAGATTAGGCCTCTCCCACTTGCCAACTTCCTGGAAAGACCATCAACATAAAGCTGAGTTTAGGGAAGATGACAAAATAGGATATTCATGTATCAGTTTATAAGCCCTTGTACTACCTCCTTATAACAGTAAGTCTGTTTAAACTCTGAAGGAAAGAAAAAGAGAGAGAGATCTGATTTTCAGAGAGTGTCTCGGTGAAAACCACAGTAAAGAGATTAGAGGGGAGAGGAAAGGGCCAGATACGGGTTTGGCATGATTCATGACCTAGTTGAGAATTGGTAGTACCAGCTAAAATTGTCACTTGCCATTTGCCTCTACAAGGATTAGGTCACTAGCCCCTGCAGTTGGGAGTTCAGGGTGGAGATCAGGAATGAGGCACTCTGTGCTCTGGGAAAAAACTAGCAGAACAGGCCTTCAGATAGATACTTTCAGGAGATTTTATGAGCCCAGTGTTTTTTAAAAATTTATTAAAGTTGATTTACTAGGTTGTGTCAATTTCTGCTGTACAGCAAAGTGACTCAGTTATATTCTTTTTATATTCTTTTCCATTCTAGTCTATCCCAAGAAGGTGGATATAATTCCCTGTGCTATACAGTAGGACCTTGTTTTTTATCCATTCTAAATGTAAGAGTTGGCATCTCCTAACCCCAAACTCCCAGTCCATCCCTCTTCCTTCCGTCTCCCACTTGGCAACGACAGTCTGTCCTCTATGTCTGTGAGTCTATTTCTGTTTTGTAGATAGATTAATTTTGCCATATTTTATTTTTTATTTTGTAATGATTTTTATTTTTTCCATTATAGCAGGTTTACAGTGTTTTTTCGATTTTCTGCTGTACAGCAGGGTGACCCAGTTACATATACATGTATACATTCTTTTTTCTCACATTATCATGCTCCATCATAAATGACTAGATATAGTTCCCAGTGCTATACAGCAGAATCTCATTGGTTATCCATTCCAAAGGCAATAGTTTGCATCTATTAACCCCAAACTCCCAGTCCCTCCCACTCCTTCCCCTTCCCCCTTGGCAACCACAAGTCTGTTCTCTATGTCCATGGTTTTCTTTTTTGTAGAAAGGTTCATTTGTGCCATATATTAGATTCCAGATATAAGTGATATCATATGATATTTGTCATTCTCTAACTTAATTCCCTTAGTATGAGAGTCTCTGGTTCCATCCATATTGCTGCAGGTGGCATTGTTTTGTTCTTTTTTTGTGGCAGAGTAGTATTCCATTGTGTGTGTATACCACATCTTAATTCATTCATATGTCGATGGACATTTAGGTTTTTTCCATATCTTGGCTGTTGTTAATAGTGCTGCTATGAACATGGGGTACATGTATCTTTTTGAATTACAGTTTTGTCGGGATATATTCCCAGGAGTGCTGTTGCTGGATCATATGGTAATTCTAGTCTTAGATTTTTGAGGAATCTCCATGCTGTTTTTCCATACTGGTTGCGGCAACTTACATTCCCATAGCAGTGTAGGAAGGTTCCTTTTTCTCCACACCCTCTCCAGCGTTTGTTATGTGTAGACTTATTAATGATGGTCATTCTGACCAGTGTGAGGTGGTACCTTATTACAGTTTTGATCTGCATTTTTCTAATAATTAGTGATATTGAGCATCTTTTCATGTGCCTACTGGTCATCTGTATGTCTTCTCTGGAGAAATGTCTATTTAGGTCTTACTTAGACTTCTTTGCATCGAAGGTTCTTTGATAATTTTAATGAAAACTGTGTTTGTTTAGTTTACCCAGTGTTTTGTCATTGCATCAGAGTGAGGAGAGGGTCTTTTGCGAATGTCTGTCTGTATCATGCTAGAAACAGAAGTCTCTGAATTCATTGTTTTAAAAGCCCAATCTGGGCCTACATATTTAGGATTTTTTTTTAAGTTAGGAAAAGTAAGTGAAAATAATAAACAAAAGTTAGTAACCTGAAAATATTTGTTACCTCTCAATTCTCATTTTTTTTAAAGAAATGATATACTTGGTAAATGTAGAAACATAGTTAAGAGACACTGATATTTAGCTTTAGATGGTGTAAGAATAAGTTTTGAGTTATGGTTTCTTAAGGTTAATGCAAGTACTATTTTAAAAAGCTTTAAAATGTCTACCACTCAGAGTTCCTATTGTCGTGCAAAGGAATCAGCAGCGTCTCTAGAGCACTGGTACACAGGTTTGATCCCCTGCCTGGCACAGTGGGTTAAGGACCCAGCGTTGCTACAGCCGTGGTGTAGGTCACAATTGTGGCTCGGATCTGAACCCCGGCCTGGGAACTCGATATACTACAGGTCAGCCAAAAGGAAAGAAAGAAAAGAAAAGGAGAGAAAGAGAGAGAGGAAGGGACGGAAGGGAGGGAGGGAGGGAGGAAGGAAGGAAGGAAGGAAAGAAAGAAATTATTAAAAAAAGTTTACCCGGAGTTCCCGTCGTGGCTCAGTGGTTAACGAATCCAACTAGGAACCATGAGGTTTTGGGTTAAATCCCTGGCCTTGTTCAGTGGGTTAAGGATCCGGCGTTGTCGTGAGCTGTGGTGTAGGTCACAGACGCGGCTCGGATCCCGCGTTGCTGTGGCTGTGGCGAAGGCCGGCAGCTACAGCTCCTGTTAGACCTCCAGCCTGGGAACCTCCATGTGCTGCAGGTGCGGCCCTAGATAAGGCAAAAAGACAAAAAAAAAAGTTTACCACTCAAACTAATGATTCTGTACTCATAGTACTCCTTGTTTTCATTTTATGTTTTAATTAAGCTTTAAATTTTTCTAACGGCAGAAGAAACATCAGGATGAGCCCATTTCTTTGCAGTTGTGTGCTTTAAGTCCCTTTGAAAGCTTTTGAAAAATCTCTGAGAGCAGAAGCCTACTATTTCTAAACTCATTCCTTGGTATTAAATCAGTTCTTAGTACTTTGGGTGTAAACTGACCTAATTTTGACCTTTCAAAGCTAATCAGCTAAAGAAACTAATTATTTAAACACATCTGTGCTGCTTAGAAATAGTAAGATTTGTTTTGAACTTGCATCATAGATTTTAGTGGGACATCTGGTATATATTTTAACAGGCTTCATAAGTAAATTTTATGTCTTAGAGGGAGAGCATTTCTAATTATATGATTCCATCTCTACAGTCAGTTTTAGGTTTCTCCTTAAGTAGAAGTCCATATGACCTAGAACCTGGTCCTGAACTGTCTACTCTTTTCTGAAACCTCTGGAATTTGGTCTAGATGATGTTGAGAATACTTACATCCCTTCACTTATTCCCAGGAACTGTTGTTTTGAGTGATACTGTGTGTTAAGAGCTGCAAGGCATTGAGAATATAGTAATAAGCCAAGACAAACAGCTCTTCTATTCATCAGGCATTAATGGGGGAGATAGTAAAATTTACTTTATGGAGATTAGATAATACCAAAGAATTATTGAGAATTTGGTTATGTGTGATAAAGGCATTGTAGTTACATATGGAAATATTTGTATTTTTAAGAAATGTAAACAGGTAGGGGTGAAATGACATGATGTCAGGTATCTGCTTCATGATAATTCAGCAAAAAGGGTGTGTGTTGTGGGGGGGGCAGAGAGAGAATAGATGAACTAAATGTGCCAAATCCTGGTCACTGTTGAATATAGGCAATATTTCAGTTTAAAAGTTCATAAACGGAGTTCCTTGGTGGCTCAGCGGGTTAAGCATGTTTTTATTGCAGTGACTGGTTAATGCTGTTTCAAACAAGGATTTGATCCCTGGCCCAGGAACTTCCACATGCCTTGTGTATGGTCAGAAAAAAAAAAAAGTTCATAAAGAACAAATCCTCAAAAGGACATCCAGTGGTCAGAAGCTTGGTGAATAAAAGGAAGTGAAAGAAGCCCAGAATGGCTGGTACACGTAGATCTATGCTGAAGGCGGGTGGCAGGTTGTCCAGATAATGCAGCACCTGTGCTATCAGCTCTTGTCCTTAAACTAGTGGGAAATAATTGAAGTTTTTTTAAGCAGAGAGTGAGGTGATCTGCAGGGCACTTTGGAAATATGGATGGAATGTGGAGAACAATTAGGAGACCATCTTTCTTTTTGGAAAAATGGATGGAATGTGGAGAACAATTAGGAGTGTGGCTAGTAGAGGCCTCTGAGTCAGTTATAGTAGCTCGGGTGAGAAACGGCGATGACATACATACAGGTAGTTTTAGTGGAGATGGAGAAAAGCGGACGTATTTGAAAGCTATGTAGAATTTAAAAAAAAATTAAAAACTGCCAAGACTCGAGGATAAATTAGATAATGAGGGATGAAGGAAAGAGGTCACAGTGGTGATTTCAAGGTTTTCTACAGTTTGAGTAATGATGGTACTATTTTCTAAGACAAAGAAACGTGGAAAAACAGGCTTAGAAATGAGGAGAAGAAGGTGATTTATTAATATGTTGAATTTGAAATGCCCTTGAAATATGCAAGTAGTGGTATCCAGTGAGAATCAAAATATTCTTCTGTGGTCTGTCTTGTCAGGTCTAAGTTGTGACATATTCCATCCAGGTATGATATGTGAGAGCAGAATCAAAGAATTAAGGCAGTCATATCATATAAATCACTCTTGATCTAGGCTGGTTTTTTTTCTAACCTTTGCTGCCTCTTGGAGTTAATAGGCTCTAAAGGCTTCCTTCCTTCCTTCCTTCCTTCCTTCCTTCCTTCCTTCCTTCCTTCCTTCTTTGTGTGTGTGTGTGTGTGCGCGCGCGCAAAGCCAAGGGAGTAGCATCATGTGCAAATAGAACTTAATCCAAATTAACAATTCAGGTAGGAAAAAAAAGAAAAAAGAGGAGTCCGTGAGAGAAATAATGGTCTAATTAGTGCAAGTGATAACTACCTTCCATTTTATTTAATGAACACATGCCCCAGAATGAGCCTGAGGTGGGAAACACATCTCCTCTTCCCTCGGTTATCATTAGCTTCCAAGTATTTCTGTAGCATGAGCATCTTGCTGGACTGCATAATGATTTTTGTGTCTAAAAATATATACAGTAGTCACCCTTATGCACAGGGAACACTTCCAAGACCCCCAGTGCACGCCTGAAATCAAGGGTATACTCTCTCTATACAGTTTTTTTCATATATATATATACATATATATGATAAAATTTAATTCATAGGTAGACGCAGTAAGAGAATATTCAAATTGCCAGCATCACCACTCTTGCACTTTGGGGCCAATACTAAGGGTTATTTGAAAACACAACAATACCTCAACAGTCTATCTGCTAATGAAGTGGGCTACTGAAGTTGGCTATACTGCTAATGAGTAGGTAAACAACAAGGATACTCGAGACACAGGGATGATCTTCACCCTGAGGGGGATGGAGCAGGAGAGCATGAGATTTTATCACACTACTCAGAAAGTCGTGGAACTGAAAACTTCGCGCTTACTTCTGAAGTTTTCCTTACTGTGTTCTCTTGGGTAACAAATCGAAGAAAGCATAACTGCAGATAAGCAAAGACTACTGTATTTTTAACATAGCAGGACCCTCTATCACAAGCCACCTACATCTGGAGGCCAACCAAAGAAGTAATTTGTTGCCATTTTTGCCAGAGGAACTGGCTATATTGAACATAATGAGGGATGGTTTATATTTTGGTCTCCAGTGCAAAACTTTAAAGGATTTTCCTGAGTGATTTTAATTATCTGAAATTTCTTCATTATGTGACTTATCCTCTATGTGATGGATGACTGTACTGTAAAATGATACTTTGTATCATATTTAAAGAAATTCCATCTGGTTCTGATATTTTTTAGATTCTGTTAAAGTCCAGGTATACCCTGTACACTGCCTACAAAATTTTGGACACTGCCACTTTATCCTCTATTATTTTTCATGTTTTCCAACCTCAGAATGTCTGCCCTTCTAACCTGAACCCCTAAGGATTTTAGCCTTTTAAAATCTGGAATTTTTTTCAACCCATTCTCTGTTGAGTTGCCTTCTTATCTGCTTTTTTTCCTCTCTTCTTGGAAACACACTGCTAAGAAAAACTTAGTTTTTAGAAAGATATCTTTCCCACTTCAGATTAACTTTGAGGTATATGTTCATTGAGTAGGATAGTGGGAAGAATCACCTGCAGTATTGAACCATTACTTAAGCTGTGCAGAGAGAATGCAAAAGTTCCCAGTATGAAAAACCCTGCAGTTGAGTAATTCGTCCTTAGAGTCAATGGAGATTCCTATGTTTGATCTTCTTTTGAAGGCTGTGATGTAAATAACATCTCTGAATCTGCACTTGAAAAGTTAAAATTGATTCAAATGCCTCCGATCGAGTTAAATTATATAAGGATTTGAAACCAGTTGTTCTAAAATAAAATTTTATTGGAAGTTCTTAGGTGGCATGAGAACTGTAATTTAATCCTAGATAGGTTTAGGGTCATGCCTGAAGTCAGCAATGCCGAGAGTCAGAATAAATTTATGAGGAAAGTAATCACACTCAAGCAGGACTGAAATATTTATCTTAAGCACAGCAATAAGCATAGAAGTCAAATGATCAATAATAGTGGACTCTTGATTAGAGATGTCAGGGGAGTTCACCCCAGACTTATCTCAGAGGCTGCCAATTAGCATTATTAGGTTGTGATAATAAATGAGGTTTGACCAGGTATTTTCCTCTTTGATTCAGCTAGTTATCTCTGAAATAATGACCTATCCCGAAGTAATTTTCTCAGTTCAGATTCCCTTTGACTTTTGCTCCGGCAGAAACCATTGTGAATACTGGCATTCAGATCTTCTAAAAATTGTAAAGCACCTAATGTTTCCAGACATCTGATGTATATTTTATGTATCCACAGGAAGGAGCAGTCCTCATGGAAAAATATGTCAGGAATTAGAAAAATAAAATTTTGTTTTATATACCAGGTGGCTCAACTTAATATTTACCATTATCAGTCTGCTTTCTCTTTTGTAGAAGACTGAATGAGAAAAGAACCAATCTTGAAGTAGGAGATTTCCCAAAAATGATTTAGGTCAAAGAGGAAAGTTTAAACAGTGATACTGTAGCACTGTGGTTGAAAGTTTCAAACTTTAGACCCAGTGGGGGGCAAGTTTACCAGTATGATTTTAGAAGAGGTATTTAACTTCTCTGAACTTCAGATTTTTCATCTGAAAAATGGAGCTAATGATACCAGTACTTACCTCCTGGGTATTATTTTGAGTACTAAATGAAGTGGTGCATAAAAGCATTTACCACTACGCCTGGACATAGAAAATGCTCATAAAATGATCTGATTAATATTTCCATCACTTTCCTGTCTTGCTGCATTTTTTAAAGAAAGGATTATTTGTTTGTTTTTTGTTTTATTTTTTCAGCTGTGCCCGTGGCATATGGAAGTTCCCAGGCCAGGGAGCGAATCCGAGCCACAGCTGTGACCTCACCATAGCTTGTGGCAACTGTGGATCCTTAACCCACCGCACCACAACGAGAACTCCTGTTTAGTTTTATTTTTAACTTATATTCATTTGCTTATGAGGATTTAGGATTGTGTGATTTTGTAGATTGGATTTACATGCTCCATCAGGATTGAATAAGCATCACTGATTGGGCTGTCAGTACTACCTCAAAGACCAGTTTCTTTACAGGCAAAGACAGGCACTGTGCTCTTTCACCTGTTCATATCCATAATATTTAATGTATTCGAGAAATGAGACCATCTTTCAAGATGCTACACTTATGCAGATCAGGTGCTTCTCAAAGCAGAGTCACTTCCTTTCTGCCTACAGTTTTGCAAAGAAACATTTTAAATTTCTGGATCACTAAGCCAGCAACATAACTATTGTAGCATGCCCTTTCCTATAACAAGTGATAGGTCCCAACTGTCCCCAAAGGTTGCACCTTAGTGTTCAATCTGGTTTCCTTTTTCTCCACTCTTCCTCATTCTTTTATTCAACATGGATATGGGCTGAGCCAGACTGAGTGCTGGGGCCCTGAAAGATGAAAGTAATTGTCTCATCCAGTGTTCAGAGATCACAATTTTAAAAAAGTCTGAACTTTTACTAATTAGTATAATTACCTTTGAAAAATAGCAGCCCTAAATGACAAACAGAAAGGAATACTACCAGATTTTTGGCTCTCACCCCAGATGTTGGATACTTTTTAGGAGGACTCAGATGGAGTAATGGTAGCCGTCATTTTACTTCACTTTTGAAAGAGGATAAAAATCCCATTCATTTCTGGAACATAAAGTGTATCACATAATCTCCCTGCCACCCTTTTCTCATCTGTCAGAGTTTCTTTTGGTATTCCATCTCTTAGTTTACACTTCTATAGGTTCATGAAGACAAGTAGCATTTGGTAGAACTTGATCTAGCCACAAAAATGAGTTATAATAATTTTCATTTTTCAACCTCTGCATCAGTCACAAAACATTTCTTTTTTGTTCTTTCGTGATAATTTAATTTAATATATCTCCTATTTAGTTCTTAAAATTAAAAATAGCTCAGATTCTTTTCAGGTTCCCTTGTGGCGTAACAGGTTAAGGATCCAACATTGTCACTGCAGCCACTCAAGTTGCTGCTGTGGCACAGATTTGATCCCTGGCCCATGAAGGCAAGGCCAATAATAATAACAATAATGTTTACTTTCTACTGATAGTATTTTCTAGCTTTTGAGGAATTAGGAATGGGCCACCGAGCCTGTATAGCTTTTAGGGAACATTGGAAAGTGGCTTAATAAGGAATGGAATAGAAGGAAACAGTAACCATTGATAACCTGTGGTGAGAAACTGATGACATGTGAGGAAGCAGAAGGTAACAGTGGGCTGCAAGAGTTTTTAAGTGGCAAGCACACACACACACACAGACATGAAAAAAACTTCTCAAGACTTCATTCACTCAGCATGTTTTGAATACTCATGCTGTGTTAGGCACTGTGAACACAACAGGGAATATAGTCTCTGACCAAAAAAGACCTGCATTTAGTAGGAGAGGCTGACATATAACTAGATAATTGTACTGCGTTGTTCTGTAATTGAATTTAAATAATACAGGTTTATATAAAAGGTACCCCTGACCTGACACAAACTCACTTTTCCTTGACAGTCCTGCTCATATCTAAGGTTTTACCTTAGGCATTTGCTTCTTCTTCTTAATATCATATGCAATAAATTTGCGGGGAACTATTGACTAATGTCAAGGAATATTTCTCTAGAATAATTGACATCAAATAACAGTTTTAAATTAAAAATAAGAAATTACAAGGAAGTAAAGCATCATGGTTTTCTTCTCCCAAAGATCAGTGGGAGCTGAGCCTATTATATGACTTCATTCTTTTATTTGTCCACTCAATTAACAAATCTTTATTAATTTCCTGTAGTCCCTGAACATCCCAGGCTATTTCACGCCTTTGTAACTGCACGGCTGTTTTCACTAAAGGTTTGAATGCCCAGTCATTGTGCTTAGGCAGTAAAGATAGGGAAGTGAACACAGATGCAGGGAGATTGCCCTAAAGGGCCTATTGGGGTTTACAGTTGAACAGAAGACTCTGAACAAAAAAGCATTATAAATATGGTGAGTGTTATTATTGGGAACACAAGGACATTGAATGGATGTATTATAATCTACTCTGTGGGATTAGGGAAGGCTGCCCAGAGAAAGTAACATTTCAGCTGAGACCTAACGAGTGACAGGAGTAATTTAGAGAATGAGGGAAAATATGGGCAGGGGCCTTAGGTAGGAGAAAACAATGCAGTGATGAATCCGCCAGCTTTAACAGTGGAATGTGTAAAATGGAGTCACCCTTTTACTAAGACCAATATTGTGAAAACTGAAAAAAAAATACAAAAATACTATCCATTTGAAAGTATCAGTGAGATATATTAGTATGGTATTACTCAAGACTCAAAAAAGAAAATACAAAGAATTGAGACTTGTTTTGGACTGCTCTTGCCCTTTAGGCACTTACCAGATCAGAGGAAGCAGCTAAAGGACTCGTGTAGCACTTGTGATAGCCTTGCGGGGTTAGGAATATAAGAATGGAGCCTTCATGAAGTCCTCCAGTGCTTTGCATTGAGACTCAGAAAGACCACACCCAAGAACAGAGTAAAACAGAGGTAAATGAGCCCCTGCAGGGAGTGCAGCCTAGCTTCAAATCCTCTGGGTGGCCTAGGAAATTCTCAAACCCTGTTATTAGATTTAGATGACCTTGGCTTTGGCCAGCCCCCTTCCCCAGGTTTTTTTTTGCAGAAATAAAGATTCTTTCTAGAAGAACATTACTATAGGCCTGAAATTATTTCTGCAGTTTTTCATGTATAATGTTCAAAACGTAATCAAAGATAATGAGTCACACAAGAACATAAGACAACATAAATCCAGAACCAACTAAAACTGGAAATAAAAAATAGAGCTCCAGATATTGTAGGTATTAGATGTATCAGATACGAACTTTAAAATAACTCTGCTTACTAAGTTCAAAGGCAAAAAGAACTTGTAAATTTCAAGGGGGAAGAAAGAGTTGGAAACATTTAAGAAATAATAATGTAGCAGATTTGAAAAGAACCAAACAGATATTCAAAAACTGAACTAAAATGAGTTTAGCAGTGAATATTAAATCTGAGAGGATTATTGAAGTGGATTTTATGTTAGAAGGAAATGCCCAAAAGGAAGCACAGAGAGATAACAGGATAAGGCATTGGGAAGGGGAAAAGATACAGAAGATACAAGAATAGGTCTAATATATGCTTAAATGGGAGCCCCAAAGGGGAAAGAAGGTGAGAATATTTCATATAGTATTTGAAGAGATAATGGTTCAGGATTTCCCAAAACAGATGAAAGGCAGTGAGCTTCAACTTAAGAATCACAACATGGAGTTCCCATTGTGACTCAGTGGATTAAGAACTCAACTAGTATTTATGAGGGAGGATGCAAGTTCGATCCCTGGCCTTGGTCGGAGGGGTTAAGGATCTGGCGTGGCTGTGGCTGTGGCTGTGGCAGAGGCCAGCAGCCATGGCTCTAATTCAGCCCCTAGCCTGGGAACTAACGTGCCACAGGTGCGTCCCTAAAAAAGAAAAAAAAAGAAGCACAACATAACCTGAATAGGAATTTTTGCTTTTTAGGGCCACACCTGAGGCATATGGAAGTTCCCAAGTTAGGAATCAAATCAGAGCTGCAGCTTCCAGCCACAGTCACAGCCATGTAGGATCCAAACTGTGTTACAGCTTGTGGCAACACCAGATCCTTAACCCACTGAGTGGGGCCAGAGATTGAACCCATATCCTCATGAATGCTAGTCAGGTGTGTAACCTGCTGAGCCATTATGGGCGCTCCCTGTAATAATTTTTTAAATTATCCATTTCTTAGAAATATATCCTGGAAAAACGAAAATATATATCCACACGAACACCTGTTTGTGAACGTTCATAGCAGTGTTATTTATAACAGCTAAACAGTGGAAGCAATCCAGATTGTAACACCTGAAGAATGAATACACAAAATGTGGCGTATCCATACAATGAAATAATATTATCTGGTTATAAAACAGAGTGAAGTATTGATACATGCTACCGAATGTATGGACCTTAAAAACATTATGCCTAGTGAAAGAGGCCAGCTACAGAACGATTCCATTTATATGACATTCGATTTCTAGGATTCCATTTATATGAACTGTTTGGAGTAGGCAAATCTGTGGACAGGAAATGAGAGGAGTACGGACACAGGATTTCTTTTGGGGTTGATAAAAATGCTCTAAAATAACATTGTAGTGATGGTTGCACAATTCTAAATATACTTTTTAAATATTGAATTATACGATTTATGTATTTATTTATTTATTTTTGTCTTTTCTAGGGCCGCACCCGTGACAGGTGGAGGTTCCCAGACTAGGGGTCTAATCGGAGCTGTTGTTGCTGGCCTACGCCACAGCCACAGCAACGCCAGATCCGAGCCATGTCTGCGACCTACACCACAGCTCACAGCAACGCAAGATCCTTAACACTGAGCAAGGCCAGGATTCGAACCTCACAACCTCATGGTTCCTAGTCAGATTTGTTTCCACCACACCACTATGGGAACTCCTATACAATTTATTTAAATGGGGTAGTTTTTATGGTATGTGAGTTAAATCTCAGGTGAAAAGAAGTAGTCCACACCTAGATACATCCTACTAAAACTACAAAAACCAAGGAGAAAATCTTGAAAGACTCAGCAGGGCTGTAAGTAAAGCATTGGAATTACCTTCAAGTGAGCAGTAAGTGGACTGGTAGATGATTTCTCAGTAGGAACAACAGAGTTGGGAAGACTGGAAAGATAATTGAATAATGACATCTTCAGTGTGCTGAAAGAAGATAACTGCCAACCCTGAATTTTAGCCAACTAAAATAACTTTTAAGAATGAAGCTGAAATAAAGGTAATTCAGGTGAACAAATAAAAAGACAAAGAATTTGCCACAGGGAAACCAATAACTAAAGGGTAGGTAGGCAAAGAGGAAATGATCCTTGATGGAAGGCCAGAAATATAGGAGAAACTAAAGAGTAACAAAAGTGGCATATGTGCACATAACAGTAGTTTCACTCCTAGGTATGTACTCGGCAGCACTGAGTGCACGTGTTCACCAGAAGACATTTGTAAAAGAATGTTTGTAAAAGTGTCAACTTAAAACTACTTAATACCTGTCAACAGTAGACAATAAATTGTGCAGTCACATATGTCTTACAGCCATATAACACCTTAGGTAATACACAATAGT
>PVHT021183666.1:26400752-26432044 GCA_004024745.2 Catagonus wagneri | reverse complement strand
AAATGAACATCTCAACAGAAAAGAAAATCACGAACTTGAGGAACAGACTTGTGGTTGCCAAGGGGGCGGGGGAGGGGTGGGGGAGGGATGGGAGGGAGTGGGGATAACTACTGCTTTAATGATGGAATAGCAAGGAGCTCCAACTGTAATGCACGGGGAACTATATCTAATTACATGTGACAAATCCATATATGTACATGTAATCGGGTCACCACATGGTGCAGTTGGAAAACCTGACAGAAATCTGTAAACCAGCTATAATGCAAAAATTAAAAAAAATTAAAAAAATAAATAAATAAATAAAAAATGATAGTCAAAAAAAAAAAAAGAAAGGGAAAGCCTTGTGCACTTTTGGTGGGACTGTAAATTGGTACAACCACTATAGAAAACAGTACGTACGTTCTTCAAAAAAATTTTTAAAAAGAACTGGCATATGATCCAGCAATTCTACTTGTGAGTATACAGCCAAAGGAAATGAAAACAGGATCTTGAAAATGAACACTGTTCATTGCAGTGTTATCACAGTAGTCAAGACAGGGACATAACCTAAGTGTTCATCAGTGGATGAATAGGTAAAGAAGATGTGATATATATATATATGTATACATATACACACACACACAATGGAATATTATTCTGCTGTAAAAAGAAGGAAATCTTGCCATTTACCAAAACATGGGTGTACCTTGAGGCTATTGTGCTAAGTGAAATAAGTCAGAGAAAAACAAATACTGTTATCCTATCACTTGTACACAGAACCTAAATAAAAGGCCAAACTCAGAAACAGATCAGAATGGCTTACTAGTGGGGTGAGGGATGGGAGAAATGGGGAAATGTTGTTCAGGAGTACAAACTGTTCGTTATAAGCTGAGTAAGTTGTGGGGATCCAGTGTGCATCATGGTGATTGCAGATAATAACACTATATCATAGATGTGAAAGTTGCTAGAAGAGTGTATTTTAAATGTTCACACCACAAAAAAGAAATACTAGTCACACGGTGAAGGTTAACTAACCCCATGGAGGTGGTTGTTTTCAGTATATAAGTGTATCAGATCAACACGTCACACCTTACATTACACATCGTTATATGTCATTTATATCCCAGTAAAGCTGGGGAAAAATCAGGATAGTAGTTACCCTGTGGAGGTGCCCAGGATTAGCTCGTTACATGGGGGGATTACTAGAGTGCTGCAGTGTTGTACTTTTTGATCTGAGTGTGGGTTTCCCAGCTGTATTCTGTTTGAAAATCCACTATGATGTATACCTTTGTGCACTTTTATGCACGTACATTGAAAGGTTTTTTTAAGTGAAAATGGTGGTAGATCTCAATGAAGGTTGAATGTATAAAATAATATCTTGTGTTTATAGCTAGGAAGAAATGTAGAGGACCTGGGCTATGTGAGCTATCCATTTATCAAATTAGATAGAGTACTTACGTTTTAGGATCTTAAGAGGTGATCCCTTCTGTTCTGTAAAACCAATTTAATAAGCAATTTTAAAACTACAGGGGAGCAGTCTTAAGTAAATTTTAAAGGAATTTCAGTTATAATTTGGGAATATTTTAAATAGACCAAAAATTAATTACGTTGAGTTTTTCCATAAAAGTACCTTTAAAAATATCTTTAGACCTATTGTCTGTTTTGCTGCTTTCCATATTGCTTGATCTTTTTCTAAACACCACTCAATTTGGTGATATCCCTTGAGGAGATACGGCACTTAATGTGTATTGTTCCCTAGAGGAATCAAGAAAGAAAGAAAAGATGCAAATTTCCTCTTGGGATAAAACTGAAAATTCATTGAAGAAGAGTCCATAATTTAAGCTATAGTTAACATCGGGAGGGTATCGTAATACATAATTTTCATTTTTGTTGATTATGTCTTCTTACTTTAAATACCGGTTATCACCAGCAGAGTTCATTCTCTTAATGCAGCAGCTTTATACGGCCTGTATTTGTATTTTCATCTAGTTAGTTTTATATACAATGATGTAAGCTATAGTAATCATTTTCATATCTTATCTTTGTACTCTTTCTTTACCTGTTTCAGACACATCATCAGTTAGCTTTTGAATTCCATGTTAAGATTTTGAAAGAAATACTCCCAACAAAAAAATGAATTGTATTTTTGTTATACTGATTCTGCTGCGTGGATTACAAGCACTCTATCTCCATGCTTGGATAAACTCCATCAAAAGCACATTATCCTCCTACTTCTGTGGCCAGCTGCCTAATTGTATCTGCTGTAACCACATGCTGTTGGAACATGATACCAATGAAGAACAGAAATGATAAATTACTCCCTGCAGGTGATAGTGATAATGATGATTTTTAATTTCCTTCTTCCTCATAAGGTCTAGTCTGATCTTTCTTCATTGGCTGCCATCCTGTTACATACACACATGATGTCCTCTTTAAAGAAATGTCCATCACACCAAAATACATGAGAAAATAATTCATTTTTATTTCATGTCATTGTTCTTCAAATGAGCATGTGTAAAATGAGCTGCATTTGCCTTTGCATGTATGGGATAAAAAAGCAAAATGTGGTTGAGCAGATTTTCAGATGATTCATTATACAAATGCTGTATGTGTGGTTATTTTCTTCCTTTTTGTGAAATCTACAAAGCAGAAACAGCTCATTCTAAAACTGCATTCTAATACTTAGGAGTATTTAGGATGTAAAGTAAAGCCACATGCCTGTATTATTTTCTTATGCACTTAGAAGAAATTATGGAAGATTCTTGCTAAATTACAAGCGTGGTCAAACTACTGTACGCATATGTTTTCCTTTCATTCTATTTCCTTCTGTGGTCATCACTGTTGCTGTTCTTAATTACCACTCATTCTTTCTCTCTGCTTAAGTGACTTTATAACTAAAATTTTTCTTATTGTGGTATCAGTCAGTGAAGTTTTGTTTATTTAATTGTAACTTTGTCTTTGCAGATTAACCCAGCTCCTATAGATACTTGATTTGAATAGTTATTTTTTCCTTAGCATTTCCTTTGCCCCTGACAATAGATACATGTGGAACAAAAGAGAAATTTATTCTGTAGTCAGGCCTTCAAATAAATCTGATCTTTTTCATGCACATGTCAAGCTGTGCTCTAGTTATTTATTACCATTGCCTGTTAGTAGTCATCACTTTCAATTTCCGGTGGCGGTTGTTTATCCTTGTATTTGAATAACTTCCACAGAGAGTGTGAGTTCATTGCAATTAACATTTAAAAGGCCTAGAAATAGCCTGTCAAAGTGATGGTAACAAGGTGGTGAAACGATAATTGAAAAATAGTTGCATGTTTATATTTTACAGCAAATAAATAGTTTTGTCCCCAAATCAGCTGACATATGTTTATAATGGCTTGGCAAAAATAAAAACACAAATCATAGTTCAGCTAGTTTATATGACTGTGTTTTAAGTTGGATGGTTTTTTTCTCTTTTTTCTAATCTCTGTTTTAATTATCAAGGATCATTTATACAGAAGAAAAAAAAAAAACCCTTTCCCTAAAGTGGCCTTCTAGGCCTTGCCTCCTTTTGAGAGTAAATATTATTTTAAAACCAGAAACTCCCTTTGGTTCTTCATAGCCAAGAGTCTTCCACGTTCTCGGTTAAGTGAATGCTTACTGTCCATTGGCTGCATAAGATTTTAAATCCAAGGTGAGCTTCTTTCTGATTTCTCCTCATCCTCTACCTAATATTTGTTATGGAACTGAGTTTGGTACTGCCCTCCATCAGACATCATTAGGAAGGTAAATCTGCATGAGGAGCTGGAAATACAGCATTGCTCATCAAAGGGAGCTATAAGGCAGATATGCCTTTCATTTTTATTTTTCCTTTTTTTTTTTTTTTTGTCTTTTTGCCTTTTCTAGGGCATCACCCATGGCATATGGAGGTTCCCAGGCTAGGGGTCTAACAGGAGCTGTAGCCACTGGCCTATGCCACAGCCACAGCAACACCAGATCCGAGCCGCGTCTGCAACCTACACCACAGCTCACGGCAATGCTGGATCCTTAACCCACTGAGATGCCAGGGATTGAACCCGCAACCTCATGGTTCCTAGTCGGATTCGTTAACCACTGAGCCACAACGGGAACTCCTATTTTTCCTTCTTATTTTGTTTTCATTTTTATAAGCTGTTTGTTTTTTGGCAACTCCAAACTAGCCAGTATTTCTTTCACCATATTTTTGGGTATACGGGGAAGGATCAGTTTCTTTGTTGATTTTTAACTAAATTTCATACATAGTTGGATTTGGGGGTTGGAAGACAGTTCTAAAATATCTGTGTATTCTCAAATATTTTCATTTTTAATTTTGTTATAAACTCTTGTATCAGCCTCCTTTCTGTGTTAAGACCTATATTTTATAATTACAATTCTACAGTGTTCTATATTAATATTACCAGTCTGGTTTTTATCAGAGTTTATATATCACATTTCACTTCATCTATTTTATGTATTTCAGACTCAGGTTACATTTTCTGATAATGTTAAAAGAGCTTCTTTTAAACCCAAATTTGTTGTTTTCAGAAACGTTTTTGTTAGCTTACTAAGGGTTGTTTTTTTTTTTTCCCTTGCTTTACTTTTTGGTAACATTGAGTATATAACATACATAGAGCTTAAAGAGTAATTATAAAGTAACCCTTCCCCCTGAAACCCATTTACTAAATAAAATCTCTAAAATCTCTGGAGTTCCCATTGTGGGTCAGTGGGCTCAGAACCTAACATAATGTCTGTGAGGATGCACGTTCGATCCCTGGCCTCGCTCAGTGGGTTAGGGATCCAGTGTTGCCACAAGGTGCAGTGTAGACCACAGAATGCAGCTCAGATCTAGTGTTGCTGTGGCTGTGGTGTAGGCAGGCAGCTCCGATTTAACTTCCATATGCCTCAGGTGCAGTCCTGAAAAGGGGGATGAAAAAAGCCTTCTTAATGTTTTCATACAGTTTCAACAGTTCTTATTACTATTACTGTTACTATTGCATTTACACCTTTTGTCCTCTTAGTATTTTTTCTCAGTTTGCTTTTCCTAATCTCTTGATTGGAAAATGTTATTTTTCTATACTTACTAATTTGAGAAAACTTGTCATTCTTTTTTTTCCAAGTTCATTTAGTTCCTACTACATATTAGACACTGCCCTAACCTTTGGGATATAGACATGAGTGGTGTTTGAGAGTCATTAAGGGAAATGATACAAAGATAATTGTTGAATTTAATGCCTCACCATGTAATATTATAGATTATTTAACTCAAGAATTATTAAAAATAGGAGTTCCCGTCATTGCTCAGCAGAAACAAAACTGAGTAGTATCCGTGAAGATGCAGTTTTGATCCCTGTCCTTTCTCAGTGGGTTAAGGATCTGGCATTGCAGTGAGCTATGGTGTGGGTCGCAGACTTGATTTTGATACTAAATTTAAATTTTTCTTATATTAAGTTTCTGTTTGCATATGATGCTCAAAAAGTCTCTTTATTTCCAAATTTTGTAAGCAGTTGTATATATTGGTGGGATTTCCCCCCCCCCACCTAGACCTTCACCTCCTAGACTGATCTTTGTATTTACATGTACATACAATGAAAACCCCACCAGATGATGTTATAATTTTGCTTTAAGTCGGAAGTGTTTTAAACAAATTCAGAGGAAAAGGTAGGTTTTTATATTGACCCAACTATTTATCATTTCTGCTGTTCTTCTGTTGTTTTTGATGTTTCAGGTTTTCTTCTAGTATTACTGCCCATTAGCCTGAATAAATTCCTTATAGATATCTTCTAAAAATCCTGTTGGCAATGGATTCTTTTAATTTTCCTTGACTTGAAAATATTTTTATTTTGCTTTCTTTCCTTAAGGCTATTTTCTCCTAGATATAGAATTTTGAAAAATTTTTTTCTGTTCCAGTATCTTTTTCTTTTCCATCTGGACCTCCAGTTACCTGTTTGTTAAAATACACAGGTCCCTGAGACTCTGTATTTTATTTCAGTCCTTTCTTTTTGGTTTTTTTAATTAGATAATTTCTATTGATCTAACTTTAAATTCACTGCTTCTTTTCCCCCTCTCTTCTCCATTCTGCAGTCCAGCCCAGGAGGTTTTTTTTGCTTCATTTACTGTGTTTTCAGTTCTAAAAATTCCATTTTGTTCTCTTTTTATAGTAGCTGTTTCTCTAGTGGTAATTCCTATCTTTTGATTCATTTCAGTGTGTCTCTGTTACCTCACTGCTTTTAACTCATACCAGCATAGTTATGGTTTCTGCTTTAAGTCTTTGTCTGATGACACAGCACTTCTGTCATCTCAGCATTGGTATCTGTTGAATGACTTTTCTCTTAAGAGTTGGTTACATTTTCCCAGTCTTTTTATGTTCAGTAATATTAGATGGTATCCTGGATATTGTGGACTCTTAGCTAAGTTATAATCATGTGGACAGTGTTGATATCTGGTGTTAACAGGCATTCAGTGCAGTCAAAGTCAGAACATGTAAGTTCTGTCAGCAGTGTTTCAGCAGACAGTGGTTCAGATCTCATTTCCATTCTCTAAGAGTTTTCTATACAATTTAGGGTCTCTCCTGTACATACACAGTTTAGGGATTCGTTTGAGACTTACACAAGTTTTTCTCTTTGACAAAATTAAAATAGTATTTTGATTCTCTCTTGGTATCTAAGTTATAATGAAACTCAAGGTTAAATATTGAATTTGGTTTGGACCCAGTCCATGTTAGCGCTGTGGATCATTAAAACACCACATTCTCAATAAAAGCAGGAAAGTTCAAATTAGCTTGATAGTGACTTTTCAGTAGTCAGTTTCCAGTTTTTAACACTTTTTAAGCTTTATAAAATTCCAGTTTTAAATTAGATTAAGTCAAGTGAGTCCCATTAGTGAAAGAAAAAGGAATGGTATCATTCACATTTTAAAGAAAAAGTAACGAAAATTATATACTTGTTTGAACATATTAATTTCTCCTAGAGGCTTTTTTTGTACTATTACAGTAAAACTTAGAGTTACATCAGAGCTTTTTCTTTGGGTATATGCCTACACATAAGTTTTACTTGAATACTATTTTTCATTTTTATTTTCAGGAAAAAGATATAATACTTCAAAATTTTGTTTATTTCATCACAAAAAATAATTGTGGTACTTTGCTTTAAAATTGAACGAACCAGTATCAGAAGAAATGAAATGATTTGGCTTTTTATAAAACAATTATGTTTTGGTTATTTATTGCTGTGTGACAAACCACTCCAAAACTTAACTGTCTTACGAAGTCACAGTCATACAGATTTATTTGTCCAACTTTCTGCAGTCTTGCCGGGACTTACATACTAGTTAGTTCTTCTGCTGGTCTTTCCTGGGGTTTCTAATGCTGCTGCAGTTGTGTGGAGTCTTGACTAAAGCTGGAGGGTCCAAGATGACTTAACTCACACAGCAGCATCTCATTGGGAAAGCCGGGTTGAGCAAGGTGCCAGATGAGCCTCTGTCCATGTAGATTCTCCCCTTTCAGTGGTCCACCGTCATCATTTCTCTATCTAAACACGTAGTGAATATTTGATTAGCCTTGTTACCCTTACTGCTATGCTGTTTCTATGGAGGAAAGCCAAATTATATTAATTTTATTTTTACTTAAAACCCTTTCTCCAGGAAAATAATAAGGTGTGTGAATAATCAATTGTCATGAAATTAGTTTAATAATTATTTACATTCGTTTTTTTAAAACAGGCAATTGCAGGCTACTTCGACATATATTTTGAGAAGAATTGCCACAACAAGGTAAGTATTATAACTTGGCTCCTATGAATTAATTATATGAAATACATTGTATTTTACTTTGTGCCCCCGAGGTGTTTAATCATAAGCATTTTGCTGTTGTAAGCAGTCAGAGCTTGTATTTGACGTAGTAGACTAATGTACCATGATATTAAAAATCTTGTACTTCATCAGATACTTCTGAACTCTACCACTGCAGGTCATGTTCTCTACCGGCCCCCAGAGTGCCACAACACACTGGAAACAGACAGTATTTCTATTGGAAAAGCCGTTTTCAGTTAAAGCAGGTAAGAAAGAAAAGGGGAGGAAGCGAATGTCTTATTCATTCTGAAGTGAATAATATTCATTCATTCTACAACCGCTTTTTATGTGCCCGCTGTATTTGAAGCAATACAACATGCTAAGATGTTCTTAGAATTTACCATGTATATAAATTTTAGATGGCATATCATTTCTTTAAAGAAGTAAGTTAAATCGTTTATTGAAATCTAATTTTTGCTAGGTAAAATGCTTGTGACATTATGTAGCTCTTATTTTTGAGTGCCACAGAATAATTCAGAAAAATTTTTCTTTAAGCAATAGCTAATATTTACTAAGTTGCAAATATAATGAAAATATTTTCATTATCATTTTCCAAGTGTCTAAAGAGAAACATCACCAGTAGAAGTAAGGTGTAAATAGAAGGTCATTCAGTGGTTATTGTATTCATAATATATTTGTCTAAAATAAGTGAATATATATATATATATATATCTGTCCACCTCACCAAATCTTAATGTCACGTTTGAAGACTGACCCAGTCCTACATTCCTTCGTTTTACACCTCATCAATTGTTCACTCATATGAGCACCTATAGTTCTTGCACACCTAAAACCTTTAGCTCCAAAAGTTAGAATCTGAATGTAAAACAGTCCTTAGTGTGAAGATACTCAACATCAGATAGTTTCTCTGAAACGAGAGTTCCCACTGTGGTTCAGTGAAAACAAACCTGACTGTTATCCATGAGGGTGTGGGTTCCATCCCTGGCCTCACTCATTGGTTAAGGATCCGGCATTGCAGTGAAGGTCGCAGATGTGCCTTGGATCTGGCATGGCTGTGGCTGGCAGCTGCAGCTCCAATTCAACCCCTAGCCTGGGAACTTCCATATGCAGAAAGCACAGCCCTAAAAAGAAAAAAAAAATTGTTTCTCAAAAGTAAAATTGATCAAAAAAGAGTTGCAGAATGACTCCTACAGTATACCACTGAATTCATCCCAGTGATTACCTCTAGAAAAGAATAGAAGTAGGACCAGGGAAGGCTACAAAGGGGGTTTAGTGCCATGTATCTGAGCTGTTTCTTTTAAAAACTGAAGGAACTATGGCTGAATGTTACAGTTCAACAAAGTTGAGTGCTGGTTATTATATCATTCTCTCAGTATGTTTAAAATATTTCATAAAATTTCATATTTTGATTTCACTGTTGAGACAGAAAGGAATTTAAGAGATGCAAATAAATACTATGAGAGTAAAGCTGCACCTCATTTTCATATTTTCACTTTGATGCTGCAGTGCTATAGAGATAAACAAAACCTTGATGTCATTTTCTCTTTCTCTAAAAAGCTTGAGCATAGCAAAACTGAAATGAACACATCTTCATTTCTTTGTTTTGTTTTGTTTTTGTGTAGTTCTGGTGTTTGGATTTTTGGAAATTTTAAAATACTGTATTTTTTCACTGTGACTATTTTGTTGTCTTAATGCTAGAGTTTTAAAGGAAGTACTAATTCTTTTTGGTTGTTTTTTTTTTGTTTGTTTGTTTTGTCTTTTTAGGGTCGGACCCACAGCATATGGAGGTTTCCAGGCTAGGAGTTCAATCAGAGCTATAGCTGCTGGCCTGCACCACAGCCACAGCAACACAGGATCCGAGCTGCATCTGCAACCTTACACCATAGCTCACAGCAAATCCTTAACCCACTGAGCAAGGCCAGGGATCGAACCTGCATCCTCGTGGATGCCAGTCAGGTTCACTAATAACCTCTGAGCCACAAGGGGAGCTCCAAAAGGCAGTATTGATTCTTTTATGTTTTAATCTTGAGGGAAATGTAAGATAGCATTTGAATTTTCTCATATCTAATTACAACAAAATATTATCTGATGCCTAGTGGATTTAATTTTTCTTTTTTAGGGCTGCACCTGCAGCATATGAAAGTTCCCAGGCTAGGGGTTGCATAGGAGCTGCAGCTGCTAGCCTATACCACAGCCACAGCAGTGCAGGATCTGAGCTATGACTGCAACCTACACCACAGCTTATGGTAATGCCAGATCTTTAACCCACTGTGCAGGGCCAGGGTTTGAACCTGCATTATCATGGATCCTAGTCAAGTTTGTTACTGCTGAGCCACAAGGGGAACTCTCCTAGTGAAATTTTGAAATCCTAACTATTCTGTACCTGGTAATCCTTAGAGTAATGGATTTGACTTTTTCAGAATACTGTGAAGAAGGTATGTGATTCTAATGGTGCCCTTTGGCACCATCTAAATTCTATATTTGTTTCTCTTTTTTAACTAAATTAGAGTTGATTTATAGCATTGTGCCAATCTTTGCAGTAAAGTGGCTCTGTTATATATATTCTTTTTTTGTATTATTTTCTTTTTATTTATTTATTTTTTATAACAATGAATTTTATTTCAATTATACGTGTACAAAGATCATCACAAGTCAATATGATAGATTTTGTGTCCCAAACCCACAGTGCATCCCCCCACCCCCTAGATTGTCTTATTTGAAAAACCACGGTTTTCCAAAATCTGTGAATCATTGTCTGTTCTTCAAAGAAGTTCACTGTGTCTCTTTACTTTCCACATGTAAGTGGTAGCATTGGGTGTTGCTGTCTAATTGTCTGACTGAATTCACTTCACACGATAATTTCTAGGTCCATCCATGTTGCTGTAAATGTTATTTCGTTCCTTTTAATGGCTGAGCAATATTCCATTGTGTGTATGTACCATATCTTCCCTATCCACTCCTCTGTCGATGGGCATTTAGGTTGTTTCCATGACTTGGCTTCTTCCCTCTCTAGCTGCTTTGAATGTAAAGTTAGGTTGTTTATGTGAGCTTTTTCTTGTTTCCTGAGGTAGGCTTGTATTGCTGTAAACTTTCCTCTTAGAACTGCTTTTGCTGCATCCCAGAGGTTTTGGAATGTTGTATCATTGTTGTCATTTGCTTCTAGGTATTTTTTAATTTCCTCTTTGATTTCTTCAGTGATCCATTGGTTGTTTAGTAGCGTGTTGTTTAGTCTCCACGTGTTTGTATTTTTGGCCATTTTTTTCTTGTTGTTGATTTCCAGTCGTATAGCATTGTGGTCAGAGAAGATGCTTGGTATGATTTCAATTTTCTTAAAGTTACTGAGGCTTGATTTGTAGCCCAGGGTGTGATGAATCTTAGAGAATGTTCCATGTGCACTTGAGAAGAATAATTGTGTATGGATGATTTAGTATCTTTACTGTATATATGCCTTTCCTCGTGAGCCTTGTCATTTGTGGTGTTTTTGTTTCTGGTTGTGGCCTTTTCTTTTCTGACTAGAGAAGTTCCTTTAAGATTTGTTGTAAAGCTGGTTTAGTGTTGCAGAAATCTCTTAGCTTTTACTTATCTGTAAAGGTTTTAATTTCTCCTTCAAATCTGAATGGGAGCTTTGCAGGGTAAAGCAATCTTGGTTGGAAGTTTTTCCCTTTCACATTATTAGGGAAGTTTTTCCCTATCACATTAAGTATATCATGCCACTCCCTTCTGGCCTGCAGAGTTTCAGCTGAAAAATCTGCTGATAACTTATTGGGGTTCCCTTGTATGTCATTTGTTTCTTTTCCCTAGCTGCTTTCAAGATTTTCTCTTTTTCTTTAATTTTGGTCATTTTGATTAATATGTGTTTCAGGGTGTTCCTTCTTGGGTTTATTTTATATGGTACTCATTGCGCTTCCTGAATTTGACTGAGTGGTTCCTTTCCCATATTAGGGAAGTTTTCGGCTATTATCTCTTCAAATAGTTTTTCTGTCCCCTTCTCTCTCTCTTCTCCCTCTGGCACCCGTATAATACGGATGTTGGTGCATTTAACATTATTCCAGAGTTCTCTGAGACTCAGCTCATTTCCTTTCAATCTTTTATCTCTTTTCTGCATTGGTGATTTCCACTAATCTGTCCTCCACCTCGCTGATTCGTTCTTCTGCCTCCTGTATTCTACTGTTGGCTGCTTCTAATGAATTTTTTATTTCGGTTATTGTATTTTGCATCTCTTCTTGTTTAATTTTTACAGCTTGTATTTCTTTGCTCAGTGTTTCCTGTAAATGATCAATCTTTGCCTCCAGTTTATTTCCAGTGCCTTGCATCAGCTTCAGCATCAACAGTCTGAAGTCTCTTTCTGGGAGGCTGGTAATCTCCTCATCACTGAACTGTTTTTCTGGGCTTTTCTTTTTCTCCCTTATCTGAGTTAGAGTTTTCTGTCTTTTCATTTTTATAGGTTTTTGGTGTGGCGACCTTTTTGCCAACAATAGAGTGGTAGCCTCTCTTAGTTCTGGTGTTTCCCTCCCCTGTGACTAAAGTTGGTATGGGTGGGACTTGCTGTAGTCTTCCTAATGGGAGGGAGTGACACCTGCCCACTGGGAGGTGGGGTTGATTCCTCTCCCTCTGATGGGTGGAGCTTTGTCTCTGGATGAGATTAGAGGCTGGCTGTGTGCCTGAGGGGTCTTTAGGCAGCCTGATTACTGATGGGTTGTTCTGTGATCCCACCTGGATTATTGTTTGGCCTGGGGCTTCTCAGTGCTGATGGGAGGGACCAGATTTTCCCAGAAATGGCCACCTCCAGAGAAATGCAGGCTGCTGAATGTTCCTGAGAGCTTCACCTCCAATGCCCTTCTCCCACAACAAGCCACAGTCACCCCTATTTTCCCAGGAGATCCTCCAAGAATTGCAGTCAGATTCCACCCGGATTCCTCTGGAGACTGCTTTGCCCTGGGACCCAGTGCACGTGAAAGTCTGTGTGTGCCTTTCAGGGATGGGGTCTCTGTTTTCCCCAGTCCTGTGGAGCTCCTGCACACAAGCCCCACTGGCCTTCAGTGCCAGATGCTCTGGGGCTCTTTCTCCCTGTGCCCGATCCTCAGACGTGGGGTTTTGACGTGGGCCTCAGAACTCTCAGTCCTGTAGCTGAGTCTCTGTGCTGCAGTGACTTCCCAGTCTGTGGGGCTTCCCACCCAGGAGGTATGGGGTTGCTTCTATCACGTAATCACCCCTCCTACCTCTTGATGTGGTCTCCTCTTTGTCTTCTGGAGTAGAATATCTTTTTTGGAAGTTTACAGTCCATTTGGTTGAAGGCTGCTTGGCATTTGGTTGTAGTTTTGTTGTTTTTTGGGGGAGAAGTTGAGCTCCAGTCCTTCTATTCCGCCATCTTAATCCAATCAGCCTGTATTATTTTCCATCATGGTCCATCCCAGGAGATTGAGTATAGCTGTCTTTGCTATACAGTAGAGCCTTGTTGTTGATCCATTCTAAATGCAATAGTTTGCATCTACTAACACCAGACTGCTAGTCTGTCCCACTCCCTCCATCCTCCCCAGCATTCTGTATTCTTCCTTTCATTGTCATTGCATAAGTACTTGTATTTGAATAATAAGGCCAGTGCATCACACAATATTAGGCCCCTCTAAGATAGCACAACCTGAGGAAAGCTTGAAAGGGAAATTTCAGAATAAGGAAAATGTGGTTATTCTCAGTTACGAGAATTTTTTTTTAACTCTGCTAATAAGCTTCTGATGGTGGTCCTGATGAATAAGAGCCACAAGTTGTGGGGCCGAGTACTGAAGAGGACCAACTAGGTAAAAGAGCTGTCAAGATCTGGATACGCCTGTCTAGATATGATTTAGAGATCAGATACGTCCTTGAGTTTTGTAGAAGAGCTAAGTGGTATAAATGTGGGATGAAGCGCCTGAGGTGAGGCAAAGCAGTTGGGCCATGTGTAAACTAAACATTTCTCAGAGTTTCACAAGGCTGTGGGTTTTTCAGATATCAGAGAGTGGGGTGTCTATTCAGAAGAGATTCCAGAAGGACCATTTATTCCAGCAGTAAACTATCCCTAGAGAAAGACAACTCTAGATGCTCCTTAACAAAACTTAAAAATGGGTTTTAAAAGGAAAAGCTAACTGCGCATTTTCTTTTCAGATACAATATGTTGTGTGTTTCAAAACATACGGAGACATAAAATATATGGCAATGATTAAAAAAACAAAATTAATGAGAAAGTAGAATATATTGTGAAGCTCTTATAGTATACATTAATTTAAGGTAAACTAAGAAATTATTACATTGTGAAGAACTCCAGAGCAACAGCTAAAAATTTTTTTAGTTAAACAACAAAATATAGTTCATAAGCTGGTAGTGGAGATAAAATAGAATCCTATAATGACAGTTCAATTCAAAAGAAGATAGGAACATAAACAGATGGACAAATAGAAAACAAAAGTTAGGGTAGTAGACTTCAAACATATTGGTAATTGTATTAAATATGAATGGTCTCTACATCCAGATAATGGAATATTATTTGGTGCTGAAAAGAAATGAACTATCGAGCCATGAAAAGACACAAAGAAATCTTTTTTTTTTTCTTATGGCCTCACCCGTGGCATGTGGAAGTTCCTGGGCCAGGAGTTGAATCAGAGCAATAGCTGCAGCCACACCAAATCCAAGCCACATTTGCAGTCTGTGCTGCAGCTTACGGCAATGCTGGATCTTTAACCCACTGAGTAAGGCCAGGGATCAAACCCACATCCTCACAGAGATAACATCATATCTTCAACCCACCGAGCCACAACAGGAACTCCAGAAAAATCTTAAACACATCTTGCTAAGTGAAAGAATCCAGTATGAAAAGGCTCTACACTGTATGATTCCAACTGTGTGACATTCTGAAAAAAGCGAAACAGTGGAGACAGTGCAAAGATCAGTGATTGCCAAGGACAGAGGATACAAATAAGCAGAAAACAGAGGATTTTATAATCATGGTTGTCGTTTACCCGTGTCCAGACCCATAGAAAGCATAACACCAAGGCAAACTATAGAATTTTTATGACTGTGATGTATCATCAATGTAGGTTCATCCTGGTTTAAAAAAAGAAAGTACCGTTCCGAAAAGTGATGTTGATAATGGGGGAGGCTGTGCATTTGGGGGGAAGGAGAATATGGAAAATCTCTCTACCTTTCTCTCAGTTTTGTGGTAAACCTAAACCTGCTCTTTAAAAAACGTCTTTAAAAAAAATATGGATGGTCTAAACATGCCAGTTAAAAAGCAACAAAACAGGAGTTCCCATCATGGCTCAGTGGAAATGAATCTGACTATATCCATGAGGACGCAGGTTCGACCCTTGGCCTTGCTCAGTGGGTTAAGGATCTGGCGTTGCCGTGAGCTGTGGTATAGATCACAGATGTGGCTTGGATCTGGCATTGCTGTGGCTGTGGCGTAGGCCCAGTGGCTACAGCTCTGATTCGACTCCTAGCCTGGGAACCTCCTTAGGCCGCAGGTGCAGCCCTGGAAAATACACACACACAAAAGCAGCAAAACAAAGCAAGAACTAAGTGTTCTCTGCAGGAAATAATATAATATATTCTAGTGTCCAGTGAGATGATGTAAATAAAGCATTTCATCCCATTTCTCCTGCTCAGTGCAACTTTAAAACCAAAATGCATGGAAGAGGTCTTTGAGATCTCTGAAAAGAACAGAATAGCAGATAAATTGGAGAAGATGACCAGAATTCAAAGTACCACTGAACTGATGGTGAATTCATAATTAGTTTTCCTTTGGTATCCTCCAGCCTTGACTCCAGACAGCCAGAAACCCAGAAGAGGGCCTCACTGCAGGCAGGAAGAGTTCCCGAAGGAGCCCTCTGATTCTAGCTTCAGGAGTGGGGAAGGGGTCTCCTAAAGCTCAAAAAGAGTGGGGGAAATCCACATTTTTCTTTTCTGTTTTTTTTTTTTTTTTTTCTCTCTGTTCTCTCATACCCCAGCTCCTAGGCAACCCCACGGTCTTAGCATCAAGAAACAGTGACCCACAGACACCTTAAATTTTGATGAAGAATAGATTGTGGGAGGGTCTGGCTGTATTCCACTTAAATTTTACTTTCCAAATCAGCTGCCAGCCTCAAAAGCCTTCCATATAACAAATCTCCAAGCATAGATTGCTTCATTGCAAATTCTCCTAACCACTTCAGAAATAAGCCAGTTCTACACAAGCTCTTCCAGAAAATAAAAGAGAGCTAATTTTATGAGGACGCGTATTACCTTGACACCAAAAGTGAGATGAAGGTAGTGCAAGAAAATTGAACTTGGAGTTCCCGTCGTGGCACAGTGGAAACGAATCCGACTAAGAACCATAAGGTTGCGGGTTCGATCCCTGGTGTCGCTCAGTGGGTTAAGGATCCAGCAAGTGCTGTGAGCTGTGGTGTAGGTCACAGACGTGGCTCAGACCTGGCACTGTTGTGGCTGTGATGTAGGCTGACAGCTGTAGCTCGGATTCAACCTCTAGCCTGGGAACCTCCGTATGATGCAAGTGCAGCCCTAAAAAGACAAAAGCCAAAAAAAAAAAAAAAATGAACTGCAGTTCTCATGCATATAGATGCAGAAATCCTCAACAAAATACCAGCAAATTAAATCCAGTAATGCATGTAAAGGAAACACACCGTGACCAACTAACTGGGTTTTATTCCAGGAGTGCAAGACTGATTCAGTATTTTAAAACCATTTAATGCAGTCCACCATGCTGGCAGTCTAAAGAAGAAAAACCAGATAATTCTATCAGTGGATACAGAAAAACCATTTGACATAACTCAGTATCCATTTATGAGCAAAAAAAGCAAACTAGAAATAAAAGAGAACTTCAGCCTGACAGAAGGCATCCACACACAGTCTATAGCTAGCATCGTACTGACCAGAGACTGAATGTTTCTCCCTGAGTTTTACACAAGGAAAGGATGTCCACCCTCACCACGCCTATGCTCATGTTGGCGGTCTTAGCCAGTGCAATTAGAAACAAAAAGGGGAGTTCCCGTTGTGGCGCAGTGGTTAACGAATCCAACTAGGAACCATGAGGTGTTGTGGGTTCAATCCCTGGCCTTGCTTAGTGGGTTAACGATCCAGCGTTGCCGTGAGCTGTGGTGTAGGTCGCAGACACGGCTCAGATCCTGCATTGCTGTGGCTGTGGCATAGGCCAGTGGCTATAGCTCCAATTAGACCCCTAGCCTGGGAACTTCCACATGCCGCGGGTACGGCCCTAAAATGACAAAAAAGGCAAAAAAAAAGGAATTAAAAGCCATTGGAAGGGAAGAAAAAAAGCTGTTATTACTTACAAATAATAATATGATTATGTATGTAACATGGTTGTGTACGTAGAAAATTCTGAGGAATCTGCCCCAAAACTACATAAACAGTAAATGAATATAGCAAGGTAGAAATTGATGGACTAATTCTTAAATTTATATGCAAATACAAAAGGCCTAGAGTAGCCAAACAGAATCCTTATACCATGCAATTTCTAAACTTATTTAAAAGTTACATTAACCCAGGCAGTATAGTACTGGTATATAAAAAACAGATCTCTAGGTTAGTATAATAATAGAGAATCTAGAAATAGTCTCATTTTTGTATAGTCCATTAAATTTTAACAAAGGGTCAATATAAATTCAGTAGGAAAAGGATAGTCTTTTCCAAAACTAGTGTTGGACTATTCATATAGGAAAATAGTGAATCTCAGTTCTTATCTGACAGTCTGTTATAAAAACCAACTTTAAATGGATGTTTAAAACTAAAACTTTTAGATGATAACAGAGAATCTTAAGACATGAAGTCGGCAAAGGCTTATGAAAGTGAGATTTAGTAAAAACTCATTGAATTTTACATCTAAAGTGTGTAGTATTACTGTATAGAAATTATGCCTTAATAAAGTTAATTAAGGGGGAAAAAAATCCCTCACGGTATTGTCAGTATCTCCAGAATAAAATCCAGATTCCTTGCTGTGGCCCTTTACAATCTGAGCATTTTCCATCATTTCCCACCCCACCCTGTCACAACCCCGCTGAAGCCCATCATATGCTCCAGCTATCCTGCTTGCTCATTTTTTAGCTAACTTTTTTATCTTTTCTGCCTTCCTTATCTAAGATATCCTTCTACCTCGGAAGCTATTGTGATCTCTTTCACTTGATGAATTCCATTTCTGCCTTTATGAGCCAACTTATTTCTGTAAATCTTTCCTCGCTATCCTTGTAAAGTTAATTGCTCCATTCTTTGTTCTCCCACATCAGTTCATGCACACATCTGCGTTACATCAGTATGCTGTCATAAAGGGTTCTCATAGAAGACAAGTTATTTGCCTCTTTCACTTCTTTTTGATCTGATGTGGTATGTGGCATACTATAAATATCCTGCTGAATGAATGGATAAGTACAGTAATATGTTTTGTCATTGAAATCTAATTTCCCCTCGTCACCGTGGGTAACACATGCCAAAGGCATTTATCCAACTGCTGTATTTGGTTGGCCCATTTTGTCAACTCTGATGTTCTCAGAAATTTTGGCTTGGCTGAAAAGAGTTCTCTCTTGTTGGGTTTGGTTAACTAAAACTGGGTTTTGACTCATTATGGCATAAGATTTTTTAGATAAAATTAAATAAAGCCAAGAGTCTAATGAGGACAATTTGCTCTATGTATAGCTTATTTTATTTTAGGGAATTTCTCAGACTAAGAATTTTACATTAGGCCAAAAGTGCAAGGGAACTATAAAATGATGAGAGCCTCGTTCATTGTTGTCTTATTTGGGGGTTGTTGTTTTGTTTTTGTTTGCAACCTAGTTGCAACAATAGTTCCTGAAGAATTATTCTCAACATTTGAGCACTTCCAGCATTGTGGGAGTTAGAGACCACCCTCCCAGAATGAATACTTTTTATTAAAGGATTTAGAGAACACGTTCTTTAAATTCAGGGTGTTTTTTTTTTTCCTTTAAAAATAATGTACAGTTTTATTGTACAAAGTTATGTGGCAGTATTTATTTTAAAAATTCAGATGTTTTTTACATGACTTGGCTTTGAACAGTATGATTAAAAGCAAGCTATTTATTTCTCTTTATATATTAGTAAGCTTTTATGTGACAGAATCCATTTCTTTTTTCTTTCATTTTTTTTATCTATAAGCTTTAATAGTCATAATAATGATTTTTTATTTATCCCCCTTGTGGGGAAATGAAATTTTATTGCTCTGTAAGAAACTAATTTAAAAAAAAAACCGCTAGAACAAAATTGAAATGAAATCACTTTTGTTCTCGATTGAACTGCGGCACTGCTTTGTGATATACTAATAGCCTCTGCCGACGTTAAAAACAAGGTGATACAGCTCAGCTCCATAGAGAGTGTCCTTTGCAGCTCTCACCACAGTGTACACACTTAACAACATCAGTCATTTTCTATCTATTTGACACTGATTAATTACTGTGATCTGTTCTGGTATTATAGACACTGCCTTGGCACTTTAGTCAGGCTTGAACAATTGAAGTGAGTGCAGCAGTGTGAACTATGTGTTTATTGCTGTGACCCTTCATGCCGTTTAATTAACTTAAATAAGTGCTGCTTGCACCCCCACTTTGAAATTAAGGTTTTTATAGAAATAGCTATTTTGCTTGTATTTCGTTTTAAGACATGAAAATTACTGTCAGCTTATAGACAATTAATGGTATGACTTTTTAATTACTCAGGTATTTTATTTAATATTGAGGCTTATGATTTTTTCTTTTGTGAAAATTTAACGAAATTATCTACTGCTAGTTCATCTTGAGTTGAGCTGTCTTTCCAAATTAAAGAATACTTAGAGCACTTCAATATATTCTTTAAACTTGAAATACAGAATTTGATTGCCTGCTTTATTAGGTGAAATGGAACATTTCCATTTCGACCCTATACTAAGGATTGCATAAGACATTTACAAACCAGCAAACCTAACATTTTTCTAAAGCAACTTGGCAGCAGCCATTGGGGCACATGCCCTAAAAAGAAATATTTGCTACAATACCTTATGTACAACAACAAGAAAATGGCTAAGGTAAATACACAATTTCTTTTTAAGTGGTGGTTGAACATTTGAAATAATACCCGTCACCAATAATCACTCAAATGCAAATCAAAGCAGTCAGATTCAGACTGTTGTTTATCTAAGCAGCAAAGATGTTTTTATCACATTGTTTCATTCTGTTTCTGTTGTTGCTTGGTTTCTAATAATGCCCAATGTTGATGAAGATGGCAGGAATGTAAAACTGGAATATACTTTATGCCTTTTTTGAAAGGTATCCCACTTTTTTTGTTTTTGTTTTTGTTTTTTTTTTTGCATATGGAGGTTCCCAGGCTAGGGGTCAAATCAGAGCTTTAGCTGCAGGCCTACGGCACAGGCACAGCCACAGCCACAGCCACAGCCACAGCAATGCAGGAACTGAGCCGTGGCTGCGAACCTACACCACAGTTCATCGCAGTGCGGGATCCTTAACCCTGTGAGCGAGGTCAGGGATCAAACCCACATCCTCATGGATACTATTCGGGTTGTTAACTTCTGAGCCATGATGGGAACTCCGAAAGCTATCCCACTTCTGATTAATCCAGCCTAAGAAATCAAATCAAAATTTAATTTGTCTTTATCTTTGCTGTTCTAAGAAGTGGAAGTGGCATTGTAACTTGTTTTTTTTTAAGTATCTTGCTTTATAGATTTTTTTTTGCTTTTGCTTTTTTTAATTTTATGGCTGCACCCGAAGCGTATAGAAGTTCCTAGGCCAGGGACAGAATCCAACGTACGCCAGATCCTTTAACCCAGTGCACCAGGCCAGGGATCAAACGCATACCTCTGTAATGACCTGAGTCACTGCAGTCAGATTCTTAACTGACTGTGCCATAGCAGGGACGCCAGATTTTTTTTTTTTTTTTCATTTTTGTGTAATCAAATCTTCAACCTCCTCCTTTTGGTTTCATACTGAGAAGTACTATATAACTCTCTTTACACATTTCTATCGACTCCTTTCCTCAGTGATTTGAAATGCCCCACTTACCAGGTACTGAATCTCCATAGTGGATCTCTTGGTTTTTCTACTACATTCCATTTATCTGTGAATTTATTCCTAAGCCACTGCATTTTTAAAACAACATTATTCTATATTTGCATATGATAAAAATTCACACATTTTAATTGTACAGTTCAGTAATTTATGACAAATATGTACAACACACTAGTCAAGGTCTAGAATATTTATAGCACTTGAGCAGTTTTCTCATTAGAATTCCCCTATGGTGCTCTGGGTTAAGGATCCAGCATCGTCTGTCACTGTAGCAGCTCAGGTGGCTGCTGTGGCTTGGGTTTGATCCCTGGCCAGAAACTTCCACATGCCATGCGTGTGGGCCAAGAAAAAAAAAGTTTCCTGTTGATCCCCTGTGCATCATCCCCTCTGGAGCTGGTCATCCCCAACTTCAGTCTGCAGACCAGGAAAACCGCTGATGTGCTTTCTGTCACTGTGTGGTAGCATCACTAGTATTAAAGCATTATATTCTTTTGGAATTTTATATCAAAGTTATTATACGGAATTATCGTATTTTTAAAATTCGTCTTTGTATCAATAGTCTGTTCCTTTTTATTTGCCAAGTAGTGTTCCTATTATGGACTTACCATAATTTACATATGCGTTCACGTGCTTTTAGACTTTTGGATTGTTTTCAGTTTGGAGCCATTATGGATAAAATTGCTACTGTGAACAGGGGGTTCCCTGGTGGCCTAGGTTAGGATTTGGCATTGTCATTGCTGTGGCTTGGGTTCAATCCCTGGCCCAGGAATTCATGCATGCTATGGGCATGGCCAAAAAAAATTGCTGTGAACGTTCATGTAAAAGTCTTTGTGGGGACATATATTTTTCTTTCCTTTTTCTATTTTTAATTTTTTTATTATAGTTGATTTACAGTGTTCTGTCAACTTCTGCTGTACAGCAAAGTGGTCCAGTAATACATATATGTGTATATATATATGTGTGTGTGTATATATATATATATATATATATATTTTTTTTTTTTTTTTTGTCTTTTTAGGGCTGCACCTGCAGTATATGGAGGTTCCAGGCTAGGGATTGAATCAGAGCTGTAGCTGCTGGCCTGTGCTACAGCTACAGCAATGTAAGATCTGAGCCATATCTGCGACCTGCACCACAGCTCACAGCAACACGGGATCCTTAACCCACTGAGCGAGGCCAGAGATGGAACCTGCATCCTCATGGATACTAGTCAGATTCGTTTCTGCTGAGCCACGACAGGAACTCCCTGTACTTGTTACTTTCTACAAAGAACTCCTGCTAGGATTTTTATTGGGATTGTGTTGAATCTGTAGATTACTTTAGGGAATATTGACATCTTAACAGTATTGAATCTCATCCACAAGCGAAATGTGTCTCCTCATATACTTAAATCATCATTAGCAGTGTTTCATGGATATGTCGTACATTTATCTCAAGTATAATAGGCTTTTTCATTGCTTTTTTTAAATGCTATTTTTTTATTTCAGCTTCTAATTCTTCATTGCTCACATATGCAATTAACTTTTTATATTGATCTTATATCCTGAGATTGCTAAGCCTTCTTACACTTCTAGTAGCTTTTTTCCCCATATTGCTTTAAGATTTTCTTTGTGCAAGACCATGTGGTTTATGAATAAAGACTGTTTTACTTTTTTTTCCGATCTCAATTTTTTTTTTTTTTTTTTCCCGCCGCATCTTAATGCCCTGACTAGGACATCCAGTAAAATACTAACTAGCAGTGGTCAACATGAGCATCCTGACCTTAGTCTCAGGCTTAGGAAGAGAGCATTCTGTCTTTCGCCATTAATAATGACATTATCTCTAGTTCTCATAGATTTTTCTTTATCAGGTTGTGGAAGAGTCCTTCTGTTCCTAGCTTGCTGAAAATTATGATAAATTAATTTTGTCAGGTGCTTTTTTACATGTGTGTGAGACAGTCATGACTTTTCTCTTTTGTTCAAAGGATTTTGAATCTATGTTTATGAGAGATATTTACCTATAGCTTTCTTCTTATAAATTTATCTTATTTTGGTGTCAGGGTAATTCGCCCTCAAGATGAGTTGGGGAGTAGTCCTTCCTCTCTTTTTTGTGCAGTTTGTATTTTGTATTATTTTTCCTTAAACATTCGATATAATTCCCAGTGAGGACTTTGGGTCTGTCTTCTTTGTTGTCTAATATAAGCATTTAAAGTCAGCGGTCTTTTCTCTAAGCACCGTTTTACTATAGGCCACCTATTTTTATATGTTGTGTTTCATTATCGTTCAAATCAAAATGCTGTCTAATTTTCTTTGTGATTTTTATTTTTATTTATAGAATATTTAGAAGTCTTTTGTTTCATTCCTAAATATTTTAGGATTATTTTTCAAGTATCTTGCTATTGCTAATTTTTAATTTTAATTCAGTTTTAGTCAGAGACCACATTCTGTATGATGTCTCTATGTTTAAATGCATTAAGATTTGTTTTATGACCCAGCATATGATCCATCTTTGTTCTATCGATGTCAGCCAGGTCAGGTTGGTTAATGTTGTTTAAGTAAATCTCCCACATTCTTTCTGATATTCTGTCTAGTTATTATCAATAAAGTAAAGGTGAAATTTCCAATAATGATTGTAGATTTGTCTGTTCTTATGGTTCTGTCAGGTTTCTATCATGCATTTTGAAGCTCTCTATATGCACACAGGAGTTTATGGTATCTCGTTTATGAATTACACAGCTTATCAATTTGAATGTCTGTCTATCTCTGGTTGTATTTTTTCCTTTAGTCAGCTGTGTCTGAAATTAATATAGTCTTCCAGCCTTTTTTATGATAAATGTTTATATAGAATATTTCTGCTTCCTATTCTTACTTTTAACCTATGATTTTAAAGTGTATTGAACACATTTACATTTAATGTTATTTATGTTTTTGGATTTAATTCTGTCACTTACCATTTGTTTTCTGTTTATCTTTTCCTTCTTACCTTCTTTTTAGTTGAATACTTTTTATTATTTCATTTTCTCTCCTCCCTTGACTCATTAGCTATACTCTTGGGTTTGTTTTTATAGTGGTTGCTCGAGAGTTTCTCATATGCACCTTTAGCTTATCTCAGGCTACTGCCAAATGATTTCATACCACTTTATTTGTAGTTTGACTCTTAAAACAATAGTCTTCCATTTACCCCCTCTCATCCTTTGTGTTATTGTTGTAAAACATTTCCCATAGTACATTGTTATATTTTTGCTTTAAACAGTCAATTATCGTTTAAATAAAATTTTTAAAGGAAAAAAAGTCTGATTTACCATAGACCTACTACTTACTAGCACCGTTTATTCCTTTGTGTAGATCCGGGTTTCTTTTTCGGTGTCATTTTCTGAAGAATTTCCTTTAGCGTTTCTTATAGTGCAAGCCTCCTGGAAAATAATTTTTTACTTTTGCTTCTTTGAAAAAAAATCTTTTTTCATTTTTTTAAGGATTTTTCTGGATATAAAATTCTTGATAGCTTTTTTTTTCATCACTTCAAAGATGTATCTGGCTGGTGAAAATGTTGAAGTCACGCTTTTATTTCTTCCTTATTTGTAATATGTCTTTTTCCCTGGATATTTTAATTTATTTACTTATTTATTGTTGTGTTTTTAGGGTTGAACCTGTGGCATGTAGAGATTTCCAGGCTAGGGGTCAAATCGGAGCTGTAGTCGCTGGCCTGCACATACATAGCCACAGCAATGCCAAATCCAAGCCACATCTGTGACCTACACCACAGCCCACAGCTCATGGCAGCAGTAGATTCTCAACCCACTGAGTCAGGCCAGGGCTCAAACCTGCATCCTCATGGATGCTAGTCAGGTTTGTTTCCACTGAGCTACAATGGGAACTTCTCCCTAGAGGATCTCCTGGATATTTTAAAGATAATTCTTTTTATCATTTGTTTTCAGGGAGTTAAGATGCACTTGATGTGTTTTCGTTATTGTTGTAACTCATTTTTCTTCTGTTTATAGACCTCCATTTGCAGCTCTTTAAAGGTCTAGACATTTTTAAATGTTGTCAAACATTGTAAATGTTATATTGCTGAATGTTTGGCTTTTGGTTACTTTCTTTTAAAAAAGTATTGAAGTTTGTTTTGGGCAGGCAATTAAGTTATTTAAGGTTACCTTGATGTTTAAAACAATATTTTAAGGCTTTGCTAAGGAGTGCTGGTGTGACCTTTACTCTTAGGGTAGTTTAATGCTAAAGCATAAAGTCTGATGTTTCTAGTGAATCATCCTAAGTGTTCAGCAATTTCCTTTTATTCTGGCTGCTTGAAATTCAAACATCTCCCAGCCCTGAGTGAGCTTTGGGAATTATTCAGCTCATTGCTAAGAGTTGTTCTTGGCCTAAAATCATGAAATTTTCCCATACAAATACAGAAATCAATATTTAACTAAAGTCTAAAGAGAACTCAATGCAGATTCTGGAACTCTCACTGAGAACAACATTTACAATTAATTGCATCTTCTCCCCGCCCCCAAATAGTAGTACATCCATATTCTTAATTTCTATTTTTTCATGTCATATTGCATTGGCTGGAGCATTTAAGAATAGTGTTAAATAGGAGTTCCTGTCATGGTTCAACAGAAACAAATCTGAGTAGTATCCATGAGGACACAGGTTCCATCTCTGGCCTCGCTCAGTGGGTTAAGGATCCGGCATTGCTGTGAGCTGTGGTGTAGGTCACAGATGCGGCTCCAATCTGGCATTGCTGTGGCTGTGGCATAGGCCCACAGCTATAGCTCAGATTTGACCCCTAGCCTGGGAACCTCCATATGGCTCAGGTGTGGCCCTAAAAAAAAGATGGACAGACAGACAGACGGAAGGAAGGAAGGAAAAAAAACTAGGAACATCTCACAACCAAGAAAGAGAAGTACTGTCGGCCTTGTTACTTTTCTGCTGGACTGTTTTCCTTGAATTCTGAAACACACTTTTTGCCTTTCTCCTACAGGAGAAGTCTTGAAAGGAAAGATCACAGTGCACAAGAATAAGAAGGATCCACGTTCTCTCATTGTGACCCTCACGTTGAATAATTCAACTCAGACTTATGGTCTCCAGTGAAAAGGCCACCAAAGCACAACTAATTTGCAGTTTTTATTGTGGGGGAGGGGTGAATAGGGAGGGGGAGGACAGGGTTTATGTGAGCCCATGGATGACAGATCCTTTCTGAGCCTCCTCACTTTGAGAAAAGAATGGTAGGAATCTGGTATTTCGGCTCAGGAAGGTACTGGCTGATGCTAGTGATCTTACCACATGATCCCAGTTTTGGAGGTCTGATCAGTGAGTTTTGACCAAATGTAACCTATACATTGTTTAGCTGCATTGAAAATCATTTAAATTGGACTGAATTTGGAACAGAGAGAGTCTTTTGTTATTTTTAGTGAGTTTCTTACTATAAATTTTAAAAACTTTAAAAACTAGCAATTGATTACTTATTTGGATAACGTTTTATTTAACTAGTAACTGTACTGTACAGTAAAATGTATTATTACATGTTTTATTGCAGATTTCCTTTCTGAAGAGTAGTTTTAATTGTATTTGCTACAATATCAGGATATTATACATTAAAAGAGCAAGTATAAGGGACTAAAATAAGGAAAAGAGACCACCCAAATCATATTTGAAGACAGCTTACTTGATTGTCCTATAGTTCTGTTCTCATTTTGTAGCTTCTCTCTTTGTGAATATTAGCTATATAGTTTTCTAGTATTGCCCAAGAAATATAGCTTCAATACATTTATCCTAGGTTTTATAAAAGTTTTTGAGATTGGGTTAAAGATGTACTTATGTACGAAAATCTTTTCAAACTAGATTTATGTGCAAAGTTAAGCCTATAGCAAACTGTTACTTACATCACTCCGTACAATTGTGTCATTTACAGTTACTGACTCAGTTTGAAATGCAAAACAAAACATTCAATAAAATGGATACAACAGCCATTAACATTATAAAATGACATTTCAGCATATTAATGCCTTTATAAAATCAGAAGCATTTAAAGCAAGTCTTAATCATTTTTAAGATCATGGGGATTTTAAGGAGAGTTGGATCTCATGCTTCTTTTCAGTTTAACAGCAGATTCTTTTTTGAAACAAGAAATACATAAGGCGGCATAGCATAGAGTTGAGAAGCGTAAGCTCTGGAGTCATTTCAAACTTTGACTGTAGCTCTCGTTGCTGTGTGATCTTAGGTTCATTAACCTCTCTCTCCTTCCATGAACGTGCCAGTTCGTAAGCTATTTCAGCTGCTTATACCAGTGCCTGACACATGGAAAACAATGCAGGCTAAGTGATGTTTTTCCTCATCATCGTATAGTCAAGAACCCTTTCCAGACTATATGGCATCTACATCAGATCGGTTTGAGAATTGTCAGCCTCATCAAATATTACCCTAGTATGTGAGAGAGTGGGAAAAGTACAAATAAAACAATATTACAGTGTATTCTCTAGCGGAAACAACGTCAAAAAGAAACTGTCTTTTGGTCTCAATTAGAAAACTGGACTTAGAGCTAGTGCAGTTTTCTAATTGAGACCAAAAGACAGTTACTTCCCACTGTCTTCAGATGGTGGTATTTCAGACCTTAGTCTTCATGACCTGACTTCTGTTTTCACTGGGCTAAACCAGCCAGCTGGGTTTCTCCATGGTTTGATTCAGATTTTTACTGGAAATGGTGGTGCTAAAATACAGCTCAAAGTACTATAAATTTTTGTGTGAAATGGCCTCATGTGCAGATTTGAGTAGGGTGAGGTGGTAAAACAAAAATGAGCCCATCAGAAGATTTAATGGATTTTTAAAGTAACCGGAAAACATCTAATTTTTCTTTTGTTTTTCTTTCTTATAAGTGCTTAACAGATACCTCCTTTTTTTTTTTTTTTACACCCATGGCATGTGGAAGTTCCCAGGCCAGGGGTCCAATCAGAGCTTTTGCTGCCGGCCTACGCCACAGCCACAGCAACTCGGGATCCCAGCCGAGTCTGCAACCCTACATCACAGTTCACAGCAACGATGGATCCTTAACCCACTGAGCGAGGCCAGGGATCCAACCCGCGTCCTCATGGTTCCTAGTTGGATTCCTTAACCGCTGAGCCACGATGGAACTCCAACAAATATTTTCTAATTTGAAAAGCACTTCTCAAAAATGATTTCTTTTTAAAACTCTTGTTTGATTTTTCAGGGGATTTTTCACCCAGAGGTGTTTTTGATTTTCTTCTCCTGGTTGTAACTATCCCATCCATAGTTCTTTTGTACCTAAACATTTTATGAGATGTGAGAGTATCCAAATGTTAGCTATTGCAGTTTTGGCCATTACTCCTGAGGAAAGTAAGTACTTCTTAGCCCTTGACCGTGATAAATACAGTGTTCTTTTGTGCTATGGCAAATGGGCATTTATGGATGGCAGTTTGCTCTGTCTCAAGGATTTTATTTCCATTAAGAAAATATGTTTTTCTCCAACTTTCCTTCGTGAAAACTAACATTATAATATCGTAATGTGTAAGGCTCATCCAAGTATAATAGGCATCTCTCTTGGGTAGAGCAGTATCTTCTAAACAGAGCATTTTCGAAGGAGTGTTCCAAGAAAATAACTCAGAGTATACATTGTTGCACAGACAGAGTGATTCAATAAGCAGCCCCACCTGCTAGGGACACACTTTAAAATGAATCAGGGAGCTGCCATGTCATTTTGAAATAATTCCTGTTTGGGGAGAAGGTAAGTAACTCGGATCCTATAGAGTTGTTTGCTTTCTTATCACTTAATCTAGGTTAACCAGTCTGGTCCACCTTTGTCTTTCAGCATTTGACCTGTCTCACTTCCTAAAATGGAATATTTACAATGTATTGTGTGGAGTTACAGATTTGAACTCAGTCTATACTAATCTCTCCAATCGGGCTATCAGGTGGAAGAAGGAAGGAAACAGCACTGCTGAGGGCATTCAACGGGAAACAGCACAACGTGATGAGGCACCACTCAGCCGTTTAACAAGCTGCTGGGACATTACATACCCCAGACATCCAAGTGTTCAGGTCTTTTGTGTAGCAGAATAGCTCAAATTATATGTCAAGTGTGCAGTACTGTCGTGGAGTTTCTATCTGTTATGAAAGGCAAGGTAAGTAAGATAGCTGAAGTTAAGTGTTGTCTACTGCAGGGTCGGTAAACTACAGTCTGGGGCCAGATTCACCCCATTGCTCATTTTGGTAAATAAAACTTTATTGAAACAGAGACAGGCAATATTATAGTAGATATTTCTTCATATGTTTCGTAACAGCCGTGGTAGAGAAGATAGACAGAATAGAACCCTAGATTATAAGGACCGTTTCTTAATCTTTGGAGCTAAGCAACTGGAGACTCGCCACTTATGAAGACTTAGAGGACTGACCAAGATTTACCCTAAATTTCTTTTGAAATTACATTATTAACATTCGAGTCTCAAACTGCAATATTTATTGATTTGAGTAAAGGGAAGCAGTAAGCTGAAACTTTGTTAGCTTGTTCTCCACTTCATTTAGATAGTTTTAAATAAAAGACCACAGAAATGGCCAGATAGAACTTTTTGGAGGTGACTGAACCCTACCCATAAGCTACAAACTAACCCAGCCAATGGATGACTTCTGAGCCTAAAAGAAAAAATTGCCTAAAACTCATTAACCTCTAGGTTTTTAAGAGGACTGGGGGCTCAAAACTAACTGCTAATGTTAGAGGAGACAGCTGGGGAAGTGGCCAGTTTTCAATGTGCCTTCGTTTTTTCAATTTTTCAATGTGCCTTGAGGCTTCTCAAGGCCTTCCTTGCTTGGTTTTAGCCTGGGATGTGGCACTCCTGTCCTGCTAATCTATGAGGCACCGTGGGAAGGTATAAAGCCCTGCCCAGCTGTCAGATGAGGTCATGTTGCTATTTGAGGCTTTGTGTTTTTAATGATTCTATGTCTGTTTCCTTGCCCAAAAGCTAGGGTAAACTTTTTGAAGCAGAAAAGCCTGCCAAAGAAGTTTTCGTATATTGCCTCAACCTTGGCCAGTGTGGAGAACTTGGCATTCATTTACATCTAGAATATAGCTAAATGTGTATAAAACTTAGCTATCACTGAATTACTATTCAAAATGAAGGTAACAGTAGTCTAGTCTAACAAAGAGTAAAAGAGGCTAAAATTAAGTAGATTATATTCACTTTATGGACTAAAAATCATTACCAAAGTGGAATTTTGGAAAACGTGTATCGACCACCATGAGCTGGAGGGCTTCCCAGTTCTTCAAGGTCATTCAACGGGAAACAGCAAAACATGATGAGGTACCGCGGGTTATGATAGCGGCTTCTGTATTCAGTCTTCTGAGGTTAGTGGTGTGGGGGAGGAAAATCGCTTTTTCCTCTACCCTTAGTTAAGTTCTTGATCAAGACCTCTCTAACAAGAGGAAAGCATACAAATTTATGTAAGTTTTACATGACACATGAGCCGCCATAAGGAAATAAATGACCTGAAGAAACAGTTAAACTTGAATGTTTTTGGGTAAGTTTTGAGGCAGAGTGGAAAGTCTCGGGCAGATGAGATATAGGACAAAGGTGACCCGAGTTTAGTAAACAGGAAAACAGCAAGGCCCGTTGGGTGCGATTCCTCTCTGTGTGCCTTCGTTGTCAGAGACGGGGGCTCTTTTCCCTGGAGGGTTTTATGACCTGCTTCCGGGGAAAGTCAGAGAGTCCGTCCCAAGGGTAAGAGAAATCCTAAGAATTAATCAAAGTTTATTCTAACGGCCTTTGAAGAACGCGGTGGGTTCACCTGTTTACTGAGAAGCAACAGGTCATAAGCAGACTGACAAAACAGAAGAAAAAAGGAAAAAAAAATCTTCACATGCCATTTCTCAGATTTTTGCAGCTTGAAATATTCACTATACCAAGGTGCCATATTCTGAACCTAGATGGTGGTATAATAACTGATTTTTGATGCCACAAAGTGAAACATGTCAACATTCGGAAGATCTGCATGATTTGATGAACTAATATTTCCGCAACCCCCTCACCCCAATTCTGCTGTTACGGTAATGTGCATAAACAGCTTGCAGAGATATAGTTTTAACTTCTTTTAAAAGATCAAATAAACTATTTCTAAAATAATTTAATGACTTTTCCATATTTATGAATTAGGTCAAGAAAGAAAAAATTATGAGTGACTCAAAATCTTTTCAACACATGGCTGTATAAACTATTAACATTAATAATTAGGAATATTGTAGCTAATGAGAAATCGTGACTAGATAGCTTTTCAAAAACTTTATAGAGTATTATAATAATAATGACAGCAAGGATTTTTTTTGTCATGTTTTTGTCTCCATCTTTATCCTAAAGGACATTGAAAGAACAGAACATTTTGTGTGGTTTAAGGAGTGCCTTTGGAATGTTCTAAAAGCAAACAGCACATTTCCCACCTGGTGACTGGAGCTGAGACCGTATGAAAGTGAATGAAGCCCCAGGTT